>JAODKM010000039.1:16315233-16328208 GCA_026780845.1 Petrocephalus sullivani
GGCTGATTCAAAAGTCATCCCAAAAGCCCGCACCCACACCGGCTCTCCATGGATCAGGTTCCCTACCCCTAATCTAGGTTCTTGAAAGGTAGATAAGGATGTGTTAGTGCCATTTGTCACAGGGACTCCTGTACCTTGAGGAGTAAGGCGAGGACCCTGCGGAGCACCTGGTCCTGGCCATAACACAGGAAGCTCTGAGTGTAGAGAGCATAGTCCTGACCATACAGGCGAAGATTCATGCTGTTGCTCTTATCTTCCACTATGTCCCGGGTTGCAAACGTGATCTGGGTGGACGCGCCTCCAAAATCCAAGGCGCCCACTGTACCTTTCCCTGGGTTGAGCCAGCGGCCCACAAAGCCATACTGGAAGGGAAAGAGCAGACCAATGAGGAACATGGTCACAGACTTAGGATGCACCAGAAAATGCTTCCTTATATCGCTCCACATTTACAGGAAGCAAATTTCACATTCGTTTTGTTTTTTCTCAAGTTGCCTGAACAACAGATATGTTTCCAAAGAGCGTATGAGCTAAAGCTGACATCACAGGGTGTCCGTCCGCACAGCACGTTCTGCGTCCACTAGAGGGCTTACGCCTTTCACTAGAGGGCTTACGCCTTTCACCACAGTGTTTGCCAGAATGCCCGTCCAAAGTGTACCGTGTCCCACTACACCGGCGCTCCTTGGTGAATATTTAACTACCCCAACCATCTTGCGTCATGGTCGGGGGGGAGCCTGGAGCCTGTCCCAGGCAGTACAGTGCTCAGGGCGCGGATACACCCTGTACGAGATGCCTGTCTATCACAGGGAATACAAGTATACACTATGGGCCATTTAGAGACATCAAATCACTTGACTGAACGTCTTTGGCCTGAGGGGGGAGACCAATGTACCCTATGAACCTGGCGTATGTCGCAAGAAAAATGACTGTTCCACCGTATTCTGCCATACACCCTGTTTGGGGTGTCACACTCACCTCCTGTTTGCACTTCATTTGTTACGCTATCTGGTCAGGCTGGGTGGGGAAGCCCAGGTCTGCAGGGTGTGCCAGGGGTGTGCCAGGGGTGTGCCAGGGGTATGCCAGGGGTGTGACAGGCACTTGTTACAATGCCAGGGCATTTATCTCCTGCAAGGATTATATATATATATATACCGCCTATGGTCTGCTCTTCATTTCCCGTCAGTGAATGGGTCGTGCAGAGAGTGGCCCCGGGTCCAGTGATGATGTCATCACCCATGCATCAGGGCAACAAGGACGTGAGATGAAAGATGGAGGCGTAAAATCTAAAGTGAGCCAAGAGCGCCATCGGAACGCAAGCCATGGAGCTTCGGTGCTGCCCCGCGGCCCGCCGTCTCACTTTGTACTTCAGGACTGTCAGCGAAGACTGGCAGAGGTACCTTTGCGAAGTTCTCTAGCAGATAGTTGACTGTGACCCAACCGTATGCACCCTCCTCCTGGCCAGTCAGAATGGAGGCTCCTCGGAAGTTGAATGGGTATGATTTAATTTTGTTCTTCACTTCCAGCAGGATTTTCTCAGACTCCATTGTATTGGATATGCTTAAATAAACAATCATGAAAAAATACATGAATAAATCTCCAACATTTTGGGACACTGTGATAAAACTGCTATACCACACCCAACATACATTCAAGATGCTTGCTCAGAGGCTTTTGATGGTTAAAATGCCCCCGTCCATCATGAGACTTGTTTTCATAACTTCATTGCTACTCACTTGAGCAGCCTCATGCCTGCTGTAGCTCCCAGGTACACAGGGGCGAGTCGGTGTCGAGATTTTGGAATGTCTTGCACTGCCCGGTTCAGACATTCCTCCAAACTGCCTCCTGCACCCCCTGGTTTTCCCGCATAGCTGGAGATCCCTCCTCCTGTCAGGGATCGCATCAGAAAGATAGTCAGAATGCTTACCGCCAGAATGTTCCGTCATGCAACCGAGCCCAGCGAAACGAACAACGAGAACATGCCTAGAACAAACAAGCAAACAATTAAATGCTGGAACAAACAAGCAAACAAGTAAATAACCGAATGGGAAACAGTTCCGGGGTTTACAGAATAACCACAGAAAACGGGAACATGACATATATTTCAGGTTGTGATTTTGAAATCTGTAGGGGAAGCAGCAGATCCTGTAGGGAAGGAGGCACCGCATCAGCAAATAAGTTTCCCCAAAAGCTTTGGCTCAGTCATCTGTTACCTTATCTAGTAAAGGCCTAGCGGTAAAGGACAGACTTAGGGGTGGAGAGTCTAAGCTGATGGCGACTGGAGATGCTGCTGTCTCTCACCTCTGACATGACATTCTCCATGCTGGGTCACTATTCCCGTGCCATTCTGCTTGTCTGCGGGCCACTTGTAGATGTACATGGCAGTGTGGGAGGAGCCGGCGTCCAGGACGATCCCATACTGAATGGCAAAAGCAAAGGAGGCATTACTTATAGCATTACAGCGCAACCTGTAATGTCATAAGTGCGTAAGACGAGAGCACAGTGAGTCTTACACTCACATTCAGCCCACAAATTACATCCTCTCTTTGTTAGATATTCTATAGGTGATAACAGATTAAGCTGACTAGTCAAGGGTAGAAAAAAGTGGGCACAACCTTTAATAAGAATTTTATTACGAACTTTATTCATGAATTCTCTGCAAAATGTTTAACAGAATTAAATTTTCACTAGTCTAGTGTTACATACAGCTTTAAAATACAGTTTTTTGTCCTGATCAACACAGCTTGACGTTTGGTACAAAAAAGCGATGTGGAAGATCCTCTTTTGTGTCGCATGGAGACGTCCCTCCAAACAGACCGCAATAGAAACGTGAAGGTCAAACAGCGGCACAGTATTGCAACACTTGACCTTCCTATGGGCACCTCGGCATGACCCTGTATCTATGGCAGACAATCAACTTTTTGTTTCCTTGGTTATTCTGCAGAACTGAGGTAAGAAAGCATCTGTATGCAGCAGTGCTGTCTGTGATGAGCGGCACTGTGTAACAAAAGGCCAAATTATAAGCATCACTCTGACTGTAACCCGGCAGCCAATACAGCCAATACAGGAACCGTTCAAGCTGTTTTATATGCTAAATGACTTATGCAAATTACATCAATATTAGTGTTTCACTGTCACCTAAATTAACTTAACGCAGTTCCGAAATCATTATACAGAAGCTGACTTAACCTTGAAAGATCCTGTAATTATTGGACTCAAAATGTTACCCTTTGGCACAATTCAAAAATAACTCTGTCACATTTAATTAAGCATTCTCTAACTCACAGTATGAAAATGTTTTTATGCATAATTGTTAAATATGCATTATAATGAGTACACTAATGCGTTATTAAAATGTCCACTTTTGAATTTATCAGAATTCAGGGTAAATCAATGGCCTATAGAGCCTAGCTATTAACAAACCATCAAAATAACCCGGGTACCATGCTCATAAGGCAAAATCTGGTGCATAATTTTCCTTTTTATATAAAGAAATCTTTGTTTGAAAGTAGTAATTTTACTTTACATCACCTGCCTTTTTTAGTTATCTACAGTATTTAATTATTAGCTAGTTGTTTGGTTATGCCGAAGGAGAGTTCTGGTATGGATAACAGTTTAACTGGTTTTAATGATTTTGTGATGTGCACTTATTTCCAGAATAAATGAATGATTGAATGATTGAAAGAATGAATGAATGAATGATGAATAAATGGCCTTAAAGACTTATGCCCATTTCGCTGAAATTTAGCTTTAATGATGCGACTTTACCTAGTCGAACCTAAAGCACAGACACGGGTGTGAGATAGAGTGGTAAAAACCTGCTCCTCTCAGCACATGACGTATAAATATCAAGATATAGAAATAAAGACTAAAGTACAACATTAAACAAACAATACAGAAATAACTGTTCATAATAACAGAGATAAGCTGAAAGTCTACATATTTTAAGTTTTCAAAAAAAGAAAAAGCAGTTTTCTCTTTATATTGAGAGCTAAATATGAAATTAAATAAAGTGAGTACTCTTGCTGGATGAATCTGTGAAGTCCATTCTTAAGCAGAGATTCTACAGAGATTCTATAGTGCCTTTTCAAGGTATATTGGTCCATGTATGTTAAAATTTCCATTTGTATATAGCTTGATAAATCTAGCACTATATTTGACAAATT
Source organism: Petrocephalus sullivani (assembly GCA_026780845.1). Taxonomy (NCBI): domain Eukaryota; kingdom Metazoa; phylum Chordata; class Actinopteri; order Osteoglossiformes; family Mormyridae; genus Petrocephalus; species Petrocephalus sullivani. Next base: position 16,319,394 of record JAODKM010000039.1, read on the forward strand.
ATGAGGAATTCAGAAAAAAGAACTGCTGTGTGTGTGTGTGTGTGTGTGTGTGTGTTTGCATCTAAAAATAAAAAAATCCACCTTCCATACCCTCTTATCCATCACAGGACTGCCCATCCTAGGAAGCACCGTGCACATAGCAGGGGAAACCCTAGACGGGCACAAACAGTCGCACACACACACACACCAACGCACGCACACTGTGGCCGAAAATGTGACACCAACTCAACTCTCTGCAAGAGTTTTTGACTACAAGACACCTGAGCGGTTTTGAGGTAGGACACATCAGCTCCATAGACGCTTGAGTAGGACACATCAGCTCCATAGATGCTTGAGTAGGACACATCAGCTCCATAGACGCTGAGCTGCGAGCAGAACCTCCAAATGAAAGAAACGCATCAAGCACAAAAGCTTCAGCTGCGCTGCTCTTTCCGGCCCTGCCAGGACGCTCGTCAGAAACGCACACTTTTGTTAACAGTGAATGCATGTTTCACTTTGATGTTGTCTAAGGCTCAGAGAAAGGAAGTTAGGAGCCCTTTATGCTAGCACTGAGGTAGAGGTTTAACGTGGAGACAAGCCAAGTGACCGAATGGTGAGGACAATGCATGGATAATAGATCTGGAAGGCATTGTTACAAATGAAAAAGGGAGCGGAGATAAGAGAGGCACGCAGGGGGGTGTGAAGCCACATCACAGCCACACTGAGCCTCACTGATGCGTGGACAGAACACAATGATATACTAGATCATGGAAATAAAAGTGAAATCATAGCTCCCTAATCTAATTAGGCACTTGTGTAGTGTGTATTTCCAGATGACGTGTCCTAAGACATGTTATCCTGTTTGCTTAATCTACCAAGAGACTCAGAACTTGTCATCTGACTATTTACATGCACTCTCTTCTAGTCATGTTTTTTTATAAACCTTTGAAGTTCAAAGAGACGGATGTTGGTTACAAGGCTATTCGATCACAATGTTAACCAAAACCATAACACATAAAAGAGGTATAGCAGTTAGCATACATCTCTCTGATGCATCTACCAATCCATCCATCTTCTAACAGCTTATCTTGGTCGAGTTTGTGGATGGCAGAAGGATACCAGAACAACCTAGATAGGATGCCAGTTCACATACACTCACACACAGTAATAGCATGAGCAACTCTGAGGCACCAGGTAATCTGTCTGCATGCATTTGCACTATAGGAGGAAACTGGAGCCAAACAACAATGAGAGACCATACAAACGCCACACACACAGAGCCATAGGGAAATTCAAACCCCCTCCCCGGTTGGTGGGAAGCACCATGCTACTCCCCAGTTTTACCTATCCTCTCCATAATCTAACATCTTATCCAGTGCAGGGTGAGGATGACCCTGGATGCCTGGAGCCAGTCCGAAGGAAGGTGCACCCTGGACGCGATTCCAGTCCATCAGTCTCTGATTCGTCTAGCATTTAATACTAAATAGTGTTCTCAGAGTACTTTGGCTGGTTATTTCAAAATATGCATCTTACACTTTGCAGCGTGCTCCGCAACCCCCCCGGAGGTAAGCAGTATTAAGCAATCAAACTTCAGCCCGAATTTTCGTTCTCTGCCGTAGACCCGCAGCATCGTCGGCAATAACGTTCCCGTAAACGTTCCCACGCGCTTAATCGCCAGCAAATCAACTCGCACTCCTTCCCCTAAAGGAGTTCTCAAAGGCAGCGACGATCGCACCTTTCGCTTCCCGTTTCCGCCAACTTTACTAATTAAAAAAAAAAAATTCAAAATGATTTTACCATATAGTCCGGAGGCTCCTTCATGTCTTCCATGGGAATAACCAGCAGCATGATTCCCAGTATTCCTAGTAACAGGAACAGGAGCGGGGTAAGGAGCTGGCACCACTGCTTGGCCATGAGGTGAAGCGGCGCCGGGACGTAGCAGAATGAGGCAGCGCTGCCGGATATAGCGCCTGTGCATGAGACATGATGGCAGGGCAGCGCCACAGAGCCACCGCCTGCCACCGGCAGCACGAAAGCCCGGGCGTGTCACCGCTGTCATTACGTCTAAGCACAGCGATACACCGAATTACGGAAACAGCTGGAAAGGAACACGGTTTTGGCAAGGGTCCGATTTCTAGGAGTTGTAAAATTGTTATAAAATAAATTTATTTGCGTACTAAAATCGATTTAGCATGTAAATCTACATAAAAATATAAAAAAAAATACATAAACCCTTACGGAAATTCACTATGGTTTCCTATGGTTTTTGGGGGTTTTGGGTATGGGTTTTTTACAGTAACCATGGTTTTACTATGGTACCTCATGGTAATTATGATTACTAAGCTCCTACCCATAGTATTACCATGGTTCACTTACAGCACTGCATGGTCACTGCAGTGAAACCATGATAAAACCATAGTCATAAACTCATGCATGGTTACCAAAAAAACATAGTAACACCATGGTTCATTTTCGTAAGGGAATCTACATAAAAATACTAAACTTAATGATGATGGTCTCTACAAATTCTGTCGACACTATCCTAAGTTTCTCCTAGGAGAGGCATGTTCATGTCCCACCTTTGATGCATGTGAACTCCACACATTGGCACGCAAGTCTGTTTGAGTTTAGCAGCAAATTGGCAGACGTTAATGTGTTACTGCGCAATTTTATACAGCAATCATACCGTCGTAGCCTAAATTTGGCTTATATTTCTATGTTGTCACCGTGGTATAAGCAAGTTTTTATAGGCCAGCAGCTGTAATTAGAGACTACAAATATGGCTGCAGTGAAAAGATGGTCACATCATGAACATTACATTTATAAACAGGGTTAGTTTCTGCCACACTGTCAGAAGAGTACCAGTTTGTACCTTTGAGGGTATAATTACTTGTCACTGGGGCTGTACCCTCTAGGGTCTGCCAGCTCTACCCTACAATAGCTATAGGTAAATGTACTTTGTAGTCCAATTTAAGGTACAGAAATGCACTCTTAGGAACATGTTTGTACCATTGGGGTACTTTATTGTTGTTTGTACCTTGGGGAACAAAACCGCACCAGGACTGAGGCCTTCCTTCCAGCACTACGGTTTGCAATAGTCTGTCGTCAGAGACAAGTGGCAGGAGAGGCATTCGCAAGCAACGTGCCATTCAAACACCCCCATGGTTCAGGAGACAGGGAGAAAAACAGCGCCCTATTCTAAAGAAAGAAAAAAATCTGGCCCTGCACCTATAACCTAAGGGAGATGGATTCTTTCCCACAGTTAGAAAGGCATACGGCTGCCTGTAACATATTAAAAACACAGTACACCTTTGTAGGTTCCAGTATGGAACCCACAGGAAGGAGAGCTCACTATCTGGGAGGAAAACTCACTTTCCTACTGTGCTTTTATTTGTCTTTTTAAGGTCGCATGCTAATTGAAAAGCAAGGCTGTGCAGCAGTCTGCTGCAGAATACTAATCTGCCGTGCCCTGCCTTTGTGGCTATGCAGCTTTGCTAGGAAAATCATGATAAAAGCCGCCTGCTAATAAGCAAGGCCTTCACAGGACCTCCATGCGGGATGCCTTTGCTTTTGGACACCATATTTCTACATGTGCAATGCTAGCCAATAAATAATCCTACCACAATGCAAAGAAACATCTCCCCATTATCTCAGCTCTGTTGTTGTTGTTAACTAGTTTCTTAAATGAGTCTATTGATAACATAATCAATTATTCTCTAGAAAAGTATGATAGAGAGTATAAAAATACACAACACTGATAATTGCAGTTATGTGTAATTAAAATATTTCAGCTGCTATTACTGTACTAACCCAAAATTTATTGCTATAGTTACTGCTATTATGCATTTCGTTGTAATGACTTAAAACCATGTAATGTGCTACAGACGTTCTCATATTTTTGCTTTGAGGCATTCAGTTTAAAGAACCCCCCCCCCCCAAGGACTGAGGGATTCCCCCCATGATCCACAATGTGACAGAGGCTGAGAGAGGAAATTCTGACAATGACCCACTTCTTGATGAATGCGACCATTTCTGTCCACGAGACAGAAAAGCGCTATGTCTGTGCTGCTCCAGTAGCTTGGCCCCGAGGGCCCGCTTGACCCCGAGGGCCCCAGACCCTTTGTGTGCCCCAGCTGGGCCTGGTACTACAGACACGTTCGTGCCCAGAGGGCCTGAAATACGCTTTGCGACACAAGACAGCAGACAAGCTACAGCGGGATGGAAGCGCACAGGGAGAGGGCTGAGGGGAGGCCCCGTCTGCCACAACACCACCACACACGGCCGCAAGGCGAAGCAGGACCCCGGCCTTCTGTTCTTCCTCAGAGTTTACTGCGCTGCCAGGCCCACATTGAGATTTAACTGCTCAGAGCCTGATAAATGGGTTCTTTTCAAGCATGCACGCACACCAGGACACGAAAGCACAAGGGCATCACTCAGAGACCCCCACATCGGTGGCTTCGCAGGGCCGCGCCCGGCCTCTTATGTCACGTACAGATTTCTGCGTGTCTGACAGCTGGTCTGCGGTTAAAAATTACCGCCCCTTCCCACGCATCTGTTGAGGGAGTCGCTCATGTTGCTGCATTAATCGTAGATTCTGGGTTTATCATTCATTTGATCTCCTGGGGCCTGCGGAGATACTATGGCAATATAACAAGAGGAACATGAGAAACCAGCAGGAGATTTAGGTCTTTATTTAACATATGTAAGCCAAACAAAACGATTGTTTTTATCGCTTCAGTAAAGGAGAATAAACAGCAGTACCTTCCTGTGTTTTTGTTAGATTATTTGTTACCACTTTCTGCAAATAGCTCATTGCATTAACTGGCTGCAATTAAACTCGTTGTATAATAGCTGTGGCTTCAAACACTGATATATTAATGCAAGCAATAAAAAACAAACAAACCTTACTGCTGTCCATGGTAAACTAAGTATTTCGGGTGACTAATCCTCATCATGAGCAATGTCGCCCTCTTGTGGCAGAATCTTGAAATAATATTGTGCTTCGGATCAGGTTTACATAAAGGATATTTTTTAACCAAAACATTTGAATTAAACTGCGAAATAAGACAAAAAAAAGAGTAAGAACTGCATTCCACACTTCTGTGGACTTCCCAATCTCATTTACATTTATTCATTCTCCCATTGTAAGCATATTAACCCCCATCACGCTGGCCCAAAGCGACACTACCATTATTATATAGTAAATACCACAGTCAGGCTTCCAGACTGTGCATAATACACTCTGCAAGGTCAGTGCTGCTTAGCGATTTTAGAGCATTGCACTAATGAGGCAAAGACTGTGGATTCAAATCACAGGGAAATAAATTGTAACCTTTCCCTCTACTGTGAGTCACCTAGGACAAAAGTGTCAGACAAAGTAGCAGATACAGTTTAAACCCCCAGATACACCAATTTGAAATATTTCGGTAATAAAATTGCAGTCAGACCCTACATAAGCAGCTAGATAAACCAGTTTGCCTGCAATAGCCAAGATGCCAAAGACTGAAGGAGATATGCATGGCGTTCCTACTTCTCCCGAGGACGCGCTTGGCTGTTTGTAATGTGTATACGTCAACAACCAAACACTCAACCAGGTCAATATAAAAATCAAATTCAATATATGCATAATTTTTTTTCCCCCCAAATTCATTTATAGCCAAAAGCTTTCGTCTAAAGTAGTTGCCCACCGGCAGATCTCTAAGACATTCCTGGTTGATCACGACACCCCCACCCTTCCCGTTGGCCAAACCTACTTAGGGGGAGTCAGGGAACCCCCCCACAAACTCTGGTGAGTGGGAGGGGCGCCCCCGTTTGGCAAAATATACCATCGCAACCTGTTAGCTCCTGAGATTATTTCTGGGTAAAAGTGACCCACACTATAAAAAGGCTGGAGCCCACTGGTCTTCAGCTGTTAAGCAGAGCACTATACGCTAATGCAGCTCATTCAGATGTGTAAGCACTCAAGGACTGATGCTGCATTATGGGATATTTACTTTTATGACACTCCGTTGCAGATCAGCAGTTATACCTGAAACATCACACGGCCAAGGTGACTTTTTCCAGGGTCACTCCCGCACATCAGAGAATCATCTCCTGCTGTGTTACATCAGGGGTCAACAAAGACGGCTCATCTACAGTAATAAGCTGTGTCCCTATATGGAGGTTTGGTCCTATCAGGGGCTTTTCCCCAGGTAAAGGCTATAACACGTTTCAGGATTAATGAAAGGTCCACATATCAGTTACTTTCAGATCTATGTGACTGGCGGGAGACGAGCTGCAGAAATCCAGTAACTGGAGCTGAACTGTACATAGCAACGGCAACGAGCGCACTGAGCGTCGCGGCATTGTAGAGACTGCAGGCCAAAGGCCGCCCCCTCGCCCTCAGCCCGGCTTCTGCGTCATGTGACTCTCCTCGCTATCTCCGAACAGAGGAAACATGGAGCTCTCCTGGTTGCTGCACACCTTCTCCACGATGATGCACTGATAGTTCCAGAGAAGTAGCAGGACCATGAGCGCCAATGCCAGCAGGACGAGGGCGCCGATCAGCAGGCATCGGCGGGGGGGAGGCTGACGGCCAGCCACGCCGTGCCGTCTCCAGGTCCCGCCACCCCAGCAATGCTGCAGCCACTCTTTCAGCAGGGAGTGAGGGGGATGGCAGAGGAGGATGTCTCCTTCTCCATTAATCCCTCTGCAAACCCCTTTCTCTGCTTCACTCATCTCTGAAGAACTGCCAAAAAAAAAAATAAAAATCCTCACCACCAGGGTCCTGCACTTCAATGCAGGGGCACATGAGAAACACCAACCAGTAATTTACATTACTTAGAAGATAAATACTTTTAAAGTGCTGTAATGTAAAATTCACATCTCATCGGAGGAGTCTGATTTCAGCAACAAAATTTTATATCTAAAAATATTATGTTAAATCCACAGTGTCCATAATTCTAGGTCTGAAATAATAAAAAGCAATAAAACGCATTTCCTGAATAACAATCACCGCATATTATCTAACATTGAGGTTCATATTGCTGCAGGACATTATGGCACCTTGAAAAGGAGCAATAACCTTCCTTATAACTTGTTTCCCTAGAAACACTTTGAAGCACTCTGCCGTTACTGTGGTAACACATGCCCATTGGACAGCGAAAGCATATTGCCATGGTAAGTGAGTGCTTAAGACGTCGTCAACGTGTTAAAAAAAATCCTGTTCACTTTTATATTTCCAATGTGGGAAGTCTCAGACCGAGCAATGAAAAGGCTCCATTTCAAGCTATTTCAATAACCTGTGCCTAGAGAAGTAGGTGATACAATAATCAGTGGCAGTCATGCTGCTGAGTTATTTTACCGACCACAAAGGGACCTTAATTCCCTAAGACCGGAGGCATTAACCCAGAAGAAGGGACACTCATATTTCACTAGTTCATTGCACAAATGCCAAAGTTTCGGTTTAAAGTATAACGACATACCTTGTGTGGTAAAATCCCGGCGGATCCTTGTTTTCCAGTATTTCTCAGGTGATATGCAAACTCCTTTTTATAAGGGAAAGGCGCTGTAATCTCACTGTACAGGTAAGGCTGGGGGGCTTTTAGACTCGCCGTGTTTAATTAGCCTTCTCCCCCCAGCTGGGTGTTCCTTGGCCTCGGGAGGCGGGGTTTGTTCCTGCGGATCGCACTGGCCCCCAGGTGATGGGGGGGCGGTGCCGCCCGGGGCTATTTTTGGGCTGCTTTCTTTGGCAGATCGTGAGAGTTTAACAGCTTAGATACTACTGATTAACATGGATTCTATTTTAAAGAGGCGGCATATGAAAAAAAAAAATATATATATATAATTCTTGGAAAAGTGGTTAAACATATTTATAGACCATGCTGAAGCATTTGGGACACTTAATGAAAACATTTGTTTTTTTCCTGTTTTGTTTTAGGAGTGTAAATGTCCCCATTTATACGTAAGACCCACCGTTTGATCCCGCTCTGTTGGACATTATAAGCAGGAAATAGAAGTGTATGGATGGACGGATGTCCTTAGCACCTGCTTCAAGACCTGCGGCAAGTCTTCAGGCGTTTAGGGAAAACCAGCCCTGCTTGACTAGTTTGACTGTCAAGTTTTTTCCCCGTAACCGTAAAAGTTTTAACCTGAAAATGTGTTAACGTATAATTCAATTCAATTCAGTTTATTTTTATATAGCGCCCTTCACAACAGGGTTGTGAATATAAATAAATATAAATATTTATTTATATATAAATATATATAATTTATATATTTATATTTATATAAATATAAATAATTCATATTGGAAAATATTTATGATTTGTTAGTGTGTGATCACCTTGTAGTCAGATAAACATGGGTGTCCTTGACTGTTGCACCTCTTTTTTAGGGAATCGTGAAATCGATCTATACTAGAGGGCAATGTGCTGTTGACATGACTAGGTAACCAGTTAACCATTTTTTGACGGTTAACCATTTTTAATTGAAACCATTAAAAGTATTTTGATTCAGACTTCCCAGAAAATACAACTTTTAAGCACATTTTTACTGAGGTTATATATAACAAATATAGTGAGATTTTTGAGATACAAAATCAACATTTTGAATGAATTGGTAATGAAAACCACTTTGTATTTTCTGCGGTGCAATTTATCTGTTGCTAAGTTTTTTTTCTGCCTTTACTCCCTAAGAAAGAACAGAAAAGAGAATAATAATTTTCTATTTTTTGGGGGGCCGGGGGGGGGGGGGGGGGGGACATTTCATCTCAGATCCACAGTATGGGGATCACCCCCCGTCCCCTGCCTTGGTCAGTCCCGTCTTCATAGCAGGAGGACAGGCTGGTTCTAATCTT
>JAODKM010000039.1:16328308-16345060 GCA_026780845.1 Petrocephalus sullivani
GAAAATAACTGTTTTTTATCACACTGTGGGGACATTGGGTCCCCACAACGTAATATAAATATGTCCACACACACACATGTGGCATGTGTGCGTATTACAGACAGCACATAGATATGATTTCTTTGGATTATCAACAGCTGATACTGTACTAGATACAGTACCTGACTGGATGTACAGCACTTACCCAGTGAGGATTCTGAAGCTGATGAGGAGCGGTTCACACTGAAGGCCAGGTCTGAGTCGCTGTCATCCGGAGTTCCACCCGGTGAGCTTGACGGCGAGCTGGAGACGGGACTGGACTGCACCGTCCCTGGACATGACAGATGGAGATCAGAGCGGTAAGTCCGATAGATGGAACAGGGGCTCAGGAGACTCCAGATTTAAACCCGGCTACGCAAAATGCATACCAAGAATACGCAGGCGGTTGACGGCGCCGTGGAGGGTGAAGAAGACCCACAGGACTTGGGAGGCGTCGACGCAGAGCAGGCGCCCCCGAGCGGCACCGTTGACACCGTGGTGAACCTCGCCGCTGGGCAGCAGTGTGAAGCTGAGCACGTCGCCAGAGCTGGGCGTGGGGATACCCCGGTACACCACCCAGTACTCCTTACGATCCAGGAGCACGTCGGGGTCAGCGGGCAGGTCACTGGGCCGAAGGGTGCCGGGGTCACAGGAGGTCACGCCAAAGAGAAGCGCCCCAAAGTAGGGTAGGCCCAGGTGGCCCGCCTCCACGAAAAGCGTCTCGCCCAATTGCAGCGGCCGCTCGCCGAACACCAGAGTCCGGCTGCTGTCCAGGAAGTGGATGCAGGCCGAGGAGCGGTCGGCCGACAGGATGACGTCGGAGCCGCGCACCGAGTGGAAGTGCAGCTCCGTGTCCAGCGGGGAGGGCGGGCCCCGCGGGGTCCGGTGGCCCCCGGCCGACAGGGCGGACGAGGACGGCGGCGAGCAGCAGGGGATGAGCTGGTTGCAGTGGCCAAGCTGTAGGGTGGCCATCTTAGCAGCGGCCGCCTGGTTGGTCTCCAGCTGGTTGTTGCTGTAGTTGGCCGAGTCGTGGTTGCTCTGGGGCAGGTAGGCGCTGAGGCGGGCAGCACTGAGGCGGGCAGCGCTCATGCTGTCGGCAAAGGTGCTCTCTGAGGATGGGGGGGGGTATGTGGGGTCACACCATCAGAACCAGCCAGATCACCGTGCCACCTTAATCTCACTGAGTACTTCAAACTTGCCACCTTAACCACGCCCACCTCCCGTTCCACCAATCACAACTGTCGTTACTAGGAGGTGATACCAGAAAGCATAGGTCAGTTATAGTTACAGGTATAGTTCACTGTACAGGTATTAAGCTCACCCTCACTCGCAGAAACTGGATTAGCATCACTGTTTCATCTTGACCAGGGGCGGGGCTACAGGTGGACAGGGGGTGTGGCATTGTCCAATCTACCCCCCGCCATTCCCCCCAGGGTAACCCCCAAGACATATCGAGAGTTCAAACACTGGGGTGGCTACTCAACATACCCAAATGCCAACCATACATGCCTTTTGCTCAAAAACAGAATTAGGTATGTCACCCCACAGAGGCAGGGTTAGTAAGGATCATCCTCACAACCCTCATCGTCATCTTCACCACCGTCATCATCATCATCATCGCCATCATCATTTTAAAAGGGGTTAAAATGGTTTCTGTCCAGTTGTTTCTAATCAATGTCATGAGCCCCATATCTTCTTCACATGTAATTGACATGTAAGTATTCCCTGTCCCAGCGGTGCCAGCGTCTGCGGTCTGTTTCCAAGGGAAGCTGTATGACGCTCACTGAAAAGGCAGCAATGTGCCGGACGGCCAGACCCCCGGGGCCCCCGCACAGCCGGCGTCTGAGCTCGCGGCCAGCGCCGGCGTCTGCCGCGAGCCTTACCAAACATGGTCAGGCCTTCTGCCACGCGCATAATAACAAAGTGCCGGTGTGGAGAGAGGCCCCTTCCCCGACTCCCAGGTGGGAATATCGCTGCATATTCTTAGGCTCTGGCCTCTTGAAGCCCCAGCCTGAGACCCACAGCCCGGAGAGGATGAGATAGTGACCCCCCATCCTCTTACCCCCCACTGGTGACCTCAGCTGCTATTCAGGGCTGAGTTGTAACACATTCCATAGACTGCCCTCTTCTGCAGCCGGCATGATAAAGCTCGAGCTCTCGATTTACGCCATGCAAAAGTACTGCCTGGGATGATGGCACCCAGGCAGGTTTTTTGAAGGCACCAGAGGTGGACAGTTCTGGTCCAGAAAGTACAAATCCAGACCGAGGTTTTGTTTCAACCCACCAGTTGAAACAAGACTCACAGTCACAGAGTACTCAACTGGTTGGTTGAAACAAAACCTCGGTCTGGATTTGTACTTTCTTGACCAGAACTGTCCACCTCTGGCGCCTTCAAAAAACCTGCCTGGGTGCCATCATCCCTCTCCATGGGGTGACTCAAAGCCACAAGGTTGGCATGGGGCAGAATAGTGTATCTGCAAGCCATGTCGTGGCATCAGCGTGGCCCTTTTGTGTTGCTGAGAAGGCAGCATTAACCCAGCCCTGCTGGACTTGGGCGACTCACCCAGCAGCGTGACCTCCTGCGTGATGCCGTAGATGTCGATGATGGCCCAGAGGGGGGAGCTGACGCCCAGGCCGCAGTGGAAGAGCACGGGCTCACCCTCGTTGATACTGTAGAAGACGCGGCCGTGCCGGTCGGCCCAGAAGGCCAGCACGTTGTCCCTGAGCGCCAGCCTCTCGGGCAGCGCCTTGGCCCAGTAGCCGGGCCGCGTCACCAGGTCCGGGCAGGCGTACTTGGGGATGTCGGCGGAGGCCAGCTCGCCGGGGTCCAGGCTGGTGAAGCCGAAGCGCAGCGCGCCGCTCCAGCCGCTGTGCACGCCGGAGAGCCGCAGGCGCACCTTCTCGTAGAGCCGCACCGGCCGCTGGCTGAAGGTGACGCCGTTGCAGAAGCTGCTCTTGCGGGCCGCCCGCCGCAGCTGCGAGTCCAGCCGGATGTTCTTGCCCTTGGCGTGCGGGTGGAAGCGAGGCGGCTCCATGCTGAGGCTGAGCGGCGGCGGCGACACCCGCCGCTCCATGCCATTACCAGGCAGCGTGTAGTAATGCCTGCCGGCCACCGGACGGTACTGCAGGTTAGCATCTGCCGGGACGAGTCAACAGAGACCCTCATGAGTATTTACGAGGAAAAAAAACAAGCCGAAATATATACATATTTCTTATTTGCATTATTGCTTTTGGACAAGGACTATAAATGCATAGAGTACGTGACAGCCATCGAAGCAGTCTTCACACACTGTTGTGATTAAATATTACAAAAACAAATTTTTCACATCTTGGTTAACCCAGTGGATGTGTTTGAGGTCACGGTGACCCCAGAGCCCTTTGACGTTGCCATACGGAGTTCGATGCAACTGGATTTCACTGACTTTTACTTTTTTGATCAGGAAAATTTTTAGTGCTCATTTTACGGTGTATATTTCAGCAGGAGCTCGGGGAATGCGTCCCCGGGGACCCAGTCAATATTATGGCATCCAAAGGGTTAAACGTTAAAACATGATAAACAAAAAAGTTCTGAAGTACTCTGAGTGTTTGAATGACAGGATATGCATTACATGAAATTCCCTGATGATCCTGATCCTGACTCTTCATTTTACACTTCAATGCAACTTTTCAACATATATCTAATGATTTTTTCAGAAGCCATTTCCTTCCCTTCAGAGGGCGTACCTCTACGGTTACATTAAATAGGCTGATCGATGCCCATATAGTTACACACGGCAGGCTTTTATGACACCACAGAGGTATAATAATGACAAGGAACGCTTTGCGGATTGTGATGGGAGGAGGTCGGAGCCGCTGAGGCCCTCATCAGCCATGTGCTCCTTCAGCACCGTCCTTCACAGTGATTCACCCCGAAGGATTTTCCCATTCGCCCACAGCGATTAAAACGACACGACGACCATTTCACAGACAATAGGGATTTGATTACAGTTATTTATTATATAACGCAGCCAAATTCTGCATTTGCGTTACGCTGGAGGTCATATTTTCTGGAACCACGTGGACAGCAGACTGATGAGAAGATAAGGCGATGACTAATGGTCTTCTTCTCTGCCAGATGTTCAAACACAATGGAAACTGAGATTGTAACAATATTTCTTGAAAAGTCAACTCAGACTGATCAAGTGAAATGAATGTCCTTACATTGCGGAAGTTCAAAGATTATGCGCTCTGGGAATAGTATTCCGGTAAGGAATGCTGCGAACCATAATAACGGCTGGGAACTGGCTGACTCACCTCGCGTTCCGTGTCTTATTACTCCTGGTGCAAATCCCCCTCTATCTCCATCCACATAAAGTTAGAAGCTGCAAGCCACTAAGGCGGCTATGATTAGGTGAAGCTAAAGGCACGCACCCAGAGTCTGGCCCGGCCACGGAGACGGAGAATGAAGAAGCCGAGATGCTCGAGGATGGTCCTGCAGCAGCGCATTAGCAGCTTACAAGAGTGCGAAGGAAAACCGTCCATTTCGAGATCATACCAGGATATAGCTGGGAATGCCAGTAAGAGTAAAGAACCCAGCTGTTATGGATGGGCATGGTGAAGGGATGATCTACAATGCGGCTGACTGAGAAATGGGGAGCTTTATTAGGCGCCAAGCAGACTTTACATGAAACAAAGGGACCTCGAGGGGTCAAGACAAAGGCAGGTAGGCTACACAAGGTAAAACACGGGCTGGAACTACAAGAGGGCGAGTAACTGATAAATGCTAGAGAACACGCAGAAAGCAAATATAATGAGCCGCAAGGGCACAGAGCAAGGGCAGGTGCACTTACACACATGAGGGTAACGAGGAACAGGTGTGAGCCATTACAATCAAACAAGCACTTAAGATAAGGGGCAACAAGAAGCAGGTCTGGGTCAATTCACAAATCACAAAAGACTCAAACAGTAGGGTAGGGGTAACCAGCGACACCTGCTGGCTGGGCAAGGAAACGGCAGGGAAGGATTCTGACACCCAACTAGCAGTAACCAGGTATGAGGTTCCTATTTCAACACCCAATCAGCATCCAAGGTGTACAGCTCAGAAGTGCCTTAGAGTGTTTCCCATAAACCATAAGTATTGGTTCATTGTTTAAGTGTCAGTCTCATCGCTCCAAGTCATACAGGGAAGGCTGGGGTACCTTTATGAGTGCATGCCTTTAGGCACAAAGGGCCCGTACTCTTCCATCTGCTCAGAAGGGCATCCTTATCTCTGCGGCCACACTGGGTCTGTGGCGTGTCTTTAAACCGAAGACGGCGATCCACCTTTAAGGCACTGCTCCACCACTGCTTGTGCTTCAGGTGCCTGTGCTCCTACACGGCACGCCTCAAACGCGGAACAATGAACGTCTTCCAAGGGCTTCCTTTTATTCTGTAGCCAGGCGAGGAGATGTGTAGCATACTGTAAGAGGCTGACACAAAACTACTATCCAGATATTGTGAGCCTCTCCTCTCAGATACACATTACACACGCGAGGCAGGCAGGTGGTGTAGTGGTTGGGGATGCAACTGTGTAGTCGAAAGATTGCCAGTTCGAGTCCCCGACCCACAAGTACCGCTGAGGTACCCTGAGCAAGGTACCGTCCCCAAGCACTGCTCCCTGGGTGCTCACATAGCTGCCCCCTGCTGTGTCACGATGTCACATGGGTTACATGCAGAGGACACATTTAGTAGTTGTGTGCTGTGTTGCGTCAACAATGGCGATTAATCACCTTCCCTTCACATTAACAGCTCTGCTCAGAGGAAGGATGAGAGCTTGGGGCACAGTTTCATAATTTAAATGCTGTTTGTTATTGGGGGGGGGGGGGGGGGGGTCGAGGCCTCCGAGGCCCGCGCGGGGGCAGGGGGGTGTGTGACATTTCATCTCAGATCCACAGTATGAGGATCACCCTCAGTCACCTGCCTTGGTCAGTACCGTCTTCATAGCAGGAGTACAGGCTGGTTCTAATCTGTGATTAGAAATTAAGAAATAATTTGAATCTAACTGCCAGTTCAGCCAGCAGCTGATTGACACCCCATGACTGTCAGCCCAGCAGAACAGCCCTCTGGTTCTGGTTCTGGTTCTGGATATTGTATTGGATATTATTTTAATTATTAAGGAATTAAGGAAAACTTTCACCAGGCTGTAGTCTGGCCTTTCTGTTTTTTTATTATTATTATTTCTTCACACAAAGCAAAATAAATACTGCAGCTTGGAATGGCAGTGGCTGAATTTAGGTGGCTGAAACATTGATTTATGCAGTTGAGGCTTGTGATTGGCTGAAGGGTTCTGTTTTCTCTTGGGGACTTAATCTGCCTGAGGGTATAATTGCCTTTTCGAGAATGTGAAGAATTTAGCCTCCAAGTGAAACATTTTGGTTAAACTGGAACATCACGTACACTTGTACGAATGGGAAATTATTTAGTAATGATAATGCTTATAGCTGCAGGCATATAAGACCACAAAAACGCTAATGGAAATGCCCCAAAAAAGATTAACCTTGGCAATGATGTCCATTGAAGTCTTTTAATGGGGGATACAACCACTTGTAGCTTAACTCAGCATTTTATATCTAGGCTGAATAAATTGTTCAGATTTGAAACTTTTGACTCTGGACTGGTATGAGTTTGCTGTCCTCTAGAGACCTCTCCACTATTTACTTAATTCAGCCACAAGTTATCAAATGACTTCTGAAAATGGTTCCACCAATTTGTGAACAGTTAGTTTTAATCCACAGTGCATTACAGCTTGTAGGACTTGATGGAACAATCCCTTGAATAATCAGCACTGCTTCTTGCGGGGTAACAACTTCATTGGGGTCATCAAGGGTGCCCCCCTCCATCTTCAGTGTTTCGCTGACTTAGGCACCTCCGGAGGGCTCAACAGCAGCTCCTGGTGTCCCAGGCATGTTCCCCTCTGTCTTTACCCCTCAGTGGTCATCTCACCGCCCAGTTGGGGTCCTTTCTCTTGACCTACAACCAGTTGCTGCTTTGATCCGCAACCTCTGAAAGTGACTTCACTGCTTGCTAGAAGACCTGTCCTCTTCAGGAGTCTAGTCGTGGTTTTGGAAACAGACCCTCTGCACCCAACTTCTACAGGAAACACCTTAGTATGCCAGTTGCGTTGTTCTGCCTGGGCTGCTAATTCAGTGTACTTCAGACGTTTCCACTCATATGCCTCTTCAACAGCAGCCTCCCATGGTACTCTTAGTTCCAGGATATACAGGAGTTTCTGAGAAGTTGACCACAGGATGAGGTCTGGCCTGAGGGTAGCTGTCATTATCTCTATTGGGAAGACGAGCTTGTGGTCAAGGTCAACCTGCATCTTCCAGTCCTTTCCTCTAGGATGCTAGCCAGCTGGCGCAGGACCTGGTGTAATGGCCTTGGGACAGGCTGGTTTTGCAACCAGTCATGATGTACCTCAATGCTGGTGTTTGGCAGAGCACACATGTAGGGTCTTCTCCTCTCCATTGGTGTAGGTTTTTGGGAGTGGGAAGAACATCATAAGTAGCTCTGATGATGAAACTGAGTCTGCTTCCTTCCATTTCCCAAAGATCTCTCCAGGTGAGCTTACGATGTGCTAGGTTTTCCCACCTGGTCCACTGTCCCTGTTTGGCCTGTGAAACTGCCTTTGCACCCCTTTCTGCATCCTCTTGGTGCCGGACTTGCTAAACCACCAGCCTCCTTCTCCTGATAGGTGTAGCCTTGTGCCAAGTCGGTTGCCTTGCGCCAAATCCAAGTCCAGCTCTTCCCTGTTGCACTTGCCCTATGATGTCTCCATGCTTGGGAGCAAATTTTGCTTGGTGCACAGCTTCTGATGGAGTCCATTTCCACCCAGTTACTAGTCTGGGTGCAGTTGCCTGTATCGGTGCATCATGGGACTCAGAAAGAGTCATGTCCAGCCTCACTTTAGTGTACTTATATTTTTCAGTGAGGCTGGAAACTGGCAGTTCCAGAGCACCACGTCCATACAAGCCAATAGTACTGAGGCACCGCGGGAGTCCAAACCATTCCTTAATGTAGAAACTGACAGTCTTTTCCAGTTTCTCGACTTTGGTGATTGGGACCTCATAGACTGTTAGGGGCCATATTAGATGGGGGAGAAGTCCAAAATGCAGACACCTCAGTTTCAGCTTGCCAGGAAGCAGGGTCTTGACTATGGTGATAAGGCCTTTGATGGTTTCCTCCCTCAGTTGATGACAGTGGTCTGAGTCTTTGAGACATTGATTGTATCATCGTCCCAGACCCTTGCCTGGCTTCTCTGACACAATTGGAATGGGAGTGTTGCCGATGTGGAGTCTCTGGTCTACGAGTTTTGCTCTGATGATGGATATGCTCCTGGATTTGGTGGGTTTAAACTTCATACGAGCCCATGTTATGTTCTTGTGAAGCTTTCTCAGTAAGTGCTTGGTGCATGGAATGGTGGCGGTCAGGGTGCTCAGGTTGTCCATGTAGGCATGAATAGGTGGTAGTCACTGTCCATCCTGCAGACGTTCTCCTCCTACCACCCACTTGGAAGCCTTGATGATCACTTCCATCGCCATGGTGAAGGCTAATGGGGAGATTGCACACAGTGCCATTATCCCCACTTCCAGTAATAAGATGTTGTGTACTCTGTCGTTGTTATACAGAATTGCAAATCCTGAAAGTAGTTTCTGACCAGGTTCGTGATGTTCTTTGGCACATGAAAGAAGTTGAAAGCTGCCCAGATGAGTGAGTGGGGGACAGAATCAAAAGCATTAGCTAGGTCCAGGAATAAGACAGGCAGGTCTCTTCCTTCCTGTTTCGCAGATTGGATCTGGTGCCAAATGACACTTGTGTGTTCTAAGCATCCTGAGAAGCCTGGTATCCCAGCCACCTGCACTGTTGTGTCAATCAGGCCATTCTGTTTCAGGTAAGTTGTCATCCTTTGCGCAACAATGCTAAAGAAGACCTTCCCTTCTACATTCAGGAGATTGATCTGCCGGAATTGGTTGATGTTTGAGGCATCCTATTCTTTGGGTATCATTACTCCCCCTGCTCTCCACCATGCCTTTGGCATGGTTTGCTTTATCCACACCACCTTCATTTGCTTCCAGAGAAACAACAAGACGTGGGGAGCATTTTTTGTATAGTCGGTATGGAACTCTATTTGGTCCAGGAGCTGAAGCTGCCCTTGCCGCCTTAGTTGCCTTGTATCCTTCATTCTCAGCTGTTTTAATCCAAAGCTTTCTACTCCATAGGAGTAGATCATACTCCATAGGAGTAGATCAGATCACCCATTTTCTCCAGTTTCTTCACCACTGTTGTTCTGAGTCTATCCAGCATGTTTTTCAGGTCTGCGCTGACTGTTGCCCATTCTTTTTTACCACAAGATTTTGGCCTAATAATTATTATTTTGGCATAATTATGTTGAGAAACAAATACAAATGTGACATTTTACTGGATGCCTGGATGTGAAATAGTACAATAAATCCCAAGGGACCAAAACTATTCACAGGTGATTTGATGGAGCTTCTGTTTAGTTGCACATACACTGCTTTAGATTTTTGGCAGGGCACGCTGCAGACTAGGTAACTGAACAATATCGTTGCTTCTGTTAATTTTTGAACTTCGAGAGCCATTTCTTGAAAAAACAAATTGACAAAACAAGAAAATGCTGGACATCTGATATTTTTGTTTCTCTAAAAGTCTTCCACTTTCAAAATGTAGTGGTAACTTTCAGGTCAATTACATTGTGAAAGTCCTGTACAAAGCTTTGGATTCCTTACAAACATGGAGAGAAAACAGTGAAATGAATGCATTATTTGTGTCTAAATATATGTTTTGTACATAAGCCATACGGGCCATGGGAGATGTTCAGCTTCACTGTCATGTTCATCAGATCACTCTGTCACCAGTCTTGCGGTGGGTATTGGTGCGTTATCATCCTGATACATGGCACCACCTCAGGGTACTATGTTTGAACCACTGGCAAACCATGGTCCTCCAGAATGGTTCGGTAGACTTTGGCAGTAATGAGTCCATCTAGAACAAGTAATGGAATGCCATGATATTGCAGCCCAAACCATTACTGATCCAGCCCTGTGCTGCACTCTGGGTGTACAGCAATCTGGATGGTAGCCTAGGCCTCTTTGGGGCTTCCATAGTGTAACTCTCCTGGATGTGTGGAATGTGGACTCGTTGGAGAACAATACATGTTTCACAATATCCACAGGCAAGATTTCTGCCGCTGGTACCATTGAAACCGATATTTGCTATTGGCATGAGTGACCAAAGGTTTGGCTACAGTAACTCAAACATGAGTATTGACCCTGTGGAGCTCCTGACAAGCAGTTTTGGTGGAAGTTGAGATATGCATTTAATTCAGCAGTGAGTTGGGCAGTTGTGGGTTTATGTTTTTTGGATCCAGTTGGGTTAGTACCCAGACATCTCTTTCAGACAGCTTCCCTTTGCATGCACTGTTCCTCCTGTTGGAAGGAGGATATGTCCTTTGTGGTGGTGTGCTGACATTACTCTTGATACCATAGCTCTCCATACGCCACAAAGACTCGCCGTCCTGGGCCCAGATGTGCCAACGAGACACGTACACAAACAAGTTGTCCTCTTTTGACCTCTAATATATCTCCCATTATTTTGTGTGGCTTGCAATATTTTATGCACAGTTGTGCTGTTACTATGTTAATCCAGTCTTCACACTCTGCTCTTACTCTTACAATCCGTGAAGGTTGGCCACCTAGGCGTGCATATATAGGTGTGGAACCTCAAACACTATATTGGCCAGTATTTCAGTTTCCTCGTCCAACCCATACATATGCTGTATGTGCATGTGGGAAAAAAATACAATATACAAAATAAGGCAGCGTTCAAGAAATGCTTAAATAGTCCCTCAGTCTTGGGTCCTTAAGGTAGCAGCACTTTCATTCACAGCAAGTTTCAGCAGGAAATGACTTGGCATGTTTTCACAGCTCATTTTCAGGAATTCCCAGTGATGAAGGTCTGCTTTTGGGTTAGGGTCGACTGTCCTCTCCAATCTGGATGGAGGTCTGGAGACTGGGAAAGCACCATTGGCTTGTATTATCCTTTTTCATCAGGTAGGTACAGTTTTGAGGTGTCTCTATCCTTTCAGAATGAACTGCCTTTTGCATAATCAGTGATAGCCATTTTGCTTGATAAGATTTTGGTAAAAATCACCAAATTACTAGCAAAGCAACCCCACACCATGACCTGCCACCTCCTTGCATGGGAACTGCACACAAAAAACACGTGCTATCGGTTTTACAAATATATGGTGGTTATAAATGTAAATAAATCAGATTTTCACAAATGTATGTATATATGTATCAATGTATGTATATGTAAGCATAAATAACTAGTTTCGGGCAGGTGTAGTTCAAGAACTATACAAACGAGAGGAGGCCATTCGGCCCATCAAGCTCGCTTGGGGAGAACTCAACTAATAGCTCAGAGTTGTTAAAGTCTTATTTAGCTCTGATTTAAAGGAACCCAAGGTTTTAGCTTGCACTACACTAACAGGAAGACTATTCCATACTCTAACAACATGTTCTGTGTGCACATGTGAAGTGCTTCCTCAAATCGGGTTTAAAATGTTTTCCCGATAATTTCCACCTACTGTATGGCCACAAGTTCTTGTATTTGAAGTAATGCTCAAGTAACTATTTGGCTGAGCAGCATCCAGACCTGTTAGAATCTTATAGACCTGGATCATGTCCCCCCTCAGTCTCCTTTGCTCGAGGCAGAACAGATTTAGCTCAACTAACCTCTCCTCATATGACATTGCTCTAAGACCAGGAATCATTCTTGTAGCCCTACATTGCACCTTTTCTAAGGCAGAAATGTCCTTTTTAAAACATGGTGACCAAACCTGCACACAATATTCTAGGTGTGGTCTTACCAAGGAATTGTATAATTAGTATCACCTCCCTGGACTTGACTTTTCTGGTATAAACACACAATTAAGAAGTGCACAAATGTTGATGGTGGTAAATATCATTGTGGAAAGTCATCAGCTCAGCTGAAATATGTCACTGCACAGTTATCTCTCTCACATAAGAATGTAATTGTTTGTCATTTGTTTTTACACACAAACATGACTTTAATTTTTAAACAAAATAGGGATGACATTAAATGTATCAAAAACGTATTGCTGGCACATACTATTTTACAACAAACAAGCTGAACTTTAGCAATATTTCTATATCCCAAAGTAATATATACATACAAGTTTTGGGTACATCAACACCCTTGATATGTTGACTTCAGTTCCCAAAACACCAAGCACTGAGTTGTTCTGTGAGGCCTGTTAACATAAAAGTTCTTTAACGCTTGTACTTTTCAGAACAGAAATTATTCACAATGCCCACAGAAAAGCATTCATTCCACATATGGGCATCACTACAGATTTTGGATCCAATTAAGTCAGATCATATTGAGCCCCCAACCCAGACAATCCAATTCTGTTCCGAATTGTTTAGGGTCCCTGTAACTCTTGGAATCCTCCAAATTCCCCCCCTTTACAGCACACCTGATTCCAGGAATACAGTTGAAAATGAAAAACATAAATAAAATTCATACCTCAACTATTTCTGTTACAAATTTAAAAGATTTTACATTTTACTTCTATTTCATAGTAAAAAAGCTAAAATTAATTAATTGGTCCTTCCTAACATAGGAGCTATCAACACTATTATTAAGTGTAAAATGACATTGATGTATCGGTACATGCTGACACACCTATTTGAATGTGTTCCAACTCACAGAATATGAGTAATTGTGTAAAATTGTCTACTCCAAATAATATTTACAGATATTCATATCAATGCATTTATTGTCACAAGAATTAGCAAAGCCTTCATAATATCTAGATGAAACAGAAGCATTTTACAGTGTACCTTGTGTCTGTCAAGGTGCTGTGTCAAGTCTGTGGACGATATATTAGGCAGTGAAAGAGTTTGTTAGATTCACAGCTTAGCAAACTGCCTGTTTTGCATCCAGCTATTTTTTGGACATTACGGCACAGTACTAATACTGGACATTAACCTCACTCGTACCCCTTTAACTACTTTGACTGAGACTTTCTTGCACTTCATGAATGATGTGAGCAGCAAAATCACCAATTAAAGGAAAACTGTGGTACTTTTACGGGGACTAGATATATGGAATCCTAGAGTTTTCATTATGCTCAAAAATAATGCTAATGAGAAATACTGTATAACATACTAGATTAATATAACAGTAATGTATGAAAAAATAACAACAGTTGGTGATGTATCTGTATTTTAAATATCATATATAGTAAATATCTCCTTTGGAAATGTATGCACCCAGATGTTTTATGTAAATAATATGTGCCAAACTTACATAAAAAACACTGGATATGGAATGACAGCAATAATTATTATTATTGTAATTAAATCCAAAAAGCACTTTAAGTTAAAACAGCACTAAATAGCACTAAGCAGCCGACTAAGGAGAAAGTGTATAAAAATGCCCTAAAATTAGGTAAGAGGAGACCGTATCACCAGAGCTCATATAGCTAATAGCTATGGATTTGCACTGTTCCATACTCCTCCTTTTACCATAGTAGTTTGAGATATCATACATATTGCACAAATCTCATTACTAAAATCTTTTCAAATTAGCAAATGGGACACACTCAAAATATATTAATTTATAGTGTATCAAATAGGTTAAATATCTAAAATAAAATGTATTTAAATATGGAGGTAGTATGACAGAAATCAGATGATAGATATAACACAGATTTCCAAATAAATTATGTAGCTATACTGTCATGACCAGTCCTTTCACAAAGCAAAATGAGTACTTCATTCAGTTGATCAATCTAATCAAACTTCATCCATATTGTACAAAGAAATATCATATACATGTTTAACACTTAATGTATATACGTTTATAACATCTGGAGCAGGTTGAAGTGGGCGTGTGTGCGCTGTTGCTCCCCTGGGTCGGGCTTCAGTGGGTGTGGCCAGTGCCCCGGCGTGTCGCTCCATACACCCAGCCCAGATGCACCATTACTCTGGAGTGGCCCAGGCGTGGTGATGTGTGGTCGTTTCTGGGTTCCCGACGGCACGGCAGCGTTTGGGAACTGTGGGGGAGGGGCACGCCTTCCGGTCTGCCCTCACACCACCGTGCTGACCGACGGGTCTGAGAGGTTCAGCTGGCCCGTGATGTCTGTGGGGTAGGGCTGCAAGGGTAAAGATATATAAAACATGGAGCCTAAATAATTCTGTGAAGATTTATTTGAAATAAATATGCAGTTTAAAATTATTATTATTATTATTATTATTATTTTAAAAAACAACACTCCTTAACAAACAGCAGGCAGTGTGGGACTCCAAATGACTGTCCAAAGAGTAACTGCAACACTCATTGGTCAACATCCAATGGTCTAACCTAATCAAGGTCTCTTTGGTAAGAACTGAACAATGCATCATGATTACCAAGTATGCAGGTTTTACCTGCCTCAGGACGAGTTGGTTTGCTGGTTTTCTATTTATTTATTTCAGGAAGGTAATCATATAAAGTAGGTGATTTTGAATGCAAACTTGATCAATTCCCAGAGCTGATGTACAATCACTATAGAGACAGCCTCATTGAATTTACAGAAAAGATGAAAATCTTTGCAAAAGAAAATCCCTGAATTCAAAAATGTTCCACAATGCCATATTTTATTTGTGTTTTGTTTTAATCTTTTATCATAAATATTTTAATGGATGAAAGACGAGGAAGTTCTCTGGAATGTCAGGGTTCTAATAGCTCCTGAAAAGTAGTTCTTGTGTTATTGACTCTGCATATTTTGGGTTACAATTTAAACAAGAGGCCATCTTGTAGGGGTCATCTATAAAATCTAATATAGCTGATTAATAAATACATAAACCATATACACTTGATTTAAATCAGGACACTGATAGATAAAGCATGTATACAGTACATACATTTAGACAGTTTTTCAATAGGTGATTAAATTTTGCAATGCATAAGTTTACTATGATCTTTCATATAGACTTTTAAAATCTTACACAAATGTCAGTTGCACCAAAGTCAGTAACTGAAATATAGCTCTAAATTCTTTCCACATCCCCAAAATGATGAATTTCAAAATAAAAAACAACTGTACTGTTCATATTTACAGTTGTTTAGCATATGATGATTTTCAACAATGCTAAACAATGGATTTTGAAAAGGGTTTGGTGTTTCTTATGTATGATGTGTTTAAAAAAAAGTTTATTATTTTATATTTACCTCTAAAAGCAGCTAAGATGCATCTACCAGCCATTTGCTAACAGAACATTTTATGAGAACAGACCTGCGCTTTTGTGGGTATAATATAATATGTACTTGTGCCCCATAGCCCCAAAGGATAGGAACTTCACTGAAGAAAAACAAATGTCTTCGGCTGGGAGATGCATCAGAGTACTTTTACATCCTGTGAAATCTGTGGCAATGAGGCTGGTCTTTGTCAGGAGTCCTAGGCCACAGCACCTCCTGCTGAGAAACAGGTGAACAGCAAAACAGAAGTCTACTCTACCACAGCCCAACAGTCATGCTGGCAGAGGAGGATAGAATGCAGGCATGTAGTGAGGACACCAACACTCAAAATCCATTGAAATCCATTTATAAAAATAAACAGTGATATAAAGTAAAACAATGACTACAGCTGAAAATGAGTACGCTCCACTTCAGACATTTAGTCTTCCGGCTCATTGCCGAGAACTCTCAGGCTTTCAACTGTGACACTTTCATTCACTCAAGATCTAATTACTAACAATCCAAGACGGACACTTACAGCATTAAGAGTGAGAGAGAATAATTCTCCAACATAATTATATAAGTACAAATCCAGACCAAGGTTTTATTTCAACCAACCACTTCAGTACTCTGTGACTGTGACTCTTTATGCTCAGCTGGTTGGTTGAAACAAAACCTTGGTCTGGATTTGTACTTCCTGGACCTGAACTTGTCTGTAATGAATTACTTCTAAGTAACTTTCCCCACACTGTCAGTCTATACAGGTTTAACCCAGCATTCACAGACTGGAGTCTCATTAACTTCTCCAGCCTGTGAGGCCTTTACACTTGTGTTATTACAGCTTCAAATGGGAATGTTATCATGGGCCAGCACTGCGCCCCCCCCCGCTCAGAAACAATAAATCAAGGACATTCTTGTCAGAGGACATTCTGACACATGGCAGAAAAATTATAAGGAAGGAAAAGTGATTCTTGGAACAGCTGTCAGACGTAAACCACCTAGAAAGGAAACTGGAGATCTGGATGTAAAGCGGATTACAAAAATGGGAATAAATGTTGCTACACGTTCATGGTCCTGGGAGACGCTGTCACTCCTGTCTTTGATCACATCTATGAGACACATGGTGTTCTCATCAGACAACAGTGCGCTTCTTATTCTAATCTCGTTCATCAATTTCAACGCGACCCAACATTAATTCCAACCCTGTGCTGAAAACTGCGTTCTGTCAGACAACAAAAGGCGCTTGAAGGGGCAGGACATCTAGACTCTCGGCGAGTGCAACATGTTTGACATTTTTTTTCTGTTTTAAAAAAATTGACCATGAATTACAAACCATAAACATGACGTGCAGTACCTATCCAAACAGATCCACTTGCACGTACAAGCCTAATTAAAGCCGTGCAAGTCAAAAGCATTACATAAAGCGATTACAAAACTGGGGGGCGGGGG
>JAODKM010000039.1:16356862-16371886 GCA_026780845.1 Petrocephalus sullivani
GAAGCATGCATCCGTACTGTCGTGCATTTCAGGCCGTCCTGTATTCCTTTTGTCTCCGGTGCAGCTGAGAAGCATGCATCCGTACTGTCGTGCATTTCAGGCCGTCCTGTATTCCTTTTGTCTCCGGTGCAGCTGAGAAGCATGCATCCGTACTGTCGTGCATTTCAGGCCGTCCTGTATTCCTTTTGTCTCCGGTGTCCCCAGTATTTCCTGGTGTTTGAGTTCCAAGTGCTTAATGATCATTAATAACTCACCTGTCCCATGTTTAGGTTTCATTCTCTGTATGTGTACCAGTCCGTGCCCTGTTCCTCTGTCGGCTATTTGTTTATTTATTTTATTTATAGCCCTGCTATAAACCCTGATCCAGGTGTATTATATTCCTCTGTGTTTCCTCATTTTCAGTTTAAGTCAATTCCAGTGTTGCATTCTGCCTGTGTTTAGACCCCTCATGGTTAGTTTTGAGCCTCTAGTGTCCCGTTTGATAATTAAGCCCCCTTTGTCCTGAGAGCCACCTCATGGACCGTTGATTATCGCTCTTCGTAACACTGATATTAAACTTCAGATATTAAACAAGACATCAGCAGAGCGTGAGCCCACATCAGGCATGGCTCTGGCTTTTACCTTCAGTCGAGTGGACATTTGATAACCTCTAGGTTTCTCTGTCTCTCCCCCAGGCCAGATGATTTTCTTCTGATTGTTTAACACAACCTGCAAGTCAAACCACCAAAGGACTTACATAAGAACAGTACCATGCTTAATTGTTCTATTAACTGAAACAAGCGGTGACAAGGACTAATGGTCTCTCCTACTTTGTACAGCCACATTTTTGATAACATAATTAATTGGACTGTCTTTTAATTCATACCATCCTTTTCATTATGAAGGCTCCGGCCTAATTCCTAAACTGAAAAGTCTCTCAAAGGGGTGTATTACTGATTAATTTAATCTTTAATGAATTTTTTTGAAAAAAAAAATTGGAAAACCTATGTCACAATAAAAAAACAATGTGTCTGACACACTGAAAGCACAAGCTAATTGCACAAGTAAGAAGAGCACGTGAGCCTTTGAAGCCTCCGCACCTGGGTGCCATTGAAAACGCCCACTTGGATGAGCCGGCTCTTCTGGTAGTTCAGAATGTTGTAGTGTGCAAACTTCCTGTCCCCATCATCATTAAATTCCACACGTCCTGTCAAACCTTCTGGAAACTTGGAAGACATCAGCACCCTGAGGCACCAGGAAATGTGTTTCTCAGTTAATCAGGATAATGAATTGAATGGCAATGCAATTGTAGGAGCAAATGATATTTTAGCAATTATTTACATCTTTGTAGAAACAAACATATATATCCTTTTATAGTGCAATGACATTTTTACACATTATATAATGAAATAATGACTCATTATGAACAGTGCATGACAATGATTTCTTAACTTGAACAGTAGTCCATACCAGAGCGTGTGAGCGGAGTGGTGAGAATTTCCGCTCCTCGCCCACGAGGCTGTTGGTTCCGCCTACTCCTCCCCTCTAATTCGCATTAACCCGATCCGCTCAATACCGCTCCTCGTGAGCGAGGCTGATGGTTCCACGCGCTCCTCCTCTCTAATTCGCACTAACCCGATCTGGTCAATACCGCTCCTCGCTCACGAGGTTGTTGGTTCCGCGCGCTCCTCCCCTCTAATTCGCACTAAGCCGATCCGCTCAATACCGCTCCTCGCTCACGAGGCTGTTGGTTCCACGCGCTCCTCCTCTCTGATTCGCACTAACCTGATCCGCTCAATACCGCTCCTCGAGGTTGTTGGTTCCGCGCGCTCCTCCCCTCAAATTTGCACTAAGCCGATCCGCTCAATACCGCTCCTCGCTCCACTAAAATTTCCTCCCGCTCCAGTAAAATCGCTCCACGGCGTTGCTAGACGTAAAGCTTTACAGCGCCCCCCACCCCACCTGCACTGCCAGGCCCAGTAAGAAAAAGGTCTCAGTCTAGCTGACTAGCGATGTAAGAACTGCATGTGCATAACATGCGACGTTAGATTAAATATCCAACATCGTCCAGCTTCATACTACAGCCATTTTTCGAATTCAGTACAAAATGCCCCACCTCACCTTGTGCTTTTATTCAGCGCCGCTACCAGTTTTTACGCCAGTGGAGAACCAACACAAAAGAAGTACCGAACTTTTAGTACGTACTTTATTGAGGTACCAAAAGTTCGGTATTTGCTGCGGTGGAAAAGTGCCCATTCTTGATAACTGTACAGATGAATTCTGGGTAGATTTGGGCACACATCAGGCTCGTCCTATGAGCGGTATCGGAGCGAAATTGGAGCGAGACAGAGCGACCGCTCCAGCCTTAATAAAAAAAGGGCTCCTCGCTCTGACCAAATTCCGCCCGCTCCGTTCCGCTCACCTCACATGCCCTGCTTAATACGTAATTTGAAAAACAGTTTTTAAACTAACACATGAAATAATCTTACACATATAGACATTGTAAAACATCTGCACACAAGCTTCAAGCAAAGACAAGTCTGGTAAATTTAAGTCACAGATTTTTCAGGAAAGCCTTGTTATTAGTCAGTGGTGGATTCCCTTATTGCCAGCCCTTGATTCATTCATATAGCACCAATTTTGGTCTGCTGGGAGCACGGGCGGCCCCTGAGCCATTGTGCTGAAGGCCTGGCACGGTGCCCCAGCCCGGAGTCCGCAGAGGTTTGTCTCTCCACACCTGCAGGCTTTGCAATGCTTTTCCTGTTGTGCTGTGCTTTGTGCTGTTTGTGTGCCTTTAGCCGTACACCTACCACACCACTGTTAGCTACAGAGAGCACTCCACTTTCCTACATGTGATCCCAAACCGTGTTTCGTACCATGTCATTATCTGTCCACCTGCAAGTGTCATTTATATTACTAATTATTATATGTGAAATAGTTTCCCCGAGGTTATATAGATGTTGATATAGTTGGACACTTAAGTCTCATAAATTTTTTGCCAGTATCAGCCATTACATAATAAAACAATTTTGTTAACCTTTACTCTCAAAATGAGTCTGTAACACATCTGAGACTCCTGAGCTAAGTCTGATTCAGATATTTGCCTAAATAAACAAACTCGCCCAACTATATACAAGCAATCAATTATACTGGCCTACATTTGCATATATGTTTTACACCTGCATGATTTTAACCGTACCAGTCTCCATTCCTTGTGCTAATTTGAGAATGGTTTGGTCCAAATTGGATGCAAATGGGGGGGGGCTAACCCCATGGTGGTGACATCCCCATGCAAACAAACATTTATATCTCAAAAATGAAAGCAGCACAAACAAAAAATTTCAACGGCACAAATGTGGCACTTTGAGACTAGTTTGTTCAGATGCCAGCCTCACGCATGTTATATTTACTTGTACATGGATAATTAATCAAGTTAATTAATAAGTTAATCAAGAATTAATATCTTTGACAATTCCCAATGCCTAGCTTGGGTGTCCTGAGGGGTGGTCAATAAAATGATATGGGCAAATATATCTGGCCTTACCGTTTGAAGAGTGGCCCGGTCTTCCAGATGTTGGTGTTGCCCACGCAGCCTCGCGGTGGCTCCGTGATGTTCTCCTTCTCAAAGAGCTCCTGGATGGACTGTGCTACCACAGCCACGGCATCATTGATGTGTGCCGACTCATTCTTCCCATTGATCAACTGGAGCCCAATCAAACCTACCCCATCCACATGATATTCAAGTTACTGGTGAATACTATCACAAAATATCACTAGTGCCAGATTGGCTGTTACATGATTAACCAGCAAGTGTGCAAAACCTGGTAAAGTCTCACCGAAATCTGCTGAGATAATAAAAAGTTACACAGCTCACCATTTTGTTTCAGAAACATTGTAATTCCAGAACATGGTTTGATAGAACATAGCTTCATTAGTAAGTCAATATGAATTATAGGAGAAACCACACACACACCAGATTCAAGACCACAGATGTGTATCAGTAACCATGGTCAGAATATGACCACAGTTTAAACAGCAAATAACCCTTAATTTGTTACATACTTTAGGTACATTTTGTTAGTTTTACATTTTTGTGACACATCTTATTTAATGTGTTTATCTAATCTGTAAATTCAAAGTTTGTGACTTTGTTGTACTTTGTACCTTGACCTAGAGGAATGATATTTCACTTCAAGTAAACACCTGTGTGAGAAACATAACAGTAAAGATTCTACAGAACATAAAAATGAATATGTGTGTGTGCGTGTGCGTGTGCGTGCGTGTGTTTGTTGCGGAACATATCAAGTTCACAAAAATGTCATTTTTGAGAGAGACAAAACATTTGCGGCACTGCGACGGTGATACCCTGCTCAAATGGAAAAAACAGAGAATTGTCATTTCCGGGGCTTCCAGGAG
Source organism: Petrocephalus sullivani (assembly GCA_026780845.1). Taxonomy (NCBI): domain Eukaryota; kingdom Metazoa; phylum Chordata; class Actinopteri; order Osteoglossiformes; family Mormyridae; genus Petrocephalus; species Petrocephalus sullivani. The sequence goes on from JAODKM010000039.1 coordinate 16,361,258, forward strand.
TTACAGGTAGGATTACAGTTACGAAAATGGTACATACCATCTGGCGCTTCACTCAGGGCCTTTCCGGCCATCTCCCGCTCTCCTACCATCCACACATAGCCAGAGCCAGTCATGTTGAGCTGCCGGGCAGCCTTGTACACAGCGGCTGCGTCTTCCTCACTACAGCCAGAGAGAATGTTTTAGAACGCTCCCTCGTCTACTTTCAGGTTCCGCTGGGCCTCCTACACTCACGTCAACAAATCTGCCCGACAGGCGAGTCGCTTCCCATCTTCCTTAGGCCGGCTGAGACCATATAAAGATGTTTTACAGTGTGGTTTTACTACGTGTGACGCCGCAGTGTGAGGAACCCCAGAAGGAGGCCGGCAAAGGGGCAGAAAGGCCACGGCGGCTCACCTAGCGGAGAGGATGAAGACTCGGGCCTCCAGCTCCCTGGCCTCCTTCAGCATTGCCGTGATGTTTGTGTCTTGGCTGAAGAGTAGCACTTTCTCTGCCTGCGATTGAGGTGAAAGAAATCAGTCACGCACACCGTTTGCACCCTGCCTGAACCATGCTCTTCTTAGCTCTTTTGCCTTGCTTGGATCTCTATGCTTTCGGCAGAAAAATGGAAAGAGCTCCAAGAATCTTTTTAACTAAAAAAAAAAAAAATTTAAACTTGGAAGGGGGGAAAAAATTCTGCATTTTTGCATGCAAACTGAAGGTTATCAAGACTCCAAAGAAGGGCGTGCATGTTAGAGGTAGAGAGGGAGAAGAAGATCGATGCAACTGGAAATCAAAAAACGGGTGGAGGGGAGAGCTTTTTTTTTTTTTTTTCCAATGGAAAAATACGTTCAAAGTAAGAAATGCAGCAGAAAGGTGGAAGATAGTATCTGGGAATTTCCTGCCCTACATGGCCAAATCTCCACAAAGAAATAGACTTGCAAACTTGTCGTTCTGATTGCATGCATTCCTTCACAAAAACAAAAAGGTAGGGGGCATTTCTTTATTAAAATCATTTTTTTCTCGACATTAAAAACAGTCTCGTTTCAAATCATAAAAAAAAGAATCTCAACATAAAAAAAAGACGTGCCATCGGGATAAGAATTTGAGGTTTGGCGCTTGACTGTTTGATTGGATTCTAATTTCTACGTTCAGAGAATTGGTGGGCGGCGTGCATTGACCATGCAAAATATACCTTGGGTCCTCGCTTGTTGTCATAGGACAGTTGGTCGAGGTTTTCATAGTTCCTGTTTTTATTCTGATGAATAATGTGCACAGAGAAAATATGCAGACACAGAAGAATATTATAAACAGTTGAAAATGGTGTGCAGTAAAGCATTCCAACAAATTTCCCATTTCCTGCTTCAAATTGGAATCGCTAACACTGGGGCTTGCAAAAACATCAAATCGGACAGGTACCTCCCGCTGCACGACATGCCTGCTCGCCCAGACACCGCTTCAGGTCCCCCCTTTGCTGGGCCCTGAACAGCAGTACATTCTTTTCCCACGTCATTGTGTTTCGTTTCCCGTTTTACAGCTACTCGTGCTGTTTAAAGACAATTGGCAGGGTCAGATTCAAGGTCAGTTCAGAAGGGCAGGTGGCCAGTTCTTAAAGGCTGCTGGTGGCCCCACTACTGAATCCGTGAGCAAGGTCCGTAGAAGGAGCTGCTCCTATGAAAACATCCGGCGGGCAAAATTTGCAGGTTGCGCGACTCAGCAGTCACAGCGTTATTATAAATGATTTCTTTGTCAGAGTCGAGGCGCCTCTTATTCTGTTAGAGCCAGATCTGCACGAGCACAGAGCGGGACAGCTCTCATCCAGCCTCACACCACCGGAAGCATTCCAGTATTTAAAGAAACTACAAAATATATGATCTATGATATCTATATAAATCAACATGATTTATTTCATTCCTCACTGGCATGACAAGTTATTTAAAACCCCTTTTCAGGGCCCAAGGTAGGAAATGTATGATATTTAATGTCTTGTGAATAACAGATGCAAGCATTTCATTCTCCAGAGTGATTATGGACGGAACTGCCAAGACTACAGTGAAAATAGTGTTTTTACAAACATGAATTCACTAATCATCAAAAAGGTATGCAAAGCAACATGTTGACTAATAACGTCTTATTTAAATTAAGAGAATTCACTGCTTTCTGAAATTAGTTTGACGCTATTTCTGCATGGTTCTTCGGTTTTTAAACCCCACCCCTGAGCATCCATCTGGATGGCAGCACACGCACGCGTACACGTCTTTCAGAAGCTTGAAGCTTCGAGCTTGAAGCAGTGGCCAGATTAGGTGTGGAAATGCAAGATCTGATGGCTGCAGTCTTGCAGATGGCAGAGCACATTTTCATTATCACCTGATTAACACCCGGAAACACCACTTATCTTTGAAAATAATGAGTTCAATGACGTGATAAACAGCTGGGGCGGAGCAATATAAGCAAGCCGGCGGTATTCAGGAGCTGAGATTACGTAACCCTGTTCAGAATCCAATAACAATCAGCCACAATTCATGTGGGGCCACCGGGTTCAAAATTTCTGTACATGAACAAACAAACAAATCTAAATCAATTCTAATGGTGGTGTATTATTCATAAGAAGGCAGGTCACTGTATAGCTCAGCACAAGCGAGGAATCACAGCTACCCACGCGATTTGCATATCGGAGCACCTCTGAATGCCTGTGTTTGTTTTGAAACTAGGTGTCATATTATTGGCTTGACCCCTCATGTATGACAGTTCTTTCATCTGTTCCATTTAATATTTAGCCATTAAGTAAAGTAAAACAGAAGCTGCAAAACTGCATCTCAAATTAATTTTCTCGTTTCATAGTGCACAAGCCTTTTTTTTTGGTGTGTAGCATGGGGCTCAGTGGGCTAAGCCTTTATATCTGTGATTGTAAGCTCGCAAGGCGTCAGCACGTCTGTGGGCCCCTGAGCAAGGCCTGTAACCCCCAGCTGAGGAGGCTGCCCTTCACAGCCAGGCTTGCTCTCATGGGAACAAGGTTGGGGGAGGTGAGAAGAGAATTTCCCCATGGGGATCAATAAAATCTCAAACAATGTTATTGTTATTAAAAGAATGAAGGCAACATTTTAGCTCCTGATGGAAATTCAGCCGATTAAAAACTGCACTAAAAATGTATTTTCCTGATGTGCTATGACTCACAACACACCTGAATGTCGTGACCTCATCACGATGCATTCTGCAGCGGATCACCAATTATCTAGAGTTGCATTTCATTTTCCAAAGAACAATTCAAGTGCAATGCTTCCCTCTTGCTTGGCAAAGAACCTGAGTACATTCTACAAAGTAAGAGCGGACTGGAGAGCCAAAGCTTAATATGTAGGAACATATTGTTTCAGAGATAATTAAACTGGAGTACTCAGTTTAACATAATTCAGTCGAGCCGGACAAGCTAAACTGCAGCAGCTACGGGCAGCTATCTGAAAGCGTGACCTTGAGGGCTGGGAGTGAGCCCCGCGTTGCTAGGCAACGGTGAGGGGAGGTTTGCAGGAGTCAGAAGTTGACGGGAACCATTTGAATGGAGGTTAAAGGGGCTCGTTGGATCTTCACCTTCACTATGGATCATGCGAACCCAGACATACTGGAAGCGAAGGACAGCTAGACAAGGCAGCTACAACCTCTAGATTATAAAACAGGAAACAAAAATTTTGGAGTGAGATTCCAACTAAATAATATGATTTTTGCATGTTTTCACTTTACACAAATTATTAGAATATGAAACTAGTACAAAAGATACCCCTAGCTGTTACAGATGTATGATTCTGCTTGGTACAATAAAACAGCGATACAAAAAGCAGCCTTTCAATTATGGTAAAATATCATGGAACATTTAGAGAGCTGGGATCTACAGACTGCAATCCACACATCAAAAATGCGGAGTGTGCTAGTAACTAAAATATTCATCATCCATAACCACTAATCCTGTCCCGGGTCCAAATTAAAATGCATTACGTGTTATTTTATATATGGAATAGATATAGGAAACATTGGCGAAGAAGGATATAGATGTTGGTGGTACTGCCCTGGAAATGACAGATGCTGTGAGAAACTCAAAATGGCAGGAAAGCACTGTGCCTCAAATTGTAGTAAAAGCTTCATTTTGCCATCTTCTGTGTTACGCGCATTGCAACGGTACATGACCAAAAAACACAAGTCAAATTTTCACTAGAGCAGTGTTTCCCAATTCAATCTTCAGGGAGCCACAGTCAGTCCTTGTTTTTGCATCCCTTCAGGCCCCCTGCCAGACAAGCTACATTTTTGCTCCCTCCCAGTGGAGCTGTGGTTCCCCCAAGGACTGGGTTGTGAAACTCTGCACTAGATGCTACAGTGCAGCAGTCATGGGCCGCGTTGGTGTCCTCTGTAGTTCTCAGACCAGTAGGAATTATAACAGATTGACTGAGGATCTGGTCCGTCTGGGGGCTATCTAACCACATGTTGCTCACAGTGCGCTCAAATGTCAGGGCAGATCCTGGGTGCACTGTGTGAGACAGCCTTGAGCATCGCTCTGTGTACTGAGAGCAGGTAAAGGCAAGGCAGGTAGACATGTCAAAAGATGAGACTGAAAATAGAGCGCAGTGTACAGAGCGTAGGATGTTTGAGTAGAAAAAGACCAGGTTTTGGGATCATTTGCAGACGCACGCGGCCCTGAGCAAACACTGAGGAGGAAAACGGCATGAGTGTGTGAAGGCCGTGCAGACTGGGATGCATGGCGGATGGGGGGGTGTTGTGGGTACGAGCAGGAAAGATGAAGCGCTTCTCTGTGCAGCTGAACGGCAGCCGAAATCCAGAGAATCGGCTACAGTCCATCCCAGTTCTCTGCACTTAAACCACAGTAAGGCAGGACCCTGGTGAGGATCGACACTCTCGTAGGCTCCTTCTCGTTGAGTTTGTAAACACTCCTTTTTGTCTCCTTCACAGCTGTGACAGGAGTAGCAGATTTAAACAGGCTTGACACCTACAGATCCCTTGTGCATGCACCATGAGACCAGCACCCTCTCTAACTCACCAGCCCTAAAAGTCATGTGTTCATTTTTGCTTCTGCATTACAGGACTATTCATTAAGTTTGTATCATGGCTTTGCTTGGGAATGAGACACAATCCATCAAAATTACAGTCTAATACATTATACATAATCGATTAAATTCTTGCATCAGTAGCTTTGCCTTTGACGGTATGACAGAGAAAGATGACACTTATCAGGATGCCATGGTCCAGAAAATTCACTCATATAAAATGGAGAAAAAAAAAATTGTAGTAAGAAATGCAGCAATAAATCACGCGTAAGGTATTTTCTCATTGTGTCATAGATAATTTGTTGCTGCACTGATACAAACAGATAAATCTTTCACTACATGTATAGATATAATCGCCCATTCATTTTTCAAACCATCTACAGGGTCGTGGAGCCTATCCCTGAAATCACAGGACACAAAGCAGAGGATGGCAGGGTAAATGTGTATCAGAACAATGAAAAAGATCCCTTCTGTATGCATGATAGAAATAGCAGAGTTTATTCTATGTGCAATTGACGACTGCAACACTTTTGTCCATTTTTAACATACATTAGGAAACCTGCTACTCTCAGCAGTCATAAGCATAACACACATTTGCTCCTATGTGTTTACAGTCAATTGCATATAGATTTTCAGATCCATTTAAGCCCACACACAGACAAAGTCAAGTCAAAGCATCAAAATGTGTTGAGTGAAAACATTCAGGATTTTGCTGAATATATTAATATATGACTAAGAACACGGCTATATACATATGTCTATAAACACTGATGAAGAGTATCTCATATTTATCCCGATTCCCTTATTAACATCTCAACCATTCAAATGCCCTTCAAATTAAAAAAAATTTTAATTATGGAAATGTGCTTTCATGTTTGCTTTATCTATAGCAAGTATTTATACCTATTTTAGGTTGAACAAGAGGATTTAAAATTTGATATTATCTCTTGCCATACTTCTTCACTAAAGTAGACTCAAATAACTCGTAAACATCATGCAATAACGTCAAGCAATTCTGGCATACATATATACCCAACCGACATCCATTCCATAACGCAATCTAAATGTTCTGGCCATTTATGACGTGCAGGATAGGCACAGGAATAATACATATGTATCCTGCATAGTGAGGATTCAAGCAAATATAAATCAAGGGAAAAAATCAATAGGACCAAGCTCTCAGAGATGTGCAAAATAACCTCACAAGCCTTATAAGTATTTCAGGGGATTATCCAGGTAAGGGCTGAGGGGACCATACAAACAGGCAAGCATAAAAACTGAAGAACTGAAGTATGTGGGCTCAGAAATGAACCAGTACCCAAAAAAGTACACCCAGAACCCATTTAAAAAAAAACAAAGCCTAAGCTAAAATCCATACCAATGTACATACGAGGTCTCTGCTACCCTGGTCGCTCTCCCACTGACCATTTGGCTCTTGATATCTTGCTACAGTTCAGTCAGTATTGACAAGAGCCAGTGGTCATGATTAATCATGACTGATAGGCTCAATACTGGCAGCAACCATTAAATTAAATACCCTTGCATTCCATCTTCTACAGGCTCATAATAGGCACAAGCATTGCCAGAAACCATGACCCTTCCAAAAATGTCAATATTATTCATGTTCTATGGTCACATATGGAGCTTGGAGCTTATCCCAGAAAGCAAAGGGCACAAGGCACACCCTGGGTGGGATGGCAGACCCTCAGAGTGCACATACCTTTCATAGCATTCACCCATGTACATGAATCCAAAGGCAAGAAGAGAACCCATGACCCGGAACCTCCCACTTGCAATAATATTTGCATCTAAAGATATGTCATTATTACAAGCTGTGCCTTTATGGTGCTTTTTCATCGTACAATATGAAAAATCTTCATAATTATTAGTCACAGACATATTTCCATTAAAGCAAAACATGGCTTCTACCACAAGTCATCTACCACAAGACTGCCCAAACACCTTCCATAAGATACAAAGTACACATTATATATACATGCTAATTAGTACCATTTCATGATTAACAGTATGGAAGAAATATCCTTCAACCAGTAATGACCACTAAGCCAAAATCTCAATTGCTGAATTGTTTCAAATTTGAAATGAAAGCAGAAAGCACACCATGGGTCGCGTCAAAGGAGGGTTAAGGGCTTTGTCTGATTTGGAAGCCATTGATTTTTTGCACAGCCCCAGGTTAAGTGCGTCATTTTGCTCCCGTTGTGGAGAATTTGGACAATGGCTAAAGGAACGTGAGATGGATAGAGAGTACAAAAGTCTCCTCAGATAGCCACTTAAGACGTGTTGATGCCTTTAGCATAGGAAATGTCTGCCAGTGTTACAAATGGAGAGAGATGTGTTAACATAACAGAAAAGAAAACAGTTATATACATAAAAGACCTTTGCGATATTAAATACAAGTTACACATATACATGCACGCGCGCGCACGCACACACAGGAACACACTGAAGCCCTGCGACCCTAGACCTTGGCTGTCTCACCTTGGTTTCCCTCTCTTCCAGCAGCGTCTCCAGCCTCTTCTGGGCGGCGCGGCCCTCGTGGTCGTCGCTCACGATCAGGATGATGTGGCTCCAACGGAACTCACGCATCAGGTCGAACCAGACGTTGGCTTGGTGGGAGTAGGGAGGCACCGTGCGCAGGAAGGAGAGGTGGATGCTCTGGAGCAGGGAGGACAGCGAGAACCACAGTTAGCAGGACATCGAGACCATGAAGAGGAATTTGGAAGGAAGCTAGATCCCGCTGACCACGTGTTCAGGTAATGTCAGGCCATCTAAGACCTGCAATCACCAGTCCCCTCAACACTTAATGGGTCTGTTCAGGTTCCTGATTTTGTGCACCTGTGCTGCATTACCAGTCAGATACACCTGCAGGACTCTCGCCTTATTGGAGTTCAGGTTCCTGATTTTGTGCACCTGTGCTGCATTACCAGTCAGATACACCTGCAGGACTCTCGCCTTATTGGAGTTCAGGTTCCTGATTTTGTGCACCTGTGCTGCATTACCAGTCAGATACACCTGCAGGACTCTTGCCTTATTGGAGTTCAGGTTCCTGATTTTGTGCACCTGTGCTGCATTACCAGTCAGATACACCTGCAGGACTCTCGCCTTATTGGAAAATCTCGTCTTTCCTCACGGAGCTATGGTCTGAGATGATTTTGACTTTGGACTCACTAGTGCAGTGTACCCCAGTCCAGTCCTTGGTCTGTCGGGCGGATTTTGGCACTGTAGCAAAGATTCGGTTTTTTAAAATAAGATAACATCAATTTGTATATGAATTAACATGGAAACTAATAGTGTTATTAAAACAGAAGGGTTTTTGCTATTTCCTTTTCATTCATTAAAAATATATTCAAAACTTTGACAAATTTGACTCTACCTGTTAATATTTACGTTTTAAGAAGTCATGGCTGGTTTGGTTTATCTGGCAACTAAAGACTCCCATGAACTGCAGTGTAACTTAATTTGTACCGTTCTATTTTTAATGCGAAACTCAAAGAAATGGTGTGTGAAATAATCGCATAAGTCAGATCATAAGTAGTTAGATATGCAGAAGACAGTTGCGCTTATGACGTAAGCCCCTGAGACAGCCGCATACATCTTATGCTGCTTGCCAGCCACCGGAAAGGCAATTTTTCTGGAATCCTCAGGCATGTGACAGAAAGCCCCATGCCATGGAGACCCATGGTTGTTTGGTCATCTGCATTTTAAGTGGACCATGCCTTTTGTTAGGAGCGAACAGTGATGGGTACATTTAGGCGGTGCATCACCGACCAGTGTCTAGGAACTGTGTATGTTTCATTTGCAAACCAGTTCAAAATGGCATCAGCCTGAGGAAAAAAGTGAAGGAATCCTTGATCAAGACTCTAAAATCCACAGAGCTCTGTTCACAAGTGTGGTACAATTGCGCCATATGATTAAAAGCGACTAGAGGCCTGTCGACAGTGGGGGTTGCTACTGCTACAGGCCTGTGTTGCTATGCAAAAACTGCAGGCCGTTGCTGGCATTTTCTTTCGAGTGATGCCAATGGGTGACACACAGGAATGGCTGATGATGCATTTGCTTTGAGCTCGGACCTGGTCTCTTAACTCCTCAGGCATGTGCACACTTGATCGTCAATGAGGCTCTTCGACCTACCCGTGCACCTGAGTTTCAGTACTTTCTCGGCTTTCAGTATGACACTGCATTTCATTGGCTTACCTCACAGTGCACTGGTTCTCATTACAGTGTACAGTGTGCTGTGCTCATCCCCCATGCAAAGCAATCATCCCAACAACCAGTCCATTCATATCACTGGACTGAAGTGCTTTCCAGGGCAGCCATGCTGAAGAAGATTGATTGAATTACCTAGGCTGGGTGCCTCTCCAAATAAACGTACATCAATTCGTGACAGCACCTAGGAATCAACCACATCACCCGTCCAACATCTACTAATTGATGAGCAACCTCTGAAAAACAATGGCATGATATCCCTTCAGGAACATTTGAGACCTTTCTCCAGTGAGCGTGTGCCTTGCGGGTTCCAGCTCACCTTGTCGGAATAAATGGACATGCGAGTCGTGAGCCCCACCACTGGGATGCGGTAAAAGCCGGCGGTGTAGGACACGGGTGTGGGGGTCAGGTGGTCGTTGGACTGCGGCGGATGGCTTACGAGGATCGCATATACCTGTGGATGATAAGGTCACACGAGAGATGGCTTTGAGGATTCAAGAGCTGGGTTTCAAGGGGACAGATCATGTAGGCGAAAAAAAAATGTAAAAATGCAGGACTACGAAGGAAAAAGCGTAGGATGCAACAGTCCAGTATTGCGACGTGACACAACAACTGCTTACATTACTAAGGTGCCGAAGCTTGCTTCCTGCAATAGGTGTTTGATTTAAATAACGCCATGGCTTCTCATTACGTCCCCTTTACATTTCCCACCTGCTTTAGAAGTAGTAGTAAATCCAAATGAATATGAAATTCAAAGTTAATGATGTCCCTGGGATAACCTCAGCTTCAAAGCCCCGAAAATGACTGAACGCTCCTCTGGTGTGGCGGCAGGGATGAGCGACATCAACACGGGACCTGGGGGAGCCTCAGCAGCCATTTCACTTCATAACTCCTGTGCCCTTCTGTGCCCCCAGACTAACCCATTATACTGAGCTGGGTTAATTCACTTGGAATGAAGCCAAATCACGTGCATTGCTCTTCCCTTCCAAAACGACCCAAAACGGGTCTTAAGGGGGGGGACTTCTGCCATTTTGAGTCTGCCACGATGGGCCCCCGCAATTTGAAATGCCAGATGCAGGAAAAAAGAAACACACTGTTCGCTGGATTATATCTATTTTTAATGTCACGTTTATTAGGAAATATACTGTTTTGTATGTATAAGCAGAAATTATCAATTAAACATGACCTAAAATAGCACGTTTTTGTGTATTAATATTTAAGAAACAATTCTCCATTTTATAAATTAAAATATTATATGTGCCTATTTAAGGAATGTTCAAACATATAGCTAATAGGGCTGTCAAAATTGACGCGTTAACGCAGATTAATCCAGCGTTGTGATTAATCCGATTAAATATATTAACGCATTTACCCCATCTGC
>JAODKM010000039.1:16372597-16389062 GCA_026780845.1 Petrocephalus sullivani
GCGTTAATATATTTAATCGGATTAATCACAACGCTGGATTAATCCGCGTTAACGCGTCAATTTTGACAGCCCTAATAGCTAATAAAGAATTGATTAGAATCTAAAATGATTAGAGACTGAATTCATTAAATAATTAAATGTTTGTTATACCATTTCGGTTGATAATGGGCCTTATTTATTCTTTGGTTTTTATAATTGATTTTTCTTACGCTCTGTATATCTAGTTACAGAAGAGGTGTGATGATTCTCACTGAATACGAAATAAAACATGATATTCGTGATAAATGCAAATAAGATTAAAAAAACTGGGGGTATATGTAAAAAAACTTTATTATTTATTACTATTTCTGCCGTAATATTCTAAAACCTTCGAATTTATCAAGAATTTTAATTACGTCAATTGCGTAGTTCTCCCTCCTTCTGTAAATTTACATTTCCATGTAGTTATTGAGCACACGCTTTTGCCCAAGCTAGCTTATTTTACAGCACATATAACAATAACGCTTGCATGCGAATGGCGTTACTGATGAAACTACTGACACCAGTGAAATCAGATTAGTACACATCATACTCCGATCTGTCAGTCCGTTCGTTCACGTTTACTGAAAACTGCTGCTTTGAATTGCGGACATCCTGGGTGTCCTGGATGTTTCAGTGAGGACTCTGTTGCATTCAAACTACGGTGAATGGTACAAGCGAATGCAATATGCTACAATCTCCTAATAATAGCAAAAAAATAAATTAAAGAACATGATTGCCTAGCAAAACCGTTACCTTTTCATCCTGGGCAATCAATGGATTATCACTCCTCGTAGAAATATTTTATTATTTTAAAAAGTCGACTGTCGGCATTATATAATGTTATACTCTTTTATGCGCTCACAAAAGTAGTGTTTGAGTATAATTACAATTAGGCTATATTTTCTCCTTTCCGTCTCATTAAGAGAAATTTATTGGCGAAATTGGGTGCCACGCCCGTTCTGCAACGGTTTACATTTAATTTCTTAAAGAACAATTCCGAGGAAACCAAAAACGCGGGTCACAGACAAACCTTGAGTATATACAGTAACAGCCGCGGGGTGTAAGGATCACGAGGGGTCTGCAATGACACGCGTCTATAGGGTTACAATATGTACACCGGCGCGTATAATGCATGTACACTATTCTTCCGTTAAACAATTCTACATCTCTTTTGAGTTTTTAATGCAGAAAAATAAACTGCATTTTTAACCCATCGTCTGTCAGAAGTGCGGTTTTTCAAGCTGTCAGGTCGCACTAACACGGGATCAAAACCCCCGTTGCTTAAATTCATGAGCTGAAATATTTATTGAACGAAACAAATGCGGCTAGTAGATATACTAATGTTCAGAAAAAAATGTCTATACACGAGGTATATTACGACTCTTGCACGATTTGGTGATAAATCTAGGCTCGGTTTATGATTTAATTGTATCTTGTTATGTTTTATTACCAACCAACCGATTTTGGTCAAATGTCAATCCTGAATCAAAAATTCTTTAATCTGGCTATATAGGCTATGCTTGACTAAATCTTGTGGCGTCTAAATCAATAAAGCATAATTAAAATAGCAGCTTCTCCCATTCGTGTGAAACACTGTTTATCGCAACAAATTAGTTTAACTGATGACATGTCTGCTTAAATCATGCTGCTAATGTTTTATGGCCACACAATGAAATCATACAGTATGAAATGCTTGGTGAGATACAAATTTAACTTCAGAAGAGAACATTCTTTTTTTGGTCCAGCAGAAACCTCTGACTTGGTTACCTGGTTGGAGATGAGGTCTTCACAGACGGAAAGTGCCATCTGAATCGCGTTGGGTTTGTGGGTGACAGAGATGGCGTTCATCTTGAACTTATCTTTTCCGTAGAGCTGGTTGGCTTGAGAGACCGCGTCCTTGAACACCTGCTCGTACCTCTTCTGACTCAGGACAGCGCCGATATTCACTATCTTCGGCTCACAGCCGCCCCGCGCACAGGAGCAGGAGAAAAACACCGCCAACAAATAAAGCCGCATCTTGTATTCGAGGGAACCACGGTGAGGTCTCGAGGCTTTTCGTCTATTCCTGTTGCCAGTGCGTTGGTTTTGTTGGCGTGTTAGGCGAACGCAATTCAACCTGGTGTTCACTGGCCACCCCTCCAGTTCTTAATGAAGAGCTGTACTGCCAGAATTTGACAGAATCAACATGTACTGCGAAGGAATGTCCACACTTCTTTAACCAGACCCGCTGTTTGCAAGTAAACACATAATCTGACCTTTTAGATCGTCCACATCGCCCCCTCCGCTATGGTGAGTGCCCCTTTCCTTATCAGACGTAGATCCTCCATTCCGGTGGTACACATAGCCAGTCTTCACGGCGTGTATATGGGCAGATTGCGCCTGGGGAGCACTGGCTCCGTCCAGTCTTCTGGTGGGACGCGATGCCAGTGACCTGATGCTCGCTATAAGCTGCTGTCCACGGTGCTGAGAGTCGTGCCCGCGCCACACTGCGCGTGCCCGTGCGGCGTCTGTCTGATATCGATTTGGTCTTTTCCTAGAACGATCTTCTAATGATGGAAATTAAACTTGCGAAATATTTACGAAATCTTCCATCAGTTTTGCCTGTAATGAAAATAACTGCTTTCTAGTTTTTTATATACCAAATATATTTAAAGACCTATGGTCGGTTACCCGATGCGATTTAATCCATGTAAAATTATTAGATTCTGATTAACATTCCATTTTGAAAATGGCAGACGCGTGTAAATAGACTGGTTTTTAGCGGAACAAAATATAAAATCTATGGTAAAAATTCATAAAAATCGAATCGAATTCATGATGTCTGTTATCAAAGTTAGTTCTGTTAATGCGTGTGATCGTGACATCCTTCACAACCACGAAGAAATGCATGTGCGATTATTTTATTACATTGACTGTGTGGCTATACAAAATGAAATGTACATTGTTAAATATCTCAAGCAAAACATCATACAACTGTTCATCTCTTTATCAAAGACACCGAGCAAACATAGTGCTCTCCTCCAGAAATCCACAGAAGCACACTGCTGAGAGCACCGGGGGATGAGATGGAGAGGGGAATTCAACTAGACCCCGGTTACCAAGGAAACAGGCATCTCAGGCTGTAAGATTAAGCACGGTTTTAACGATTTTATACCCATCATCCAGGGTTTTCAAAAATCACAGCATGGAATTATAAACTGAAAAAAGAAAACTTTTTGTATTGACACATTTTGTATTTAGCAAATAAACAAACAAGTTCCATAATAAGGTTTGCAAAAATCCTAAATAGCCTAATATTACAAAAAGGAAAAAATACAAGCCATTTCGAATCACCCTTTGCAAACATACGAATATGTAACTTAAAATAACACAGTCCTGGAAACCATGATGCATATCGGTGCATGTTCGGGTCCTCGTCGTTATTTATACATGGCACATTCACCGGCAAGGGCTGCCACAGATGGCGTGTGCGATCATGCTGACCGGCTCAGCGAAGACCTGGAGCCCAGCCTGCTAGGGGACGCACAGTCAGAAATACCTGTCATGATGCCCCACACCCGTATTTCCTGCCCCTCCCCCCACCACCACTACCTGGGCAAATAAGTAAAATCGCAGCACTTTTTATTGTGTCCATTAATATCCTGGTTTTCCACCGAGGAGCAGTAACACGCGTTCAGCACGCCGAGTTCACAAAATATAAGTCACGGAGATTCTTAATTGTAGGCATTTTATTAACGTAACGATGGCAAGTATTCATATCTATTTAAAATGTGAATAGATTCGACAAAATACATAACAAACAGAATTACAGGTACCTTAATTAAAGCAAACCTATATATTCTAACTTATTAACGCCTTCCGCTCTGCCCCTTTAACTGCTTCAAAATTCCACCAAACCAGAGAAAGAAAGTTGAAACGTTTCAACACTTTAAAAACTTGCGCAGCAGCAACTCACCACAGACCACAAAGATATGGATTAACAAGATCTTATTTCTCCGTATTTTATAATCGCAGTACCGTTCAGACTTCACTTATTCGGCGCACTGACTTCAGGGCCGGCCGCCCCCTCAGATCCCCCCAGTTAAAAAGGGGATCATTAGAAAGCAGAAGTAAATCCACGGGAATCAAGTACGCCGAGATGTGAAATCATGCAAATAAAAACAAAGCCGACCACTGGTACTCTAAAATGCTCCAGGCTGTTATAAATAATGCCGGGAAATCGTTATAAAAACCAGCCAACACAGCACCGGCTTACAGCATATTATCATGAGACGCTTTTAAAATATTTACATCTCGTAAAATAAAAAAACTCGTGGGAGTGAGCCAGCTTTCAAAAATATCAGGCAAATCTAAAAAGTCGTCAGTGTACTTTATCAACTTAATTAATTCTCACATGCAAACATATTCCATACATGCAAAACTTTTTTTCAAGATTACAGTTCTATGTATGCATTTTCTAGAAGATTATTCTAAATTTATTTTATAAATGATTAAACCCAGGTGGCATCGCTGTTCATGAGATCTACATTTTTCTAACCCTTCTACTCAAAGCAGCTTACAGTAGACGGAAGGGTTACTATGTGTCCTAAGGATTTTAAAGAACGACCGTTATTATCGCGATGATTCATTTGCTGAGCTACAGAAACTGTTAAGCGAAGGTGACCGATAGTCATTGTTGACGCACCATAACATGCAACAACGAAATGTATCCTCTGCTTTTAACCCATGTGACAAGGTGATACAGCAGGGGGCAGCTACGTGAGCGCCCAGAGAGCAGTGCTTGGGAACGGCACGCTGCTCAGGGTACCTCAGCGCTACTTGCGGGTCGGGGACTCGAACCGGCAACCTTTCGATTACACAGTTGCGCCCCTAACCACTACACCACCTACTCCCCAAGGATGTGTATTTATGCTAATCCGTGTCTCTAAATTATCCATAGAGTGTTACTATGTGTTTGTGTCCCCTGCCATAGGCTGGCATCTCCTTCAGAGTGCACCCTAGCATTATGCCCGCCTCTATTCATGGGTCAATACTGTATATCAGGAAACACCTTTCTGGGCCATCTGTGAATATTAAGACACATTGCATTCCATGAAAGCCAATGAAGAGTGAGTAAGAAAGCCATTTAGCCACAAGAAAATACACCTGTATATAACACATATTACACGCGGCAAATATTACCTGTCAGATCCTAATATAGCCTATTCCCAAACAGTATACATATGGGAGAAGAAGTCTTTGCTGTTGTCCTACTGAACATTCTCACAGGAATTTGGGATGGCTTTGGGATAAATCTCAGCATTCTGAAGATTCTGTCAATCTCTAACATCGATGCCCTGTTATAAAGTATCTGTCCATCGACACCATTTTGTCTCCATTTGTGTTGCTTTTTCATCTGCACATAATTTGCACACTGCACACAGTCTTTAAGCCTCATTACAGGATTTTTCCTTCAGCTAATATTTTGTGTGGGTTTCTATTCTACACTCATCGTGCCTTCAGCATACCAATATATGAAACAGGTATTTTCAGCTGAATTTTGCATTTACACTTAATATCTTGACTGACACTTAATCCAAAAAAAAATTGAATTCAGTTTAAGTACCTTACTTAACTGAATAACAGTAGGCCCCCACTTCGGATTAATCCATCAATTTCCAGGTTGAACAGATTTGTGCCTCGCTGACCTTCTTAGCGTGCATACGCCTAAGCATCCCATTAATTTTATGAAGCTAATATGCAGAAAGGGCGGCAACATTTGAGAGCTGTCTGGGAAATCTTCAGAAGCAAGAGAGCAAGGTGTTACAGCTCTACACTGCAGAGGCGTGGACCAGTGGGGTTTAAATCACTTCCTTCAAGACTAAGCTCAAGATAAACCTTTATCACACTGGAGACAGAAACTGAAAGTGGAGACTGCTTCAGCAAGACCCACAGTTACTGAAGGCTTTTCGCATGAAATGTTAAGAGCTGCTTACGAGTTACAATAGAGTACAGGCAAGATTTTTAGGTAAGTCTATAAGAAAACTATTCACAAAACCAGAGCAGTAGCACTGCATGCGTGCTTCATCTTTCATATAGTAAGATGTGCTAATATATTTTTATATAATATAAAATATAAATATACATAAAATATAAAAAAGAAAATTAAAGCATTCTCCAAATAAGGATAATTATAATTAAGACTGGATCATTAGTGCCAATGAATTATGGATGGTTTCCTTCCTCTCATAAGTATATGTATGTGCCCTATGTTGTACTGCAACAACCACTTGAGAAAAACATGCAGGCAGATATCTCACAAGCTTACTATTTATCATTAATTACGCTGTCGAATTCTTTTGGACAGCAGTAGCTAGGCACAGCCCCTCATCTTGTGTTAGAGAAGGGGGCGGGCTTTCGGGAGTCGTCATATCCTCGCTGCCTGGAATCACTGTGCGGTTCTATTCAGAGTAACAGGCGAGGGTTTATTCGCAGCACTCCAGAAGTTCGCGGTTTGCTATGTTTCCGCCTGTTTGTTGGCACTGTTCTCACAGCAGGGCTGGCTGACTTCTACTTCACCCCCTGGAGACTCGTCTCAGAACAGTGCATCTTATTCTACATTGCCTTGTTCTAGATGTTCTATGCACATTTCTAGTTAGAATTCAAAAGTGAAACAGCTAAAGGCAACAGTTACTGAAGTCGCAACCATACTAACAGGGATAAATATACAGGCATGTAAAGAAAATTCCATTGCATTTTGGTGTTTTAATTGTTTACCAAATGCTGCAATTTAAATACCTTACTATTAAACCCTGGTAGGAGTTGCTCAAGATGAGGTAGCATCACAAACTGGGATGGCAGAACAGAAAGGTAGTCATTTTAGTTTCAGCTCAGTGGAATGAAAGGGGAAAACAAATGGGGATGGTGTCTTAAGAAGAACAACTACAACTGGATGTGTGATCAAACATCTAGAGCTTGTGGTCTGAAATTAGAGAAGTCCACCTCCATTAGAGATGCTAAATTTTAAATGATCAGCCCTGACTTTCCCCTGCACCAGGACATCCACCCCAGCATCTCACCCAAACAAATACAGGTGAGTGTTTTATAAAAGCATTTTCAGTGATCAGGGTCTCTGAGAGAACGGGGGTCAGATTCCAACCCAGATCCCAGCAGGTGTGACATCAAAACCACAGACTGCTAATTTCTCCCAAAGTGCACTTTTTCTCCCGATCAGAAGGATCATACACACAATGTTCAGGGGTTATCTGCAAAACCAGAGCTGATTTAGAAAATAAAATGAAAAATAAACAACTACATAAAAACAGACAGTGTGTGATTTATTAAATAAGTATTTTCTGAAACAATGGTTTGACAGTTGAGTCAAACTACTATGTCACACATTCCCTGAATCATTAAGCTTGAAATAAATGTTTTTTGTACATTTCTGTCACACTCTCCCCCAGCGGCGTGTCCCCTGAGTGGCCAGCCCGAGGCAGCCGCAAAAGGAAAGGCTGCACTTCAGCTCCTGCATGCCATGGAGGACCTTGGAGGTGCAGGTCTCTCCAGCACTGCAGCTGAATATGCTGGCAGGCTATTAAGCCAAAGGACAACGCTTATGCAACAGGGGGTTTTATGAGAGATTTACTGAAAAGCATTTCAAGGTGTAATGTCTAAAGAAAAGCTGATAATAAAGGTGGCTTGTCCTGCTGCCAGGATCGGAGGCATGCAGACAGAAGTCAGGAAAGCTTATTTTACACATGTTGTTTGTCTGAGAGTTGGGGTTCTGTGAGAACTCGGTGCTCATAGATCCAGACAAACAAACCGTCAGGCTGAGTGGGAGTCAGGCACAGAGCACAGTATCAGCCACAGCTTGCGCATGTGACCCAAAAACCCGAGATTACACCGAGATTAAATCTGAAAGTGACAATTCCCAGCTTTCAAACTAAGCCAGGCGATACAAATCTCTCTCAGAGAGACATGGCATGCGAGCACTACTAAGACAAAATGCAGTGCATCATGGTAACGTACCCAAATCTGCTCTCTTCAAAATAATTCAGGAACACATCAAAGACGCATTAGATCCATGGGGGTAGATTTGGGTATGGATGGTAGGGACATGTACCTACTAATACTGTGGGAATACTGTGTGTGTTTAGAGGGGCAGTGGGTTTGGGGCTGATTTGGTCCTTACCGAGGTCGAAACCAAACCTACACCCTTGATTAGATCAGATGGTTTTGGTACAGGGGGTTGGAAGCCTCTCTCAAACAGAACCCCAACATCCATCAAAATCTGTTATGTGTACAATTGCAAAAGATTACTGCAGTGTATCAAAGATCAAGTCAAACTGGAATGGACTGTAATGACCATCCATCCATCTTCCAGCCATTTATACTGGACAGTGGAGTGGGGGTGGGTCTGAAGCCAATCCCAGGCTGAGCAGGAGACAAGGCAGGGTACATCCTGGATGGGATGCTGGTCTATTGCAGCCTGTACACACATGCATACTCACCACAGGCTATTTAGAAGCCCCAGTTAGCACAACAGCATGGGAGGAAATTGAAGTAATTAATGCAACACAGAGAGAACATAGGAACTATAAACACACAAATGAGAGGTAGGATCTCCCAACCCTGACAAGTTGACCATAATGCACCCATCTCTATGGCTAGCAGTACCATCATGAAGTTATTATATTATTATTCATTTTTAGGGAAGGATACTGTGGAGACCACACCAAGGGGAATTTAATTTTGGAAAGAGAATCTGTGCCGTGGGTGCAATATGGTGTAAATTTCGATTTCGGGATGATTGGCTTGTACGGTCAGACTGATACTTCTAAACATCATAATCAAGACTTGGCAGCACCAGGAAACAAATAATGATATCTAGACAGTAATTAAATTGTTTTTATCAACCACAGGGGCGACTGACCAAATGACAGAGATTTCATTACATTATACATTAGAAATTTACTCACATAAATATTATGACTCATCAAGAAAGCATTCTGCATATGTTTGCCATTTTCCTCGTGACATTCTAATGCTGTTCTGTCCTATGTCATTTATAACATCTTCACCCTTGTATCTATAGGCATTTTCTTGATACAAGATTTATATGTATATGTCCCAATAGTGGGGCGCCTTAGCCTACCATAGCACTAGCAGTAGTGGGGTGCATAAGCCTATGGCACATACAACATTTAAGGGAGAGAAGTGCCAGGCAGAAGAACGCGCCACCCGGAAACAGAGTGCCATGGAGTCCTGCCCGCTTGGTTCATTATCAGCATAAACATTCCAGTGCTTTGAGTGTGGGTGGTGATGTCGTGCTGTGACAGAGCTTTGGTAGCGCTCAGTGCCCTGCTATAAGGCAGGCATTGTTTGTTATTATTATAAAGAAGCAAGGTCTGCTATGTGGGTGGGGATGCTTTATTCTAAACTTGGACATGTATTGTAATATAAGAGTTTTTATATATGAGGTCAGGGAGGTGGAACATCTCTCTTACATCATATTCTACAGGTTACCTGTGATTGGTGATAGCTAGGCACGTGTTTAATGTTATGGGAACTGTGTGTGACTGTCACAAATATAAAGCTTTCTGGCTATTTCTGATTGCATCTTACTCCTACTGTGGATAGTTCCCTGAAACTCTGATATTCATTGATTTTTTTAAATCTCTCACCTTTATTCTCAAACCTGTAGTTTACTTTTGAGCTTCATACCAGTTTAAGGTTGATCAAATGTGACCCAAAACAAACTACTCAGATGACCAGATTAGCCATTTCCTCTGTTATCTGGCTACTACTTATGTACTGCGATACATGAGCATGATCTGGAAATTAGAATTAAATTTTACTGATTTTTAATACAGTAACATTTTTGCTATTATGAAAAAAAAATCATGTTTTGTAAACCCTGAAAGTTTGTCTTCTGTAGAAATTGATTGAAATAGTTTAAAATGTTAAATGCTGGACACACAGTATGCAGATAAAGATATATATTGCATGTGCCACATGACATTTCTTTCAAAGCGTGTAAAGGACAATTTACGACCACAACAATTCTTCTATGTGGCCGGGAACGTGCAGGGAACAGTCCATATGGTTTGAATAGAATGACACACATCCTATTCTACTGCCAGTTAATGTTTCTCCTGTGACTTAATCTAAGCCCCGCTGGGGTAAGCACTTCCCACTGTCAGGCCAGTAGCCTCGAGCCAAGTCTGAGCAAACAGAGCTGAACTGAGCAGGCCACCGGCTGGAGATACGGTGATGACTCATTAGCATTGATTGAGTTGGAGGTCACTGAGACCACTAGGCCCACAAGGGAACTGTAAGGTCTGTTGAACAGTGTAGGCAGAAAGCCATCAAACATCCCAAGTCACAACACATATCTATCCCAAACTACTATTTATCCAGTTAAGACTATGAGCTGAGGCATGGGGTAAGATGGAGGGTTCACTTCAAACAGGACCCAGGTCGGTCCAATGGTATTTTTGCATAAAAACACACAGTCGTATGTCAAGAGCCATTTAAAGTCACCAAACTGCAACCAACAAAAATATTATTCATCAGAATCCACCTATTTGCATATCAGGTGGCAGGACCTGACTTGTCTGTGTTGGAAATGAACAAAACAGATTGTACATAGCAAATTACATATTGTATCATGAAAATCACATACTTACATATTTTATTCAAAAATGCACTGATTAATTATTTATATACTAGTGCATGCTTAGAGGAAAAGATGTTTGCACATGAGTAGTTTCTTTAAATTAAGAGTTCTGGACCCTGGTCATGGGCAGGTGACATTTTTTTGCTGAACAAAGACACACGGTATTACAATAGAATGTTTTTTTTAAGTGTGCTGTGATTTCTTGAGTCGAATATAGATGTTTGGGCCCAGAGGCCTGCCCACGGTGATGTAATTAAACCTGGGGTGTTCAATTAATTTGTGTCAGTGTGTAAAGCCAGCCGAAATAGAACAGCAACACCCCAGTGAGAATGCAGGCTACAGCTTGAGCTGGGGAGCAGCCCCCATAGGGCACCTGCGTTCATAAACGCTGACAGTCACCTCTGTATTTGCCAGCCTCAGTAGGTAGCTTGGTGCCGTCTCACACCTCCACTCTGTCTATGTGCTTGCATGTTCTCTCGTTGTTGCGTGGGTTTCCTCTGGGTACTCCAGCTTCGTCCTGCAGCCCAAAGACAAGCTGTTAATTGCTATCTTCCCATAGTGTATGACTGTTAGTGTGATTATGTGTATGTACATTCCCTGTGATGAACTGGCATTCCATCCTGGGATCTTGCTCTACCTGTGACTATGACTAGTCACCTGTGACTAGTGGTTGAAGATGGAAAGAGGGTTTATGCTGGAAACTTTTTTCCCCAGTATTGTAAAAACAAGTTGCTGACTTTTGACTTAAGGGAGTTGCACAAAATATCTTTTATTTAATAGTGTCCAAAAGTAATCCTTTGCATATTACTGGCTTAAAATTCTACATATGATTCAATATCACTTTAAGTGCTGTGGCTGATTACACAATGTAACGCAGTTTTTGTTCCTGGCTTCCAAGTGTTATATTTCAACTGCTTATGTCTGAAGCCTATCGAAAAATGACTACATTAAGCACAAACTTTGATTTTATGACCACAACCCAGAAAAACAAAGTGTGTTTTCCTAACCCATTTGCCTAAAACAACAAAAAAAAATAGCAAAGTTTTTGTGGAACAATAGCTATTTTCTGATTGTTTTAGCCATAACGGGTTAGGAAAACACACTTTGTACCCAGGAACAAAATAAAAATTAAAATTTGTTACGTAGTGTTATCCATTTAATTGGCAAATGGGTTATCCATCCAACTATCATACCTCCAACTTGGAGGGGGGGGGGGGGGTGGATCCTGTTCCAGGCAGCATAGAGCAGCACGAGGCGGGGGACACCCCGAATGGCCACACACACACTGTGGCTTTTAAAAGCAGCAGTTCTCCTCACTGTGTGGCATCGGAATGAGGGAGGACACCGAGTACCTGGAGGAATGAGGGGGAACAGAAACGGAGGCAGACGCAGAGCAGGGGCGGGATCCGCCTCGCCGGCCTCGGCGGTGTGAGGCAGCACTGCTGCCCACGCAATCAATTATAATGTGATTATTATTCAGTCATCCAGAAGTTGGTGACTCGTTTAAAAATAATGTTCAGTTCAATGATGCACTGTGGTGTACTGGGTTTTCTACCGCGCTTTACTGCCCTGGAGCAACTCCAGCTTTGAAATCCACTATGCCAAGATTGTACATTTCATTAAATTACAGGGCATCACCCCCCCTCCCTCTATTCTAGGCAACCTAATTTCATAAAACTATGCAGTTACTAGCAAATCTTTTTGGTGGGAAACTGGAAGGTGGGTTCAAGGCACTTCAGTCATGAGAAACCCGTTTGGTCTCATCTCCCTGTAGATTTTCACAGACTTTGGGGAGATTCGCATGGAGATCGAGGAAGAGACTGAGCGTGGATCAGGGGCCAATAAGGTGGGGGCTCATATGTCATGTGATGTCTCATTGTGTGTGTGTGCGTGTAATTATAATGCAGATGTGTGTGCCCATTTCCTTCGCTCTGCAGGGGATCAGCCCTGAGCCCATACATTTGAAAATCTTCTCTCCGCATGTCCTGAATCTCACGCTGGTTGACCTTCCCGGGATCACCAAGGTAACCCCCAGCAGCTGTCTGCTAGCTGATAAGTGCTAGCAATAATGAAATTGCTAGCATTAATCCTGTTGCCGGGACACGGCCTTTTTTGAATGCAGGTGCCTGTAGGAGACCAGCCAGAAGACATTGAGAGTCAGGTCCAGGAGATGATTCTTTCTTTCATCTCAAACCCAAACTCTATAATCCTGGCAGTGTCACCTGCCAACTCGGACCTGGCCACCTCCGATGCCCTCAAACTTGCCCGAGAGGTTGACCCAGATGGTGAGGGGGGGGGGGGCAGTTTGCCTGAGTAGTAGACTTAACCTGCTGACCACCGCTTTGCTGCATCTCTTACCGTGTCCGTGTGCCCCCCGACCCCAGGGAGAAGGACCCTTCTCGTGGTCAGCAAGCTGGACCTAATGGATGCCGGCACAGATGCCCTGGAAGTTCTGCTGGGCCGAGTCATTCCCATCCGCCTGGGCATTATCGGAGTGGTGAACAGGTCTGCTTGTCGCTCGTGTGTCTGCGATACGGTCTTTAAATGTCACTGTTTTTAAACGTCACAGTGCACTCTCATTTTGGCAAGTGCACAGTTTAGCTTATAAATACAGTCAGTCCCCAGGTTAAGATTTTCTGACTTACAGACAACTCGCACTTACAAGCGCACTGCCATAAAGCCTGTTCTATTAACATTAGAATTACTGCAAATACAAAGGTTCATAATGGCTCATTAAAAAATAGTTTGTCGGTTTGAGGTTCAGTATAGTACCACATCTAGTTTTATTGTTACCGTATTATTACTAGTATAAGGTACTGTATCATTATTCTGACTTACCTACAATTTATAGACAGACTTAGGGAAGGCAGCTCGTTTGTAAGCTGGGGACTGCCTGTAGCCTCTAAGAACAATGTATACAGTACGGTGCAAAAGTCTTAGGCAGTCAAAGAAAATGATTTTTAAATTACCTTCATGTTGGTGTAAAACTATGATATTTTTTTCTGCCAAGGTCTGTCAGCTTAATCATTTCAAAGCTTCTCCTAAAGTCACCTCAGTATTTACCGCAACCATCCAATATGCGCATGCATTTTTTTTACTTGACCACTAGCACCCTGATATTTAGGGCAGTTAGTACCTCATTGAGTTATTAACTAATTTCCTTGATTAATTAAGTGAACTGGTGGTGAAATTTAATGAACACATGGAATGGCAGAGATGCCCCGGAGGAGAGGTTTGGGATCTGAAGCGGTGTTCATCTAGCCATCAAGCAAGATATCAGTGACTTATGGGAGAACAGAAGATATTCCTCTTAGTCTTTTGTTGCGTTACTCTTAATTTGCATATGCGCTAAAGTTAAATGGGGTTTTTGTTTGGAGCAAATATACACTTACTACCCAGATTAACAGCTTTAAACATTTCATTTGACAGCCTAAGACTTTGGCACAGCACTGTATATGTCTAGTAAATAAAGTAGAAAATAAGTAAACCCCCCCCCCCCCCACCAAAAAAAAATTCATACAATTATGTATGACTAGGTTTACATCAAGCCAGATTAAACATTAATATCCATTGATCGGTTTTCTCACGGTCCATCAGCACCGGGAAAAAGCCTGGTGTGCACTCCAGAGGGGGGGCCGGTTTAAACATTAATAAGCTTTGAGAAAATAAAAAAAATGAAAACAAATATACAGTTTCTTTAAAAATATTATTCTAAACAAAGTTCCAAATTAGGCGCTTTAATGCGCGAATGTAAGAGTAGTAGACGGCTCACCGCTCACCTTCACTCGGCAGCCGGTCGCCCGGGGACATCGCTGCGCTTACTTCGGCTTTTGTAACATTTGCAGTGTTCATAACCGGGGGGGATTCTCTGCCTGAGCTGCTTAATGATCTGCTAAATTATGGAGCGTGATTTCATAAGTATAATAATGATTATATCCATCCATCCATCCATCCATCTTCTAAGCACTTGTTCTGGTCAGGGTTGTGGGAGGCCTGGAGCCCGTCCCAGGCAGCATATGGAACAATCATTGCATTAGATTATATTATATATTCTATTGCAGTGGATTTTGATGTTTAGTATAATAAAAAAGAATATAGTAATTTCCCTAACCAAAAAAAATTGGTAACATTAATTCATACCTGGCTTATTGATTTACTTACAAGGTTAGCATAAGAATTCTGGTTCTGTCTGCCGGTCAGGCAGCCGTGTTTGTTCTGCTCCGTTTCTCAGTCCTCAAATTCCTATCTGAGCTCTCCACAGCCCCCCACCCCCGGATTCTGTAAGCGCGAAGGATTCCTGTTTATTATTCAGACGTGTTCCTAATTAAAGCAATAATTTCTGTTCTTTTAATTTCATGTATTTTTGCGCCGACGTTCAGCTGTAATTAATCTGTAGGCGCGCTCGCAGATCTGCCATTAGTTTGCAAGATCCATAGCCATGCATCTGGGCTTACAGCGAAGAGACATAACGCAGATGAAGCATTTCTTTCATGACGGTTATATCTGGCAATAAATATGTATAGGCATACTCAAAGAATATGTAGTGTTACTTTAAAATTTGAAAGCACTTTCCAGACTTCTGTGGTCTCGCGGTTGATCTGTGGGGCGAGACGTTAAAACGCTGGTGTGAGACAGAGTAGCCAGCCTGTAGCCTCCTGATGGGAAGGTAAAGGCCAATAGCCCAGGTCTCTAAATGCGAGAGGAAGCACTTTGGCCAGGTACTGAGATGCGCTCAGCTCTGTGTGGCAGACCTCTGTGGACTAACGCCATCACAGATTGATCTGATTGTTTCTATGAGCTCTGACGGGCTGACACGCAAGCTGACACCCCAGGTGCAGGCCGCCTAAAGCCCGGCTCTGCTTTCGGGCTGTGTGGATTTCGCTCGTTGTATCGTGTGGCTTCCCTCCCACACGCTGGAGGTGAAATGGCATCTCTAAATGGCTCATCTCATGGTGTGTGTGTGTGTGTGTGTGTGTGTGTGTGTGTGCGTGTGACTGTGTCCCCGGTGATGGATTATTATCCCATCCTGCGTGTGCCCTGTGCTGCTGGGACAGGCCCCAGGCTCAGACCTTGTACTGGATAAGTGGATATGAAAAATGGATGGATGTGGGAGTCACTCAGCCTTTGCTATCAAACCCCAACTAGCCTGTTGCGGACTCGGATCTGAGGGCCGGGGAAGGCGGCTCTGGGTCACTCCTCCCTTCGCTCTCCGTGATGCCCGAGCCCGCGATGATGTCACGCCAGCCGCAGGGGGGAGGGTGGGCATAGAGGGGGCTGTACCCCCCCCCCCCCCCAATCCTTCATGCCACCAGCATTTTGGGTCACTCCCTCCTCAATGTGAAGTGAAATTAGGATGAAACCGGGGGCTTTATTCAAGAAAAGGAGCCTCTCATTGTGGTAGCGCCTCGACAGAACAGGGGCCACCTCTCTGATGTGCGCCGTGGGCTCAGCCCTGCCAGTGATTTCTCTCGCAGAGAAAAAAATGAGAGACGAAATAAATGAATGCCGCCGGTAGGAGGAAATGAATTTTAATTGAAAGGAGGCGAGCGCTGGCACCCCCGGGCCTGGCTAACTCCCTCAGCGAGCGCGAGGGAGAGCATTACGGTAGCATTTAAAGGATATTATTAGCTGCAGGTGCAGGCAGCTGCTTGAACACGCCGAGTACAGGCTGGAGAAAGAGTAGGGTATAGTCTGTCCCGATTCTCTGAATCTCAAGCAGGCTTCCTACTGTGTACCAGCGCCCGAAAGACGGCAAGCAAGCACAGTCAAGCACAGCCAAGCACAGCC
>JAODKM010000039.1:16389162-16400506 GCA_026780845.1 Petrocephalus sullivani
ACAATAGCTATTTTCTGTTTGTTTTAGCCATAACGGGTTAGGAAAACACACTTTGTACCCAGGAACAAAATAAAAAATAAAATTTGTTACATAGTGTTATTCCGATAAAAAGAAGATAAAATGCAAACCACAAAAACTGGACAAATCAGCGCAGTGAAGCACCTTCTCAGCCAAAGCCTGTGGATGTCCTCTCCGCACCATCCCAGACTGAGATATAGCTCAGCACATCCCAGAATCATACAGAATACTTAGACTGTGGGGAAAGAGTCTAGAATAAAACACTGAAAATACTATGTAAAAAATGTTCCACTCTTGTAATTGACTTCAGGGAAGAAAATTAGTTTAAATATTTTAAAACCTAAAAGCCTAAGAACATTTTATTCCCAGAGGCTATTGGCGAGTTAATATTGCAGAATGTGACAGGAAAGCGTTCAGGGGGCTGTGTGTGAGGTCTGGCTGAAGGCAGGGCAATATCCACCAGCTACAGCCAGAGGAGCATAGTGAAGCACTTCCATTTCTCTGCTATAATTCCAGGTCAAAAGTAAAAGTATGTTTAATAGTCAGCTTCAGATGTATAAGGCGTGGAGTTGCGGAGCTGGAATGTCATTCTCATTGGTCGTGGGGCAAATGAGAAGCCATAAATAAATAAATGGAATACTAAGCAGACTGAGACAAGTAAGCATAACACTGACATGCCATTTTAGGACATTAACAGAGAGACAAAGAAATATAGTCAACGACTTGATTGGTGGGGAAATATTACGCAAATTGGTACAGAAGTTCGGCAAGGAATCAGATTTATTTGGTTGCATTTTATGAATATTATCTACAGTGGAATAAAAGAATAATTTTTCTGGACAGTGAGAAATACAACAGACTTGACATGGGAATAAAATGGGCATGTATGTATATATCTATGTATGTATACATGTATATTAGAAGGCTAGGTTTCCCTAGGCAGCTTCTACGGGGACGAGCAGCCAAAGAGCAATTCCAGCCAGTAGGGTAAATAAAAGATAAACTTGGGCAGTATGTCAGGATGGGTGAGAGGGACTGCCCAAGTTCCCAGGGTATTCTCTCATTAAGGGGATATCGGTGGAGTGAAAGCACGCAAACAAACCTGACTGTGCGTTATTTACACCAATCTTTAGCAGTAATTGTGGGTCCAGCAACTTTAAAAAAAAAAAAAAAAAACAAGAATAGCTGCTGCATCGTACACGGTCATGGTTAGGCCTATCTGAAGGAAATCAGAGTATTAGTAGCCGAAAAGGAACATGCAAAGTCTTTACAAAGATTGTGAAATGAAATTAGAAAGTTTCATAATTTTGGACCAGCAATAGAGCAACATGAACTGGGATATACATCTTACTGAAGCCAATTTTGCTAATCATTTTTTCACCATTCAGTCATAATGTGGATAACTACAGCATACATTAGCATTCTCCAAACAGTTTCTTCAGGCTTCTGTTATTACTGGGGACCTAGGTAAATAAGGCTTTGGTCTATTTTGGGTACTTCAGAGAAAAAAAAACTCAGGCTAAGCAAATGGTCGCTGACAGGGAAAAATGAAATAATTAAACGGCCTAGGAAAAAAGATGATGTTATGCGGATTAATTCAAATGAAGCAGAGCTACACCCTGGGCTGTCTGTAAAACTGACACCTTAGCTATGCAATTCTAAGCCAAGGAATCTGCACTCAGAAGGTCTGCATCAACTTCACCACCACCAACGAAATGGATAAACCTCATATTGTAATATAGACAGGGCTGCCAACTCTCACACATCTGCAGACTTGTCTCGAGTTGGAAATCTCACGCCAGCCAGATGACCAAAGCTGGCGACCTTCAGTATAACAGTCAGATTTTCTATAGCACCTAAAGGAATCAGCATCACTGAAAAGCAAGGCGGCCAAATAAAATAATCCCCTTTAAGTTAACATTTAATGTTGTCTCGACAGTAATGATGGCACATGATACCGACAAGACTTTGGAGCTCATCTTGCCAAAGTAAAGCACAGCGACTCAAGGCTGGGAGTCGGAGCTTGCTTCATTTATGCAATATCATGTGACTAATGATGTCAGACTTGTTCTGAGGTGTTATAGGTTTTGAATCCTGTCGGCTCTTCAAAACTTTTAGAAAAGCGAGATGAAACCTTTGGGCGTGATGTGTTGATGTGTCTCAATAAGGTAAATGACTATGAATATGGGCATTATTATTATTGTTATTATTATTAGTTCCCTTGCTGATTCACTGGCCAATTCTCACCTGCCATACAGCAGGCTGGGCTTCCTTTCCCTTTTTGTAAATCACTTTGGATAAAAGCATCTGCCAAATGAATACGTGTTAATTATTATGTTTGTATTATTTCTCATTATTGTACGGGCCAGGTTTGCATTGCTCCAAACCAAATATGTGTCATACAGCAATAACATACCCACTCATCCATCCACTTTCTGTACCCGCTTGTCCTGTTCAGGGTGGTGGGTGGAGCCTATTCCGGAAGCTACAGGCCCAAGGCCCATTACAATATTTTATTGAAAAGACATAACAACTGAAAATACTAAAAAAAAAAGTTAATTGAAAGACACAGTTACAATATTTTTTGAGGCAATATTTAGCATAAGTCAATCGGACCGTATTGTCATACCAGCAACATTATTCACCCAAAGCAAACGTTGAGGTTTCATTTCATGTTCAAAGAGTCACAGAAACCAACTAGGTGACTCCCTGTGTTTGAAAAAGAGGTTTGAAGAATCAAGACATATTCCAGCACAATATGGGGAATGCCTCGAAAGCTTCATGGAGCTTCGTCGGGCCATCGCTACTTGACAGTACACCCTGCTCTTAGATTCAGACTACACCCTTTTCTGGATTTTCCTGTTTCCCGTGTAAATATCAAACAAAATCACACCCTCACCTGTGTTTAACTAAACAATCCTGAAATTATATACATACACTCACTGGCCATTTTATTAGTTAGGCCTACACCCAGTATTAAGAGTAGGCATGATGAAGGATAATCGACGTTGAGGCTCACAAAAAGGGACTTTCTTAAACTCAAAAATGAACACAAGAAACAAAAGGACTATGAGGGGTAAAAAACAAAGCAGGTGAACAAGAAAAACTAGCAGCAGCTGCCCAGGAAACATAGAGAAAAATCAGGTACAACCACACAATAACCAACTAGGGAACAGAGTAAGGGCACGCACTGAAATACACTTAACAAGGGCTTCAGCAAGAGACACGAGGAAGCAGCGACAATAACCCGGGACACAAGCACAGGAGAAGGCAATCTACAGATAAAGGGTCAAAACACAAAAGAGCCCAGAAAACAGGGGTAACTGAACATTACTAACAGGTAACAACAAGGAACCACAATACAAATACATAGATCAAGAAAATAAAGAAACACAAATGGTCAAAATTACAAACATCAACAAAAGGGAAGTCAAAGCCAATAGAAAGCCAATGGCTCAGTCCATTAAGCCAGGCGGCGACCCAGGGAGCAGGGGAAATACATTAAGGTGCTAACTGCAGGAAACAAGGGAAACACGGAACAGGATGACCGGCGCCACCAGCTGTCCAAACAGAGAACTGACAGACATATAAGTTTCAGAATATAATAATTAAAAATAGGATTCAAACCAATACACACCACCAACTCGTTCTTTAATGCATTCAAATTGCCCGCCAAACACTTCCTTGAACTATCTGGAGTCTACATGAACCATGTGATGATCAAACATCTTGAACTCTCCACTGACGTGACTCTCTACATGGCTCTGGGTACCTGCTTGTTGAAACAAATATCTAATCAGGTCATATGCCAATCATATGCCAGAAGCACAATGTATAACATCATGCAGTTACAGGTCAGGAGCTTCAGCTAATGCTCACATCAAACACCAGAATGGGGAAGAAGGTGATTTAATGTGGACTGAGATTGAATCTGGCATGGTTGTTAGTGCCAGAAGAAACTACGGATCTACTGGGATTTTCACACACAGCCATCTCTAAGGTTTACAAAGAATAAGTCAAAAAAGAAAAAATATCCTGTGAGCAGCAGTTCTCTGGGCCTTGCTGATGGAGGAGGTCAGAGAAGAAGGGCAACAGTAACACATATAACCACTCGTTACAACTAAGGTATGTAGAAGAGCATCTCTGAAAGCACAACATATTGAGCCTTGAAGCAAGTGGGCTACAGCAGCCGAAGACCACACCGGGCGTCACTCCTGCCTGCTAAGACTGGGAAAGAGGCTACGGTGGGCACGGGCTCACCACAATGGGACAATGGAAGTTTGGAAAAATGTTGCCTGGGCAGATGAGTATCCATTTCAACTGCGACATTCAGATGATATGATTAGAATTTGGTGTAAACAACATAAAAACATGGACCCATCCTGCCTTGTGTCAGTTAAGGCTGCTGGTGGGGTAATGGTGTGGGGATACTGTCTTGGCACATTTTGGGAGCCTTGGTACCAACTGAGCATTATTTGTCACAGCCTACCTGAGTATTGTTGCTGGCTATACCTATCCCTTTATGACCACAGTGTACCCAACTTCTAGTGGCTACTTTTAGCAGGATAACACGCCATGTCACAAATCTCATATCATGTCAGACTGGTTTCTTGAACATGACAATGAGTTCACTGTACTCAAATGGCCTTCACAGTCACCAGCTCTTAATCTGATAGAGCAGCAATGGGATTGGAGGAATGGGAGATTCGCACCATAAATCTGCAGCAGCTGCATGATGCCATCATGTCAACATGGACCAGTCACAGAGAAGTGTTTCAAGCACCATGTTGACTCTAAGCCACAAAGACACAAAGAATTATGGCAGTTCTATAGGCAAAAAGGGGGTCAAACCATGGTGTAACTAATAAAGTGGCCAGTAAGTGTGTGTCTGTCAGCATACAGATATTTAATCTTCATTTCAATCATATTGATAAAGGTAATATAACAAACACCATGCACCACTTACATTTTGTACTTCACTATATAATATAAATAAACATAAATGCGAAATGTGCATATGGTAAAATTAAGAATATCCATACAGTTATCCTTTCCACAAATCTAAGCCTAAAGTTAGAATCAGGTAAAAAATATTAGTACATTGTTATAGTGGATATTATAGGCACTGGTATAAAAAAAAAGAGCATCAAAAAGGTTTTAGATGCCTATGAGTCTGGCAGGAGATTTAAAAAGAGCTCCAAACAAGTGCCAACTTGTCCAGGTCAGGCTGCCCCAGCAGGTTCTGCCTGTGAGGAGAATACAGGATGCTGAAAAGTCTCTAAGACCCCCAGAATGTCATCATGGGACCTACTGGTAGAACTTGGCACTGTTGATGTCAAAATGCATGAGTCTACTACCAGCCTAAAAAGAGGTTGCACAAGTTAGATCTACATGGGAGGTGTGTCAGGAAGAAATCACCAAAGATTGGCTAGAAAGAATGCAATGGAGGGTTCTGCAATGGGGAAATCAAAGCCTGGATCTAAGTCCCATCAAGATGCTGTAGGGGTATTTGAATCTGCCAGTGTATGCAAGAAACCCCTCAAACACAGCACAGCTGAATGATATATGCATGGAGTATTGGGAACATTTTCTCCCAGTTAATGTCCGACTGGTAGACAGTTGTAAGAAATGCCTACCTGAGGTTGTTTCTGCCCAAGAGGGCAATATCAGCTTTTAGAACCAAGGGCGTGGGAAGTGCTATATGTTAATATTCTGATGAAGAAATTATTAAATTTTCAAAGCCAGTTTGTTCAATTACATCACCTTTATCTATTGATTAATTTAACTTCAAAGTTTAATATGTTCAGCTACCAATGTAAAAAAAACTACATGGGATGCATTTACAACTAACATTTCAAACCTTTGCATGTGAAAACTTACATACAACATCATCATGAAAACATCATACATCAAGCCATCTTTTACCTGCTTATCCTGGGCATGGTAGCGGCGTCAAATCCTTAATCAAAATAGATTTTTTCAATCTGTATACTATGTAAGTGTCAGTTTAACTCACTTTAACAATATATTTCGTCACTTAAAGAAACACTGCAATCTGGTAATACGCAGGTCTCATAAAGAGTCCCCTTCAGATGGTTTAAAAAAAGGGAATTTGTTAAATGACAATCACATCAGGTTTAGTAGAGATTCCAACAAGCCAGTGACAGAGCTGCAAACGGAAGGACGTTACGGTGACATTATAACATAACATAATTGTAACATAACAGGAATGAGGCAGGTGCAGCTCCTCGCTATTGTCATCTGCTAGGGCATGAGAATAGGGACGGCACGCTCGAATTTCCCCACTGACTGTGTTTCACATGTGATCGGAGGAGTGCCCTTTCTCAGCCACTCAGCTCTTAGGACTCAGAAATCCCCATATCTAAGGCTGTAGGTTTCTGGTTACTCCTGATCTTACTTGGGCTTGCAGCTCAGCTCTGCCATTGTAAAATGTGCTAGCTATCTGATCCACATTTAAAGTCTTAGAGAGTCTACCATGAGCCATTGGAGCTAAAGATTCCCTCTTTGGGAAGGTAGGAGGGAATGTGTGTTAGTTCGTCACTTTCACCAGTACAGGATGGACTTTGGATTCTGTTGTTGATTATTAAATATAACCAAAAACCGATTACATCTGGCTGAATAAGAAAGTAGTGTATGGGCTTAACGAAATGCGCAATTGAGCAGTTATTGCAGGGATGTTACTTACTCACATATTGTATGTGATTCCACTAAAGTTTCAAGCACGTTATTAATATTAAAAAAGAATGACAATCGTTGGCGTTCACGGGGAGTTAGTCTTGCTTTTGTCCTTGGAAAAAAATGATATATATATGTAATGTATATACACCATTCTTTCACTTGTTTACGAGTTTAAACATTATATTTAACTACTAAAAGTAAATGCCTTTTTCATACTGCTTCTATTTCGGTGAGGCGCCTGCGCGAGGCGTGTGAGTCACGCGAAAGCCGCCTCACCATAAAGCACATCCTTCCACCTTCCGAAGAAACAGTAAACAGTTTTTAGTGATATGCTCATATGAATCGTTTTTCTACTCTGAAAATAATCGAAAAACAAGCGAATTAATAGAAATCGCAGTTTTCTGCTGTTACATTTCTGTTATTTGGTTTCTTGTTGTGTAAGAAGTAATATTGTGGACTTTGGGGATTATTTTGTCTTTGCTGTGGCGGATGAAGATTTCTGAGGGAGGGGTGCGAGGTGGTCAAGATGGCGGCGCCCTGTGGAGTAGAGCTACTGTAATAGGTAAATAGGTATATTTATTTAATCTATTCCATACTGTTTAAGCTTATAACCTTGTGTTGCAGTGTACATTCAACGTTATTCGGTTAGCAGTGTCCGTTTCCTTTTACTAGAGTTGTCACAGGGCTTTCTTTTAATTTACACCCCTCTTTACCTTGCTGACTAAATCATCGTATAGATAGATACAGGACTTGGCTACGAAACAGGTTAGGTGGCAGGGACTGTAGTTAACAAGCCAAAACGCACTATATTTTTGTCTGTTGGTAAAAATCCGTTTCAATTATGGGGTTTTGTGTATGGCTCGTGCAAAGTATAGCGCGGACAGGTTAGGTGAAACGCTTGTAGTTCACAAAGAAGCAAGTTATGCTTTTTCTGTATTGCTTAACAAAAGCAAAATAAATTTAAGTCATTTGAAATCCATTGAATAATGTTAACTATTTACTGCATCACGTGTCGTCGTATCGACCCTTGTTTAGTTGTAGTTATGCGAATTGGTCAATTCGTATTTGTCCTTTTCATGTCAGCCTGGAAGCAAAATTCGGCTTATCCTGCTCACCTTTTCAGTCCCTTTCAATGTTTGTTTTAGCCAGTTTTAATATGCGCAAAAGCGACACAAGCAACCTTTTTATTGACCCAAAAGTAGTAAGTAATCTAGAACTGGTTTTCATTCTCACTACTTAAACAGGCAGCTAGCTGTGTTAATGCAAATAAGTAAATACCACGGTGTTTCCTCTGTATGGCTATGTAACTCATTATTAAGATAGCATCACCAATAAAGCCACATACAGGTGTGGGAGCGATCGAAATAATAATAATATACCCCAGAAAAAGATTACAAACCGAAATGGCATCTTTTTAACCTTTATCTAGTACAACTGCAGCTAGAAATGCTCAAAAAGGGACTGCTTTGCATGTGTCTCTCTGATCTGTTTTAAACCACTGGAGTTCTTTTGGGTTCATGGGCCTTTGTCTGCACATTGAGATCTCATATTTGTATGGACCAAAATTAAAACGTTTTAAGAACTGTACTGAATTTGCATAGATCACTTTCACTCCCAAATGTAGAGGTCCACAGTATGTGCAAGGTTTTAAACAACCTGAATGTGCATAATCTCAAAAGAATTACAACACGAATAGCTGACGCGTACACTTCAGTTCCAAAGGGTTGGAACTACCAGTCCCCACTGAATAGATTTTTGTGTATTTTAAAACTGACATTACAGCAGTTCGTCAGGCTCCAGCAAACCCTGTAAACAGAAAATAGTCGCTTTGAATATTATGGTTTTTCTATTCAGAATCGAATGCACGGGGCCATGGGCCTATTTATGCTCAGGAGGTAGCATTGTTGCATCACTCCACCATCTTGGAGGTTTGAGTTGTGGAGTTTGCAAGTTCATCTAGTTCATGAATTGTGCTGCTTACCTCCTGGCACCCAAGGATGTTGCACTTAGGTTAAATGGCATATCCAGATTGTAGTGAGAATGTGCCTTATTAGGTTCAATCTGTACCCCAGCCTTATACCATTTACTGCGTGGGCTAGACCCCGGGCTCCCTGGCTACCTTCTCCAGGGTAAGTGGTAGGAAGGTGGATGAGATGGACTCTGATTGGTGGTCAGGGTCTGAGCATTAACAAAACTAATTTTAACTGGTTCAGATATTTAGCAGTTAAATGGTCAGTACCCAAAATGTGCAAACTGGCTTGTGGTGGTGGGGGGGTAACATGGCTCAAATTTTGATTTCCCAAGAAAGTAAATCTAGCTTTTAAAACTACATTGATTTCCCATGAAAGTAAATGTGAGGGAGTGTCACATTTTTTTCTTGTAACTGAGGATGATCTGTGTTTTCAGGCTTGTTGCATTGTTTGCTTACCTTCAGATCTTTATTTTTAAAGTAGAAGAATAAATATATTTTATACCATGTTCAAGCAGTCATGTGGATACATACAAAGGAATTGTGCTTGTTTTGTTTTTAAATGTTGCTTAATTGTGGATATTTAATTGTATGTTTAAAAATAGCTCTTTAGAATATAGCTTTTTTCTAACCTCTTACAGCTTGGCTGGTCCTGTTCAAAAAGCAGTGTTTAATTTAGTGAGATGCTCAGTTTTTAAATAGGCAGAGAGACAGAGCAATAGTGAGGGCATTAATGAATAAACTGCCAGCTGTACTGACTGTGTGGTCTGTGATCTACATGAACTGCAGTGTGTAAAATTAGTCTTGTTTATTATATAAAATCTTACTTCATAATCATTTACTATGAATGTGGATTCAAGGGACACTCAATTTTTCGGGAGTAAAATTATCTGTTTGGTGGGATTGCCTAATTTAACCAGAAAATGGATCATGTGATTTTATGCATATTTGCAAAAAAATGTAACCAAGGTTTATCTTGTCATTATTAGCCCATTTGTGCATGAATAAATTTAAGCCATACTGGACTGAGACCTATTAGACTTTCGATGTTTTTTTGGGGCATGTGTGACGTGTTATTTGAAATACTCATCCAGCCACACTCGGTACTCGGAACAACCACCAGTATATGTATGTATGTAGTGCTCGATTTGGTCCAGATTTAGCTACTGATGATGTGGAATGCTTGGAAGAAGAAACTGTAATGAGATGTAATGTTGTGAGAGACCCTAACACAGAGCCTCACGCTGTGGGAGACCCTAACACAGAGCCTCACGCTGTAGGAGACCCTAACACAGACCCTCATGCTGTGGGAGACCCTAACACAGACCCTCATGCTGTGGGAGACCCTAACACAGACCCTCACGCTGTGGGAGACCCTAACACAGACCCTCACGCTGTGGGAGACCCTAACACAGACCCTCATGCTGTGGGAGACACTAACACAGACCCTCATGCTGTTGGAGACCCTAACACAGACCCTCACGCTGTGGGAGACCCTAACACAGAGCCTCACGCTTGGGGCGGGTAGGTCCCGTAACATACTGTTTGCTTCGTTGCTTCCGGCAGTTTCTAGATTAGGACTTGGTACCCAAGAGCTTCTTGGCTGACCTCATCACCCTCTGTATGGCCTTTCCGTCTGGAGCTGGTGCTTCACGATGCCATGCTGTGAGATTGTTAATGGGGACACTTTCGGCGTTATTGTGGCTCCTAATGGTGCAGCCAGGTGGCTTAGGGAGTAAAGGTGCTGACGGACCCTTATTGGGGATTGATCTAGTGCTCTCTTTCCAGCTCAGCCTCTGATACCTATTTATTACTTAAATGTAAAGGCGCTTGGTGGTGCAGCAGTTAGCACTGGAGAGAGAAACTTATTTTGAGCTGCAGTTAAGTTTGCTGCCATGTGATTGCGCTTTTTGGGAGGAGTTTGGAGCTGAGCGCGCTGGCTAAGATTATGCTATTTGCAGGCTTTTGTCTCCCCCTCTGGTAAAAGGGAGAAAATGCAGCTGAGCTGGTTTTGTACCATTCGGGTGATAATTTATAAAAAAACATCCATTTTGCAATTAAAATACTGATATAGAAAACGTATAAAATTTGTGAAAATATTTTCCGGTAAAAATTGTGCACCATTCTGTGGGGATGCAGTCTGCCACTGTGTTTTGTGTTGAGCAATACAGGCGAATACCATTGCATGTAGGGCTGAAGCTCATTGGCTGCTGATTAGGGTGATGTTCTGTGCCAGCGCTAGGCTAATGCTAGTTTATAATCCACATTCATCTCTGAGAGCTTCACTGGGAGAAACTCTCCTCTGATGTTTCCAGTTCCGTTTGCCCACTGCCGCTAAGAATGAAATCCAAATATCAATGTTTCGGCATATGTGACCTTTAGCCATTACCCGGCAGTACAGTTCGAAATAGTGTGGCCTACTTAACTGTTCATGAAATCATTTCTGGGCTTCACCTTAGCTGGCTTATCAGTTGATCATTAATTAATAAGGCTTGCTTTCGCCTGTCTGGTGCACAGGACTGGAAGCAGTGCCCTTCTGTTATGTGTAGCAGTCTTCGTGTTGACTATGTTTTTAATTTCCTGTCCCAGCAGTGGTGCCTGGCCCAGGGACTGGGACTTGCCCCAGTGGGACAGGGAGCTGCAGGACTGGAGCCCCCT
>JAODKM010000039.1:16408375-16419918 GCA_026780845.1 Petrocephalus sullivani
AGGTAATAGAGACATGTACATGATGAGGGGGTCCGGGGGTGTACTTATAGGCTCTCGGTGGGGCACCGGGAGGTGAGGGCAGCGCGGGCATGAATTGTTTTCAAACTATTTAGTGTGAACTTGTCGCTGAGTGCCCCCTTTCTAAGCTCTGAGCAGCTGCCTATCAGAGAGCCTCTGCACAGCCCTGTTAGAGCGCACGTTGGTTATTCAGTCATTACATTTGGTGAATGTCTCTCGCCGGGAATCAGCTGACAAACAGCGAGGCCCAGCGGCAGCAGATGGGCTTCCTTAACAAACAGCTGCTACTCTTGGGTGAAGTCAACAAGTTCTGTGTGGAGGAGCTGCAGCTCTTGGGCCCCGATACGAGAAAGGTACCGATCCTGGGAGGGCGGGGGTGTGCGGTCCTCGTTATATTTAATGACAGAGAGTTCTTGTACATAAATTGCTGTCTGTGCCGTTTCTAGCCAGGCTTGTGTAGTAGCATGAGATTAGCATGAGTGCTGCGGACAGGAGCTGCTAAGGACCTTTTTGAAAGTGGCGATTTTGGCGGCAGACCTGTGTCGCCGTGGCCTCACCCGCCGCTTGGGGTCACGCACGCTTGTCACAGGAGGCGGAGCTGCTGCGCGCAGCGGCGAGGAAGGACATCGACAAGCTGCAGCAGGGCCTGCTGCAGCAGGGCCAGAGGCTGGAGGCCGCACAGCAGCGCGTCGGGGAGCTGGAAGCGCAGCTAACCAAGAAGGAGCACCTCATCGTAGAGCAAAAGCTCTTCCTGGAGGACGTCAAGAGCCAGGCCAAGTACGGCTCGTACCTTTGGGGTCTGGGGGAGGGTTAGGAGGAGGCTGAGCTCAACCCAGGATGGGCCGCGGTCTTTGTTGCCCCTCTGAAGGTCTCTCATTCATTTCCGCTCATTTTACTTTTATACAGTGTGTTTCACAGCTCAGTTGCCCCGCGGCTCTTAACACAACAGGGTATTGGTGCATAGATGGTTCTTGATATAGGGAAAATGGAAGGAGGAAACATGGCAGAACACAATCGAGGAGCAGAATCAGAACCACAGTATGGATGAGAAAATCCACTGGGGGTCCGTGGCTATTTGGCTGCCTGACCTCCCTGGCCATGCATATATTATACAGCAAAGAAAATTGTCATGCTTTTATAAATGTAAAGCATATACTGTGGTCAGCATCTATATCTGGGCCAGTTCTCCCTGTTCTGATGACCGGGTGTCTACGCCTGTCTTCTAGAGGGCAACTGCAGGCCTCAGAAAATAGGTACCAGGCCCAAAAGCAAGTCTCCCAGCTCCTACAGACGGAGCTTCTCCAGCTCTACAGCCGGCTGGAGATGGAAACCCCGCCTGCTGGCAGCCGACCTGCGGAGGGCAGCGTTGAGCCTCTGGAAGCCACAGAATCTAGGTGAGAGACCAGCGGGGAACTTCACATCCAACTGTATTGAATTGATTGCATTCAGCCATTTTCACATTGAAGTAATAAAACGGGGAAAATCTCCCCTGAGGTGGCAGCCTAGCGAAGTCTTTGTATTTCCGGTCCTTCTTTCTGTGTGCCCAAACAGCGATGGCATTCCAGTGCCAACAGGGCAAGTGAAGGCAGGCACAAGGGCTGGGACGTGCGGTCCCTCTCAGCCTCCAACAGACAATGGTTGCACTTTATCTCCTGGGAAGCCACAGCCCAGCATGGCAGCAAGCCTCAACGGCAGCCTGGAGCCACTGCCTCTGGCCCCGGGGCCGTCCCCGTCCCACCCGACGTTTCTGTCGCCTCTCCCGGCCAACACCCCGCTGACCGTGGGCTCCTACCCCAGCGCCAAGAGCTTCCTGGGGATGCGGGCCCGCGAGCTGTTCCGCAACAAGAGTGAGAGCCAGTGTGACGAGGACCTGCCACCACCGGCACCAGCGGCCTGCGTCCCCCAGGGATCCAAGACTGACAGGGGTGCGGAGGTGGTGGGGAACCCCTCCCCTAGCCCTGCAGCGCTCTCTGCCGCACAGGTCCCCGCACAGGCCGCCCCCATCAAGGGGGCCCAAACAGATGGCGAGCCGAAGGGCAACATCCAGGATGCACCCAGGCCTGGCAGCGCCTGGCAGAGGCAGCAGCAGCTACGAATCATGGACTATAACGAAACCCATCACTAGCACAGCTAGAGAAACGGAGATGGGAGTAGTTAGCTGTGTGTGAGAGTGAGTGAGAGTGAGTGAGAGAGAGCGAGAGAGAGCGAGAGAGAGCGAGAGAGAGAGAGAGAGAAGGAAGAGTGATTTAAGGAACTCCAGTATCTTTCCCATTCCCGGAGTGGACGGCAGATTATTTGGCCGAGTGTCGGCCCTGAGAAAACACGATGGTGGAAAAGGCAAAAAAAGAGGAGAGAAACACAAACCTGCCCCCTTCACATCCTACCTTTGAGCCACGGTGCTACTTTAGGGCAGTTGGCACAGCAGCGGCGGACGGGAAGCGAGCATCTTCTCCCTGAAACGGGTGTCTGATGCAGCGCACCTCTGCCGTTTCTCACATTGGCGTGTTCCACATGTTCGCGGAAAGCCAGAATTAGGGGGCACCCAACAGGACAAAAGCAGTGAAATCGGAATTTGAAGTAAGATTTTTTTTTTTTTAATTCAAAACAAATGTTTGCAGCAAAAGTGGTCCGGAAAAGGAGAAATAAAAAGCCGACGTTGCTTCTGTTAGGAGTAAGGATCACATTTGTGGTTGCGTGATTTGTGTCCGAGGTTATGATAAATCAAAGCTCTGAATTCAGAGGTGCTTTTTTATGATGAGTAAACAAAAAAAACCTCTTTATTTTTGCACTATTGTCATCTCCTTCCAACCTTTTCCCTCATGCTTTATGATAGGGCTTTTCTGTGGGGATTACAAGAAGAGGCCACAAGTGCAATGCCTTTCATAAACATTTTGCAAATGGTCTAAACCGTAGAGACAGCATTTTAAGAATTTAATTGAATGGAATTCAATTCTCTCTGACCGGTCTCTGGCCATGCATATTGTCAAAATAAGAGTCTTTTCAGTCATTCAAGTCAGCTGGTCACTCTCCCAAAAGCTTGTCTCTTATTTTGACACTTCAGTATATGTGAAGGCCGGATTCGGTCTTATTTTTTTCTTCCCATTTTCTGAGTTTATTGATTTTGTTGTAGGAGCGGTTAAATTCCTGACTATACAGATTTTGCAGACACATTACTGATAAAGTAAATGAAATTAGGCCCATTCTGGAATTCCAGAGTAATGATTAATAATATGTATCTAATTGTCACTATAAAAGAAACTGTAAGGTCAGAGTGCAATTCTGTGATTGAATCCTAAAGACAGTCCAGAGTGCAATGTTGGCAGAATAATCTGGGAATGTCATTGCACTAAGCTCTTGCTGTATGTGTGTCTGCTGATGAGGAACCGGTAAACTGGAATAATTATAATTGATAAATATTGTGAGCCCCGTATGTTGAAACAATCAGACTTATTATTGCCCCCCAAGAAATGATACTTGCATCTCACAACATATCAGCATGAAGCAAGGATACCAAGTTCAGCTAAAAACTGCAGGAAGTGTCCATGCGGAGGTTTCAGCTGGACACGGTGCCGCTGCAAACCGGCGTTCCTGCTTGATTCCAAGGCACCAGCACTGTTAGCCTGTCTGGAACATCTGGATTCAGTATTTCAAAGATGTTCATTCTTTGTAAGAACTTAAATGTTACCATGGACGCTGGTTGTTGACTGGGATCAGAAGAAAGATTCTCCCTCCTCCTCCTAAGCTCATGGGGATTCCATATTTGTGTTTTCGTCCATAAAGGCACAGCTCACAACGGCAATGATTTAAAACCCACCTCTTACAAAATTATATATATTTGAAATGAACCTTGTGGAAAAAACACCCGTTTACACCATAACATGCCTGAATCTTGAACTGCCATGTATTACATATCCAGTCATCTTCTGACCTCTTCATTTATCTGGAAGGTATGATGCCAAAATGTATTAATACTGACCAAAATCTATGCCCTCTTCAACCAACTTTGTTTTTTTTTTTCCAACAAATATGTAGTTGTCATTGACAGAATATTTTTTCTTCTACAAAACGTAGTGTTAAAAGGTATTTGTGTTTAAAATGACAGTATTCCATAATTGCTAGATTCAGAACTCAGATTTTCTTTATCATGTTGTCCACTGAAAGTTTGCTGTTACTCTGTCTGCTTTGCTAATATACGCATGTACAACAATCCACTTTAAATGCCAATTCAACTATGATAAACCAAGGAGGCTGTGGTATGGTACAATCTGTCGGAAAACAATTGGGGATGAAATGGAAATTCCATCGGAATAGATACTTCGGAAAGTTCTCAAAAGCAGTTGCTTGTGTTTAACTGTGAACAATTAAAAATAATTTTAAAATAGTGTTTGGTGTGTTGACATCAGATTTCCTACAATATACTTTCCATAAATTCATTTTACTGCATTCCATCTAGAATATTCCATGTCTTGGTGCCATCTGGGATACGCTCCAGGCTCACTGAAACCCCGAACTGGATGAGCGGTTATGAAAATATTTGGGTCAATTTTCCCAGAACTGTTCATCTAATTCAGGGTCTCAGCAACTGAATCCGTTAGAGCGTAGAGCATGAGGTGGGATATTCTCTGGTCTGAATAGCCATCAGGGCTATCTAGAGACGCCAAGTTCAGGAAACCCGCGCAACCACAGGGAAAACATGCACCTTCCACACCAGATTTGGAACTGAAATTAAAAATGCAGCCCTATAAATATTAGGCCCCTTTTGCTACTCAGACACAGGTCTTAATACATAATTGTTCTGACATTTGTTTTTTTTTTTTTTTCTCTACTAAATCCTGTTTTCCCAGGCAAGGTCACTGGGAAGAATAGAGACTACCTTGAAAACTAAATCTAAATAGATTAGATGATTTCTTATAAACAACTCTTCTTAGGCCCATTATTGTACCACACTGTTTATTTAGAAGGTACTTGTGTCAAAGGCAACAAGTGAGCAAATCTGGGAGGAGGAGCCAGCTGGTGGTCCTGATGGATTTGGAGTTAATGGCCTCATCCTGGGGCCCAAAGTAATGTAACTAAACTCCTGGCCTTAGAGTTTGAGTTCACAACAAACACATTACGTATTTATCTTGGTTACATGACTGGTTTTGGGGGGCGGCATGGTGGTGCGGTGGTTAGCACTGTTGCCTCACACATCTGGGACCCAGGTTCCATGTGTATGAAGTTCGCATGTTCTCCCTGTGTCACTGTGGGGTTTCCCCGAGGGTACTCCGCTTCCCCCCCACAGTCAAAAAACATTCTGAGGCTAATTGCAGTTACTAAAATGCCCAAAGGAGTGTCTGGTGTGTGAGTGTGCCCAGTAATGGGCTGGCCCCCTGTCCTGGGTTGTTCCCCGCCTCGTGCCCGTAGCTTCCGTAAATAATTAAGGCTACACTATTTGCAGACTCCATACTATTGCTAGGCAACATAACTCGTCTAATTTCCTGCGACTTTGCCTGAGGGAAACGCCGTGGTGTATGCAATGGCCAGAAAGAAAAAAAAACATAATTTATTAAGTGAGCTTTCCAATCATCGGATATTAAACTGTCTATTATTTTATATGTATTTAGCTAGCTGATACAAATTTATATTTGTATCAGGCTGTGGTGTGTCCGACTATCTGGCGCACAATAATGACGAAACCCTTAACGACAGTCTGTGTCCCTAACGACGGCTCGGCTCAGGTTCAGGAAAAAGGCTATTTAGTCTTGCAGATTAATTGTATGACTATTGCTAATTTTTGACAACGTATTAAAATTATTTTGATGATTTGTTATTTTCTCTCATAATACATTAGTAATCTATTTGACTGAAATGGATGCGACACCAAAAACTTTGAGGATTCCTCCCGAAATGCTACTCTATGCCGAAAAGCACGAAATATTTGATCTAATGCAGGTAAGGGCCAAACTCATGTAGATGTTATACAGGTGTGCGTGCTCTGTCTCTGGAAAATTACTGAATTAAAATATTAGCGTGACAATTAGTTCCGTTGTTTCCCAAACCATAGCAAATTATGCTGGTTATGTTATGTTAAAACGCAACTTAATCTCCCAAAACAACTTAAAGAACGGAAAACCTGCATGGCTTGCTTTCGCCGTGCTGAAACATTCAGTTAGGGAAGATGGTACCTCTGGATGGCTGAGTGTATGTGGGGGGGGGGGGGGCATGTATGTATGCGTTTGTGGGGAATAAATATCTCCAAAAGGTGATAAAACTCTGTTATTTTTGGCGTTGTGAGGACCATTTTTTCGGTCCCCACAAAGGGGAACTCAATTTTATAAAAAAAAAAAAAACAAACAAATAAATAAATCTGTGACTGCAATCAAAAAACTAAAAATC
Organism: Petrocephalus sullivani; assembly: GCA_026780845.1. Classification (NCBI taxonomy): domain Eukaryota; kingdom Metazoa; phylum Chordata; class Actinopteri; order Osteoglossiformes; family Mormyridae; genus Petrocephalus; species Petrocephalus sullivani. The sequence goes on from JAODKM010000039.1 coordinate 16,414,769, forward strand.
TAACATTTTGTTTGGTTACTTATGGTTAAGGTCAGAGCTGTGTAGGGGTTAAGGTTGTCATTGTCGAGAATAGGGTTTTTTCCCCATAAAAATTAATGGGGACTCCCCAGAAAGATGAATACTAACCTCTGTGTGTTTGCACTGAAAACTTAAAATGATAAATCTAATTTTTGAATTACTGTCTCATTTTAGTCTATGTTGAGAAATCTAATTGTGGACAAACCGGAAGATCCCATTCAGTACCTGATTACTTTGCTGAAGAGAGACAGTATAGGAGGTGAGTTAAAATCCACATCAGTGTGTAACACTTAATACTTCTGGTATTAATACAATTAGTACAATTTTGTCAACAGCATGGTTGAAGCACACCAGATGGCCACCAGGTGGCACTCTGTTCCTTATAAACCTTTCGGTTGTTAAAGCCTCTATCAGTGAAATCTGTTCCTTTGTAATGTCTTTGTTAATGCAAATTTCAAGCTAATATTCAACTCTTAGACTATTATAAATATGTGTTTGTAAAATAAATATATTTCACTTTCCTTTTTAATTCTGTACACATTCTGTATTGCGTAAATGAATGAGGACCATATCATAATGGCTCTATCCTACACTGCATGTATGAAAATGGCCTTAACTATTACTTTGAAGAATTTAAATTTTTAATTTCAATTCATATTCTGTATTTATATTTATAGGTGATTTGGACATTTGGCCCGTAGTGCTCTTTAACAGTGTAAGCTGTACTGTGGAGTTTTAAAGTAACTGGTTTCGTTTCCTGCAAGACTCACATCTTGCCATCGATATGCAGCACACTTACGCAAAGTACAGTGTCAGAGGCAGCGGCAGCGCATTCAGTTCCGGCCATCACATTCAGGTGTGTTTAAGGGTCTGATTAAACAAAACCATAACTTACAGGCAGTCACACTGGCTATTAGTATATAAGTAATGACAAATAGGAGGTTGAGGAAAAATAATTCCACACTTTTTAAAATAAGATTTGAAAATGACTATTTAACCTGAATTCATATATGGTGGATATTGTTAAACCATGCCATGTTTTTGTAATCTTTACTTTCTCACTTTAAAAATATGACCCTAATTATAAATATTGAAACCAAAAAGTATTACTGAAAGCTCAAGAACAGAGCTTAAGTTTAAAGACCACAGAGGCGTAATTATATAGAGTATCAAAAATATAAGTACCGCGATTTACCCTTTGTCCAACCGAACCGATATTCATCCTGTGATAATGGCCTAAGGTGCCGGTAGAGGTATGTATCATTCCTGTATGCTGCTGTGTTCCGCACATGTCTGATGTAGGCCTCTTCACATAGTGTTTCATTTTGTGTCCTTGTTACTTCTGTTTCCACCTTTTCTAACTCCTCAGTTCTGTTGACAGAGACAGAGCATGTTTTTGGGTAGGGCATTGTACATCAGGTGAATGGTACTTGTCAGGCACTCAGTACTCATAAACAAAATCTTGCACAGGTATGTGTATATTTTTTATGCATTGTTTTTAATATAGTCCACTGATTTTCTTCAAATGAATGAAGATTTGGTTTTGGAATGCCTTTGTGATTCCATGAATAGTGATTGCTCATTTCCAGTTCCTAGGATTATGGTGGTGGGGCCCCCAGCTTCAGGCAAAAGAACCATTGTAAGTGAAATTTACTTTATTTTACGAAATCATTGAAAGAGTATGCATCTTTAGTGATTGAGTCAAAGGGGATGATTAATTTACAAGTATGTTGCAAGTGGTCAGAGAATTGATGTAAGATAATTGGGCATCAAGGGAATTCAGGCTAATTTGTGAATTTGAGTATTATTGAGAATTGAATCTTGGGACAAATGTGAAATTATTCTTCAGATTTTTTTTCAAAGAAACATATAAATATTATATGTCTGTAATAAAAAGGAATTCATGTTCTTTTCCTCTTATCCTTCTTTAAAAATATTGTGGGAAAAATGCTAAGAGTTTATATAAAGTTATACATGTGTTGTATTGGAAGTGAGTTTGGCTTTGAAGGGAATGTCTCTTTTCAGTTTTGCCAAGGGAGGTGACTATTAAAGAAATTTCTTAAATATTTCACTGAATAATTTTACAGCTCTCTTTGGTAACATGCAGGCCCACATGATGTTTTTGTGACTGAAGATTTGTAAAGAACGTTTAAAAGAGACATGTATGGGAAGATTGTATAAATACATTTTCTGGCAAAGTAGGTATAAAATGACTTAACAGCGCAGTGGTGTATTAAAACCGAATAATTTAATAGGCAAAAAATAAATATGGGGATTGCTGACAGTAAGAAAATGTGAGAAAATAACTTAAATGTGGCATTCACACGCAAGTCCTAAATTCCCCTTGGTCTCATTTTAGAGTAGGGGAGAACTGCATTGCCACTCCCTGTCTGTAAGAATCAATGCGAAGAGTTCCTGCTAGTGGCTGCGTGAGGCCGGTGGACACGCCGGCAGGCCTGGAGCCCGCAGCTGTGACGTGACAGCTGTCTCGTTTGTGCCCCGTCAGGCCAGACAGCTGTGTGAGTGCACCAGAGCTGTGCACATCACAGAGTCCGGCATAATGGAGGAGGAGAGTGAACTGACGAGGGAGGCGAAGAGGCATGGGGACAGGCTACAGGTAAGGCAGAGCCAGGACCCCTGGGAGATCTGCATGGGGGGGCCGGCATCTGCATATACTGACATGTACTGCCTCTCCGAGTCTCACATACAGCCCCTTTCAGGAAGACCTGTGTGCCAAATGAGAATGCACTGAGGCCTTTTATTTAAAACACTTTCCGGGTTCATTCATTACAGTAGCATTGTGGGATCAATTCCGGCCCCCCATTCTGTGCTTGTGTGGAGTCTACATGTTCTTTACCCATGTAAGTAGGTCTCCCCTAGGCACTCTTATTTCCTCCTATACATTAAAGACATGCCATTCATAAATTACTGCTTATAGAGCGTGTGAGTGTGTACCGTGAGATAGACGGGCATCTAGTCCAGTGTGGCTCCTGCTCTGTGCCCTCGGCTTCCTGGCATATCCTGCATGATAAACATGATCCTGTACTGAATGACTGGTTATGGGAGATGGCTGGGTAATTACTTTCTTAAAAGTACATAAGAAAACTAAATGAAGTTCCCCCCAAGCGAGCTTGATGGGCCGAATGGCCTCCTCTCGTTTGTATAGTTCTTCATATATTAAAACTTGTATAGCATATTTTATAAGGATGACTAAATGTTCCACGTATACTGTGTATACAATATGTGGGAAGACTTTCTATATCATGTTATATAGGTCCTGCAAGATGTCTGACCTGTAATGTAAGATGACTGAGTCTTTGAGCTTGTTCCACATGGAAAACACAAAACTTTTTAGCATGCATGCCTCCTGACAATCTTAAAAATTAGTTAATTTGTCCTCATTAAAAGCTTAAAAATGCATGAATAAATAATGATGGAGTAGAACGTGTTGTTTTTATTTCTTCTAAAATAGCCTAGATAAGTATTCTTTAAAAAGCTGTTTTTTTCCCCCACATTTGCCCTCCCCCTGGTTTCTAATATAGACAGTTCACAAGCTCTTGGAGATCAGGCTGAACATAGGCTGCTGATGAGGAGAAAAGAGGCTTGTTTAGCTCGACATTCGAGGCAAAAGACACTGCAGCTTAATGAGGGTGGTGCTGTGCTCCCTGCTTTGAATCTGCATGCGAGAGGAGCCAAAAAAAAACAAGATAAAGAAGAGAGGGAAGAACCGCAAATGCCAATCCCTGTGGCTTAATTATTTTAATTATCATCCTCTGTCTGATTTTCAAATAAATAAATAAATAAATAAGGTCCATTAAAAGATGCCGGTTTGGGTTAATCTGATTAAAAACTCTGCTGGTGAGGAAGATAAAAGGCCAGCGGTGTCAGATTTAATCAGCGGACTTAAAACTGACATTTCTGATGGGGAACTTTGGTGTTTTATCTCCCCACTTCCTGCTGAAATGATCCAGAATGGTAGCTCTGAGAATTCACTGCCATGTGAATCAGATGCAGTAGATCTGAAAATTCACTGTCGTGTGAATTAGGTGCAGTAGATCTGAAAATTCACTGCCGCGTGAATCAGGTACAGTAGATCTGAGAATTTACTGCCGTGTGAATCAGGTGCAGTAGATCTGAGAATTTACTGCCGTGTGAATCAGGTGCAGTAGCTCTGAGAATTGGCTGCTGTGCGAATCAGGTGCGGTAGATCTGAAAATTCACTGCAATATAAATACGGTGCAGTAACTATGTGAACTCACTGCCATAGAAAGCTGGTGCAGTAACTCTGAGAATTCACTGCCATTTGAATCAGATGCAGTAGATTTGAGAATTCACTGCCATGTGAATCAGATGCAGTATCTCTGAGAATTCATTTCTGTGTGAGTCAGATGCAGTAGCTCTGAGAATTCACTGCTGTACAAATCAGGTGCAGTAGCTCTAAGAATTCACTGCTGTGTGAGTCAGATGCAGTAGCTCTGAGAATTCACTGCTGTACAAATCATGTGCAGTGGCTCTGAGAATTCGCTGCTGTGTGAATCAGATACCTTAGCTCTGAGGATTCACTGTTGTACGAATCAGGTGCAGTAGCCCTGAGAATTCACTGCTGTGTGAGTCAGATGCAGTAGCTCTGAGAATTCACAGCTGTACGAATCAGGTGCAGTAGCTCTGAGAATTCACTGCTGTGTGAATCAGGGTGGGTAGCTCTGACAATTCACTGCTGTATGTATCACTTGGGGTTTTACTATATGCCGGTAATTCTGAAATACAGGTGTTGGAAAATGCATTCTGCCTCACACCATGGATTCCCATAACTGTTGCCTTTGGTCAGTTTCTCTTTTTTCATTCTCATGTTCAAAACATAAATATCTCTGCTGCACTTGTACAGGAACTGAAACAATCAGAAAGCGAGCCTAGGTACTAGTAAAGAATGCAGAGGGTTTGATGGCACATTAGAGTCTGTAAATGAGAGGGTTGCCGGGAACAGCCATTGGGAGCTGTAATGGAAAGAAGTGGGAATGCAGTGGCTGGCAGTGCGTCTGACGATCTGCCCCCCCCCCCCCCCCCCCCCCCCCCCCCCCGCCCCCCCCCCCCCCCCCACCGCCCGCCTCCCCCCCGGGTGTCCCGCACGCTGG
>JAODKM010000039.1:16432231-16447542 GCA_026780845.1 Petrocephalus sullivani
CCGCGGGCTCCCCCCATAGTCCCGCACACCACGCGGCCAGACCCTGGCGGGATCGGAGTAGCGGCGGTCAAGGAGAGGGGGCGCGGCAAGGGAGGGTGGGGGGCTCTTGCAGTAACCTCCCCAGATTTATAGCGCTCACAGGAGCCGATTGAAGTCTTTTTTTAATCTTTGCTGAAGGGATAGGACGCCTCGGTACACTACAGCATGCGTCTGCTGCTTCTTTGTTTTTGACATGGGGGATTATAATTAGAGACATTTATAACGCTTTGCCCTTAGAGAATTTCCCTTTTGCAGGTAGGCTAGGGGAGTAATGCAAAAAAAAAAAGTAGTTCACCGGCGAAATAATTCAGAGCAGCGGCGGAGGTGACGCCCGCCGCCTGCGTGTCATTAGATGCCGCGCCGAGCCCACGCGGGTCCTTAAAATGGGCCAAGCGCCCGGCACGAGCTGAGAGCGATGCTGTCCTGCATGGGGCGTCCTCCGCCCTCACCCTGGCCTTCTGGGATGCACTCTCCTCGGGGTGTTTCCCGTCAGCTCTTTGGTCATTCCGCGTAATGGTAGCCATCTGCAGCCGTTCATGCTGTTGCCATCTACCCGTACTCATACTTGTGCAAATGGCAAATAAAAAAAGCATCATTCAATTTTCATTTCGTTTTCATTTTATCTGTCCGGCCAGCACTGAGCTTCATCCAGCACCGGCCCCGGTCCCTGGCCCCCTACACGCCCAGGGTCCTCCTATTTGGGCCCCCAGGCTCTGGAAAACGACTGCAGGCTGCGCTGATCTCTCAGAAATACAACCTTGTCAACAGTGAGCTCTCAATTATCTCCAGCGCTTTGTCTCTCCCGCCGTCTTCCTCTCTGCTCTGCCCTTCATCTTCTGCTCAGTGGTTACCACTCGCCTTTTTAACAAATCCTCTGCCTTTCCCTCCTTCTTCCCACCCATAATCACCTTTCTCCGTCATTCAGCCTCAATCTTGCGATTCCTCCGTTCTTCATCCCACGTTAGTGGATTTGGAGGGTGAGATCGTACCATATGGCGGCCAGGTAGCTACAGTATCTCTAAGGGAAGGTGTGCACAAATTTTAATTATGCTAATTATTTGGCATCTGTAACTGTTTGTGCTTTATTCTTCAAGAAATGTCACGGCTATAATTTGAGAGATGATCTAATCTTGATTTGGAATTCATGCGTCAGGTATTTACATGGTAAATATTTTATTTTGAGTCTTAGAGGTGAGTGGGCCTGTGTCCAGATTTCGGCAATAATTTTCATTCTCTCTGATTCTCCTCTGCGCCATATATACTCTTTGTTATACTGCTCCAGTAACAAGCATAGGATATTTCTTTTTTTTCCTGTACTGTTTACTTTCACAGTTTGAAAGGTTACATTGCGTATTCTATTTATTTAAACTTTAATATCCTACTTTCTCTCTTTCTTAACCTCTCTCTCCCTTGTAGTTTGCTGCGGGGAGCTTCTGAAGGCAGTTTCTGCAGACAAGACAAGTATGGGAGAACTCATTAAACCCTACCTGGCATCCGGAGAGCAAGGTACAGCCACGAAGAGGGTGGGAGGGGGCCGTGGAGCGGCCGGTTTGGGGGGGGGGCATTGGATATTGGATACCCTGTTTTTGCACAGCTGTGAGCAACTGGGATTTTTTCGACGGTCACAAACATGCTATAATTCCGTGCTCATGTGCGTAAGGAACTTAGCCACCTTTGTCGTAAATCCAGCGTAAATCTCATAGGCCTAGTCACTAGTGTGTGCCGCGATAGTCCACAAACACGACAGGGTTTGCCGTACAGAAATCAGTAAGTTGACGCGATCATCGGTGCAGCGTAATACCTACCGCTCTCTGTGTTTATAACATGTTTATATTCCGTCTAGCCGGGAACACTTCCTCGGCCATGTCCCTGCAGGTGACCGGGGTCTTGTCCTTTTGCCCCTGCCATCCCTACAGGAATGATCCATTCTCACAAAGCTTTAAAAAGTTGCAGGTTATCCGCAGTGGGCCGTCAATACTTATTTGAACTCAAAAGTGAGCTCAGTCAAGACACAAAAAAATTTCGAACAATTTGTGCATGGGACACCAGTGCTGTTTAGAGCTGGGATTCTGCTTTTTACAGTTTGGTAATCCCCCTCCGCCCAGAGTTCTTCATGACAGTTTGGAGCTCTTACCATCACAGTCTGCCACCGGGGTCAGAATGGAGGTGTCCGGCGAGGTGCCGGCTGAAACACGTGACCAGGCGACACCATCTAGCCACTGATGATGAACGGCGTTGGCCCGACTCTCATTTACACATGAAAATGGGCTCTTCTCACTTGCCTCCGTTTAATGTTCCGCGATGACAATCCTTCTCCCAGTTTACATGCTAATGACTTAGCTGCGACTTCCCCCTATGAGACTCCCCAGCTGAGGAAGAGTAGCTTTTTTGTCTTGTTTTGTTTTTTGTTTATGTTTATTTTAAAGTTTATGTTTTAATCATGCGGTTTCGTTTTTTTTCCCCCGGAATATGGCAAACTACATCAACTACTTGGAATTCAGTTTTTTGTGTTTATGTTTAGCTACAAAATAATGACTTTTAGGAAGGACTAATATAATTCTTAAATGGATATGGGAATGCATGCACCCGTATTCAGGGTGTCTTCTTTGGATATGAGAATGTGCTGGTCCCTTTCCCATCAGTCATTGACATATCATTTCATATTCTGTCTTCGCTTTTTATTGTCATTGTAATCCCAATATTATCCATTGTAAATTCCAGATTGCCCAGTGACTCTCTTTCTGTGAGTAAGACGGCTTTGATGTCACAGCCAAAAGGGTCAGCCAGCAAAGCCAAGCTTGGTCTTCTGGGTAAAAGTGGCCTTTCTAGTGGAAAGCCTCAGTACTGGGAAACTGCAGCTTAAGCATGAACCAGATGTGCAGTGCTCCCTCGTTTCATTCCTCTAGTTTTATATACTATTAATATTCCATGAAAGAGCATGTGTAAAATAGCATCGGATGCGGCCGCCCCCTGCGCCGGCCGGATACAAAGGTCCCCCCGTGTTCCTGCCGCTTTAATCCCACTGCTCCCACAGTTGAGGTGAATAGGTGATTCAGTACTACCTCAAGCGTGTAGGAATGTTAGCGTGAGCGCCCTGTCCCACAATGGCGCCTCTTCTTGGCCATACGGGACCACATGACACTCTTCGCGGTCCGACCAAAACAAGGAGCAGTGTTCACAGGTAAAGGCATAAATAAACAAACACTGGACCGGGAAGGGAGAAATCATTGCTTGGGAGGAGATTACGGGGGCTAGGGCTGATGTCATAGTGGTAACCGGGTTACTGGGGCGGTCAGTGCTGGAAGGGAACAGAACACACCAATTTATACATATCTCAGCGAGCATGGGGCAGGTGGAATTAATCTATATGAATAACCCCTTTCACCTGGCTCTCCCCCTGGAGACAGCTGAAGGCCACGCCCCCCACCACCTGCGCACGCCCTTTGTTTCCTCAGATAGACTGTGCAGCTCTGTGACCCTAAATGGATAAATGGTTGTTCAAAATTCCAGGTGAAAAGTAGCACATGTTAAATACGTGACTTATCTGATATTGTTAGCCAGGCTTATATCAGTCAATAAAAAATTTAGTTAATAATCAATATGGAATGGTCTACCATTTAGACACACAAACATACGCACATACAAATGCAGATTTCACTACATGTTATATGTGTACAGCTGTGTATGTGACAAATAAACGTCATGAATCTTGAATCTGAGATGATGCACATAAGTCACGTGATATAGAATATATATCACATAATATATAATATATTCCAGTGATCTTGTAACAGTACCGTGAATGATGCTAGCACACGGTATCCATTCTTTAAACTGACAGAAGAATAATCCTGCAGTTTGGCCCAAATGTGGATTTTTGAGTTTGGGTGTCACAGGAACCGAGCTTCACCCAAACTGTCCCCTAACCATGGCGCCTTTCCCAGGGGTGCACCAGGGGGATGGGGGTGACACCTTAAATTACACGCACGTTGGCTGAGCGCAAGCTAAAGCTGTGAATTTTCCCCCTCGCTGTCACTTCCCGCGTGACACCCGTACACGGGGGCGCTGCACGCCGCCCCTTCTTCTTTGCCTGCATCCCTACGCGCGGACGCCTGGGCCCTTCATCCCGCATAATGGTGTGCTGTGTTGCGAGAGCAGGAGGGGCAGAGCCGACCAGCCCGCAGTGCTATGTCACGGTCAGTTTGCTGAGGCGAACATAGCAGCCCCCCCCTCGAGAGGCCCCCACCTCACCTCAGATGCCAATCACTGAGCCATCCAGGGCCTCCGTCTGCGGCATTTGCCTTGAGCAACTTTTTATTAATTTAATAAACATCCCGCAGAGACGTGCCACTCTGCCGCGGCTGACGCACGCCAAGTCCGGGCCTAATGAGAGGGGTGCTGACCGGGGGGGGGGGGGGTGGCCAAGGGTGGGTGTCCCAGGGAGAACCTTAAGAGAACTCTACAGAGTGCCTACAGAGGGCCCCCACCTTCACTGTAACTATGTCCCAGAATTCTTATATTTATTTGCATAATCTCTGTTTTTTGATTGGACGCTGCCACCCTTGTCCTTCCCTGATGCATAGGGGAATGGTTCCTCAATATGCCGAATTTAATGTCATCTTATCAACCAGGAATACATTTTCAGGATTTTTCAGGGGGGAAAAATAGCTGTACCACCAAATGAGTGGAGCATCCATTAGAGAATATCTGTAACCTTTGCATACGGCTGTGTGCCATCCTAGCTCTTTCCCGTGTAGCCCTTTGTTACCTGAAAGCTCTGACAAGATAAGACGAGCAGATGCTTTTGCATGCACTTTTAAAACCCCTTTGATTCGCAATTAATTGGTAAAATTCAAAGAAGGCACGTCTTCTCGGGACAATGAACAGGAACGAGATCGGGTAGGGTCTGACAAAGCCGGGAATCCATTCATGCCGCTAAGGAGCAGAAACATGAAAGAAGCGAGAGATTGGCTAAATGAAATTCTGACAGCAGATGATGATTTCATTGGACAGTCGAGGCGTATGAAAAAATTATGAAAAGCCTGTGCCGCCGTAGCAGTTAAAATGAAATTCATGCGTCAAGGCACATAAAAACCACGAAAAATAAAAATCATATCAGAACCCACACAGTATATTATAATCAAGAGGAGCCAAGCGTGTTATAAAAATAATTATGACCTCTGCTGTACTTTAAAATTCATCTTTCTGTGGAAAAAGGTAGCAAAGGAAGTCGTTAAAGAGGCACGCACCTTAAAGTTGGCATGCGGCTGAAACAAAGATACGAAGTAAAAAGATTCTAAAGGGCGCATAATTCCTGTGCGGAGGAGCCAAGCTGGCTAAAGTTTGCGATCCAGGAAAATAGCATGCAATAAGTACATCCACATTGCTGTACGTATTTATGTATTCATACTACAGAAAAATGTTATGTATAAAACAGAAGTAAATGTTGAACGGGTTCTGTCTCACTTGGGTGTTAAAACACCAGAACTGATAGGTTCTGAGAGACCAAAGTGATCCTGCCAGTGTCATTTGAAGACCCCCCCCCCCCGCCCCCTTTCACAATACAGCCCCGCCTCCCTTCCTGTGTCAGTGCGAGTGGCAGGCAGAGAGGCTCTCCCTTAAATAATTTACAAGTTGATTAATAGACTCACAAGGGTATAATTAGGCAGAGGAGAGACAGTGGCTACTGTAAGCAGTACAGTGCTTTGGGGATTTGGAGACCAGGATTATGAAGGAAATAGAAAAATAGGGTTATGAATAGAGGGGGTTAGGGAGAAGAGTAAGAGGCTCTTTCCAGGGCTTCTGGCGTTTGAAGCCGCTTCAGCAGGAGCAGAGAGCCGGGGTCTGTTTGATGTGGAAATTGGACAGTTTGAATCCGTCTACGTTAATTTTTCACAAGCTTCAGGCACCCCTTGGGTGCTGCTCACTTTTCTTATAGAAAAATGAATTATTTTCTCGTTCACCCCCCACCCCTAATTTTTTCCCTGCTATTTTTCAGTGTACCTCTCCTTCCATTTTCCGTTTATTAACCCTTAACCCTGTGATGATTTTAAAAGCATAAACAATTTCCTTGTGAAGCCTTTGAGAATGGCATTTCGTAACTTTATTTCTATAAAAGTGAATGCACGTGGAAATTTACTGTGTTGTCATGTTCCTTTATTTTTGCTATTAATATTTATATACTATACGTCCCCATTGATGGTGCATATAACACAAGTTTAAGAATATTAATGAAAATTAGTTTGTGGTAAACCATCTCCTACCATGCTGTCACTCACGTTATGATGTTTCCCTCATTAAGAACAAATCATATTTTACATATTCCCATAAGTCCTGTCTCTGTGTAAATAGGAGGTGGATATTTCAGAAAATATCTACCCACACATAAGTGTCTGTGTTTTAGTGAATCTAATCATTTTGTCATCTGATGGGAAAATGTTTCTTAACTGAGGAAAAAAATATTTTTTTGTTTATGTACATGTACCTTGAATTACAGCATTAATATTATTATAAGATCTTGCATTTGGGGAAATATAATTCACAAGGAGCCTTTGACTTTTGTGTTTGAGACTAGTTTATGGCAGTGAGTTCATGAGAAGGAAAAATATACAATTTTATTTGCTTAAGTTCTTGTTCCTAGGCCTTGCATAAAAGAGTTTATATTAGACTGTGTAGGATGCATGTTTATACATATACACTTATGCATAATTGTACTTGCACTGCATGTTCGCCCCGTGTGCTGGTCTGTAGCGTAACTGATCACCCACTCTGAAATCTCCAGGTGGTTATTTTTCACCAGCCAATCAGCACGGTCCCTACCCACTCTCCATTATTGCTCCCCGCCACCAGATGGAACTAGTGATGCCAGTAGCTGTGTGGTTTATTTATCTGGGTCTGCACCAAAGCGTTAGTGGGGCTGCAGGGGAGGGGGGGGGGGTTTACAGCTAAGCTAACAGGGTTTATGCAGTTCTGCTGGTGCACTAATTAAAAGTTTGTGCACTACCTTTGATGTCTGTCAGACTCTGAAATGCTCAATAGGTTTCTCCCGCAAGATCCATTGGCAGGTGCTCGCACTTGTGATCAAACTTTAATTTGTTTATTGTTAAATGCAAGGCATTCATGTGCAAGCACAAATATCTGAATGTGAATTTATGGGGTTTGTCAGGTGTTTGCCATTGGGCAGGGACTAATACGTGTAACGATGTCTCATAATAATAAGAGTAAAAAGTGTGAATCCATGAGCTTTTTTTTTTTTTTGTCCTGTTGCATGTGCAACAAAGTTGACCTTCTGTGGCTTTTTCAGTGCCCGACAAGATGGTTCTCCAGATCCTGACTGAGAGGCTCAGCAGACTGGACTGTACCACTCGTGGGTGGGTGCTGCATGGATTCCCTCGCAACATTGCACAAGCGGAGATGCTCAAAGAGTCCAACTTCATCCCTAACAGGTACCTTCAAGAAGCATTTTTTAGGGCTTTCCTCAATTTCAACTACTGTACTCAATACAGCCCTTTAACTGTCACAGTCACATTGGTACCACATCTGAAAATGTATTAGCTGAAACCTGACAGGTGTTCAGTAGGTACTTTTAGACAATGTGACTTACACATCACATGAACTTTTTGGTGGTTTTAGTGTTAATCATTACACTAAACTCTCTACATATTGGCTGGTGTACAGACACTTGGAGAGGGACTTTTTGAGGTCCTGAAATAAACACTGTACCTTGAGTGGAACTGAAGGGCAAGAGAAACGTGGAATTCATAGGATGAGCATATTACACGCAGAACCTCTCATAGCGGCCGCCCGCATGAAGACACCCTCAGTCATAGAACCGGCAGTCAGGACCATCATAGCTCTAATTGGATTCTGGGTGGATGTGGAATTATTGTCCCGTAGGGACCGTTGTGGGCGACCGAGTGCAAACAAATCACTGGTACATGCACAGAAAGCATGCGGGGGGAACAAACGGTGCAGGAATGACATACACATTGTCGGATGCGAGGAATGCCTGATGAGGGAGCAGGGGCTCTTCTCACGGGTCCTGTGTGCCCAAACACGCTGGATAGGCGCATTGTTCAGTCGCGGTGGAACCAGCTGGCTCTCCATCATCTCCGCACACATTTTTTCCTTAGAACCCTGTGCAAAGTGCTCGCTAAATAACATTTTGTGTTGGGCCGTGTTAGAGTTGGTGGCTTGCTTACTTGTGATGCAGATCTAGTGTCAATTTTAAAAAGTGCGGCACTTGAAAATTGGCTTATCAAAAATGTTTCCTATTTTCACCTCTCTCTCTCTCTCATCTGGGTTTTAGAAGAATTATCAGGAATGGAGGGATTTTTATTGCGGACAAAAAGTGGAGGAATAAGGTGGGAGAGTGTGCAGGGGTTAATTACTCTATTACCGGGCAGCCCAGCCAGGAACTGTTTAAACATGGTGGTGTCAGGATGGGATTAGGTCTCATTACTCCGGATAAAGTAACAGCAGAGAGCCTTCCCAGTGCCTTTTACAGCACGTTTGTTAAGCGTGCTGGAGAATATTCATATAGCCTGGTACCAGAAGAGCAGAGAACGAGAGATGAGAGGGAAGAAGCTACAAGCAGCGGATTCTTGAGGCTTAACTCTCCTGATCTGTCACATCATACCTGAGCTCTGCACGACTGCAATTATCCCAAATACATGAGTACAGGTAGCCTCAGATCTCTGACTCAGATTACCCTAAAGCATACCTTCCCCCCGGGGATCTGATGACACTCTCAGATTATGCAGCCCATTGGTTGTGAGCAAAATTGGGTACTGGATGGAAACACATGTGAGGTCATCAGCGAAATGGGCTTCCTGTGTGCGTAATAATGCCTGCCCACTTAATGGCCACTGGATCAAAGGCCTTCACTCACTCAGGTTCCATTTTTCTCTCTTAAACCACATAACACATATGTAGATTTACTTCGTATTGCACGTGTATGTATTGAGTAAATGGGTGAATTTATTTTACCTTCATTATTCTAACATGTGAGGCAGGTGTGCCTCCTTGCTTCTGTGCTTAACTTGTCCACTATATAACTTTAGGGGGCGATAAGGGTGAATTACTGTAGGCAGACATACAGAGAACCAAATGTGTAACTGGAGGTCAGTATCATGTTTCACCTAAACACAACCAATTTAAAATGCAAGTAGTTTTAATAAATTGCATGGCAAAGGATTCCAATTATGTCCGATATATAGTATAATTGGAAAAAATATATATTTTCTCATTTTATGTGATAGGGGTAGCGGTACTCCGCTATCCAGCGATCTTTCAGCTGCCTGTCGAGTTCAGCGCAATGGGATATTTTAAGAGGTTATAATTATTCTATGTAATTGTGGCCACTGCTGAGGTCTGGACAGTGAGTATAACCACGTGACACATGGATTTGAGGACAGAATAGGGTATCTGTTGTGGTATAAGTTTAATTAAAGTTGGAGAGAGGAATGAAAACAAGGTTTTTGCCTTCAGAGCAGCTGAAAGATGCTAGGAGCCATAGGCATGGGGTCTACGGAAGGCTGACGGCTAAGGACAGATAGTAATGCACGGGCATGTCTTCTTTGAGGGAAAAACAGACTTTCGTTTTATATTACTAGTTGATGATAAGATGCTGCTGATTTGAAGGGCTCCTCACCTCTTGTTGCCCCACCCAGAAATACCCAAACAAGCAAACCTGGGGTATGGGGGCTGCTTTCAGCCTCATTTTTACTCTCTACTTAAATAATTTTCAAACAAAACTAAGATTAACAGTAGGGTGTCACCACGTGACACTGGTCGGTTTGCACAGTGCCTGTCCCCAGGTGACCCTGTTCAGTGTCACCTCCATCCTCAACAGTAACAAAGCATTTAGCTCTCCTCTTCCATCACGCCTCTATCTATTCAAAGAGGATATCAGGGAAAATGGATAAAAAGGAACTGAAAACAGTGGAGAGTTAATGGAAAACAATCATTTGCAAAAAAAAAATAAAAAATTCCGATTACAGTGAGGCGTCTCATCAAGTTGAAGATGGTGGGCTTTACGCCTGTCTCTAGGAAGCATACTAACTCGTAACAAAGCGTATGCCGGCTAATCCCATACCTACTTTGAATTCTAGTGTGTCACTTGTTGAAAAATGAGCTTTTTTAACTTGTATCTTCAGGCATATTATCTTCATGCACATCAAGATCTTCCCATGACAAGCCTCTTTCTTTGCCACAGTCACAGGAAATGACCTTCTGGAGCATATCATATATTTTTTAGTTACTTCTTTAAAATTGATTCCTCACAAATTACATATGAACTGCAAACTTTTTGTAACATGCACGTAATAGGTGAACCAGTTATCGTAGTTATTCAGGCTCTTTGCGAGTCAGGCCTCTCGCACTGGCCATAAGTTGATTGGATGTTCACCAGTAAGAGATAATTGTACCCAGGCCACAGAATGATGTTGTTCATGAGGAGTTCAGCATTTAGATCTCACCCTCTGTAGACTCCTCACCCCTTGTTATGAACAGTATTTTGATATACCAGCTGGAAACACTTTTTTGAGGGGGCACAAGTAACCTAGTAACTCAGTTACTACTCAAGTACAAATCATAAACAAGTATAGTCGCTGCATGAAATACATGAACTGTTAAGCTTGATTCATGATAAACAAATATGGTATCAGTATGTAACTAACACTTAGTTTCTGGTTAATTGATGCATGAAGTAAGAGCGTACTGCTACGTTATGTGTCCCCCATCAAGTAGTGTTACCATGCCGATTAATAGCCAGGATGGCCCCTAATATGGCCAGACCTAGAAGAGCCCATCTTCTTTTCAAAGTTTATTCCTAACATGGCATTTTGGACTACAAGAAAACTAAGCTACAGTTTACCATAGACAAGGATAAACCAATTTGTGCTATAATTCAAGTTCATACAAGGCGTATTAAGGATTTATCATGTTAGAAGGGAGCATGACGGTCGGCTTTTGGCGTCTGTGTAACATTAGTTCCTCAGAACGCGAAAGCTGAAGTTGATGAAGTGTTTGATTATGCATGTTTTGGGATGAAGGGATGGAGAAAAATAAGTGCCGGTTTTTATAAGCGTCGTTCCGCTCTCCGTGTATGTCATGCTTCTGCGAACCTGCTAGGAGGTGGGAAAGAATGAGCCCTCTGGCTGTTGCTCTTTCCATAACGCCTTCCTTTCATAACTTCATTAACATTTACTGAACTACATGGGCAAGTGATACTCTTAAAAAAGCAGAACGGTTATTGCTGTACTGAGCACTGAATTCCAAGGAACACGGTAAAGCAGCTGATCTGATGAAGACTTTTGTAATACTACAAAAGTCATCAAAATTTGACTCTACTCGCGCCTTTATAATCTTCTCAGAAACTACTTCTCTCAGTTAAATGGTCTGCCTCGAGTGCGAATACGTCGTTCGAGGCAGATAAAGAAGCAGATTAATGCATGGCTTAACTGGGGATTATACTATATGAATATCACACCACACAATATGTAAACACAAGCTGGCTGCTCAGTAAAGGTGTCCAAGATGTGTGTCTAGACAGAGAAACTGGTGATTATGGATAAAACAAGACGGAAAGCTGAAAAGCAAAGCATGTACAGCGCCAGTTATTTGGGGTTAGCTAATTGTGGAAGCAGCTTCCCTGTGAAATAAAAGGGTTAAAGTTGCAGCGCTTTGCATTTCCACGTAATAACTGAAATAAATACACAAGTATGGGCTGTGCCTCTGTTACAAGATTTATTTTTTTTAAATAGCTCTCCCATTATAAGATTGAGGGAAATCAATATGACCATCTGGCTGCAAGTGTGTGGAGCGGGAGCACATTAATATTGAAGGTTTTCAGGTCAGGTCTCTCTTCGGGAGTGGCTTGGCTTTTCCACCCTAATGGCACAGAGCAGTCTGTCATCGAGGAAGAGCGTCGGCAAGCAGGCAAGGAGGCATCTGCCCTACCGCGCTGCCAGCGACCGAGGGCAGAGAAAAATCTCAGTGCCGTCTTGCTGGTTTTTTTTTTTGCATACCCTAAAACCTGCACCCAGAACTTTCCAAATGAATTCTAGGGGAAGCTCTCAGAAAACGTTTCCTTGGCCAGGTTGAGTAGAAATTCTGATTCTAATCGATTTTTTCCATATTTTAATCCATGATCACTGTTCTCTTCAGGATCTATTGAGATCATCCTCTAGTTACAGGTCGGCTGGATGGTTACCTGTATCGCAGAGGTATTTGTATTGCAGACACGGCATTATGTTCATCCTGGGGGGCGTCAGCGTCTGGACCCCCCCTGCTGGCACCTGGCCCTCTGATATTAGCAGCGTTAATAGCAAGAGGGGCCCTTTACACTGCCGTCCGCAAAAAGCCCCATTACTCTATAAAGAGCCTCTGGCGTTGAGGCTAATGGCAGGAGACCCCATTTGCATAACATTATCTTAATTGAGCCGGAGGGCCATGGTTGGACCTGGCATGATAGAATGAGGAGATAATATTACGGATGGGATAGCGATGGGCGAGTGGCACAGTTTACCTGACAGCTTTATTAATTAACAGCTATCTAGTTACTTGGGCTATAAAATTGATAAATAAGTCAGTTAGTGATGGTGTAGCGTGCCAGCACATTGGCTTTTAATGGGCTGCCTCTCAGAAGGTCGCCGCGGTGAGCTGGCACACGCTGCCAGGCGCCAGGATCCCTCTCCTCATTTCCTAGAAGGGCTCCTCTAACCAGCGCGGTGGCGCATCTTACGTATCCTGAACCAAGCACCCGCCAGCGGCATCAGAATCTGAAAACCGAGCTACTGTAGGTTGTACGCACCTTAAACACGCCCGTGGCTGCGAGGACCTAAGAGCTTGTGGGAGTGCCGACTTTGTACTTTGAATGGTTGAGCTGAGATGTTCATATTTCTGCTAGCTGGCACATGGGAGCCCAATTGAGCAGGGTTTATTATTAATGTGTAACAAGTTCAGCAAGAAGCAGATGTTCCCGGGGAACAGCCTAAGCTGGAATCTGGTGATTTTTTTTTCTGACTTCTGACTTGAGATGCTTGAAATGAGCTTATTGAAGCAGCTCATTTGTCTTGAAAAGCAGCAGCTGTATCAGGAAAGAGCAGGACCTCCTGCCCCACACGACTCTGCCTCACTCTCTCCCACACACTGTACAGAGGCTTACTCCGTGTCCTCATCACCAGCAGGGGTGCTGTGTCTACTGTATGAGAGTTGGCAGGGTTTTGTGGAGAAGCTCAGTGTGTCACTTTAGGAGCCAGGCTCCAAACACAGACCGAAACCCATGAAGGTAGTTTCAGGTAGACTAAGTACAAGACACTCTTCGGTGCTTTGTTATGTAAAAGCCACCACCTGATCCTTGTAAAAGAAAAATAAACAAAAAGGAAAACAGACCCTTCAGATAAACTTGCCTCATCAGATAATTAAGGATGCGATCGCTTCAGTTTCCTCCTTTGCATAACTGTCCGATCAGCTTTCAAAAGCTGATCAATCACTAGCAGACACTGTCCGGCCGTTTCCGCTGGACTTGCCTCTGCCCTGCAGAGCTGTCACTCACTCCCAGCCCTCGCTGGTGTAAGCAGAGAGGCCCGAGTCACCTCGGCTTCTGCTTAATGACAGAAGCTGTACAACTGGCACAACGCGCAGATTAAAAGCCAGAGAAAGCAGGGTGTACCTGTGCACCACGGAGCACACGTGGCAGCAGCCGGACATCTTCACACAGCTTCTGGTCTTCAGAGAAGTTCCTAAACTTTTGCTTCGGCGTATAAGTGGGAAATGTTATGCTGAGTGTCATCGGCTTGGACCACGTGTTTTTCTACTGAATTTCTGAGTTTTAGACTGAACAAGCTACATAATTAAAGTTTATAGAGTATATAAACTTCCAAGTTCCAAATTTAAGTCCAAATGTCATGTTTCTCAGTTAGAAGTACCTCATTTGTGTATGTTAATAAGAAGTATCTATTACGAGTTTGTTGCCAGTATGTTCCCAGAATTTAACGAGAAAAACAATGAAGTTCACTTTTACATTTATTGATTATAATTATAGCAATAGTAAAACCATAATATTATCATTATCTCCTAATTGAGTGACTTAAATGACCAGATGTATTTCATTGCATTTAATTGGCTTGCAGAGAAGACGGGACATCATACAGCATTTAGCCTGTTGTCCGGTCGACCTTGCTTTAATAAGGCGTGACTGATATATGTGCAGCCCCCAGAAAGCAGCCCCCAACCTCATCATCCCACCCTGCCTGCTGCCAGTCTTTAACTACACTCCAGTTTGGCCGCTCTTCTGCTTGTTACAGCCGCAACACGAGTGCAAACAATCAAAGTCTTTGGGAGCAATGAAATATGCATGGCTATCCGTGACAGGCAGATAAAGCAGGGCAATTAGCCACGTAATCCTAGAGAGTTACAGGCAATCGCCAGGTTCGGCCATATTACGCTGCCTCTCTCTGCTCGCTCAGTACTCTCCCGCTCTCTATTAGTTAAATGTATTTTGTGTGTCCGCTCCCCATCAAATCAAGCAACACTTCCTCTAATTGGCTTATAAATAATACAACAGGGCCTGAATTATAATTTAATCAGTAGTAAACATTGCAGGGGCCATCTGTAAAGAATCTATCCCTCATTAATTTCTTAATTTGGGTAGATGGAACAGGAGGGAAAAGGAGTAGAGGGGGCTGAGTGGTTGTGGTAAGCAGGAGAAGGGGTTGACACTAACACAGCCAGTCACATCCTCTTCACTAAGGAGGGACAGTCAAGAGCAAGGGGAGGAAGTCACTTGCATTCGAGTCAGTGTGTCCCACTGGTCATATCATACACACATGCTCCCATCTCCTGTATCTACTCTGTCATTGCTGGGGTCAGCTCTGTCATTGGAATCTGTGTCAGTACCATCTGTGGGCGCAGACACAGTCTGCAGTGTCTGTGCTACAGGAAGTGGGATCTGTGTTAGTACTGGCAATGGTACAGTACTCTGCAGGTACAGGAGAGACACGGGATCCCAGTCGGCAGTGTCTGTGCTACAGGAAGTGGGAACTGTGTTAGTACTGGCAATGGTACAGTACTCTGCAGGTACAGGAGAGACACGGGATCCCAGTCGGCAGTGTCTGTGCTACAGGAAGTGGGAACTGTGTTAGTACTGGCAATGGTACAGTACTCTGCAGGTACAGGAGGGAGACGGGATCTCAGTCGGCAGTGTCTGTGCTACAGGAACTGGGATCTGTGTTAGTACTGGCAATGGTACAGTACTCTGCAGGTACAGG
>JAODKM010000039.1:16447642-16473938 GCA_026780845.1 Petrocephalus sullivani
TGGGATCTGTGTTAGTACGGGGAATGGTACAGTACTCTGCAGGTACAGGAGAGAGACAGGATCCCAGTCGGCAGTGTCTGTGCTACAGGAACTGGGATCTGTGTTAGTACTGGCAATGGTACAGTACTCTGCAGGTACAGGAGAGACACAGGATCACAGTCAGCAGGGTCTGTGCTACAGGGACTGGGATCAATATCAGTGGTGTCAGTAGTACAGAATACTGATGGTACAGTAAAGATGTACAGGGTGATGGTTAGCAGTGCCAGGGGTACAGAAGCCTGAGAGATGATCACAAGTTAGCACATTTCAGCTTGGTAAAAGTATCCACTGTAAATGAATTCCTTTCATGCCACCCAAACCCCCAGCTATAACACATAGCACACAGCACCCCCAACACACACCATCTCATCCCAAATCATTTTTTCTATTAGGTTTATGAATATTTCATAATATGGCATAAATATTAATTCTAATAGCTTTGCACAGTAGTTATTTATTTTTTCAAGACAAATATTCATTAAAATTTCAGGAAACTGTTTCTCTAGAAATAATTACATATTCGCACACTGCAGTTATCAGGTTACCTAAAAACACAAATAAAAACCTTAACTTTAAGACAAATAAACCCACAACACCTTCATTGACTTTGTACCCTGTGACTGGGTAAATCTGCATTATTGTAAATATTTTGGGTGTAACTGTTGGTGATTTTGTAACTGTAAATAAATATTACAGTCCTATACCTTCCCGGACCTCAGTCAGACAGTCCCTGACTGCAGTCTTCAGGAATCCATCAACCATCATTAAAGTGTTTCTGGCATCCTAACAAATGAGATAAATATGAGGAGAACATTTCTTTTCCCAAGTTCAAACGTCTCTGCACAGGATGCAGTTTTGTAATATAAAGGTGAAAGCCATCGCTAACGTGCCAGTGCACAGCTCACCTTTTGCGGGAGCTTTGACTTTCAAACCCCTGTGAAGTCTGGAGCGTGTTTGGGAGGCCGTGTATTGAGCGTGGTCCAGATAGCCCATGCATCAGTGAGCTGAGAGGATAGCATCACAGTGAGGAGCACTTTCCTACAAGGATCCACAGTCCTTCATCGAGCACCTTTATTGCTTTCTCATCCGTCTCTAGCAGCTGCTTTTTGTAATTCTTACCTCTATTACTTCAGCTCACCTTGTGATTTTCAACCGTTAATAGTGCACATTGCTGAAGATGTACCACTTACACTAAGTGCATTTAACATATTCACATTAAGCTAGACGTGAAGAGATTCTTCCTCCCATGCAGTTTAAATACAGAATGGAGACACACATCATCTCCGTCTTCACTGTATCTCATCCACATGGAAGAGAGGAATAAAAAGATATCTGAAGTGTCATATGAAAGATTCTCACAAAAGCGGAGCTATTCCCACACTGCTGGGGCACCCTCCCGTGTTTAACACTGTCATTATTAAAGGAGATTCACACCGGTTTGGACATGTTCTACCTGAAGGGAAAAGCGAAACCTAGAAGACTGGTATGTTTCTTCTGATGTGTGCAGGAAGTTACGGGATTCCTGCTTTTGAGCTTGAGTATGGAGGCAACAAGATCTGATAGAGCCATCAAGCTGCCAATGTGTAGGCCCTGCCTGATTCATCTTATATAAATTATATATCTCGTCTCTGATCCCTGGTGATTTTGTCTAATTAGTAGAGATGGGCAGAAGCATGATTTAGGGCTGTTTAATGAAGCAGTTGCTGATGGAATTTGCCGGGAGCTGTAGTGATCGCCTGGCACTCCTGTGTACTTCTGGCCTTACATTTCTCCCATTGTTGTGCTTGAGGCTGATTGTTGGCCCTTTTCTACATGGAGGACTGATGTCTCAGTTTTGAGAGCATGAAGGGGAGCTAAAATGAGAGGAGATCCCAGCTTCAGCATCGCAGACATTCCACCTCTCTCTCAAATTGGCATCTGCTCCCTGATAGCCGCAGAAGATGCGCAGTGTCCCGGAAATTGATTGTTAAAATGACCTGGCAAGGAGTTTTACTGCCACAGTCCTGCTTACCCCAGCCAGCACTAGGCTTGGGCAGTATCTAATTTTTAATACTGTCATAGATTCAAGACATTATACCACGGCATTCCGCAATTTCCCAATAAAATATGCAGAGTGGGGAGGGGTTGGGGTATTGTTGAATGCCGCCCATAATACTCCAAACCTAACCACTTCACTACTGTCAGCTGTCCCTCATCCGCTTCCCTGAAATCAGTATGCCTAAGGGGATATGTAAGGGGATATGTAAGGGGACATGTAAGGGGACATGTAAGGGGACATGTAAGGGGATATGTAAGGGGACATGTAAGGGGACATGTAAGGGGAAATGTAAGGGGATATGTAAGGGGACATGTAAGGGGATATGTAAAGGGGTATGTAAGGGGATATGTAAGGGGGTATGTAAGGGGATATGTAAGGGGACATGTAAGGGGAAATGTAAGGGGATATGTAAGGGGAAACACTGCTGCTTCATGCATCCTGGAGGACAAGGATCCTCCCACTGATTCTTTTGGCGCTCCTCCTCTGCAGGGTTTTCTTCTTGGAGATTCCAGATGATGCTGTAAAGGAGGCTGTCACCTTAAGGGCGGTTGATCCCGTCACTGGCGAGAGGTAAGTAGCAGCGCCTCACTGTACCTGAACACCTGGGACGCCTCGTTCATCAGTTTATTTTATTTTGCAGTATTTGTCCCTGACCCTGCGCTCCCTGTAGGTACCACTCGCTGTTTAAGCCGGCCCCTGGCCCAGAGGTGCAGGCCCGGCTCTGTCAGAACCCACGTGACTCTGAGGCCCGCTTGCTGAACCGGCTCAGCTGGTATTCGGCTCAAGTCCCAGCCCTGAAATCCATGTACCCTGATGCCGTGCACGTCAACGCCGACCAGGATCCCCACACCGTTTTTGAGACGCTAGAGAGTCGCCTAGTGGAGCGCCTGGCAAAGTGTTACTGTGTGCTCCCAGATTCACAGGAACCTGGTTCTGGGGAGAAGGCAGGGGAGTAGCAGGCGCAGAGCAGGAGCACAGGGGAGTAGTGGTTGTACAGCAGGAGAACAGGAGAGTAACAGACATACAGCAGGAGCGCAGGGGAGTAATAGACATACAACAGAATTGCAGGAGAGTAACATGCATTCAGTGGAAGCTGGAAAGGAACAGGAAAGTACAAGGCTTACAGCAGGAGGACAGAAGAGTACCCGGTCTGCAGCAGGAGCAGAGGAGAGAAGCAGGTATATAGCAGGAGTACAGTAGAGCAGCAAGTGTACAGCAGGGGAGTGCAGGGGAGTAGCAGACATACAGCAGGGGTGTAGGGGAGTAGCAAGCATATAGCAAGGGTGTAGGGGAGTAGCAAGCATACAGCAGGAGTGCAGGGGTGTAGCAGGCATACAGCAGGAGTGCAGGGGAGTAACAGGCATACAGCAGGGGTGTAGGAGAGTAGCAGGCATACAGCAGGGGTGTAGGGGAGTAGCAGGCATACAGCAGGAGTGCAGGGGAATAGCAGCCATACAGCAGGGGTGTAGGGGAGTAGCAGCCATACAGCAGGAGTGCAGAGGAGTAGCAGGCATACAGCAGGGGTGTAGGGGAGTAGCAAGCATATAGCAAGGGTGTAGGGGAGTAGCAAGCATACAGCAGGAGTGCAGGGGTGTAGCAGGCATACAGCAGGAGTGCAGGGGAGTAACAGGCATACAGCAGGGGTGTAGGAGAGTAGCAGGCATACAGCAGGGGTGTAGGGGAGTAGCAGGCATACAGCAGGAGTGCAGGGGAATAGCAGCCATACAGCAGGGGTGTAGGGGAGTAGCAGCCATACAGCAGGAGTGCAGAGGAGTAGCAGGCATACAGCAGGACAACCTACCTTATTTGTTTAATATTATTTAATTACAGGATAGACTAGGCTATCTTTTTTACTGTAAATGTAACATTATTGAATTTTTGGACACAGTGCCGGTTTCTTTCCAAGCTTTGACATTTCATTGCATTAATATGACATATACGGCGTATTTGAATAATTTTTTGCACATATCCCAGTGTCTGTACTTAATCATAAAGGACAGACTTCCTGTTAGGGCAGCCAGAAGCCTCATGCTTTCACGAGGACTCATTCATTTTTTTCCACAGGATCCGACAAACGCAACAAAAAGGCACTAAAAAGCACCCTCTAACACCCCCCCCCCAAGCCCTCTGACCCTCGGCTGTCACAGGGGCAGACAGGACCCTCGTTAATTCTGAGTTTGTTTAATTAATGTAGCAGTAAAATACAGTCTGTTTGGACCTGGTGTGCGGGGAGGTATTAGTTCCGCTCCAGCGATCACATGCCGGAGAACAAGCAGCGCTGCAGTTATTGACATCTTCTGCCAGTGCTCCTCCTCCATCCTCTCCTCCTGCCACGGGTCACTGCTCCCCTCCCACCGGGACAGGGGAGTTAAGTAAAGCAGTTAGAAAAACATGTTAACCGACACATTTAAAACTCCCCTCAGATGGATCTCTATGACAACCCCGGATCGACTTAATTACCACACATGAGGTCCGGGCCACAGCCGCCTGCCGCATGCTTTAACATGGGGACAAGCATCTTCATTAAAAGGGCGAGGGAGGAGGGGTGTAAACTTGATGAAAGTTTAGGCTCCTTTCATTTGGAGGGTATCTATCCCCCCCCCCCCAGCCTGCTCCCAGATTCACTGACTTATTTAGCAGCTGCAGCTCGGCTTTAATGTCCGGCATTAAATGTTTGATAATTATAATGTTAAACGCACTCATGTGTTGAGTCTCAAAACGTGAGATAATGAAGCTAATAATCACAGCTGGGCTACTTGCCGTGCGTCCACCAGTGAGAAGCCGCTTATCGGCCCGGAGAAGCAGAGCTGGCCGCGGCACAGGCGGTGTTTCCGCACCCAAGTCATGCTCCTGGACCATCCAGTCAACTTCTGTTCCCCAGCTATCATCTCAAATATATGAGCCCCCATATGCATGTGCTTCCTGTACATTTTTAATAGCCAAGCTGTAACTGATTTTTGTAAATGTTGCCCTTTGCGACACTGCATCTTATACCGGTCCGGAGCAATAAAAAGTATCAGTGTCCCGTCTGGTCGGATCTGAACGGGCCGGTATTTTACCATATTGCTGTGGACAGCAGCTGTCCGTCATGCACACCAAAGCTGCAAACCTAAATATCTACTATGTACCAAGACATTGTACTCTTCATAACGTGTGTACATGGAGACAAGTGATCATATAATAATTGTACAAAATACTTTAAAAATTTATTTACAAAAAAGCGAAAAAACAAAAACAAACACATACAATTTCTTAGCTAAGATACATTTCTTCAGACCATGCAGAGAGGCAGGGCTGAATCCAGAAGAAAGAAGCATGAGACACATCCTGGCAAACAGCACTATTTACGGGGTAGACGGGGCTTGGAGATTAAACCAGGACCACTGGGAGCCATCTATACATCTGTGGAAAAACTCCTCCATTGACAGCCAGCTTTAATTTCACATATATACTACTGTTATTCAGCTATATCTAATAAACGAAGAAGAATATAGAATTTCCTATGTTATATGAAAGAGTAAGACTATGGGCATCCTGAATTAAGTACGAAGCCTCTGTAATCTTTCACCACCCGAGGAAATGGGACGATGCACCAAAAAGGGAAATGGACACCAAGCAACCATGTCATTTCTTTAAACAGTTTTGGATCAGAACAATTATTCTTAATCTAATTAGCAGACATAATTGTGTATCCTTTGCATATTTTTATGCGATTAAGGAAAATACTTTGGATTTAACAGCAGATGTGTTCCCTGACCTGTTTTCCCATGAACCACTGGACTTTAACAGACAACGCGGTGCAGTGGCTTGACCACAGTGCTCAAAAAAAATCAGCTGACAAGCAGTAAGTGCAGTGACATCCACTACAAGCCTATAAATTCCTCCGGTGTCTTTTCATCCTTAAGAGCTCTTTAAGACGGAAGAACGCTTTTGGTTTGCAGCGTTACTTGGAAACGCTGTTCAAATGTAACAAGGAAAGAACGAAAACCGCTCACATGTGAAGAGCTAAGCAGGGGTTGGGCGGTCCCCTGTAGCCCACCGTAAGATGAGGTGAGGGTGCTAAGCAGGGGTTGGGCGGTCCCCTGTAGCCCACCGTAAGACGAGGTGAGGGAGCTAAGCAGGGGTGGCGGTCCCCTGTAGCCCACCGTAAGATGAGGTGAGGGTGCGGATGTCGCAAATGAGCGCACGCGGCGAAGGAGACCGCGATCGTTCAGGGGCTCTCAGGAGGCCCAGCCGGATCTTTGATCAGGAGTTGCCGACCTCCATGTAGGGTGGCAAAGGGGCAGGGAATAGGGGGCTGGAGCAGACACACCGCACCCAACCGCTGTTCTCCGAAAAGGGTTAATCATATTTAACAATATGCACTCTAACCTCATTAATTAAAATTAGTCTCACATCTGCCAGCAGGAGCTGTCCCTCATTACAGTGGAATCTCATTAGAAAGCGTACCCTTGGGAGGGACTGAAGCTTTTTTGTTCCCCGTCTCACGCCTCATCTATATGAAGCTCTCGTCTCACTTCTTTAAGGAAAGGGTTGCATAACTAAGGGAGCGTCGGATATAAATTTTCCAAAGCCAATTTAGCAAAATATGTATTTGAACAATGCAGCGCTAGGAAATTATGATGATCCTGTCAAACTGCATAATGACAAAATAAAATAAAAGGCCTAAAACTTTACATTGCTCTATTTTATATATATATAAATATGGAGATCTGTAATGTGAAAAGCAAGTTAAGAAAATGAAGCTGGGGCCAGCTACGTGGTCCAGGTCCTGTGCTAAGCAAGATGCGGTACAATGACGGAGGGGCGCAGTGAGCGTGAGCCACATAGCCGTTACCCAGACTGAAATCCTGTACATTGTGGGGGGAAAAAGATAGTATTTAACATACTTCCTCAAAATGAGGAAGGGAACTATACTCAATAATTAATAAACAATAACAAATCAAATTCATAATAAAAAGCTGCATTTACATAATAAAATAGAGTCCATGTAGTCTGAGCAGGCTTGTGTCAGCCTAAAATAATGCAGCCATTGTCTTCTAACTAGCTAAAAGAGTGGAGAGTCACAGAAGGTACAAGGTCCCTGCAATATCCTCTTGATCCAGTCGGGGTCTGCGGAGGGTTTAGAGAGAGAAGTTGACAGTTAGTTTTTAGCTGCCTGACCCGTCTGAACAAAAGTACATCCCGAGCGGCCCATCACTTAGCTAGCTGACTCGCGCCGACTTACAGGCGCGTTTACGTTTATCATCGCTCCAAGAAAAAGAAGAAATAAAAATCGCAAGCACTTGTGACACACCGAAAGCTCTGTCCTTTGTATCCTGAAAGGCTGCCTTCGAGAACAGCAGATTAGTTCCCCGCTATTCCGAGTTCAAACGGCGTAAAGCGAAACCAAAGCCAAAATCAGGGTGGGTGGGGGGGGGTACACGCACCTTCAGGCACGGGGTATCTGGCAATGCTGTCTTGCAGGAGGCAGCGTCTGAATGTGAGCGTTTGACAGGCCTGGTATGACAGCACACACCTAGAAAGAGAGAGCGAGCACGTTTCACACTCGCGGCACTAGCGAGCCGCAGCTGTTCCAGGCGCGGTGCCTGATAGGCCAGGATACCTTACCACAAAATGACGAATTATTTTAAAAATCCCACACATGAAACGACAATAACAACAAACGGCATTCCCCATTAAAATACAGGCGGCCCCCGTAAGGTGACAGTTTTGCGTATTACAGCACTGAAAGGACAAGCTTGGAGGAGGGAGGGGGGGGGGTTGTAAAGAGCTAAAAGCCACAAGGAAATCACAGAAATAAGAGCACTTAGTGGGGGGCGGGCAGGAATGGGCTGTACGGCGCCCCACGGAGGTCGTATCCAGTACCACCTCCACTATAATTATCCAAAGAAAATAAATACTCATTTCAGACACCTCGTCTATTTGCTTGAGTTACAGGTCACACGCCATATTTGGGCTGCAATGATTCATCGAGTGCTGTAACTTGAATAACTCGATTACAAAAAATCCTCGATGCAAAATCTTTGCTCCGTTTGCTTCGTTTAATCCACACGACTATGAACTGCTCATTAATTTCACACGGAGGATTATTACTGTCGCACAGTGTGCTTACGCTGCATTACGTATAGCAGAGAGGCTGTACAGATCGGGTAGCAACAAGGCTGTACAGATCGGGTAGCAACAAGGCATTTTTTTTTTTAAATGGCGCAGAAGTTTTCGGCAAACTTCTGTGTCTTGGAGACGGTGAATAGTTCCAAACGTTGACATTCGCGGCATAGAATCAGTCATTTCCATTCCTAATTACCAAGCACTTTATGTTGATAAAATAACAAATAAAAAAAAAACATTTAATATATTAGCTGTCATAAATATACTAAATAATATTTTGTTTTATATGTGCGCAGCATTAGCTGTTAATGGTTTTCATTAATAGTTATGACCGAAGGTATCTTAGGAGCTATCGAGGCTAAAGTCCCCTTTCACTGATGATTTTGTCTACTGACACAGGGTAACGTTACATATTAAGTTGTTCTGGTTATGAACTGCTTCATAATTACGTAATTACAGTTAGCTGCACTGTACCATGTTAATACAGCCGATTAAAATATTAGTTCTCCTCAGGCCACATGAGTCAATGTGAATTTACACTAAATTTATGGCAAAACAGCTTAAATTATTCTGTGGTAATCTATTTTCCAAAAAAACTTGCGGTAAAGTGTCTGTATTATTACACATGCTGCATTTGCAAACAGCGCTCGAACAAAAAGTGTTTTTTGCAGATTTCATCTCCTTCATGTTGAATTATTTAAAATATCATTATGGTATACAGTTTAACCATTAAAACCAATGAGTTGTTCATTTTAAGAGACCTGTCTTTTTTCTCTTAAATAGTTACTATTGCACTTCAATAAGAAAAGTATTTCTTATCCAATTACTCGATTAATCGATGGAATAATCGATAGGATACTTGATTACTAAAATAATCTATAGCTGCCGCCCTACACGCCATGTCGCCGAGCCTAATACATAAAAAAAAAAAAATTGGTAATTTCCCAATTGAAACTGTACTGTGCCCAGTTATGTTTTTTAATTTGATGTTGGATCGTGTAATATTTCCTTCGTATTAGAAGGCAAATGTTAAACAACACATTTTTTTTTAATTTGAAGTTTGAAAAATGAGGGCAGCACAGTGGCTAGCACTGTTTTCTCACATCCCCAGGGCTACGGGTTCAGATCTCACCTCTGTGTTTGTGGAGTTGGCGAGTGCTCCCAGTGCTGTATGGGCTCCCATCCGCAGTCCCAAAACATGCAGTTAGGAAGACTGGCATCTCTAAATTACATTCAGTGATGGGCTGCATTCCCTCCAGGGCTTCTGGGGCCTGAACACCTGCCCCTTTTGTCCAAACAAGTTAAAAGTGCCACTCTTTTGAGGTTCTAAGTGGCCCTTTTCCATGTCCCCACGATCATGTTAAATCTCATGTGTGAAGGGCATCTCTCCCAGGCAGCAAAATCTACGAAGGGGGACCCACCCAGTAGAGCACCTGCCCATCGAAAAATCTGTGCATGGCCTGCACCACCATGAACCTGACTCGGATAAGTGGCTAGAAGAGGGAATTTTTTAAATAGATCTATTCAATTTGGCATTTTGCCATGCCAAATGAATTAAGCACAAAAGATTCAAGAACCGATCTACCTCAGGTGATCTAGCAGGTCATTTTGCAATACAGACGTTCACACAGTGGTTTTTAATTAGCATGAATCACACCATATTTTTTTCGAAGGAAGCTATTAAGATGGAACAGGAAAATTAACCATGTGCAAAATATATTCTGGTCTCATGTGGGCAAGACCACAAACAAGCATGACACAGAGAGTGAAGAATACAGGGGGGCAATGTCAAGCTCTCCATCATAAATGCACACAGCACAAGAATGCTTTTTTAAATGCAGAAAAACACAAATAAAAAAAATTACCAACAACAAGTAAGACACAGGACTATAGCTTCAGACTATAGTCCTGTGTCTTACTTATACTACTCTGATGTCAACCGCCGAGATCTTCCAAGATCCACAGATGGACCTGTTGGACTCATTAGTGAGCAAAGAAGCAACCGAGTGGCATTCAGACGAGCCCGTTTGAAAGAGCTGGAAGTTCCACCAATGAACGGAGCTATGCGCCTCAGGATACGATATCAAAGGTCAAGAACAGAGATCATTAAGAAACAATGGGCTTGACAAAATCATGGCGGCAATTCAAAAATGTATCATTTTACTTACGGAAGCTTTTCTGATTAGTCTGAACTGCTTTGTATAGGAAAATACAAAAAGCATGACATCCACACTCTAGGTACTTTAGCATAAAGAATCCTTGTAGGGCTTCCTCATAAGTGTGGGCCGTCACATTAGCGAGCTGCTAAGTAGCTTAGAAACGTGCTTAGTGCTTGGTGCTGCAATCAGTCAGTAGCCCAGAGCCAGACAAAATAAATAATTACCAAGCAAAACTCAACTACAGCAGAGCTTGTGTCAACTTCAAAATTTACCAACTTTAGTCACATTCTTTCAACAATAACTAGCAAAGTTACATTTATAATACAACTGATTACTGCTGCCTGCAGGATTTCAAGCCAAGCATAATACTGGTATAGACTGGTCTGGTAGCTATCTAATAATATCACTGTTACTTCTCAAAGGGGCTTTACTTTCGCAGCTGCGGTTATTTAACATGATTCCAGACTCTCACTAGTGCTGAGCCCCAGCTATTCTGCTGCACAATTAGAGCAGAACATCAGATCATCTGAACTGTTGGGCGGGTTTTTCTGGGCCGTTCTCACAAAGGGCAGTTCAGTACCTCCTCCACAGTGTACATGGTTTTTAGGGCAATCGCTAAAGCCCACAATGAGAAACTGCTTCTTCAATGAAGTATTCATAGCTTAGGAATAGCTCAAGAAAATGCACACAGTGGCACAAAAACCTTTAGGCTCCGTAAAAGAAGGGTGAGTATAATCATATCGTAGAGTTTAGCCCCACTAAATAATACAGCACATCCGATGACTGACGCTCCTTGTAGACTGCGAAGAGAGTGCGTCGGTTAAAAGCAGGCGAAGGACGCAGGGCAGTTACCTGAGCCATATGTGTCCGTTGCTGCACACGGCCTGCCTGCGGTCAGTGAAAGGTAGCACTTCCTTGCAGAGGCTGCAGTACTCTGGGAAGGTCTGCTTGTTCATCTTCTTAAAGATGTGCCCAATGAGGACCTGTGAAGAGGAGATCCAAAAGGAGGTCAACGTCTTTGCTTCTGCAGGTGTGATGCTATGATTACTGAATCAAAATGGGTCTTTCCAAATTGAAAAAAACTCAAAATCGATATAAAATCATTCCATACTTAATCAAGAGAAATTCTTGGTCCCTCTAGGTACCAAACTAGATCAAAGGAATGGTTCCTAATTCCTAGGAACTAGGCGTGTAACAAAACCATTTGCCCATGGTTCGGTATGTATCGTGGTTTGGTATATTTTCAAACCGTTCAGTTCGCCATTTGTTATTGCATTTAAATTGTAGCCCTCGAAAATAAGACAACCCTAGTTTTTTGGATGTATTTTTTTGGGGAAAAACACTGCTTTGTATTTGTGTCAGTACATATTATGGCTGAACGATTTTAAGAAAAAATCTAAATTGCGATTTATCTAACAGATATTGTGATTGCGATTTCATTAGTGATATTTTTAAAACTCAGTTCAGTATTCACTGTATGTGTAGGCCTATAAAAAACTAATTGAGCACTGCCGTACACTGAAATCTGAACTGTGCTATACATTAATCCAAAGATAAGGAA
The DNA here is from genome assembly GCA_026780845.1 of Petrocephalus sullivani. Taxonomy (NCBI): domain Eukaryota; kingdom Metazoa; phylum Chordata; class Actinopteri; order Osteoglossiformes; family Mormyridae; genus Petrocephalus; species Petrocephalus sullivani. Next base: position 16,459,551 of record JAODKM010000039.1, read on the forward strand.
ATACATTGACTCAAAAATGTATTTATTCTGACAAAAATTATATAGAGCATACACCTAATGAACCATAGAAGAATTCTCTAGCAACCCAAACATGGCAAAGTGATTGTATTTTTACATTTTAAGTGCAAACAGCGCTCGACCACTTTTTTACCCTTAGTAACATGCTTCTGGAAAATCTCATGTACATAAGGGTCAAATTAGCGGAGAATAATGATGCATAAAACTACTATCACAAAAGCCACGACTGTGTTAAGTTAAATAAAGTATTGGAAATAAAACAATTCCAGTAATAAAAATATTAGGCATCATACGGCTAACGGTGCTTATACCCATAATAATAGGACCTTTCTGTGGACAATCTCTGACCATTACATAGGTAGGTAATTCACTTACGGCTCAGCAGCAGAACCAATATTTTTTGCACTGCGAATGTAACGTTTTCCTTGGGTTTCACATGTCTGTCGTTTGTGGCCATATACGCAGTCACTTTGGGCCACTTCTGATTGGTGAGCATGACTGGCACGCAAGGAGCACGGCACCTCTGATTGGTGAGACTGACTGGCACGCGAGGACCACGGCACTTCTGATTGGTGAGACTGACTGTCACACAAGGAGGACGGCATGAATTTGCAAAACTATTCTCACGATAGTTTTAAACCCTGGGTCAGACGTGCTGTATAATGCATATCCTAAATCGCAGCCTTTGCGATTTGCTAATCGCATTGTTTCAAATCGCGATTTCATTGTGAAATCGGTAAAATGTTCAGCCCTAGTACATATGGGAAAATTACAGGCATAATGTAGTACCGCGGTATAATACTGAAAGGCACGATAATATACCGTGTACAGTGACACCCCAACTGGGTGACTAAACATGTTGCTACAATTATTTCGAAAAATAAAGTGCCTGTTGTTTAATTAAAGGGCGATGTATGTTTTTTCTTCTTAAATACAAGGATACAGAAACCTTACCATTACCTCGGCCCCAATAAGGCGAGAGATACAGACCTGTGAGCAAATGACATCATTACACCCCTACCTAGGATCTTTCCTGGTCTGTCCACCATTATCCTCATACACCCGGCCACCCACCCCATACTTAGCCCCTCATGATGGCATAAACTCTCAGAAAGTGAGGATATTGCCATTTTGGAAGATTCCTCACCGATCAAGACAGAAATGTTTCAACACAGATCACCCAGGATGGTTTTGTGTTTAACTGGTGTTTAACTTGCCCACTAAGAGCTTATGCAAAGCTCATCTACACTAGCAAAATGCACCCTACACCACTGAAAGAAAGCCCAGGGAGAGCCTCAAGCCTGCAGGCCTTCTCCTGTCTGCAGTGCAAACAGACGCATCTGCTTGTTGAGAACCGGGTGAATGAATGGTTCTGTGTATAGCAAGATCACGTTTTTCATGAAATTATTCAGTTAATTAAACTGCTTTGCACTCAGTTGGGTGAGTTGCTGAGTCTGTTCTGCCTTGCATTTTGCAGCAGCATCAGTTAGTATGTGTGTTTACCCACAGTTCTTGCTGGTTGATGGCATCCTTCCTGTCAGACTTCTATTCTATCATAACTTTAGCCATGGGTAGGGCTACTCGATTATGGCCAAAAAAAAAAAATCAAAATCACGATTATTTTGGTCAAAATTCAGATAACGATTATCTAACACGGATTACGCATTGATTTAGGAAATACCAAGCACTGATTGGACTTTTGAAGAAAAAAAAACTTGCCTTTTTAACAGTAGATTTCCTTAAACTATAAATATTATTCAACTAAGAAACAAACAAAAAAAAATACCTTAAAAGGGGTGCGCTGAATTTGTAATGGGAGCATCACTGCGAAATGTGGCACAAATAGTTTTATCTAGATAATCACTGAAAGCCAAAATCATAATTGAATTTTAAATTCAATTAAATGCTAGGCATGATGGGATGTTTGCTGTTGCTAATGCTTTCCATATAGACTGTCTCTGTAAACAACTCGAGTGTTTCCCTTTTTCTCACTGTGATTCATATGCCATTAAGCACAGCTTGCATTTGCAGATTATGCTTCACCACGCAGCCGTATCCTGCTGAAACGCACGCTTGAAATGGGAGCAGAAGTGTTTTCGTCTTTGCGGCCCTTGCTTACCCTGGCAGCCCTGTCCTCATAGGTAGGGTCACTCATGAGGAAGTCACACACGCCGCGGGTGGGGATGCTGGTGTTCTCTGTGATCCAGGTGTGGAGATACACCTCCCCCAGCACCCTCTTCATATGCTCACGAGTCAGGTGGGATTCCACCGCCTCAATCCAGGCAATGACCTCACTCATCTGCTCGTCTGAGGCCCCGCCTCCGGGGCCCTTTAATCCCGCCCCCCCAGAGGCAGAGGCCCCGGCGGGGGAATCCTCGCCATTGTCCTCGCCCTCCTCGTCCACAATGAACACTTTGGTGTCCTCGTGCGAGGGAAGCCAGTGCGATTCCGCCGAGGTCTTCTGCAGGGACTGGTAGAGCACGCGGAAGAGGAAGAGCTTGAAGCGCCACAGGTAGGTGGAGCCTGTGGTATGCACCTTGTCATCCAGCTCCTCCTGCAGCATGGGCGGGATGCGCCTGTCCCGCAGAACCTTCCAGCGCACTAGATCCAGCAGGTCCGTCTGTTTGAAAAGGTTCTGCACCATGGACTCCAGAAGCTCTGCTGCTGCATCATCTGGGGTCTTCAGTGTGATGAACTGGATCTGGTACACCCGGCTGACAGGGTGCTGGCCGTTGGCGACGCCTTCCGTGGTGACCAGGGCCAGGTAGGCGCCGTTGGGGCTGACGGCGATGCCGTGAATCCTGCTGCCGATGACTCCCTCCGGCATGTGGATCTGCTCCTGCTTGAACATGACCGCCATGTCAGTGAATATGGGCGTGAGCTTCTTCACCGCTCCGTCCGCAGAACACGTGAAGATGGAGCCCCCGTAGCGACTGGCAGTCATCGACATGATGGGGGTGGTGTGCAGGCCCGTCACGTGCGAGTTGTGCACGTTCAGGCCGGCCTTGGAGATCAGCAGGAGGCACCAGAAGAGGTGGGAGCCCCGTGCCGCCACCACCAGGCTGCAGTTACACTTCTGGTAGGGGTGGAAGAGCGAGATGCACTTGATGTTGTGCACCGGAATCTGGTCGGTCTCCTGCCACAGCACCACAGGCTGCCGCAGGGTGAAATAGCCCTTGACGGCCTTGAGGTTGACCGGAAGGATCTTGACGGGCCCCACCGAGCTGCCCACGATCAGGCCGCTCATCTTGCGCCCGCTATGCTCGTACTCCCACCAGGCCAGCACGCTGGGCGCAGACACGCCCGACTGGATAGTGTTGCAGGACAGCACCGAATCTTTGCCCTGAAAAGGGAGTTTGAACTGCCAGATGGCCAGGTCCCCATTCTCCATCAGCACCGCCAGCAGCACCGTGCCCACGTCCTTGCACTCGTTGTTCATCTGCACTTGCTGCGTGGTGCACACGCTGGACCATTCCATACGGACGGGGCTCTGCATGCGACGGCGTCGCTGGCGCTCGGGCAAGTCCTCCAGGGGGCCCAGGGGGGCCTCGGCCCCCGGCAGCGAGTAGCCCTTCTCCTCCAGCATCTCACCATAGAGCTCGGTCAGGTCCACCAGAGCCGTCCACTGCAGCCGGTTCAGGTTGCCGTAGACGGTCAGCCTGTTGTCCAGCGTGAGGGAGGCGAGGAGACAGCGCCCGTTGGCGTCACAGCCCAAGGGCGACCAGCTGGTATACTTGAAGCCAGTCTGACGAGGGACACTTCCTACATCTGGGGTCTTCACACTATCCGACAAACACTGGCTTTCCGGTGAACCCTTAGAATGAGACGTTTCCTTGGCTTCCCTACCTTCAGATCCCCCTTCCTCCAGGCCCAGCTGTAGATAAAATGCAAACATAATTACAAAAAAAAAAATCACAAAAATTGTTATTAATTGACGAACCATGCAACTCATCATATATTGTAGCAAATATAATAATAAAAAAGCTACCTTGTATCAGATTACCTTTCAAGATGACGTTTATAAGCAACAACAACTAAGAATTGTCGAAAATAAATGCTATACAGTACATAATAGTATATTTAGGTTCCAGTCCGTAGGGTTATGCAGATGGGCGGATCTCGGAGCAGCTTCGTAAACATTTCCACATTTACCTGCCGGCTCACGCAGCAAATCGGCCATTTAGCCCAGTGCCCGGTAGCGGCGTGTAAGGTTACAGCAGCCCCGTAAGGGATACTCAGCGATGGCCACATAGGCACGGTAAGATACGCCCCGGAATAGCAGGGATGGGCCGATGGAAGGGCCGGCCGCTTACCCGGAGCTCGCAGACGCCGTCCGGAAAGGGGACGCAGGTGCGCTGCATGACCAGGTCCTGCTGGCAGCCGTGCACGTCGCACAGGATCTCCATGAGCGAAATGCTGCTGGTGCTGGAGGCCGACAGCCGGTGGTCTTCGGACCAGGAGAGGGGCTCCAGGCCGCTCACGGCGCTCGGGAGCTTCACCACCGGCTCCCTCCTAACGATCGGGCCCAGCCCCATCCAGGGGTCCGCGTCGGGTTCGGATTCGGATTCGGTCTCGGGTTCGGTCTCTCCGTCTGGAGCGCGATCAGGGCTTGGAGCCGCCATTTCCCTGGGAAAAATATGCGCCGGAAGTGACGTGGGTGTGGGCGGGTCTGCGCGGGTCTGCGCAGCGGCGGCCGGGAGTCTGCGCAGGCAGGGAGGCAGGGAGCCCCGCCGCCGGCACGCCGTCCGCCCGCCTGTCCGCCTGTCCGCCCGCTCGCCCCTCGGCTCGGTCCGCGCAGGCTTTCCCGGCAGCTAAGTGCAGCAAGCGGCGGGGACGCCTCAGGCAAGCCGGCCGCCGCTGGGTCTCCGCGGGCGCCGCACATGGCTGCTGTTTGTCAGCGGAGCCGCGCGCGTCCGGCCCCGGAACGCACGTGACGTCGGTGCGAAAGTAGCATTAAATATACGGCGGGCTGTATGAGTGCGGTCAGGGTTAGGGTTATGGGATAGGGTTAGGGTTATGGGATAGGGTTAGGCTTAGGCTTAGGGTTAGGGCAGAAGCGTGCGGAGCAGTGAGCCCTGAGTCCGGGGCTGCCCGGCGGCACACGTGTGCGGTGACACGCGGACCCAGCCGGGGGGGACGCCGGGGTCCCCAAAGCCGCGTTCCTGCCTTCGCCAGCGCAGTGCCAGCCCGCTGCCGTGTCCACACCAGTCCCATTGCTAACCTTACCGTGCTGCGTACATGTGACATCTGAGATCTGTAAATTAGACGTCTTTCTAGCTTATCTAAAGGGGTAGAATTGAGATCATCAGCTTGACTGCACTGCTTTTAAAACTGACTGGCTGTCTATAGTCCCTAGAATCTATAGACACGAATACAGATTCACTCCAGATCATAACGGTGTTTGTGGCTGTGACCTGGCATTTTGCAGAGTGACTGTGAAGGTTCACCATGGCCGAAGACACGCTCACGCTGAATATGACTGTAACCCCAGCTCTCCGCACGCACAAGAAGCGGCACATGCCATTCAGGACTTCGGACAAATGGGTAAAGTGGCCTAATGTGGAGCATTTTTGCGGTTATATCTTGTTTGTTGCACTTATTGACCCAAAAGCCGCTTGTAACAGTATCACCACATTAGGAACGGAGACTTTAGGTCATTCAGTACGCCACGGTTCACTTATCCCTTTATATGTCTTAGCCAAAAGGATTATCTGCATGTCCTGAGATAAGTATTTGTGCTGTGATTGTGGAAGCACTGTTGAGGTATGGACTAGAGGTTACATAATAACCTAATTCTTATGTGGCTTTTGTTCAGAAAATACGTTGGCAGTCATATTTGGAAAAAGTAATGGAATGGTAATATAGCATTTTGTGTTTATTACTGATGGGCATACGGAGGGCTTGTTTTAGGCTGAGGGTTCAGAAGGAACCGGGCCTGAGCACTTTGTTTTGGGTAGAGCTTGTCATACCCATCCAGAAATCTGTGCTACTGCTGGCAGCCATCTGGGTAATTTCCATGAACGTCGGTGTGGATTAGGTCACACGTAGGCACACATTTAGTGCTGCATCCATCTGTTGACAATTAATTTTGTTACTTGACAGAAAATGAAAAAAGCGGAGAAGCGGAAAGCTCTACAAGGGGCACAAAAAAGTGCCCCCTTCAAAAAGACACGCCTCACTTCCGAAAAGAAAGCTGCCCACACTGTCCAGCAGCCGCCACACCAGGGCCAGAGCCCCCCCCAAAAAAGCGACTTCAAGAGTCTGCCACGGAACCAAGGAAGGGATGAAAAATCTAGCCTGAAATTGCCAAAACCCCCTAAGGTTGGCCAGAAGAGTTACCCAGAAGAGCAGAAGAAAGGAGAGTTTGTCAAGACCTCGTCCTTGTTCAGAAACAACCCAGAGATCCCAGAGATGCAGAGGTGGGCTGATGGGTGTCAGTCTCCGTATCAGGTCGTGACTGGGGCAGTCTGCAGGCCTTTTGCTGCTTTCATGACCATTTCTGTCTGGAAAGGTGCTGGAGATGCTGGGCAGGGTCGCTGACCTTCTTTCTGGGCGTTTTCCTCCTAGGCCTGCAGTGACGCAGCTAAAGGAGAAGGTCTTCACCAGCTGCTCCTTTGCTGATCTCGATCTCCATCCACACTTGGTGAGGGTTACTGTTCATGGCTCAGTCATCGGACTGCAAGTGGTCCCTGCTGACGTCTGTGTCTCACTTTATTCTGGTTCTCTTTCGCAGATATCAACTCTGAATAATGTCCTGAAGGTGACAAGCATGACCAGGTATATTTCTGCCGTTCTTGGGCCTACTTGGCCTCTAAGCACGCTTTCCCATTGCTCTAGGAACCGTACTTTTGGTACTTCAAGGTGTTGGTTTTCCACTGGCATAAAAACTGGTCTACTTGTCTATGCATCCATTATTATTACTTTTTTTCTCTCTTCCCAAAGTACTGAAGTACCAAAAATGTATCCCAGTTAGTTTGGCACTTTTGGTACTGGAACTTTCGGGTACTGGTACTCAACCAGAAATCAGTGGAAAGGGAAAAGTACAGTGCCTGGTGTGGTGGAAAAGCAAAAAGAAATGTACTTTTTAGTTATTAGATCTATCAGATCTTTTGCGAAAGTAGTCAGACGTGCTTTTATTACATAAACGCATTAAATGGGGAATGTGGCTGGAACGCCATGCTCAGATGGCCTATAGAAAGCTGTGTGATTCTGCTTCCTGGTTCTATGCTGAGCATAATCCATGATGGTTCCCAGTGTTCAGAAGCAGACGATCCCCATGCTGTTGGCAGGGAGGGATGCGGTGGTACGCTCCCAGACAGGCTCAGGTCAGGGTTCTTGCTCTGTCGTTTTCTTTGGACGCCTCACTTTTGCATCTGCCATCTAATCTGCATGTACTTTAGAGAGGATCCACGGTATGCCTTAACTGTGCTCTTCCTCTGCATGCCGAACGCAGGTAAGACCTTGGCTTATGGGGTTCCGCTGGTTCAATCTCTGCAGGCAGTCCAACCAAAAATCAAGGTAAGCCAGCCACTCCGGGTAGTCGGGGATTAAACTCAAAAAATAATTCTACCTAATACCATAAACAGACATTTGGCTTCCAGTTTGAACCGGATTATAAAAGAAAGTCAGAAGGTGTGTTGTTCTTTGTAAAGTCCTGTTTTGTTATTGGGTTAAGTTGTGATACTTAAACTCAAAATGTGAAGTTGGTTCATAATATAGCTGTGTTATAAGAAAAATTTCTGTATGGAATAATGGTTTAGTGATCCAAAATTTCTGCATTTTTTTTTTTAAAGATATTTGGTGTCTCGCTTTAGTAGTATATGTGTCTGCAAGGCTATTTCGTATAGGCTATTCCCACAACAGTGGGTCTTTGTGGTGCCCAATCAGATTCATCCTTGGACGTGTTTGTCACAGACTGATGACAGTTAACACATGGCTGATTGTGATAGTAAGCAGAGACATCAGGTGATGATGAGTGACATCATCACCCTAAGACAGTAACGACAGTAGTTTTTTAGTGTGTCAGTGACTTTTTAAATCATTTTATAGACGTAGCACTTTTGTTGCTAATTAGAGGGAATTTAAAATGGGGGGTAAAGTGATAGCAGTGGGGCTTTTAAAACAGGGTCTCTTCTGCTGCCTAATTATCAGTTTCCGGGAAACCCTTGCTTCCCGGGAATTGCGTTAAAGCCGGCAAACGCTGGAACGCGTCCACCTGCCGGGATGCACGGATGGAAATGAGCATTATTCCCGCCACGGGGAGCGGGAACATTGTACGAAGCGGCTGGGCTGTGACAGAAGTCCCCGTCTGAGGGAACTCTCGGGAACAAAAACTTTTCAAGTGAACTTCCTGTCGCAAGTCAGTGCTTATAAATTTGGTATAAAAATCATTTAAATATCCCTGCCCCCCAAACCGATATACTGTACTTCAATTTATTCACTGTCGGTGTAGTATGGCTCTGTGGCAAAGGAGAATGTTTTATATTAGGGGACACAGATTTAAATGTAAAAATCTGTTTGTTTATTTTTATTTATTTTGGAGGGTGGGTTGAATGAAGCCAAATTAAATGCTTCATACACCTCTGGAATGGTTATTAACAGAGCTGAAAAAAAATAACTTTATTGAGTGACTGGCTGTATTTAAAACCCCTCTAGTCTCTGGGAGTGAGGCACTGGGTTTATTATACTGGTCACCAGTGCAGCAGCCAAATACCCGTAGATGCCCAGACAGGGTGGCCGAAGCACGGCACCAGAGCGATGCCTTTAAAAGCTCGGTGTTGTTCACTCTGCTCCGTCTCTTTGTCTTTTTTTTTCTTGCCTAAATAGTGACAGAGCATCACTAAATAAAAGTAAATACCCAGCGGGGCTGGATTAGCGGGGCTGTAATAAGGAGCCCTGACAGATCTGCTCCCGTCTCTCGAAGCAGCCGGTCCCCAGCGTAGCACTGCTAAAAACTCTGACAGCTGTCTGGTCCAGTGAAAGGCGGGCGCTGAGCCCTACCCCGCGCGCCGAGGCACCCTTTCATGTCAGCGCCACTGCCACGGAGCCGCGAAACAAATCGCAGCAAAATATGTATGAAAAATACCGCGCGCGGGCCGTATCTCTCTTATCTATCCCCTGAGTGTGTTTCACCCCGTTTCCCTCAATACTGCAGTTAATAAACACGTGGGAACGCGGTGGCTTTTAGCCCCGGCTGACGACGCGCGTCAGTCGAGAATGTCCCAGAAACATAGCCGCTGACGCTTCCCTCTCCCCCCCGTCTCCTAGAGGGAGGACGGTCCCTTCGCGGTCGTCGTGGTGCCCACCAGAGAGGTATGTGGGGTCTCCGTTGAGATGAGACTGCTTCTTCCCTCTCACATTTCCGGATCCACGTCCGCTCTGTCGTTCTTCGATAAATGCTAAGCGGTGGCTTTGCTGTCACTGTCGGGCTGTGATCCGGCAGCTATCCCCGCACAGCTATCCCCGCACAGCTATCCCCGCTCTCTGTGCAACATGGCCGTGGTCTTTCTGTTCACCAGCTGTCCTCTGTCTCCTACCTTTTCATTATTAACCGCTGTCCCCCCCTCCAGTTGGCACAGCAGAGCTTTCAGATCATCCAGAAGCTGCTGAAGGTAAGATCTGGCCATAGATATCAGTGCTCTCCCAAATCTGTAAATGTACTGAGGAATATAACGTCTCCCCTCATCTGATTTTCCTGGGGTGTCTATCAGCCCTTCACCTGGATTGTGCCCGGACTCCTCATGGGAGGGGAAAAGAGGAAATCTGAGAAAGCCAGGTTAGAGCTCTCACATTGTCTTGAAGCTGTGTTGTAATATGGTGTCAGCCATCTTTCCACGAATAACAATCAAAGGCATCACATAGCTAAATGTTAATGCCATGGTGTCCCCCAAAATCCGGAAACCATACAGAGCTTTTCCTGTGGACCCGATGTAACACAATTTACAGAGCAGAATGTTTACTCTAGGCTTTAATAGTTTAATAGCTTTCATACAGGAGGACATTCAAACCCCTTCCCAGAATCCTCTTCTGCATTGTTGGCATTCGGTGAGCAAGTGTCCGCTTACGCTGATGTTTCTCGTTAAGGGCTTGCGTGTTTGCAGAGCAGCTGTGGCGTCAGTCTCGGCATCTCGTTACCTCCCTTTGGTTCTGCACACAGATTTTTGGCGGTTGTACCGTTCGTGAAACCAAGCGCTGTGGTTGACTGGTAACCCCAAGCCCCAGCGCGAGGCTCATTATCCTGAGATCCCGTTGGCCAATACTGGCCACTCTGTTCTCTGCAGGCTCTCCGTAACTGATGGCGGCTGATGATGATGATTACGATAATAATGAATTGCAGCACTCATAATATCTTCTTGCCGTGGAGATGCTGCTGATTTTGCAGGATTTTATTGCCAGTCTTGTAATGCACGTTTTTCCTGCCTTTAAAATGTGGACTCTTCTACGATTTAAATAAAATAAGATTTTTCAAGATGAAATTAATGAAAAAATTTTTTGAATGCACATGCTTTTTAAGTCAGAGGTTTCATTAAATTTGAATATTTTACTGCGTACATTAAAAATAGTCCTAACAGCTAAACCGAATTAATGTTTTTCCCTAATTATCTGGTCCAGGCTGCGTAAGGGCATCAATATCCTGATCGCCACTCCTGGCCGGCTGGTCGACCACATCAACAACACGCTGTGCATAGCCTTCAGTGCTGTGCGCTGGCTCATTCTGGATGAAGCTGACCGGTACGCACACCCCCTCACCCCCAGGCTCTGGGACCTGCAATAAAGTAGAAATGCAGATGTCAGGTTTTATCTTGACCGGCAATATGAGGCTTTATTCTGGGAGTAAATAATTACAGACACTGTAAATTCCATCCTGTTCCGTTTGGTCCTGTTCCATCTTGTTCCGTTTGGTCCTGTTCCGTCCTGTTCTATTTGGTCCTGTTCCATCCTGTTCCGTTTGGTCCTGTTCCATCCTGTTCCGTTTGGTCCTGTTCCGTCCTGTTCCATTTGGTCCTGTTCCGTCCTGTTCTGTTTGGTCCTGTTCCGTTTGGTCCTGTTCCTTCCTGTTCTATTTGGTCCTGTTCCATCCTGTTGGGTATGTGCAGTCTCTAATCTCCAATTTGTCCAAACAGGACTCTGGACCTGGGCTTTGAGAAGGACCTCACAGTGATCCTGAACGCCCTGAATGCTTCTGGGCCACCCAGACAGAACGTGCTGCTGTCGGCCACCCTCACAGAAGGCAGGTTGTCTCTGCCCCGGGTGCTTGGGGGAGTGGGGGTCCTCAGTGTGTTTAGGCAACTGGTGTGTCAGTACATGCACGCTCCTCTGACAGCGGAGGGTCTTTCACAGTTGTTCTCGTCAATAGTGTCGAGTGGGACGGTGATGTCATGGGCAGCCTCTTTCTGTGTACCCTAAATTCCCCCAAAAATCATTGTTAGTAGAGCCCTTCATGGCATGAGAGGTAGCAGTGATCACCAGTGATCAGACCCTGTGGAATGTGCCGGAAAGTGGGCGAAAGGTGTTTCTCTCAAGGGCTCGTCACGGCACACTCAGTCTGAGGAAGAACACACAGCACTTACCCCCTCAGTCCTGTTATCATTTGGGGGTAGGGGGCTTGTTTCCTCATCCCTTTCTGTGTTGTCGTGGGGCAGGTGTTACGAGGCTAGCGGGGATCAGCTTGAGGGACCCGGTGAGCATCCAGGCTCGCGAGGCCCCAGAGGAGAGCGGGCCCGAGGCGTCCGCGGCACTGCCCGACAGCTTTGCCGTCCCCGAGAGGCTCCAGCAACACGTGGCGCTGGTGCCCAGCAAACTGCGGCTGGTCTGCCTGGCGGCCTTCATCTTGTCTAAGTGCAGGGTAGGGCAGGGCGGGACGGGGGGGGGGGGGGGTTATAGGGATGTCATTTCCTGTAATCCCCGAGCGTAGAGGCCGTTGGGGCATGGCTGATGCTCTGCCCGCATCTCCTCAGTTCGAAGGCGCCCACAAGATGGTGGTGTTCCTGTCGAGCTGCGAGGCCGTGGAGTTCCTGCTGCGGCTCTTCAGTGCCGTGCTGGCTGGGCGGCAGGAGCCCCCGGCCCCCACGGAGGAGGAGGAGACTCAGCCCCTGCGCTTGCTGCGGCTGCACGGCGACATGGCGCAGGAGGTGAGCGCGCCCCCCCCCCGTGTGCGCGTGCGCACCCCCCCGTGTGCCGCGGGCAGCTCGGCCGGCTTTAGCACCGCTGAGCCCCCTGGTGATCCCACATGAGCCCCCGCCGCCGCTGGCTGGACCCCGCTGGGGCCGCCCCCCGTCTCCGTGCCGCCAGCTGCCGGCGAGCAGGCTGTGCCTGGCGGCGGTGCTCTGAGGGGGGGGCGGGCGGCTTGCGTCCAGGCCCTGCCGTCACCCCTGCCTCGGGAACACTAATGGGCCTGGACCGGCCGTGTCCATATGGCACTTCTGGGAGCGGGGACCCTGGAGGCTGGCACGCTGTGCTGCCCCCAGCCCCCACCCCCATTAGACATTAAAGAGCGCTGGTCCAAAGTAGGACTCGCATTATGGATGTGTTTGGTAATGGGGCCGCGCAGGCCGGCCGGCTCAGGGACGTCTGCTCCGATGAGGAGGTCCGCAGGAGACGAGCAGGAGATCGGTGTCCGGGAACACCTCCCCCTGTCTGTCTGCATCGGACTCCCCAGTCCCAAGATTCATCTCTCGCTTGATTCCCTGCACTCTGCATCTGAAATAATCTCAGTCTGTCCATCCATCCGTCCAGATGAGATGCACTTGGACTATCGATGGCCACGCTTCATGCTGCTCTTTCTGGACCTTCTGTAGGTAACTTCTCTGATCGGGTAATTGGTTAATAAGTTACCCTTTCCGGGGTTAGTCACGTGTCCACTGACTGAGCCCTGTCTGCAGCCGTGTGTTGACTCCATCGACGCGCCCACGCAGAAGGCCACCTGACGCGGCTCCCAGAATGCACTACATCCCATTTCAGGCATTTTTACAGCTTGACAGTTCAAAGTTAAGCTCTTTGCTCAAGGGTACAAAAAAGATTTTAATTCCTGGACTCGATCCCTCAAACTCTGTTATTTAAACCCACTACAACATGTTGGCCCATTTTTTAAAAAAAGAACTAAATCAGGCATCAGCCTTCTGAAAATGTCAGAGGCAAACTGTCATTACCTGAGGTTTGCTGTTGCTCTTCTTCTCCTGGCATCATGGCACCATCAGCTTCTGATCTTCAGCTCAGTCCTTCTCTTGTGGGGATGAAATGCATTTTGCCCATCCCACCTGTGCATCTACATGTATTTTTTTCTGTATTGTGACTTCTTACTTGTAATGTTCACTATTCCTGACCTGAATAACCAATTAGGGGATAGATGGATGATGGATTATGGATAGACTATCACCGTATTAGCTGTGTAGAATGGTCACGGTTTGAGAGCAGGGTGTGTGTTCATGTCAGGATGCCCCTCTCCGGCTGCTGTGTCACTGGCATCGCGTAGAGGTGTCTTTGCCTTCCTTGGACACCTTACAAACAGTCGTGTATGAATAATGTCATACGTTGTAAGGGGAGCTTAGCATCGCCATGTCAACAAGTGAACCTTCTGTTTAAAAGAAAAAAGCAGTCACCGGTGTGTCTCCCTTGGACAGGAGCGGACGGAGGTGTTTCAGGACTTCTCCGGGAGCGCGCCTGGCATCCTCCTTTGCACGGTGAGTCTGTTTCGAGAGTGGGAACCGTAACAAAACCACAACCGAGAGGACGTCCTTTAGCTGTAGGTCAAGGAAAAGGCAGTTGCCAGAATCCATCAGATGATGACTCCGTGTGAGGAGCAGCATGGTCCTGCCGAAGGCGGCGGGGCGCGAGGGGGCAGAATGCTGCCGCACCCTGGCACTGGGCCCTGCTGGCTGCTCACCCAACCTGCGGGGAGGCGCGGGGGGCAGGGGATTTACGGCTCCCCGCTCGGAGAGCCTTGCCTTTGGACAAACCTCCCACTCTGTCCCGCGTGTGCCGACGCTCTCGGGCCGGACGCCGGGAAAACCCGGGCGAGGCAGGATGCGGGGCAGAGAACCGGGAGACGTGTGGTGCTGGAAAACCGGGGACGTGCACGATGGGAGTTAGTACAAAACCAAAAGAATGCGCAGGGTGGGATTAATGCAAAAATGTGGGAATGTGTGGTGTGAGATATGGTGCTACAAAGTGGGAATGTGCGGAATGGGATTTAGTACTGAAAAAATGAAAATGTCCAGGGTGGGATTTAATGCAAAAATGCAGGGACGTGCGGGTGGCCTTCGATGCATAAATGCATGAATGTGCAGGGTGGGATTTAATGCAAAAATCCAGGGATGTGCAGGGTGGCATTTGATGCATAAATGCATGAATGTGCAGGATGGGACTTAATGC
>JAODKM010000039.1:16490626-16504656 GCA_026780845.1 Petrocephalus sullivani
GGGGGGACGCGGGGTGGCGCGGGGCCGCGACGGGGGAGAGGCCGGGGGCGGGGGGGGGGGGGGTCGGCGGCCAGGCGCGCGCTGTAACATGTGCGGTGCGGATGCAGCAGCGGGGGGCTGAGCGCGATCATATCGATGTATCGACTTCCGATTAAAGCCATTAATGTCTTTTGTTTAATCGCTCGCGAGCCTCTTATTCAGCTTTGTCAGCTTGAGCCCCCCAGCCCCCAGGTAGGAGAGGCGCTGGTACTCGGGCTTTGCTAACAGGCTCCGGGCGCCCGGGGAGGGGGGGCGTCCTGCCGTACCGCTGACCAGCTGTCCGCCCGCCTGATCCGGCGCAGTCAGTCTCGCCCGGTCACCAGCTGTTGGCGGCGGCCAGACAACCAACACTCTTAGAAAAAGGTGGAAACAATCCATTTCCAAATAGGATCGTTTAAGACACTTAAACAATTACACACTTGGGGAGCTATTAATATTTCATCGAGTTAATGTTTATGAAAATGTAATAAAACGGAATAATTATGCTGTTTTCTGTTTTAAAAACAATTCGCTCGAGTGAATCTTTTGTTTCCCTTTATACGTGGTTGTCAGCCGTTGTTTTGTGCCACCGCTACTACTTAATTAAGTGTTTTCAAGCACCTGAACATATTTTTATATTTAGTAATATATAAATATGATGTGAACAATAACTGTGTCAGTTGCTTTTAACTTTATCGTGAAATCTTGTTTTTCCAATTTTTGTTTTATGCAGTGTAGCGTGAAATAACGGTATAATTATTTTGTTTTTACGTGCGTTGATTTTTTTTCATTCATTTTTCTTATACGTCACTGTTTAAATGTAAAAGTTATTGTATAAAACATTTAGTCATGAAAAAGACATTTTATCTGAGAGCCAGAAATCTGAATTCTACTATTTCGACGCTTTAGGGCTTCTAGTAACACCACTGGCAAATTGGATAAATTGATTAGAGCGATTCAGTCCAAAAATCACAGATTTAATGCTAATTATTATTTAATAACGTTGACGTAACTAAAGAAAATTTGTCTTTAGAAAATGCAGGTCACACACACACACACACATATATATATATATATATATATATATATAGAATACAGTATAAAATAGTTTTTAAAACACAAAAAATCTTTTTAGATGTATAGAAAAGCTTTTCTGTGTCGGCCATATGTATTTCGTCAATCCGCGTTATTAATAATTTTCTGACATTTCCGGGAAACACGATACTCATCTAGTTAGTAGTGTAATTCACTTAGCCTGCGTTTTGGCATGATGAAAATCCCCGTGACCTGCGCCCACTGCTGAGTGCATCATGCTTAGCTCTTACGTGAGAATTAAGTAGCGTATTCCTGAAGCCATACTCAATTGCTGTGTTACTTTAAAACATTTTCGGTGTATGAAAACCAAATTCGTATGAGCTGAAATTTCGGAACTTGATACTTCTGGTTAATCAAACAACGCGTAACACTTTTCTGGAGCTGATGTGAAAAACTTTCCCAGCCTATAATAATAGTGTTAAACGCACTAAAAGTCACGTTGCATTTTTCCCTTTTAATCACATTTATTTGTCTGGAATACTGGAGTACTTGTCTGGAACAGTACTTTGGTATGTGTATAACTTCATTTATACATAATTTAAAAACTATTCCTACATTCCCCAATTACGTTGGCCTTTTCTTAAAAGGGAGCAGCCATCAAGACCGACGAGGGGGAGGGGAAATACGACTACTTGACAATACGAGGAGTCTCACAAGTAGCTGCACTATAGCCTGCGCTTTCTGCCATGAGGAGTTACAGTATTGTCCTGTACTGTTTGTATGACAAGACGTATCTGCGCAATCTCGAGACGGATACAGCAGGTGCCTTTGCTGGCGCTGCTCCCAGAAAGCCGAAAGGACAGACGCCACTCTTATTTTGTGTATTTTAATATGCCAACAATCTGTTGGTATCTAATCGCACTAATTATTTCTGATACCAATGCGAAGTTCATTTCACATCACTACACCGAGAAAGGAAATTATGCCTCCAATGTTCTTTCTAAATTCCCGAACAATAAATATGGTCGTGCTTCGGAAATATATGACTTCGTTGTTGCACGCGTGGGACGTGTTATTAAATTCAAACTAAGACGTATCTCTTACACCTTAAAAGAACGTTAAGTGGAATTGAGGGGAAATGTAAAAGAAAAATTGTATACTTAATCCCCGAATAATACTGTCCGTCATCAACAAGACGCATAATTATGCATGCAACAATTACTTGCTATGCGCGGTCTTGTAGTATAATTTTATACAACATCCTTTGCTTCTCTCAATTTTTGCAATTGACGAAGCGTGAGAAAAATGAGGGCACTATAGACAATGACATTGCTGACACCATTGCAAGTTTATTATGTAGGTAGAATACAGTTTTAAAACAGTCCGATGAAATTACCGTGTCTATACGATTCGTCATGGCCATTGTGCGTCACTTTTAGTCAATGGTCTGAATGAAAGGAGATGCATTACTCATAATGCTACTTAAAATCACGACGTTTCTTTGAATAAATGAATACTTTATTTACAGTGAATTATGTGTTTACTGTACATAAACAGTCCATACAAGTTTCATTATATGAATCAATTCTTGGGCAGACGATCGAATTCATTAATGGCTTTGCATACGGAAAAAAACTTCACTTTTATTTTTTCCGTAAGTCAAGTTCACCTTTCGCGCGCTCCACATATAAACGGGGCCCGATGCATGATGCGAGTTTGACAAGTGCTGCCGTCACGTAATAAACTTCGTTTGCTGGAAGTAATATTTTGAAGAAGCGTACAGAAAAGCGAATAGCTCTTCTGCAGTTCTCCCGGAGAGGCATAAACAAATCATCTGAAACATTATTAGTTCATTATAACAGTTCCTCTAGCGAGGAAAACTGCTCAATATATAAATATATAAATAAATAAATAAATAAATAAATAACAGTGGCCTTTTATTCGTGTTAAAATCAAACGAGAGTTCATATACGGAAGGTTCCAGTCCATTTGAAATAAAACAGTGTGTACTGGTGACCACCACTGAAATGCTCCGTTCTGTTCGCGTGGAGGTTGGCGTTGTCCGGCTCTGAATCCGGAGGTGCGGCTCACCGTTGCTGCGTCGCCCGAGGTAGCACGCCGGACAGAGACGCCATGGGGGGCGGCTCGTTTCCTCCTTGCAGTCCGTGGAGAAGGATCCGTGGGACCAAGGGTCGTTGCAATGGCGGTGGGGGCGCGGAGGGTCCCCTGTACAGATACAAGGCTGCTCCGGGGTCCAGATTGGAAACCAGGTTTTGTGGATAGAAATACGGCGAGGGGAACATTCTTTGCAAGGCAGAGTAATTTCCGGCTTCGGCGAGAAGTTCGAGTCCAACTGCGGTCTGCCGCTTCCACTTTGTCCTTTCCCAGGAGAAAGAACGGCACAATAAGTCGCCTATTTCACAGCGAACGAGCGCTGACAGGTTCACGGCGTCAGGACATTTCCGCCGGAGAACGCTAGTGCATGGTCACGAATAAGTGAAAGTTTCAGTTTCACTAAATAAGTAAACACATATATAGTAATTTTGTGCGTTATCATGACGTTCGGGGCACAATTAATTTCTATTAGCCTTATGAAAATGATTGCTCTCAAACTTACGTGAAGCATTTCACTAGCGACTAATAGTACTTTGTCAGAAATTATTTTAATGCATTAAGAAAATTGCAACGTTTTTCAATTCGAAGTAAACGTGATCCTTTACTGTGTACCTTCTTTTAGACCACCCAGTCACATACAAAGTTTTAAATACATATATATATTGTAAACCTGTAGCTGAGTTTACACGTGTAGCAATTCGGGTGCGCTGATAACCAGCGAAAGGTTTCTAGTGTTTAATTTCCTGTAATTTAAAGAAAGGGTCGTTGAACTGCTTTAAAACGGCCCTCATTCGTTATTCATATTTAGTTACCAACCAGAGTTTCCTGGACAATAGAAAGCCATTCTTATGGATAAATAATTAATAATGATAATAATTGTGGTCTTACTGTATTGTGGGTAAATTATTTACATGTCTCTTAATTTATTATTCATCACTGAATGTGCTGCTGTGTGCCTGTCGCTTATTTGAACAGCATTCCTTTTAAAAACATTAACGTTAAGATATATTGGGATCATGAAAAAAAAAGAATTCCGATGCGGTATAATTTGTTTTAAATAAAAGAGTGGAAAATGAATACCCCAATGGGCGGTTGGAGCGCTGACATTTGCAACAAAATACATATAAAACTTTGATAGTAAGCGCGACGTAAACACAGATGCATGCAACTTCTATTTAACTATGCGCAGGAAATTCTTTTTTGACATTTTTAATGTGGCCGTATAAATAAAGAATGACTCGGGATAGGGGACGCTCTTCGTGTTTATTATATACATAAATAGCTAGAAATATCATGCTAATCATAATGTATCAGAAGGAGGCATGTCGATGTGCTAATTTAAAAATAAATCGAGTACTCTACATGATAATGTGGACTGCATGTTTTAGCAATATAAATAAACATTAATTTACAAGAAAGCAGACTGTATTCGTATTGGGTAGATCGGTGTGTGTACTGCTTTTGCTGTACTTGTGAGGACCAAAGGGTCTCACTAGTATAGCAAATCCTCAAAAAAACGTCACTAGAGAGGTCCTCACTACTTCAAACTTCAAAATCTGTGATTGCAATCAAAAAGTAAAAATGCCAAAAGTGTTCTATGTTGTTTGTTTGCTTATGGTTAAGAGTAGGGGCTGGGCAGGGGTTAGGGGTGCCATGATTGGGATTAGGGTTTTCCCGTGGAAATGAGTGAACGGTACCCAATTAGATGTGTGTGTGTGTGTGTGTGTGTGTGTGTGTGTGTGTGTACATTCATACATACACCTGTACCTATACCTGGACTTCAGGGAAATGTACTTTTATTTTTATTAAGTTTACCACCCTACAATCATTGTGTTCTTTAAAAAGTTTTGGGTAACTCCACGGATTTTGGATGAAGTTCGTTAAGTGATTAACAAGATTCTATAAGCCTATATTCAGAAACGTGAAGGCAGATTGACAGAGCTAGAAATGTAACCATTTCTGTTTTCTTACTGAACGTCGAAATGTAGGCGAACGCAGAGCTTCGTGCGCTCGTGTCCATGGTCTCACCTCCTGTTCTGGTACCACGTTTTGACCTGGGTGTCGGTAAGGCTCAGCGACGCCGCCAGCTCCATCCTGTCCTGCACACTCAGGTACTTCTGCCGCTCGAAGCTGCGCTCCAGCTGCGCGAGCTGGTGGTCCGTGAACGCCGTCCGCGCCTTCCGCGGCTTCTTCAGCCGAACGGGCGGGCTGTCCCTACTGCTCGAAATCTCTCTGTCACCCTCCTCCTTCACTGAAACCCAAAAATACTGAGCCGTTGGCAAACACCACAGATTAAAAAAAAACTTTAAAAATACAATAAAAAAAAAAAAAACAGGAAAAGGTCGCGTCTCATCCAAGGTTGTTATTCTAACTACAGTGGCCATTGTTTTCGATTTGTGTCCATATTGTTTCGGCGAAAATATATGTTATATCTATAAAATGTATTTATGGACGTGCATATGTTATTTTGCTTTGTATGCTGGAAAAATCTGTCTGTTGTATGATCTAAAAATACATGAAGTAATTAATAATTGACCTACCTGTGTCATACGTATAGGTTTTATCGTGAAACACAGAGGTAAGAAGCAGGGAAATTAAAATGAGCAAAAGGAGCAAAATTAGCAAAAATGGGGGGAGTGTGGGAAATGACGGTTTTAATTTTCAAACAATCAGATAAATGTCATGATTTCTTTCGTAAGTTTGGCGTAAATGGGGCATATAAAAGACTCGCTTGGGAAACAACTTGATTGGACAGTCATGAAGCGCCGTAAACCGTCTAATTGGGCCATACGAGATACAAAAAAAACCTTTTGAGCTTGACTGGCCAAACTTAGGTTTGGAATAAAACCTTAATAAACACCTAACTGATAACTCCACCTTATAAATAAACACATTCCGAAATTAAGAATTAATATAAATATTGAAGATAATATTTCAAAGGTTCTGGCATCCTAAATATCGTAACTATATTTAGACCGGGTCTAAAAAATCTGACGCAATATTATAATCTTACAGTTTAAGTGGATTGCATTTTTCATAGTATTTGTTGCATGATGTTCTAAAAATCGGTAACATAAGACTGCTTTTCACTGTATGGTTTAGAAATAATTTAAATGAGTGGGAAAGGTGTTTATTGCCCAGGGTATTTATTGACATTTACTTATTTAGGAGTAGACTACGTTTTGGTGTTTACCGGTGGATTTTTAATCTATTGAATCAATAACTGCCTAATTATATGTTTATTGATAACATGTTTCCATTAAAAAGCACATATCGAACAAACAATGCACCTAAGCTTTCGTAAATCGAGTAGGTCTTAGTTACCTTTTTAAACTAAGAAACAAGCCAAGCTATCCAAAACAACAACTAATTTCGGTTGTTTTATTTAATATCTTAAGTTAATAAATTTCAACGTCTCGAATAAAGTTTCCCTCATTTACAATTACTGGGGTCTCATAAGCGCGGTTTATATTAAAAACACTACCTGCATGACAGAGGATAAAAGCGCAATACAAATTAACAGTTTGTATAGCTAATACCTTTTTAAAATTAAAATACATTCATATTCGTATATCTATATGTATGAATATGTAATAATAACTGGGCTTGCAAATTATTTTTACAAAAAACCCACAACACACATTGGTCTAATGTAAATGTTACACATACTATTTAAATATATACTTTAATAATGCAAAGTGGCAAGTCAATGCCAATGTTTATTATTATTATTTGTATTATTATTACTGTTGTTGTTATTTATTCTTCTTATTATTACTGATACTACTACTATTAGTTGCTACTTATTATTATTATTATTCGTCGTCATATTAATAAAATATTTTATTCGTGCTGTATTTAATAAAAAATAAATCTTCTCTAACAGCTCTCGTATATATTCTTACCCTTATATTCGCTGTCCGAAGATGAATTGCTGTGGATTTTGTCTATAAAATCGTCTGACATTTTAGAGGCGAGTCTCTCAGCCTCCTGAGTCGGCTGGCCATTGCTTGAGTACGGGGCACAGGCGGCGAGCGGTTTGCAGTCCGCGAGAATGTCTCGGATGAGGAAGGACGACGTGACGGTCCGAGGCTGCGAAGCAGCGGAAATCTGCCCGTGCTGTAGATGGGACTCCAGTCCGAGAGCGTGACCTTGTCTCTGCACCGCTTCTTCGCCGCAATCCCGCCGTGGAGAAGGGGGAGATGAACAGCCACTTTCCATGTCCGACCTCGGGCTTAACTCCAGAGGAGATCTGCATTCGCCCACCAAACTGTCCCCTTTCGAATTTATCGGACTTCCAGGTCTATGAGACAGTAAAGAGTCAATTCCAAAACTAGATCCGTTGGTGGACGCCTCCATTGTCAATAAGCCGAATACAGTTGCGTCTGTTTGATTTTAGTTTACCATTTGTATTCTGCGAACTTTCACTTGAAGTGCGGTTTCAGAGCTGGAAGCACTATCCAGGCGGAAAATCCAAAGAAGATGCCGGGTACAGAATATTCCTCCTCTCTTTCTTCCAGTGGTTTTTCTCTTTTAGTACGGATTTCAGTATTCAGATATTTTCGAGATGTTGCACGTTCGCCGAGAGCGCAAAAACGTTACCTACGTTACCTCTCCTGTCTAAAGTATTTCAAACGTCCGACACTATTGATTTTTAGAATCCAACTACAAGCAACCAAAATGTTATCCTTTATCCTTTTATATATGTATTTAAATCGCATTCATAGTGCTGTTTTTAGACATAAGTAACAATAATAATTCCCATCTTATCAAAATTACATAGCACAGTTCCAATCAGGAGGCCAAGTAATTTTCAGCACCACGGACAGACACATTGATCAAAGCCAATGAAATTCATGACCTGAGCCTGATAGAGAAAGAAGCCAAAAAATATTAAAAATTAATGAGATTAAACGTAATTTGCTACAGTAGCGCGAACAAAGAGAAGGGGCTGTTTAAGACGGAATCTTTCACGCGACATGCCAAGAACGCAGCGTAAAAACCCGCTGGACAGTTGAGAGAAGAATCCAGAGTCAGAGGTAAGGCAGGTTAAACGCAATCATCTGGTAACTAAAGCTTCCCGGTGACACTTTCACTAAAATAAACTTGTGTCATATCCAGGAACTAGTTTTTAAAGGTGTCTGTTCCACGTGCAGCCCCAGCCGTGCGATTTCATTGGCTGACTAGGCTTTTTGGGCGATGACTCGCGCGCAAGGAGGCGGGACCTGCAGCGCCTGTCACGAGACTCCCCCCTCCCCTTTGGTTTGAAAAAAGACACAGGGCATTAATTAGCAGGCCCAGATCCAAATATTTACAGTCAATAGCCCCACTGTTCGTGCTAATTACAGTATTTTGAAGCTAATTACAGTATTTTAAGTTATCTGGTAAGTGCTGGTGATCTGTGCTTCCTTTCCCAAATTACTATTATTCAGGTGTGTTGTTCACTGCATTTGCACACATTTACATGCAATATATCTGGGTGAAAAAAACCTAAATGATAAAAGATATACATATCAGATGCTAATGAATAAATATCTGACAAGTAAATATAGAAGTATATATAAAGGCTAAGCAGCATCATCCATCATCATTTTGCCAGTTTCCTGCTATTTACATAGTGTTAAGATAGGAGCAACATATGCTGATGATGTCTGTGTTATGATTTAGCAAGTAGGAAAGGCAATGTCACGAACTGGTGAGGGGAAACTTTACTGTGTAGTAAGTGCTCCCCTGTTTCATGTATCATTTACACAGTTCGCAACATGTGAATTTTCGACAAGCCCTAACAACTGAAGGCAAGACTGGAGATGCTGCACCTTGCTCGGTGCTCCCACGGGGCCCGGCTCCGATTGGCAGCCATCACTGGGGGGATGCCACACGGGTCGGGGCCAGAACACGCCACACACTGCGCTATCAGACTGTGTGTTCAGAGCCGCAGCTGCTCGCCCGCACAGGCCTGCCATAAACTGCTCCATCGCTCTTGCGGGAACTCCAGTACCAAAATCTATACGTTACTGTATGTAAATGTAACTGTTTTTGCACTTTCCCAGCTGAGAGCTGACTAGCTTAGTTGTTTGCTGTTAGCTATTTGCATATAATCAAACTTACAGAGTTGCAGTCCCCACATGTGTGAACATTGTGATTATTTATTGATGTACTGCTTCCACATAACATTTACCAGCAAATACACCCATAGATATATCAGCTGAAATATATGATTACAGGCAGTGGCGTAAATTATGGGGGGTTGTAACCCCCCCAATAATAATAACCAACCAACACAACCCCCTGGACCCTATTAAATGGGTGGAGATGTCCACCCCCCAGTGCTCAACCCAAAGTTATGCCCTTAATTACCAATTTCATTGTACCTACTAACAACAATTGAATAATACTATAAAAAGGTGAATGAGTCTGGATTTCTATTCCTCTCCCACTCTCACTCTCCCCCCGACTCTTCGTTCCTCCTGCTATCTCCATCTAGTCGGGTCTAGTTCACATTGTAGGTGCCCTGGCCAAGGTGCCCTCGTCGCGCCACAGAGTCTGAGAGGTGGGCATCAAAGGCCTTCTTCCGAGCATCAGGATCACGGAAGGTGTCCAAGGCAGCTCCCACCTGCACGAATGGACACCACAAACATGTTTCAGGTAAGCCCCCAAAAAGTATTTATTTATCATAGACAAAAACACATATAAGTGGCCTGATGCATCATCAGACTTGTTATATTATGAGTAATGCATTCTGTTCATACTTTTCCAATGCACGGCCAGCTACTGTCTCCCTTTCCAGGCCTGAAGGTACACTTTTGGAGCCGGCAGCTAGTTTGGGGAACCGGACTTGATTCTGTCTTGCCAGATTTTTTAAGTGGGCCGGCATGTTCCCATAAAGAGCCTTCAACATCAGTCTGATAGACACACGGTCTCCTTGCGAACAGGCTACTGATGCAGGCGAGATGGCCCTGCGGGCGTGTGTCAGCTCTCAGATGGGCCCTAGGCCCTGGAGGGAATGAGCGCCTTTGCCGTGCAGGTCCAACACATCCCCGAGCCTCATTAAGAGCGCCGCGGCGACAGCAAACACCACTTGCTGCTGTGCGTTCACGCACCTATAAATAGCATGAAGGCGACGGTCGTGAGCAGCAGAAAAGGAGAATGCATCAATGTACATTAAATTGGGGGAGATTAACGGAAAAAAAAGCCCAAGATTACTTGGCACATGTCAGTCACGTGTTGTCAGAGAAGGACAGTCTAAAAGCTTATGTGTGCAGACAGGACTCGGGGATTTCTGAGTGAATACTGTCAAAGGTAGAACTGCCAAAATTCATGTGTGCCACCAATTTCTCCTCACTCAAGTTTTTATTTCCCTTCAGGCATTTTGATTTGATATGATGTCTGGGAATCTATCTTGACACAAAATCATAAAATGTGTTTTGTCACAAAACTAACTTATAAATATATATAAAAGTTTTAGCCCACAGAAATCTCTGTCAGCCACTCACTCCGGTGTGTTAGCTTGGCTTTTTTTCCCTAACATTTAACATGCAGCAAAGTGCTCTTAGGAGGATTCAAAGAGCGAGAATCCGCTTAGGATGGTTCACACCACCCCAGAAACAAGAAAAAGCACAACGGATTCTTGGCTTTTTATTTATTTATTAAGTAGTTTGTTAAATATATATTTTCTTTTGTAATAAGCACGTTGTCTTTGGGAGAATTTTGGCATCTCAATATCTTTTTGAAATAGAGAAGAAAAACATACATTTCAACAAAGTAGAAAAAAAACATGGAGATGAAAAAAAAAAAGAGTTACGCAAACAAACAACGATGAGAGGAATGAAAGAGGCACACTCCGGAGAAGTCAGGGATGCAAATGTCTAACCTACAGCCATCAGATATGGTACTTGACAGAAAATAATGAGAATTGCTAAATCTTTTATAAGGTTAACATTCGCCTTTCACAGTCAGCTGTCATACAAGAAAGAATTTAGCACATGCATGCAGCCAAAACAAACCTTCATCATCTCATTAAAGTTGACAGGCTTGGACGGCGGGCCTCGGCGGCAGTGTGCCATCCCGTTTTGTGTTGGTAATTTGCAGAGAAAAGACATACAGGAAAAAGGGAGAGATGGGGAAAAATGGAGCAGGAGAAAATGTGAGAGGAAGACAGCAGCATGCGGTGTGTGTGTGTGTGTGTGTACGCGTGTGTGTGTGTGAGAGAGAGAGAGAGAGAGAGACATTGGAGGGGGGCACTTGAGGGAGGAGGAAAGATCGTTAACGCGCCAGGAGTCTGATTCTCCCCTAATTGGAAGCGTTGGGCATTGTCAATGGAGGATTTTCGGCAGCTCACTGTCAGGTAGAGCCATCAGGATGATAGGCCACTTGTCAGCGCAAAAGACCAATAAAAACAAACCGCTTTTGATTTAATTGGAGGCTTGTGCGAGCCACGGGGTGGGAGAGGAGAGAGAGAGTGAGAGAGAGAGAGACAGCGATCGTTCAGAGAGACAGAGCAATGGGGAAGGAAATCATCACTTTGATGGAAGCCATCCACCAGCATCTCCAGTCACCCCCTGCCCTCGCAGCCCTCCATATGGGTGCGGCAGTGAGCGGGCCACAGGGCACGGGCTATAGGCCCCCAGGAGGCTAAGCCTGCAATATGACTGCAGTTTCAGGGGGAGGGAGTGAGCTAGCTTAGCACCAGGAGAAACCTCAACGAGAGCTATAGGGAGAGATACTGGGTGTATTAGGCTAATGATGCTGTTTAACTCAACACTGACTCGCCATGGGACTGGTGTTGGTGTCTGCTCAGGCTTCTCCAAAGCCAGTTATTCAGCTGGGCCCCACCAAAGGTCTCAGCTCAGAGGAGAGATGATGGCTGACCAGGGATGGCGTGGAGTAGGCCATGCTGGGTAATGACGGGACCCTGCTCGAGTGATGCAATGGTATGGATGCCCCCCCCCCTGCCCCAAATGAGTATGAGCCCCGTGTCACCACGCCCCACCCCCCCTGAGTACCCCTATCCGGGTTAAGCCGCTTGCTGCCGCACGAGAGTCAGTCACGCACGGAGCCATATCGATCGCTCAGCGGGAAGGAAACTTTTAATTTGTACACCGTGCGTCACGGGGCCCCAGCGTTAAGGTACCCGTGAACCACAACAAAGCAGCCAGCTAACAATGTGGGCCGTGCGTATAAAGGACAGGAATCCTCCCAGGTGTACTACAAATGCACACTAAGGGAGATGGAGGGCTAGATGATGTTACAAGCAGAACTGGAAATGGATAACGGGCAAGCAGAAGCCAGGGAAGGCTGCAGGGAGGCAGGAAGAGCAGGGGCCACCTGCCTGACACATTCCCAGCCAGGCTAGCGGGGTGGCGGGAAGAGCAGGGGCGGCCTGCCTGACACATTCCCGGCCAGGCTAGCGGGGTAGCGGGAAGAGCAGGGGCCGCCTGCCTGACACATTCCCGGCCAGGCTAGTGGAGTACTTCAGAAGTAATGGGGGTAGGTCAGCTAAGACCTCCTCCAGCTGCTACAGGGAGACCCACACAAGCTGTCAGACTGCGCCAGGGCAACCCAAGTAACCCCCCACCCACACACATACACACACACACACACGCATGCACACACACCCCCACCCCACCTCTAAGGGGCCATTATGGTGGGGAAAAACATGACAGTAATAAATCAGCTCTCAGACTGAGGGATGCTACATATGATCTCCAACTGCCTGGGAAGGCACACTGCCGCTCTTAAAGGAACCATCCTTAATGGCGTCATTATCTTGATCGAAATAAAACCTCCAACATGGCTTCTTTGATGAATGCTATTTCATTCAGCAACAAACCAATATCATCCATTCATCTGTCACCCTCTCTGTCTGTCTGTGTCTGTCTGCCTGTTTGTCTGTCACCCTGCCTGTCTGTCTGTCTGTCACCCTGTCTGTCTGTCTGTGTCTGTCACCCTGTCTGTCTGTCTGTGTCTGTCTGCCTGTCTGCCTGTCTGCCTGTCTGTCTGTCTGTCTGTCTGTCTGTCTGCCTGTCTGCCTGTCTGTCTGTCTGTCTGTCTGTCTGTCACCCTGTCTGTCTGTCTGTCACATTGTCTGTCTGTCACCCTCTCTGTCTGTCTGTGTCTGTCTGCCTGTTTGTCTGTCACCCTCTCTGTCTGTCTGTTTGTATGTCACCCTGTCTGTCTGCCTGTCTGTCTGTCACATTGTCTGTCTGTCACCCTGTCTGTCTGTCACCCTGTCTGTCTGTCTGTGTCTGTCTGCCTGTCTGTCTGTCACATTGTCTGTCTGTCACCCTGTCTGTCTGTCTGTCTGTCTATGTCTGTCACCCTGTCTGTCTGTGCTGCCTGTGGCCTTTTCTTACCTTCTGGAAGCGAGGTAGTTTCCATAGGACCACCGGCTTCTCCACGGGCTGACACTTCCTGAGCAGGGTTGTGCGCGTCTCTTGGATGTGGCCCAGCTGTCTCTGTGGAAAGGGCGACGGCGAGCATGATGGGCAGGCGGGCCATAGCCACCCCGCCTCGGCCGGCCAGCCTTTCGCCTTGGCTTACACATTCACACTCTTAAACCAGCTGATATCATGGGATAATATAAAGGCTACCAGCCATCATTTCCTGGGCATGCCCAGTCATGCCCCCTGTCGCCTGTCGCCCCCTCATTCTCAGGGTTGATTAAATCCCCTGTCAGCTCACTTAAGATTAGAGCATCTGTATTAAATAAATAAAATAATACCAAAAATAACAAGAACAATAATAGTAAAAACACTAAGAACAGCAATAAAAATAACAGACGCTGTTCTGAGCCACATATACCTCAGTCGCTGCCTTCCGTCACCCTGAGCCACATATACCTCAGTCGCTGCCTTCCGTCACCC
>JAODKM010000039.1:16512661-16551201 GCA_026780845.1 Petrocephalus sullivani
CCACTCCCCACCCCCCCCTCCTTTGTCTAATTCGCTCTCCCCGCTCAACCTGGCTGTTTATTGAGATGCTAACTCTCTTTATGAGAGCCTAATCCTGGAGCATTGGGGATAATTTATGAAGCATTTACATTAAGAAGGCCAGCTAATTGGGAGCATGTGTCTGGGTAAGCCGCGGTGATGCTGGCGCACTGCAGATGAGTTGCCAGCACCCACTTGCTCTCCTGCAGAAGGAGGCAGCCGACGCGCAGACGTGTGAGAGCGTGATTAACGGCGCCTTTTTCTTAGCAAAACATCCCGGCCAAATGAAAGCTTTGGAGTGAATCGTCATAAGTCACCCAAAAGTGAGCCGGCCATTCCTTATTTCTGTTATCGTGCGAGGAAACTAAAGGGAATGAGTGTGTGTGTGTGTGTGTGAGAGAGAGAGAGAGAGAGAAAGTGTGTGTGTGGGGACCAAAATGTCCTCAAAGTGTGGTAAAACCGGAAACTTCCTTACTTTTGGGTACATTTTTTCAGGATAACCTCGATTTTATAAAAATGTGTGACTGCAATCAAAAAGTAAAAATGCCAAAAGTCTTGTATTTGGGTTGGTTACTTATGGGTAAGGTTAGGGCTGGGTGGGGGGTTAGGGTGTTGTGACTGGGATTAGGGTTTATCCCATAGAAATGAATGGATGGTCCTGCCTAAGATAGGAATACAAACGCGTGAGTGTGTGTGTGTGAGGGTGGGGGGGAAACACAGGGTACCGGTGGGTTGGTGATGGTAGGCAGGTTTGAACAAATCCTGGCTTCACTCTCAATGCTGGGATTTTTGATCGTACTTCAGAGAGGCGGCCCCCAGAACAGAAGAGGCTTGTGGGAGCGACGCATCATCGTCGGGTGACAGACCTGATCATTCTTGGTTAAAAGGTACAAGAGAAGCCCTTCTGAAAGAAATGTGCAGCAGGGGTTGTTTTTTCGTTAAAAAAAAAAAAGTCACCTGAATTTTACCTTAATTTTATTAAAAGCTTCCTCCATCGATTTAAAGTTGATCAGATTATAATGGATCATTTGCTTAAAACAGAAAGGGTTAAACTAATTTGTTTGTAAACTCCAGATTAGACTCCAGTTTTTCAAAAAAAAAATCCTTCTGCAGACAGAGAATCAATAAATCATAAGTAGCTGGCCACTGTTTTCCTCACTGTGACTGATTTGCTTAGTATGGTTGGTGCATATCTCACATATACCGCGGAAACGCATGAATCCAGTTACGGTCCCTTCACTGCACCTTGTCCTGACTGCCGAGCGCTCTGCTCCACACCACGCACGGCCCCTCATTTACATTATTATTCTCTGGTTATATATTGGGCTTTGTCTGGCAGTGCTTGTACCTGGACTGGTCCCAGCTGGTTCTCATCAATAACAAGTCTGGACGTTCCTGCGCTGACAGGGGAAGATAAAGGAGCTTGTTACTGTCGTAGCAGGGCGCTGTGTGGGTGCAGACGGGTCTGTGGGAGAACTCAGTGCCGCGCGGCTGCGTGAGAGCGAGCGGGCGTCCCGAGACAGGTACCAGCCTAATATAGACAAGTGCATGTAGATCTTCAGGTTTCCCAGTCATTGTGCAGTGATGCTAGCAGAACTGATAGCAAAGATAATGGGGTGGGTACATCCAGCGCAGCACAGCTTACGGTGCTCATTGCTAACTGCGGCGTACAGCATAAAATGGGTATCCTATAAGTGCCATATGTATAATCAGCACGGTTACGCGTGTGCGTCCCCACCGCGCTTCAGCTTACCCGCCTTCTTCCGTGTTGCTCTTTCCACGTCGCTTTGTGTGCGAGGGTGAAGAGGCCCTTGTGTGTGTGTGTGTGTGTGTGTGTGTGTGTGTGTGTCCCGGGCCTGACACTGGATGTGAGGAAAGGCCTGTTAATGAGGCTGAATGGAGGGACGGGCCCCTTTTGGGGGAGCACACAGCCACAGTGACAGCCCCCCGAATCTGCTCCCCTGATCTCTCGTTTAGGAGCCAGGAGGGAATAAAGGCATGAAAATAGGATTTATTTGGCATGCCTCATCAAAAGGGAATTAGGAGAGTTTGGGTAGGGGAGAGGCGGCGAGCACAGGGGGGTGGCCTCGCTAGGGGTAAAGGTACCGCTGGCAGAGTCGCAGTCACACTCACGCACAACTAAACAGGAGGGTTATATTCCAGCCGTTTTATCCTCCTGTACCTATTCCATAGCTAGAATCTCTCTATTATAAATACATTATAAATATATCATCTATAACCTTGCCAGGTATTGCATTAGCAGCCGAACCAAATATATATATAAATACATAAAATGGTTTTACTACAAATAGTGACAACAGGGGTAATGATCTGCATTGGTCAGACGCAAAGGCCCCACAAGTACTGGGTCCCCCGTGCCCTGAATGCACTGGTGTCTACTTCCCCTCTCCAGTCTCTGCCCCACACAACAAGTGTAATAAACACAGTCATGTTAACCAAAACAAACAGCTTTTCAAGATGTAGCAAGCACCCCCCCCCCCCCACCCCCCCCCGGCTACCACCTCATAGCAGCCCCGTATTACCCAAAGCCTGGAGGGAATGTTTAAATAAGAGAGTAAATGTTTCCCACCCAGCGCCTGGAACACACACGCACACCCCAGAGCCCGTGTACTCGCATCCTGCCTCTCCGGCATGTGACACCATGACCAAAGCACCATCGTGGTCTTGTGGGGGCCGGACGTGAGGGGGACTTGTGCTGCTCGGAATGACCCGTCAATCGAGCGCCATCCCGAAAGAGGTATTATCATTAATACGTGTCCTCTGTCAATGTCTGCCATATCCTCACAGCCCCTATGCGAGTCCCTGGGAAAATCATCCAGAACTGCACATGATCAGGTAACTTAGCAGCCAATTAGGACAGGGCTTGTCCACCTGCTCTCTGAAGCGTAATTATTTCCGTGATACTTTGTTCCTAGCACAGGTACGGCTATTAGTCATATGTGACGCTGGAGCACGCGGGAACTCCATCGTGCTGCCGTGGTTGTTCCCGCCCACTCACTGCCACCCAGGGATGTGCAGTCCTCACAGCCCTGACCCAGGCAGGCCGCGAACCCTCACCCTCTGTCACCAGCTCGCACCCTGGTCACACGCCCCCCGCTGTACCTCACGCACATCTCCTAGCCACCAGCCCTACCTGCTGGCTAATCCATCTCTCCTCTACCTCATGCCCCCTTATCACCCCCCCGACGCGATTACAGCTAATCGATCAATGTAGCCCAGGGTGGGGGCTCGCTGTATTAACAGGGGAGGGAAGGACAATGCTGGAGTGCGGAAAAAGCCACTGATGATGGAACACTCCGGGGTCCCATAGAGGCTGTTAGTGCTGTGAAACAGTGAACATCGCCACCCTGCCGCCCGCCGGCTCCTTACTCTGCCTCCTCTTGTTTACGTTCCTTTCTGTTCCCTGTTGGCTCGCGGCTGAGTTTTGTACTTTTTCTTCGTCCACAGCACAGGTTTTTTGCTGCTATTTCCGTGGCAAACCGAGCTGAGCGCAGGGAGAGAGAGGTGGTGGCCATCTACAATGGAAATTCCCAACCCTCGGTCCATGATCAGTATTGCACGGGTTTTGCGGAGAGGTTGGGTCTTTTTGAAAAACAAACTATATATTTTCATTTCTTAATGCCCATTCACATTTGCACGTTCTGCTCGATTCGGAAAAAGACGGATATGGTTGAACCGGTCATATCACCAATCGACCCTCCTCTCGGCTGGTTTACTGGTCCGTGTTTTTGTGTGACGTAAACCAGTCCACAGAAATCAAAAGTTCAGGGAACCCCAAGTCCGAATGGATGGACCCCGGCTGCTTTTCCAGTCACTATGGGGGCAGTTTCTCCCCTCATGGTCCCCCATTCCCCGCGCGGCCGCTCATCCTCCAGGTCCCAGCATCCCACTCGCGGCCAATAAAGTGGAAGCGCGGAGCGTGCGTACGCCGCATGGCGCCCAGACGCTGCTGCGCATCCCGCGCTAAGCCCCTCGTTCCGCCAAATTCTGGAAGCCCAGACAGGACAGGTTTCCCTTCCCCAACGGGGAGGTGGTGTCCCAAAGACAGGTTGAGCGTGTCCGATGGCTGACAGGGTCTGGACAAGCGTCTGGGGTGTGGGTCAAAGGGTAGCGGAAACCCTGGTGCACACCAACGGGGAAAAGAGTCGGTGAGGGGGAGAAAATGCGCGGGATGAAAAGGGAGTCTCACGGGCGACTCTGCCATTGTAGCAGAGTCACGGGCACCCGCCAGCAAAATCGCAAACAATATCAGGAAGGAATAATGCTGTAGGCTGGTGCATGTGCTCTTTATTATCATAGTGATTTAAATACAGTAATCTCATTTTCTGCATCAGTCTAAGGGGCATGCAAAATAACCCGAAAAAAGGCAGAGTGGGGGCGGGGGCACATTTTGCTGTTTTCTTTTTCTGTCAAAGCACAAGGAGGGCTTATGGGGGGTGACAAGGGCGGGGGGGGGGGGGCAAGGGGAAATTACAGAATTAAATCCAATGACAAAAGAAGAGAGAGGAAAAAATAAATAAAGTGACAATCTGGCTCATTCACCCCTTCTTCCGGTCCACTGGAAAAGTTGATGAAGTTTAAATGAAGCAGAATTTGGAGACAAAGAGAGAGCCGAGCATCAGTCGTGTCGACACAGCTTCTGCACGCCGCCCTAGTGACCCTCTAGCACGGGGGAATTGCACAGGGACGCCGCGTAGTGCTGCAGGAGGAGAGGCAGGCAGGATGTGGGGGGCAGTTATAGGGGGCTAAGGCACCCTAAATGTGATAATCTCCAATCACATCTAACATCAGTTCTGACAAGGCTGCTGTTAATGAGCCCAGCCGATGAAGCGTGCCGTGGCTCCCTTTCTGTTGTTGTTCTATGATTTAATCCCTCTCACTTGGGCTGGTTTGGGCTGGGAGTGGGGGGGGGGGTGGAGGAAGCCCATTAACTAGGCGTCCATGCTCTCGCCTATCTAAATGCTAACGACGACAGGGGGGAGGGCAGCTAGAGATCAGGCGGGGGGGGGGGCCTGTTACGCGATGAGAATGGCATGCTTATTTGGTGCAAAGGCTTATTTGAAAATTGCGATCTCTTTGAGCAGGTGGAGGTAAGGGAAGGTGTTACAGTCTGTGCCAGAGAAGCTGATCGCTCATCCATGAGGGAGGGAAGCAGGCTTTAGTGATGCCAAGTGAACAGGGGATCAGACACTGTTCACTGCTCAGGCGCTCCTGGTAATCATGCTAGCTTACGTTACACACCTTCCCAAAGGCCAGGTACAATAATCATGTCTGTAATTCCACAATGAAAACAGACTGTGACTCAGAGCAGGCTAAGCAGATGGACGGATGGATGGATGGATGGATGGACGGATGAAAACAGCAAAACACCGCAGTGCTGCTTGTTCATTTTTCTTTTTACTTCAATTTTTCTTCATGCAAATTTTTTTAGGAAAAATTAGCCAAGCAAATATCTGATTCCTCCAATTGGGGCTAACAGAATTTAGAGATTAGTATGATGTAGTACAATTATGCATTATTTTATTAATTATAATAATGTAAGTAAATGAAACTATATCAGATAAATGAGCATATTGAAGCATGATATTATATGTTTTCACATACAGTGATACATACATCTAAGAAATTCTATTTGTTTTTTCACATGTTGACTTTGCACATTATTCATACTCAGTAGTTTGGCGTAAGAGATGCTGGGACTTCTCTCACCGATAAGCTAGCTGTATGCCGTAACCTTTTAGGCTACGGAAAGCGCACAGTGATATCACTGCTGTCCCTCCGGGGCCATTTCCATTTCTCCCTCCAGAAAGCCTTTCATTATATGTTGACTGAAAAGCAGCGGTAGGTGAGTCGTAAGCCAGTGATTTATCTAAACAGTGCCATATTCGGATGTGTTACCAAAAAAACGTGTTCTTTCAAGCGCCTCGCTATCCCCCCATTCAGCATTTATCAAATGCAGATCTGACTTGAGAGCAGTCGGCCATCTCCTATGCTGTGTTTCGCTACACACTGCAGTTTGTGGGTGTATTTTAATCACCACTGTGCAATAGCCACAAAGGAATTTAAAAGCCGGGAAGATACAGGTCACATTTACTGGGAAGAGACGGGAATGTACACATACTCATACCAGTAAGGGTATGAATCGAATCATCTTATCGAATCACCATCACCACCAAGAGTAACCAAAAACAATTACATCTTCATTAGCATAAACACGTACAGACGAGTCCATTAACTGGATAACTCCAGTGATCATTGCACTACACATTATTTTGTGTTGGCTCTGAAAATTAAAAATTGGTTTGATTATTTGTCAATATAACACAAAACAGCCACATCAAATGCTCATCCAAAAAAAGGAAAAAAAAAACACGCTACTGAAGTCATTTTAGCTACCTCAGGAAAGGCTTTGCCATTCTGAAAAAAAACCCATAATGAGCCTCTCTCCCTCAGCCCCTAAGCGTCCAGGAAGCGTGTCTGATCAGAGGCGATGGCTAAGAGGTGAGGAGACACCACACGATGAGAACAGGTGCAGAAAGCAGCGAAGGCGTGCTCCCACAAGCACTCGCACAGAAACAGGCACCTCCCCCTCGTACACGGGCAGGATGCGGCGCGGCGCCCCCTCATGGCCGCTACCCTCCTCATACATGGGCAGGATGCGGCGCGGCGCCCCCTCATGGCCGCTACCCTTCTCGTACATGGGCAGGATGTGATGCGGCACCCCCTCGTGGCCACTACCCTCCTCGTACATGGGCAGGATGCGGAGCGGCGCCCCCTCGTGGCCGCTACCCTCATCATACATGGGCAAAATGCAACACGGTGCCCCCTCGTGGCCGCTACCCTCCTCGTACATGGGCAGGATGCGGCGTGGCGCCCCCTCATGGCTGCTACCCTCCTCATACATGGGCAGGATGCGACACGGTTCCCCCTCATGGCCACTACCCTCCTCATACACGGGCAGGATGCGACACGGCGCGCCCTCATGGCCGCTACCCTCCTCATACACGGGCAGGATGCGGCGCGGCACCCCCTCATGGCCGCTACCCTCCTCATACACGGGCAGGATGCGACACGGCGCCCCCTCATGGCCGCTACCCTCCTCATACATGGGCAGGATGCGGCGCGGCACCCCTCTTGGCCGCTACTTTCCTCCTTCTACCGGCTATTTTTAGGCCCATTGATCATTAAACACAGCATTATCTGGGTCAAACAGTGATACTAGACACTTTAGAGCGAGACACAGGCCCTCGGCCCCATCTTCATTTGCATGGCAGCCATCTGCCATTTCGCAATATGATTCGCTCCAGACTGATGGTATCTGGAATGCAATATGTTTGTAGGTGTCAGCCAGTATGAAACCTAATGGACGTCACACAATACAGCCAGCCCTTATAACAGGGTCGCCAGCTTCCACGCATCAGGCGTGACGCGCTTTCTGACCCTTGGGCTCAGGCAAGAAATCTCGTGGCAAAAATCTATCTATCAAATCTATCTATCTATCTATCTATCTATCAGTTTGCTATCCCTCCCGACTATTTACAAGGTAATAAACCTGTTACATACATGAAAGTGAGTGCGCAGACTTGTCTAGAATTGAATTTCATGCCAGCCAGCTAATAGAAGTTCAGAACCCTGTTATAATTTATGGCAACACAGAATGAAGGAATACACAGCAATTGTTTGATGGTTCCAGGTAACATTTCAGCATTTTAAACTGCAGCTAAGCATTTATTCTCGTTCAGTCTTTTCCTGAGAGCCTTGTTGTTCCTGGTGTGCTGCACGCACTGATACTATTACATTACACTAAAGTGTAAAGCGGGCCACAGTGTTAAATGTCTTCTCCTGTTTACATAGCAATACTGCCCTCTAGTGTTGGATACCCAACTATTGAGCAATATGAGGGGTACGAGTTTTTTTGCCTAACTGCATTTATAACATTACTAAGGTCACACATTACAATATTATATTAAAAGTACGACTTAAGTATTAAATATAAAATATATTAAATCCATCCAACCATCTGATAATATTTACTAATACTGGTCAATACAGAAGTGTGGGCCCCACCGTTTAAGACACCTCGAAATGTGTATAACTTTCTTATTAAAAATACTTGTGTTACCTTATTCACATGCAAACGTGGCTACAATTAGATAGCCTACTGTGGTCATGTATCATTTATCTGACATTATTAAAATTTTAAAACTCAAAGTTAATAAAAAAAATAAACAAATGGAGTTATATAATATTCTCCTTTGGAAAAATTCTAATCTAGCTAAATATAGTGGCAACATAAAAGCGCTCGGTAATATATGCTTGAATTTAAAGCTCAAAGCTGGTTATTTAGCTAAACTAAATGCAAAGTCAAAGATAAATCCACACAGCGGTCTTTTAAAGCAGGGGTGCCCACACATTCTCGGCTTGCGAGCTACTGTACTTTTAAAGTGAAAATGATCTACCCACGTTACAATGCTAAATTTATATACATATATGCATACATATGCTCAGTACACTTAAAATGCACAGTATATGCATGAACCCTTACAGCACAATACGATTCAATACATTTATGGTGGTCGATCATATGTGATTCCATCCCACATGGAACTGGTAAGTTTTTGGTTTCTTACTGGTCCGGCTCCCCCACTCATTTTTTATATGTCTTTTAAGAGATAAAAATCAGAAGGTTGGCTGGGTCAGTTTGCTCGCTGGAGTTTTGCATTAGCTCGCAATACATTCGCGTTTTCTGCCTGGAGACCCGTGTGAGCGAAGATACGTTAGAAGAGAAGGGATCTAAATATAGATGTTATGGTCACCTAATGTAACAAAGTTTTACCTAAGCAGCAGCAAACTGGCCGCACTTTATGTCTATCAAGTGGCATCTAAAAATGTTTTTGAATGTCGCGCGCACTACCGCACTACCTTCGCGATCGGCGTATTGGGCAGCCCTGTTTTAAAGTATAATACGTGCTGTTTGGATATTCCCTAGCAACAAGATCTGCTGCTTTCACCGTTACTTTATTCCAAAAGCGATTCAGTTACAGTTATCAGTCCTAAATTTAATTCCCCCAAACCATCATAATTGCTTTCCTTGTAGCTACTGAAACTTTTTTGTTCGTACATGCACAATGGAGCAATAAACTAATAAATTTAAATAAACATAAATAATATAATGAAAATCAGTCATTTCAGTGACTTACATTGCTACCTCATGGAGTGCAAATTAAATAAATAAATAAATACATTTTAAGTGTTTTTTTTCTATGGAGAGAAAGAATTTTTCCTCGCCTGAAAAGGTGATATTATCCCTATCTGGTTAGTGCTGGCCAAGCAGTGTACTTGTCTCAGCTTGATGCTTTGTCAATGTACTGTGACTAATCCGGGAGCAGCCCCACACCCCTGCTCCTTACCCTAATTAAAAGAGGATTAACCCGCATGGAGTCCCTGACCACACCGACTTGAGTAGCATCCATTCCCCTTGGTTTCCAGGATAATCAGGCCTCAAGGAATGGTAGGGAAGATCATATGCTGGCCTTAAGCCTAAAAAATAGTGTAAGAGTAAACAGAAATAACAGTCACTGCCCTTGACTGCAGGTCCACGTGAGAAAGTGTGTGGCCTGGTGATGCTCGGCGAACTTTTCGCTGCAACTTTACTACATTCTGTGTCCAACAGTAGTCAGAGATGTAAAAGTATCAAATCATTTTTATTATTTTAGGACAGGCTTACATTGTTCAGCACAAATTAACACATTCATTAACATTTTTCAGTTTACCGAAGTTTTAGTTCATTGAGTGACCATGAGCAGGTAGGCTATAAGATGTAAATTTAGGTATTTACGTGATATTTTTCATTTTGTATTGAACATATTATTTTACGGAAAAATAGGTAGCCTAATTTTGGCAAGTATCCTACATTCACACAACACAAGCGGCTGATATAATTTAATGATTCAGTTTTACATATTTTCTAAATAACCTCATAGGAAAATGTAGGTTGGTCGTAGGTTAGTTTTATTCAGTAGAACACCTTACCTTAGTCAGTTTCTGAAGGCAGCGCCGAGGACGGGGATCTGGAACTGGCAGTCTAACTATTTGGAGAGTGCTATAGTTACTTTTGGGGATGTGTAACACACAGTTGGTTTGTTTATAAAAAATGTATAACATCAAAGCAGAAAATACAGGAATGGTTCCCGCTATGCATTTTACTAGTATGTTCCGTTGTTATGGCATCCAAACGCTAAACTATTGGTCTGAGATTTCAAAGTTAATACATCGCTTTCAATTAATTGCCACGTTTATAACATTTCTCGCGATTAAATGAAAGCTTTGAAATGAATTATCTTTTTATTGGTCCCAGACCAATAAAGTTTACCGCCTCAATACCATAACAACGGAAATATAGCCACGGCTATATTTGGTATTTAGCAGGCATTAAAAATGCTAATTTATCTTGTTCTGTTTTTCCAGATTTTACTGTCTAAAGTTGGTACTAGTTACTGGAACATTCTTAGAGACCCACCGGTGTGAAACGTTTTCGGAGGTCAGTTTAAAATAACATTTTAAATAATGTATTTTCAATTAATTATATTGAACATTATTCCATTCTGATGGCTAACAATAAAACAATAAAAACCTTGGATACTTACAGTAATGCTTATAAGCACAGTACACTAATTGGTGTTTTCTCCAGTATTGACCTGTCAGACGTGATCGTGCTTTATTGACATCCTTTGTATTCTTCGTATTTGCAGGTTAATATTCCACGGCTTTTCAAATAAACGTTATACTTCTATATATAAAGTTACATCTCCAGGTTTATCTGGGGCCCTTCGCTGTGGTGGTTGTTGTTGTTGTGCGCTACCATGGCAACAGACGACTTCCGGATGACGTGTGTGTTGCGTGTCTTTCTGCGCTTTCCTTATAGAAAGTATATGCGAGCTTTAGGGCAGATTGTTATTACCGCCGGCGGTAGTGAAATAAACGCGCATTAGCAATTAACAGAACTGCGGCGCCTGTGTCACGTAACCAGACCCAAAGGTTAAAGCTGAATAGATATGTTTAAAGGAACATATTCGAAGGAAAATACATTTA
Organism: Petrocephalus sullivani; assembly: GCA_026780845.1. Taxonomy (NCBI): domain Eukaryota; kingdom Metazoa; phylum Chordata; class Actinopteri; order Osteoglossiformes; family Mormyridae; genus Petrocephalus; species Petrocephalus sullivani. The sequence continues at coordinate 16,523,792 of JAODKM010000039.1, forward strand.
GTTAAACACACATGCATAGGTATTTAAATATGGAATAAATTTGTGACACCGTGTAAGTTAATTGCGGTGTTACCAAGTTCTTCTAATAAAATCGTTTTATAGGATCGTCATCCCCCACGCATCTGGCGTGACACTCAGGCTTTCAGATTCAGGCTCACGCAAGAAATCTTACGGCAAATCTATATTACTCCATTATAAACCTAAAATTACCTAAATCAAAAGCGTTGTGGAGGTTTGCAAGCCCTACAGACTATTTATAAGGTAATAAAGCTGTTACATACATGTAAATGTGTGTGCAGACTTGTCTCGAACTGAAAATCTCATGCCAGTCAGCTGCCCAAAGTTGGCAAATCTGGTGGCGATTAGATTAAGTGGCATTCCTAAATTGCCCATAGTGTATGATTGGGTGTATATGTACCCAATAGTATATGGTAGCTGTGCTGGGTCTCCTTCTGTAAGCTTCAGGCTTCACCACAGCCATACTTTAGAAAATAGCAATGAAGATGGACAAGTAGATTTATCCTATCAGAAATTCCATTTAGAACAAAGAACAGACATTCTCTTCTTATTATATCTTCATGAAGCTGTTATTTAGCTGAATGCAACTCTCAAGTGACATATTTGGCCTGAGTTATTAGTATTTGCATACATTTCTTATTATGATTGAAACTTGCTTATGAATTATGCCTAATTTGCCAAGTTTAGTAGTGAACATTTACAGCCATGTGACACCCTTACCCAGAGTGACTTACAGGACATTACAGGGATTACAATCTTCCTGGAGCACCTGGCAGAAATTGAACCTGCAACCTCTTGGGCCATAACCCAAGCCTCATACCACAGGCCACCACCATAACATACCTAAGAAATGTACCTAAAGTCACATACACCAATTACATAATAAGTAATCCACTTATTACACTTCATTTATAAAACTTACAGTACATAATTAATTTATGTACCTTAACATATAAGCTGACTCATATAAGGGTAAGATAACTGAACAGCTGAGACAGATTTATTATACCAATACAATCAACCCTAGTCACCTAACTGTTCCTCTGGATACACCCCCATTCTCATAAACAGCAGGATTTGGGAAAACAGCAGGACCACCCAATGTCTGGAAACCTTTAAATATGAATATAGCACATGGTCCAATGGTTATGCCTTATAATTACACAGAGAAGTTAAATGGGACACATAGTCTGCTGTGTATCAATTAGAACCAGTGTAGGTTTTTGGAGTATCTGTTAGCTGGGATTCCAGGATCCGTTACAAAATGCAGCAGATTCATAGTGTCTAATCAGCCCAAATGCATTCATGTTACACCTCTCCCTGTCTCCCTGCAGAGGCTCCAGTGGTGCTTACGTCACATTGTGGATGTTGTCAACATCAATAGAAAAGAACCTACATTAAGTCACTCATCAAGGCCTGGATCCCAACCCACCCAATCAGCAGGTGAATGCTACATGGTAATTCCTCCACCATGTGGAAAGAAGTCTCATATTAAACTTGTTAAATATGCCAATTTGAATGGCAGAACAACCTACCCAAATCCAGCTGATCTGCAGAGTCCCCACAACCTTCTATAAACGGACTGATCGCCCTAGAGAACATCTCAACATGGAACTAACATCATCCCCTGCCACTGACTCTTATTGATTCACTGCTGCTTTCTGTGAAGTTGTTTGCTTGGCACTACCAAATGTTTATCTATGTATTTATATTGCACATAGACTTCTATCCTCCATCCATCCACCCATTTTTTGTCCTATAGTTATTATATATTATAATACAGATATTATGTTGCATCCAAGTTTGGGGTAAATGAAAAATGATCTTTTATTTTTTACAGGATCATACTAAGGATGAAAGGGTCTTCCTTGATTTGTCTTGATTTTATCTTAAATTTCAATAAGGGTGTAATCACTGAAAATTACAAAATCATGTTACGGGAATAAGTAATGAACGCAGATTCCACGCAAAGTACGTAAGAAATGCTACGTAAGTTGTATCAATTACGCAAAGGACGCAAGACGCGTTAGAGTAACACGCCTGTTACGCACGGAGAAAGTTCATTACCAATTCACTAGCATGTGTGTATCAGGTGGAGGAACTCTAGCCAAACACATGTAAAATACAATTAAAATATGGCTTTAAATTATGTTGTAACAAGAGCTGAATTTGGTTACAGCGCCGTCTTTCAGTTCTTGCCCCGACCGAACGCGCGCCAAAGCCGCGTTGCGCATGCGCATGCGCACGCCAGAACGCCGGCGCGGGGAAGCGTCATCTCGCGCCCTCTAGTGCGTTTGTGATTTCTACGACTTCCGGTGGCCCGCTTGGTTGTCGCGGTCGGTAAGTTGCTCAGTAATTAAGTTTAACTGGCGTAAACGGACCTAACATCTTACATTTCGGGGCATTTGCGCTCCGATAAGCTTGTATAAGGAAGCGTCGCTGCTGCGTTACTTCGCTGCTCGATGAGGTAGCAAGCCGAGTAGCCGTGTGTTTGTTACTGTGCGGCACATGGTTAGCTACGCCAGCCCCAGTTAACACGTTTTAGATGATATCTTTGCGATATTTGGACATTTTCTAACCATAGATATTATGGCACGAAACCCGCGTTATTACTCTACTTCGTCGATTTACATTTGCAGCATTTGGCAGGCGCCCTCAGCCGGAGCGACTTGCATAAGGAGCGCGAAACGCTACCGAATAGGACACGGAGGGTTCCCGCGGCGCTCGGGCAGATAGCGCGCGCTAGGTACGCCTAGCACGCGGGGTGACGTAGCTGGCGGCGGGTTCCAGCCACGTGGGGCTCGGGGAGAGCATCCTGAGGCTCCCTGCGCGGACTGTACGCAGCAACATACTGGCAGGCGCTTCACAAGACAGCGGCCTAAATATAATAGGCTGCAGATTTACAAATAAAATTGGGGACTTAGTTACTACAGGGGTAAATCCTTCGCGATTTAAAATAATCCCTATCTCTGAAGTAAGAATTCCTTACCTGTGTTGTTAAATATAACTATATATCCCAAATGTATACTGAAATATACATTTGAAACCTTTCCGTTGTACAGCAGTATACTGTTTTGTTAGTTAAATTTGATATATTGGTTACATTATTACAATGCTGTTTCAGACTAGACAATAACAATATAACCATCAAAGGAAAATAATTGTATTCTGAATGACAGAAATGTAAAAATTTATTCTGATTCCATTTATAGATGTTATATGGGAGTATATTAATGAATTGATTAGATTCTGATTTAATTTATTTACTTTTTTTCTACCTCTGAATTGATGTAGACTGAGCTTGCTATAAGCGGGGAACATGCTGGAGAACGAGGAAAACCTGCAGGAATATCCAAATGGGAGAAAGAAAAAGAAAAAGAAGAAGAAGAAGGTGTTAGAGTACGATGAAAGTGTTATGGAGATATGTTCCGAATCAACTGTATCCCTGGAACCGCTAAGCAAGGGCTTGGCTGCCAGCTCAGAAATGCTGGGAGGAGAAGAGAACGTTGGGGAGGTATCTGCCGAGGTGTCTGCCTCCGAGTCTGTTACGGTGGGAAAAGGAGAGAGGAGGAGAAGAAAAAGAAAGAAAAGGCGTCAGCAGCTGGGAAACGAGGAGGAGGAGGGGGAGGAGGAGTATGGCGCTCCTGTGGAGTCAGAGACCGAGGGGGTGCAGGGGGAGACGGGGGGCAAGAAGAAGAGGAAGAAGAAGAAGCGGCGTGAGGAGGGTGCAGAAGGGGCTTTGGAGACGCCTGACGGGGAGACGGAGAGTGCAGAAGGGGCTTTGGAGACGCCTGACGGGGAGACGGAGAGTGCAGAAGGGGCTTTGGAGACGCCTGACGGGGAGACGGAGAGTGCAGAGGACAGGGTGAGGAGGAAAAAGAGGAAAAGACGCAGACATTCCCAAGTGGAGCTGGACAGAGAGACAGCCGGGGAGGAAGACACAGCCATGAAGGAGGAAGACGAGGAGGAAGACTGCACTGTGCACGGTTCCCCTGTACCTTCAGATGACCAAGAAGAGAAAGGGGTGCAAAATAAGCTTGATGGCAAAGCTCTGAAACTGAGCGCTGCACATGCCGCGGCGGCGGACCAGGACAGTGCGGATGATGATCTTGACGGTGAGGAGGAGAGTATTAGGTGAGTGGGGAAGACGTGCGCATGTCCAATAAGCGTGACTGGTGGATCTCAAAGTTGAGGTGCAGTTAAGGCAGGTTAGGCATCTTGAGTTTTGCAATATTAGGATCTGAATGGCCAAGTTCCACCTGCAAATGAATCCCTAAGGAAAACCTTGTAGTCTGTTTACACCTGTCTGTGAAGTGCAGAATCAGACTTCTTTATTGTCATTGTACGGAGTACAACGAAATTAAAGGCTTCACCTTCTGGTGCGGGACTACAGTCAAACATGACGCACATCACATACATTTTAAGAGGGCCATGAAGTGTATTGTGTATTTTCATTACGTATTGAAGTATTGCACAAGTATGTGACAGCTTTACACTGCAGGAATGTTTGCATTTGGCAGCTTCATGGCTTTCGGGATGAAGCTAAGCGCGAGTCTCTTCTGGTCTAGGACCTGTAGCACCTGCCAGAGGGCAACAGGTCAAATAGGTTTGAATTTCATTTGAAGTTTGAATTTGGGCCAGCATAGCGGCTTCATGCCATGTTTGTGTCACATACAGTACTCACAAAGTCTTAAGATGCTTGCTAATTCTGTAAGATTATTGCTTTACTCATTGGTTTCATAACGATTGTTAACAGGTTAATTGACAAGCAGTGTTTACCACATAGACTCAGACGTCTGGTTAATGTTTTTGATTGACCCAACAGTTCTCTTCTTGCCCTATTTGTGTTAATTGTAGCCACTGGCACCCAAAGGGACGGTAAGCACAAATATTTGGTGTCTTATGTTATCACAAAGGTGTTACTAATTACAAAGGACCCTTTGATGCTTTTTAACTTGGAAGCAGTCTTTTAGAACTATAATTTGGGTTTCAGGTTATTTCTACTCGAAATTAATGTTTTTTTCTTAAAACTGGTTGTCTAATGTGATGTACAAGCAGCTCTGGAAAAAATCAAGAGACCACAATAATTTTTTTGTTTCACTCATTTTTCAATTTTTCATTGATGAAGGACTTCTTCCGTGCTTTAAGGGCCTCCAGTCCTGCTCCAGCCTGATACGAACTGTCCTAGCAGCGCGCTTCACACCACTTAATGTTCCCCATTTCTTTCGGAGGTCACCTGATGTCATCCTCCGATTCATGAGAAACTGTCAGAAAAGTTGACATTCATCTCTGGCATTAGAAAATGACATCTGGCTGGTTTCTGGTCGTTCCCAGTGTCTCCTGCTTCGGCTTATACTGCTTGTACTACTTACTACTGTCAGACGTTTTGAACCTGCAAGCAGCCTGCTGCTCAGAGTAGCCACCTGCCAGCAGAACCTATATATCCTATAGAAATATAATGGTCTCTTAATTTTTGTGTGTGTGTGTAATATGAAACTTTTAATAGTTTGTTCTGTTAATCTTTTTACCATTACATGTACTCTGACCAATCCAAGTATCTGTATTATTTTTAAAGTGTGCAAAACTCTGTGGATGCCGACATGCAGAGTTGTATTGAAGAGCTAAAAGAGTTTATCCCCAATGTGGAAAAGAGACCATCTTCTGTCGTTTGCCACTTGGTTAAATATGATCTGCCGAGATTCAAGGCGTTAAGTCAGGAAGGTAAGAATGGCTTAAATTGCTAACAGCAGCTTTTTTAAAGGTGGGAAGGTGCTCTACATTTCCAGCGAGTAGTGTTGGCCTAAAGCATCTCTTTGCTGAAGTTACTGGAGAATGGGATCTAAGATTGGCCATTTTTCATAATTGAAAATTGAGAATTTTTCTGTTGAAAACCTTTTCTTCCTTCAGGCTTGTATTGTTTAGTTTTTAGTTTTGAAAGCCATATTTAAAGGTGACACACTGCTAATTTAATACTGTATATCCCTGTGTTACAAGCTGGGATGTCAAAGTAATTATACATTCTCAGGGGTGAGATTTCCTGCAGGAGAAGCGCTTGTTAAAATTATTTAAATTTACTGCCTTGGCATATTCTTCTAATCAGGCAAAACTTATAAACGTGGAAGATTCAGTGAAGAGGAGAATAAGAAGTTACTTGAGAATATCAAGGACTTCCTGGCTCTCACGGGCATAAGCAGCGCCACCAAGCTCTTCTTCCCCACCCGCTACCCTGAGGAGATTAGAGAAATAAGGAAACAGAAGATATTGCACAAATTCCATTCACGAATCGGTGGGTATCTCATAGTGCAGCAAGTCATTGATTCTTGCGTAATTTTGGTCAGATGACTTTTTATTCTTCGCTATAGTCTTGCCAGCATTGTATTAGCTTCTTTTTGTGAACTTGAAGATGTGCCCACTCTGTCTCCCGTTCCAGCGGTTGGCATTTTCAGGCCTTGGCGTGAGATTTATGGCCGTGGGAGGAAAGTCTTTGACGACTTGAACTACAAGGGCAGGTGAGCCTCCTGTACGCTTTGATAGGCGTCTCTGTCAGTGAGCCCATGCAGAGATGACCGCAGTATTCCCTCTTCATATATCAGCATTGAAGCTGATGTACCAAAAAGACTTGAAATTGGACAGTTTGAAAGACACTGCAATAATGTGTCTTCTGCCCTTCCATCAGGTTTACAGAAGATGAGTTGAAAAAACTGCATAAACTGCAGAACCAGTTTGGCAATAAATGGATGAAGATTTCAGAGTTGACTGGTCGTAGCAACATTTCTTTGGAGAAACGATTTTCTCAGATCGGTTGGTCCATTTATCGCTTGCCAATGGTTAATTTTTACAGTCACTCCTTCCATTGAATGCATCTTGTCAAATGGCATCTGAGAGTTTTAATTTATCTTGCTTTCCCAGTGCAGCTGCCTAATAGTCTGCTGTCTTTGTAGCATATGCGAAAGGGGAGTGGACAGCATCAGAGCAAAAGACACTGATGTCAATTGTCAAAGAGTACATGGTGACACAGGTGGAGCCTCAGCATGGTACCTCTGAGCCCACCATAAGGAAGGAGAAGCTGTACAGCAATGTGCCCTGGAAGTGTGTGTCTGAACGTATGAAGACTCGGAACTGGGTTCAGTGTAGGGGGAAATGGTAAGCTCCTGCTTCTGGTGAAGGCAACTGTGGGCTGCAGAACTTGGAGCAATTTGGTTGTAATGGAATTGCTTTTAATTGGAATAATTTAAGGTCTCTATTTAAAAAAAAATAATAATTGCAGGATGGCAATTCTGAAACGGAAGATGTCATCTGGAGCTGAAGTTTATAGAGGAGAAAAATCCCTGCAGGCAAAGATCAAGCTGATCCGGGCGTAAGTATAGAGACTTGCTAATGGCAGTGAAAACACTAAGTGTTAAGAGTGGCTGAGCCTGCGGAGACTTAAGTTTTTAATTTGCATGTCGGCATTTCAGTTTGTCTTGTTGCACTGCTGCAGAGTGTAATTTTGGGGGCTCTCATGACTGCAGACATAGCTCACCAGGTAGTGTCCTTTCAGGCTGTATGAAATGGATGTAGAAGATTCATCAGATGTGAAATGGGAGGACCTGACATTCACCATTGGGTAAGACTGTTCCTCACCAAGTGTGTATATCAATGGATATTTAGATCCCTTGTCTCTTACAACTGCCTAAATTTAATCTTGAATTTGCTGCAAAAATTTTAAGAACAATTATAAGATGTTTCATTTATTTAACAGTTGGTTTCATACAAAGTTACAAGGTTAGCCTGTCTCTGGGGCAGTTAGGGTTAGGGGCCATTCTGCCAACTATGAGAGATCTGGTCATGGGCACTAATGATTTCATTAGGTAAAATGGTAATGTTATTGATTGTGTTGGGTATTTGGCATTTCCTATGGTTCTCGCTCTCCTTTGTGAGCGGAGTGGCGGCTCTGAGGCTAGGGATCTGCACCCGCGATAGGAAGGCTGCTGGCTAAAATTCCGCAAATGCCAGGAGTGATTCTACTCTGTAGTAAGGCTCTTAATTGCAATTGCTTTGTGCTGGGTGTGACGTTAACCTGCATCCAACCCTGCAAGATGTTCATCTAAGGGGGTTTTTCTTCCGCACGAAGTTTGGTACTTTCGGTACTTCCTTTGTGTTGGTTTTCCACTGGCTGGTACCGGCGCCAAATGACATCATCAGTAACCGCCCCATAGTGACAACGTCACACCGCGCAGCGCCGTGGTTCTTTTGCCAGAATTGTTTTCCGCTGCCGTAAAAACCGGTACCGGCGCTGAATAAAAACGTGAAGCGCGGCACTTTGTACTGAATTCCAACAATGGCTGTAGTATGCAGCTGGACAATGCTGGATATTACATCTAACATCGCATGTTATGCACATGCAGTTCTTACATCACTAGTGAGTTAAGATCAGACTTATAATTACTTTTGGTTTTATATGGACATTTTTACAGACGGTGCACAGGATTAATGTTTTGCTAAAACATTTTTACTTTGGCATAGGGAAAAGGCTTAGCTAACTTTGCAATTTTAATGATTATTTCTTGCATAGATTATATTTATATCCAATATATGTTTTTAAAACCAGTTTAAAGTTTACCTCCGCTGCTTTTGCTTGGGCGCTGCATGACTTCTCAGAGACAATCATCCTCACCCTTTCTATTTAAATCACTCCTAGACAGGTTTGTGAGAAATTTATATTAACTATTTTTTATTTTATGGTAACTAACTTATAAATACCCCAATATTTATTACAACGAAATCACATGGCTATATCTGGAGACTCCCCAGTACCGTGCTGCAGTAGTAGGCTATACATTAAAAAAAATTTCTGTTATAAAATTTCTGTTAAAAATTTTGTTATATCTGTTCTTCCAAACAGATCACAACTACTATTTTTTTTTACTTCGTTTATTGCTGTTTTCTGAGTTCGTAACGTTTTGTCAAGACAGCAATCGCATTGTGATTCTGAATCGGGCTATTTGCATAACCAGTCACAGCGAAAGCGCTGCAAGTTACGCCCCAAAGTACCGAAAGTACCAAAGAAGTACCCCAACTGGTTTGGCACTTTCCGTGCTTGAATTTATGGTACTGCTACTCAACCGGAAGTCAATGGAAAAGCAAAAGTACTGAAAGTACCGTACCGAAAGTACCATACTTCTTACGGTGGAAGAGCGCCCTAACTCACAGGGACTACTTGGGGGTAGTGACCAGGATTGGCACTCCAGCCACTGGAAAAGCCTTCACACTGCTCCACTCCATTTGAATTGTCTGTCGTGCAGCGGGTTACCATCCCTGATGTGGTTTGTCATGGGGTGTGTGCTCTTAACCTCCTCTTTCTCTCCCGACTCTTAAAGAAATGTCCCTCCTGCCTACGTACAATCAAAATTCTACAGGCTGAAGGTCACCAGAGTGCCAGGGTGGCAAAGCATGTCCTTCTGTGGTATGTTTTTGTCTGAACTGCATTTCCCTTGCATTTTTGTTAACATGCAGACACTGCTTTTGTAATGCTGTGGTTCCCTCTACAGGTTAGTTTATAAAGTGCAATTATAAAAGACTCTTTATCTGTTTCAGATATCGTTGACTTCCTCTACAATGAAGTTCTGCCTGAACTGGAAAAGCAACTGAAGACTTGTGGAGAAGAGTCTGTTCTGCCCAAAGATGTCTTCCACCTGTCTGACATCTTTGATTCTGATGAAGAGTGATGGACAGTCCCAGGTGCTGGAAGAAGAATGAAACTTCCCCTGTTATCCTGGCTTTTTAGTTATGAAATGCGCTATATTTTGTGGCTACTTCCCTCTTCAGTGATGTCGCCCCAAATTCCGTATTTGCCATCACTGAACATCAGATACAGTATGTACATATTGCTTTCTCAAGGGTATTCTTTTTAATGTAGTAATTGCACTGTATTAAAAATACTTTCAAACAAACTATGTATAATTTTTGTAGGTTCCTAGATTCAAGATTTGTTGCACTGTGAAGTCGGCAGCAATCGGGGTGCTTTACTCTCTCGGTCGTTTACATGCAAGTCCTGATTGTGCTGTTTGAAGAACAGGTGGGATTGTACAGTAACCTGCAGCGGGAGGAGACGGTCATATCAGTTTTGTTTAATGAGCATAAAGTTTAATATCGATTAGAGGAAATCTATATTTCAGACTGGAAAATGTCAAAACGCATCCAAATGCATGTGATTGAGAAACGGCACGAATCAGGCATAATTAGCAGAGAGCCCAAATAGGAAGAAAACACGTAATACATGAGGTAAGCGGTAATTTGCAAGCCGCTCTCCCCTTGCCAAAGGTATGATTGGTGCTTTATTACATTACTGATGCTTTAATGCTAATTGCGGAGAGAAGCTAAGCATTCTGTGTATGTGCGTCTGGAACAGCACTGAAAGGAGGGCTAACAACAGCCAGTAATAAAAAATATCTTGGGTTGGATTAACTATTGAAATATCAGGTTAGTCTCCCCAATATCTTCACAGAGGCCAGGAATCCTCTACACGGAACTGGTTCTGATGTGCTCCCAGTTTAGGACATTCCATTGAAGTTGACCAATTTCATCAAGTTGCCCATGTTTGATATTCCAATATAAATATAAAGATGTCCAGCAGTATGAAATTAGTGTCTAATTTGCTCTTGGCACGTTCTTTCCTTGTGAGCGTGGGCTCTGCAGTAGACTGCATGGCATAATAAATATGTTCCATTTATATAATGCCTTTCACAATCCCAGGATAGTTTCTAGGCTCAATGTTACCTTGTACTAGAAAGGTTGTGGAAGCTGGATGGATGACAATATAAAAAATACTTTATCAGCACAGTTACAACAGTGCTTTGCTTAGTTCTTTTTACAGGACGTGAGCTCTCTTACTGCTAGCGCAAACAATAGATTTTCAGATAAAAATTTTGTAAAATAATTTTATAAAATCATCTTATAAAACTCTTGTGCTGTAAAATTACACAGGTGCAAAAACGTGTTCCTAATAAACTTACACAGGTACAAAAACAAGTTCCTAATAAACATAACTTTATGATTATATTAATTATATTCTTGAGAATATCTAGATATTTATCGTTTACCCTAAAAATCTGTACTGTGACTGAGTTTGTTTGGCAGCTTCCACTATGAAATTATTCACTTGTATTCTCCCGCTGGATGGATGGATAGGACTGGCAGTAATCTCTTATTCCTGCGAAGCAGCTCCCCCTTTCTTGCCCCGTCTTCATCAGCTGCCCGAGCCTCGTGACCTCGTGTGGGCGTGGCTCTGCTGGCTGGCCGTGACGTAAGCGTGAGCGAGCCGCTTCTCGGCGAGGGGCTCGTGCGACTTGTTTTCATCGAGAAAATTTTTAAATTAAAGTCATGGAGGACAATAAAGAGACCAGCGCAATGCGAGAGACCCAGAGACGCGAGCGCCAGGCCGGTAAGCAATGCAGATCTTTTTTGCCTATAAGAAACTTGCATATAGGATACCATGATGTTAAAAATGCAATTTTATATTTCTGTAGCGATACAGATGTGGCTGCAGGGTGTTTAATTGATAAACATAAATTTCTTTAATGTTAATAGCTAAGTAAATATGTATAATTGATCTCATAACACGCTGGATGGTTTTGCGTGACTAGACAAAAGACAAACATTTAAGAATATTGCAGTCTGTGTACCTAGTACTTTTCACTAGTAAGCTGGTTACATGGTATGGGTGACCACTACGTACCGAGGGCGTGTCCCGATGATGGCAGCGACCGTGCAGCGCAGCACTGTCATCATGGGAACCATGTGCGTCAGCAGAATGGAGGACAATTCTCCGTTTATTAAATATCAGCATCATTCACGAACGTTTTTGGAATGAGTGCACCCTACGTCGAATGCGCAGCTTTGCTTCTTTTGTCGGCTCATTTGACTCCATATTTCTAACCTTAATATTCGAAATATAACGATATAGTTTCTATGTCAAATATGAATTGCTTCAAACTGAAATAAGCCAGCACATTGTGTTAATGACAATAAAACTGTACTGAATTTAATTAAATTGAATTTATGTCGTTTCCCCTTGTAGCTTCCCGACTAGGAAGCCACGCGCTGTACTGTGACATGAATTACGGCACAGTGCTGCTGTTATGCTATTATGCAAACGTAAATGGTCTTCCTGAATTAACCTGCTGTTTTAAGAGAATTACCCACATGTGTGCAGGGTCGCAGGAACCGGTATTCCCAATATTTAATTTGGATTTACCCCCATAAATAGACCTTATATCAAATTTTCACACACACACACACATATATCAAACTCTCTCCTATACGGTTGCATGTCTGCATGTCTCCCTAAATTCATAATGGTATCAGTCATAACATTAAAACCACCTGCCCAGGTCCTCCTCCTGCCACCAAAACAGCTCTGGCCTGCTAAGACATGGAATCCACAAGATTTAGATTTTGGATCCCATGAAAACACTAGGTTGGGCCCCCAACCTGGAGCAATCCAATTATGTTCCAAATTTTAGGGGGTCTCTGTTACTCTGCCCTTGGAATCATCCTAACTTTACCCCCTGTACCGCACCCTTGCCTGTGGTACATTAGCAATGAAGTCCTGTAAGTTAGGAGGTGGGGTCTCCATGGATTGGATTGATTTATCCAGCACAACCCACAGATTGAGATCTGGGGAATTTCAAGGCCGAGTCAACACCTAGAAGTCTATGCTGCTGAAAGCTTGTGGAATATCCCACAAGACCAGCTTTGGAGATGCTCCTACCCAGTCATCTAGCCATCACTCAGATCTTGACGCTTGCCTATGTCTTCCAACGCATCAACTTCAAGACCTGACTGCTCACTGGCCTAATAGCACCTTTACAGGTGCCTCTGTAACAATATAATCAATGTTATTCACGTCATCGTTCAGTGTTTTAATGTTATGGCCAATCAGTGCATATAGAAAGGTTAATATCTATAGTTAGGCTTATTACAATGCGGACTGGCAGTTAGACCCTTATGATATCCCCACTGAGGGATTAAGGTATACGTGACACCTCTGACACCCGTAATATCCGTGACACACGTGACAGCTGTTGTTCTGCCCCTTTAAATGTCTTTATTGTGTTTGTGTGTGCTGCAGCTCTGGAGAACCCAGACAGTGACATCGGAGTTTGCGGTTGGCTTCTGGTGATGTTCTCCATCCTGCTCACCCTCCTCACCCTACCCATTTCCATATGGCTGTGCATTAAGGTACCCTCATTTCCTCCAGCGCTGATATTTGTTTGAAGGTAATCTTTGTATTGTTTTGGTCCAAGGCCAACCAGTGTGTGTTTGGTGCATGTCGTGCAGATTGTGAAGGAGTACGAGCGTGCCATCATCTTCCGTCTGGGACGTATCATGCGTGGAGGAGCCAAGGGACCAGGTAGTCGAAGATCCTCACGCACACCATGCACGTCACTATGTACCTTCGAGTGCTGGGTGACGATAACCAATTCGTGCATAAGATGTTGAATATTCTGCTACAGAGGTGACATATAAGTAAGCTATACTCCTGCTCAAGTGCTACAAATTGTACTGAAGTCTCAAAAATGAGTATGATGACACCAGTGCACAGAAGTGTGTCTGGAAAAGGTAGAAGGAGAAGTCAGTCCATGCTCCAGTGCAGTGTTTCTCAATCCGGTCCATGTTTTTGCTCTCTCTACACTTCTTGCAGACCAGAGGTGGGCAGTCTTATCCGCAAAGGGCTGATGTGTATGCAGGTTTTCGATTGGCAGAAGAATTCTCACACCTGGGTTTGAACAGCTGACCTTAAGGTTATCCCGAAAACCTGCATACACACCGGCCCTTTGCGGATAAGATTGCCCACCCCTGTTGTAGACTGTCTGTGGATCCCAGGGGACCGGATTGGGAAACGCTGTCCCAGTGTACAGGCATGGTGGCTGCGTCCAGCCTGCTATGGCTGGGCGTGTAGATGGCGCTGTGATTTATTACCCTGCAGCCAGACACAATCTCATAAATGAGCAGTGATTTAATGACCCTCCCTAGCGAGCACACTATGTTGTGACATGCGATCTGCTGCTTTCATGACATTGAGAAGCTCCTGGATAATTGTTTTCTACCTGAAGGGGTTCCAGCTGTTGTGCACTAAGAAACGTGCCCTGCAATAGAGCGGCATCTGAACAGCTGGGCGTCCCCTGCATTGTACAAGGCAACTTGGATGCTAATGCATTTAGTCTGTGATTTTTTTAAAGCAGTGTTTCTTGTCCTGTGCACACTTGAGTAGGTCATGTTTATGTCCATGGATGGATGGAAGAATAATAACCATGATAAAAATGGGTAACATTAATCAGAATTTGGTTGTTTTGAAATTTCTGTATGCATCTTGTTTTGCCATGTAGAATTCTGCCTGTGGAAATACAGGCGCCTGTCAGTGAGTCTCCTCCGTCTCCTGACCAGAGGTGTCAATTTCAGGTCCAGAAAGTAAAAATCCAGACCAAGATTTTGTTTCAACTAGCGCTCTGTGACTGTGACTCTTTATGCTCAACTGACTGAAACAAAATCCTGGTCTGGATTTTTACTTTCTGGACCTGAAATTGACACCTCTGCTCCTGACGCTTCCTTAAGTACTGAGAGGCTCTTCATCGCTGAGCAGGGGTTGTGTACAGCTGGAATTCAGTGCAGTTCCCCTTTATGAAGGCTCACATAGCTTCACTTTCGTGGCCTATTAAACTCCTATATGTCCTATACAGACAGCGATTGTGTGTGCGTGCATAGGACCCAGTCACGCTGAATTACACAAGCAAAGGCTGGCACACTGATGGCCGCCATTGTTTCGGGAGTGAGTGGGATACGGCTAGCAAGCCGGCACCCTGTCAACATGAAAGGTTACAAATGCTTAGCATAGCGCAGAGTCGTGTCTTCCCGAAGGAGACTGCTTACGCAGAATTAATAGCTTGCAGTGCCTTGGCTGATGGGTAAGAATGTGTAGGATCTGAGAAGATTTCAGAGGCTGCTGTCTGAACATATTAATGAGAGGGACATTTCCTCTGGAGCAGATATGCGGTTTTGTCCTGCTTGGATTAAACCATTGTGCACTTCCCAAGTTTAGCTCCAAACATGACTCCTGTCCTTAACTGCAGAATGAACTACTATGGACACGTCAACATATAAAACATCCCGAAATGCAGAAAGCATGCCGCACTAGGGATGCCTACGGTGGAGCATTAAAATCGATGAATGCCTGTTTTTGTTGTTATAATGTTCGTGTAGTTGACTGAATAACAGGCTGCTCCCTAATAATTGCTGCTCTGTCCCTTTGTGCCCCCCAGGCCTCTTCTTCATCCTGCCCTGCACTGACAGCTTTATTAATGTAGACATGCGCACCATCACCTTCGACATTCCCCCCCAGGAGGTGAGCGGGACCAGACGGTCACCATTCCTGCTTTGGCCTCACTGCCGTGGCCACAGAATGGATGATAGTGCTCGTCTTGCTCAAACCGCCGTGTAGGTCATTACACTGTCAGACGAGTCGAACCTCACAAACACAGCAATGCATCCCCTGACAAGCAGCACACTGAAATCAACACGTGGATTCATTTTGATAGCCTAGTAATAATAGCAATTTTAGCATGCAGATGTACGTCACATAAGATTCGATTGTGTGGTTTTCTTTAAATAGGCGGTTGATTCATTTCATATTGCTCATCACAAATGATTTTACGATGTTCTGTATTTATTTCTCAAATCATTTACGCGAGGAGGATGGCTGAACTTGTCGTCCGCAACTGAAGAGTTTTCGAAAGAAAAAGCCAGATTCATTTTGACGACCAGCACAAAAAACAGTACGAGGCCTTGTCAAAAGAACAATTGTTCTTTTACTCAGAGGTACCGCAGCAACAGGGCTTTATTCTTGCTGCTCCCTTATATGGGTTTTCAGAGTGATTTTACTCAGTTGTGATTTAACACCAGAATTTCTATCATGCCGATGGCACGGTGGCTCAGTGTGTGTCATTGTCTCCTATCATGTCCTGGAGTTTGAACCCTATCTCTCTGAGTTGCTTATAGCCTGTCTTGTCTGGGACTTTCTCCTGCCTTATGCTCTGTGCTGCCACGAATAGGCTACAGGCCCCTTGTGATCCATTTGAGAGATGGATGGATCCTCATTATTACAATTAATTCTTGCTGTTTTTTTTATCTGAACAAATGCAAGAAGGAAGTCGTCATACCCATAGGCTGTGCCTCTCCTGCTCAGGTTTTAACAAAGGATTCCGTGACTGTCAGTGTGGACGGGGTGGTTTATTACCGTGTCCAAAATGCTACTCTGGCGGTGGCCAACATCACCAACGCCGACGCTGCCACACGCCTGCTGGCACAGACGACCCTTCGCAACGTGCTGGGCACGAAGAACCTGGCTGAGATCCTGTCCGATCGGGAGGAAATCGCGCACAGCATGCAGGTGAATGCTTAAAGGATGCCTAACACTTTTTTAGATTTTTTAAAAATTCATTTGTATATCTGGATATCATTCATGCAGTTAGTAATTGATCATTGGTCGATAGTCTTACCAAGATATTATTGGTCTTCAGATCTTGAGTATCTCAAGCTGAGTTTCCAAACTTTTGTGATTTATCCTGCTGCCAGAGAAGTTGGCAGCAGGATAAGTTGCAGCTACAGTGTTCCGTCTTTCGTTGTAATCCGCTGAGTTGTTTACACCAGATGTGTAAAATACTGCCCGGGCGACTGCAGTGAAAAACAGATTTCCAGACAGTTCTGGTGAAGAACACGTGACGGAGAGCTCCTTACTGGTACTGCCTGGTAGTGGTGTCGGTGTGAGTACCCGGTTATATGTGGAGGTGCAGTGTTTGTGATGAGTATCTGCGAGGACTTTCCATGATGCCGAGATGACGCTAGACGAGGCTGTCTGTCTGTCCTCTCCAGTCCTCTCTGGACGACGCCACAGACGACTGGGGCATCAAGGTGGAACGGGTGGAGATTAAGGACGTCAAGCTTCCACTGCAGCTTCAGAGAGCCATGGCAGCTGAGGCAGAAGCAGCACGTGAGGCCAGGGCCAAGGTATAAGCCCCCGGAGAAACTCATGCAGCACATCTATGTTGGCAGGAGCAGCCAGGCACACTGGATACAGCCATGCTTTCAGTCAGAGTACCTCACCTAGCCCTATGGAAATACCTGCAAAATGGCTCACGGTGATATTCACGTTGGCAGACCTCCTCTGCTTTTAAGTAGTCTGTCACCTAGCGGGTATTTTGGTGGTCATGGACAAAAGCGGTGCACTAGACACTGCCCTGGGAGCTTGTGCCCATGGACGTGGCCCCCCACTCAAAAAAATGTGGGCCCCAGTTGTTTAGCTTATGTTCTTATAACTAGCGGCAGAACATTTTAAACTGGATTTGAGAAAGCACTTATTTACACAGTGTGTAGTTAGAGTATGGAATATTCTCCCTGTTAGTGTAGTACAAGCTAAAACCCTGGCTTACTTTAAATTAGAGCTAGATAAAATTTTAACAACTTTAAGCTAGTCGTTCTCCCCAAGCGATCTTGATGGGCCAAATGGCCTTCTCTTGTTTGTAAGTCCCTTATTTTCTAGCTGTATTGTTATTAAGAGGGTTACGGGTTCAGTACCACAAAAAGTACATTTATCGCGCATGCATAGGTTAGTTTTTCTGCAGGCATAAATTGGTTATTGTATGCCTCTCGCCCAAATTTTTTATGCACACATTTTCATTCCAATGTTTTAAATAATCCTGGGTCTCAGTGAACAAACTAATGAGCTCCCAGTAACAGCCAAGCCGGAGTGACACACAGGATGTCAGAGATACGAAAATTGATTATTGCTTTACAGTCAAGCTGACAGAAGCTCATAAATATTAGCTTGCAGGCAGATCAATAAGTATTAGGCTTCCTGCGGCCCTGATTAGAGACCTTTTATTACAAGATAGTATCCATTATTCAGAGGGTCTGGATGACCTTCTGTATTTCGTTGATACACTCACTGCCATACTTTTAATATCATCTGTAACCCACCAGGTTACATGACACTGTGTGGAAAAGCCAGTATTGACTAGCAAGCCTTTAACATAATCTTTAACCAGCAGGTCACATGACACTATGCAGGAAAGCCAGCATAGACCACCAAGCCCTTAATACCGTCTTTAACCACCAGGTCACATGACACTGTGCAGGAAAGCCAGCATAGACTACCAAGCCCTTAACATCGCCTTTAACCAGCAGGTCACATGACACCATGCAGGAGAGCCAGCATAGACTACCAAGCCCTTAACATCGTCTTTAACCAGCAGGTCACATGACACCGTGCAGGAGAGCCAGCATAGACCACCAAGCCCTTAACATCGCCTTTAACCAGCAGGTCACATGACACCGTGCAGGAGAGCCAGCATAGACTGTAGCATGGGCATGCCTCTGAATGCTGGCAGCCAGCAACCTGCAGCAGAGCAAAGAGTCCCTAACATTACTGACAAGCATGGGCTTTGTTGGCCAGGAGTGCATCCCTTACCCACACCGCCACCTCCTTTCCAGGTGATTGCGGCAGAGGGGGAGATGAATGCCTCCAGGGCACTAAAGGAGGCCTCCATGGTGATAGCCGAGTCTCCCTCTGCCCTGCAGCTCCGCTACTTACAGACCCTCAACACCATTGCTGCAGAGAAGAACTCCACCATTATCTTCCCCCTGCCTATCGATATGATGCAGAGCTTCCTGAAGCGCTGATCCGTGCCTACCCCCCCCCCCCCAGGTGTACCAGACGTGCTTGTTTTCACTTTAGCTACAGTGTTAATTCATTTATCGTTCCGTCTTGATTTACCTATCGACAGAATGAATGACATAATCGCCCTTAAATCAAACTAGGACCAGAGCAGCATGGTGGCATCGGTAGTATTGCAGCTTCATGCCTGGCTGCTTGTGGGTTTGAAACAGGCCTTAGCTTCATGCGTTTGAGATCTGCAGGTACCCCCATCTTCATGTGGCTTTCCTCCACTCCAGCTTTCTCTCGCCCTCTGAAGAGAACGTTTTCGGCTGAGGAAAGACCCATTTCTCAATGTGTTGATCCAAGTTTATTTTTAGTACAAAACGCCTACAATGCAGTTTACGAATCATATATGTTTTTGATTTTTTTGAAACTTTAAAAGACTAGAATGTTAGGGTGGCGATACACGGGGCAGATTTTTCAGCAGTGTTGCTGACCAGTGCTGATCAGGCACATTTCCGCTGATTTGGGGTCTGAATTTCAGTTTGAAGAACTTTGATCAGCAGTGAGCAATTCTTTGTGATCGTCCAGGTGTGTTGCCTTTTCTCTGACCTGCTTGGCAGCTGCCCGGCAACGTTGCTCAATTTGTGTGTCATCATTACCTTAAATGTTTAAATTAACTTCAAAAGGCAGGCAAATATGCATGCATTGGGTTTGGCATTCTCCTCAAAGGGATGCCTAAGCATCTTTTAAATACTTTTCAGAAATTCCTAGCCCAGAAGCAGTTATAATCAGTGTTAGATTTTATTCCTTTGTCTGCATTTGGCATAATGGACCTATTGTTACTTTAAAGTTTTCTCATCTTTGAGTGTCTAGATTTGCTGAATGTGTATGTGCGTGAATTTAAAGCATTTAATAATTGGCATTTGTGATAGCTAATAATCAAAGCCTTAAGTTACTGCCATGAAATTAAAATTTTGTGCATTCCTAAACAATACACAAATATGCAAACTTATCGCACTTCGGGACGTAAGGTACCAGTGAATATTTTAATCTGTGAAATTTACTTATCATTGCATGGGCATTGTCTGAGTTAATACAGTTTAAGTCTGAAATCATCATTGGTCATGTCAGTTGTTTGAAGATGAATTTTGGCTCTTTGTTCTTAACTTTATGGTCTGTTCTAGTGATGCCATTGCATAAATAGGTATTTATTATGTATCGCATAATATTTATTTATTATTGTATTGCAGTGTAAGGTACAGAAACTCTGATCCGATACTGGGATGAGTTTGTGAAGCTTGATTGATTACTGGGTCTATAATTCTGTGAGAGTAACCATTGCCAAAAGACTTTCTCGTGCTGTTCCAATGCCATATGGCCCACTGTGGCTCAGTTTGTCCGTCCTATGACACCCAGATGGTATTTGTAATGGCAAATTCAAATTAATTTCTACTGATGTTTTACTAAAAAAAAGTCATACTTAATCATTCGTGTTGGCTGGAAACAGTTCTAAAGAAAAAATGCACGTGTGGTTTGTATTTAACGCTGAATACTTTAATAAATCTTTATACATATTTTATGATGCATTCATTTGTTTCTAAGGAAAGCTTACTAAGCCTAAATCTAAACCTACACACACACACCAAGACACACTGCACCAGGACAAGTGCCAATCAAAGCCATTTATCCCACACAAGTAATGTGTTTATTTGACAGTGTCGCCATTTTTTCCAATTTAGATCTCGACAGAATAAAACCTTCACCTACTTATCTGTCATGTTCATTTAACTGCAGTAATATCAAGTTACTAAGGTCCTCCTTGTTTCATAAGTCGCATAACTACAGATTTTTCATCTTTCCTATAATAAACACATGACCTATACTATTAATATTTACATAACATGGTGGAATACGGAGGAGACATATTGGAAACATATGGGGGTATTATATCAAGCTAGGACACCATATGTGTTAATCTGGTTTTGTGTGAGCGAGACTTAAGGTCAAAGGCTAATGGGCGGGGCTCATATGTCACATCTCCAGCTGAGCGATGGCCCGCTCCAGTGGGTCGGTGCTCCAGTGCTCATGGTCCCACCCCAAGAACCAGCCCATGAAGGTGGGTGGCTCTAAGCCTTGCTTGATCTGTACGAGGGGCGTCCTGAGGTCCCGCTTAGCAGGATCCGTTTGGATATAACGGGCCGCTGGAGAGAAGGTCGGTGCGAGAAAATGTTAATGTTATTCAGTGCAGAGTGTCCCAAGCATCCCCTATAAATGACTTTTTATTCTACAAGCATGCATTGCTTAATTGGATCCTTGACTCAGGCAAATATTCACACCTAAGCATACTGCAAGAGCGTTTTGATCTCTCCTGCTAACAGTGTGGAAGCACTGCACAGAATTGTTTACCAGAAGCCATGGCCTCAGTCCTCTCCTCTTCCTGAGCTTCATTTCCGATCCAAACAAACACCTTCACCAAAGAGGAATGACAGTCACAATGACATACCGAGCAGAAAGGGCACTTTGGACTCTCACTTTGGCACACGGCAAACCCCCTTCTTCGCATCACTTTAGTGCAGTTTTTGACTGTCCTTTATGCCAGTTGTGTTGACTCCCAGTGTGTTGACATCCTTAGCCACTATATCACAATGCAGAGACACGATAAAGTCCAAAATCATTGCACTGTAATGCACTGACTTACCTGTTCCCAGGTGTCTAAGATCATGACATCATCAGTTGCAAGATCTTCCTGGGTCATCTCCCCTGGTACTTCTTCAATCTAGAATGCATACAAAATGTTTTACTGACCTAATACAAATAGGACTTCAACTGTAACCAGGTAATTCTTTATCAAATTGCATGCTGAACTAGGACAATAATCACCCGGAACCCCTCTGGTACCTTGAGCCGTTACAGCAGAGGCTGCCACTGTAAATGGCGATTTTGACATTTATATTTATTTAACGTGCTTTTGTGACGCACAAGCAGAGAGAGCTGGGTCATAAGTCGATGAAGCAAATGGGGTTAAGGGCCTAGTTCAAGGGTCCAGTGGTGAAATCACTCTGCTGACCACAGGATTTGATCCAACAACCATCTGATTGCAGAGTCCCAAGCCACACGATGAAGAATTGCCGCGCCATCAATGAGCGTCTTGTGGTATTTTAAAAATCTCAAATGGGACATGTGTGCACCCTGTGATAGGTTGGTGCCCCATCCTGGGTTCATCCCTGCCCTGTGCCCTTCCGGGATAGGCTCCAGACCGCCATGACCTTGCATAGGACAAGCGGGTATAAAAAATGGATGGATGGATGGATGTTCTTATAGTTTTAACTTTCAACAAGCTCAGGATGTACCCCAGCCTTATGTCCAATGCTGCCTGGGATAGGCTCTCTGCTGTCTATGATCCTACCCAGGTCAAGTGGGAACAGAACTGCAAATATAGACATATCATACTTTCACATGGTTAAATTCATTTTCTTTAAATTGTTGAAAAGTTAATAGAATGCTGTTTTAAATATCAGTCGACAAAAGTATGTCCTCTTGATGTGTGGGTCAAAAGATTTACACAAACTGCATTTACACAATAAAAAGGTGTAAAATATATGCCAGCATATATGATTAAAAACAACATTATGTGATTTGCCACCTCCTTATGAATAACACATAAAAATCGTCTTGGTCAGGGTTTCCGAAAGCAGAGGAAAATGTTCAGTGAAATAAGTATTCCAGCCTGATTGCCCCTCACGAAAATGAAAATGTTCAATACAACTTAATTTCACAGCACATTTTCCATTTTGCCAAAAAATAGAACACTACACACTACACACACACTACACACTACAGAACAGTGTGAAAGAAATGGCAGACAAAAAAATCGACACTGATTTATACAGATTCTGTGTAAACAGCATAACAGGCAGCTGGAAATACTCCGACACCGTGACCAGCTGAGGGCCCGGGCACCTTCTTGTGGACATAAACGGAAATGCAGATTAATTAAGCTTGACGGCGATGGTGACAGCTGTCTCTCACAATGAAGCGTCCTGTCTTGTTGGAGCAGGCAAAGAGGCGAGGCGGATGAGTCGCCATCTTGTCCTTCAGCCTAGCGGAGGTACGGTATTCAGCCTGGCCTCCCAGAGCACCCCAGAAATCATCTGTACCCGCAGAGTGAAAATTGTCACAAACGTCATCAGAATTTCACCAGTATATTAAAAAGCCAGTCACCAAGGCACCAAACATGGGGAAAAAAGTGGAGTTTTGATTTACCAAGAGGAAAAACAGAATTGTCTCAATGATTTTATGAAAAATAGAAACAACATATTTTCATATGCTTGTAAGAAGTCCGCTCAGTTTACATAGACAAGTACTTTTAAAACAAAATGATTGACTATATCACTATCTGTAGGGGAATCAAGTAGGTCTGGTATAAACTGCCTTATAATAAATCATGACATTTAATCTTTTGGCTGTCTGTGGCTCAAATGACAAAACTCCAAAAAGATGTAACACAGACAGTATAATACTAGCTGCTTTGTTGCATTCCTGTAAACACTAATAAGGCCCCTTTTCACCTGTCTCTGCGCCTTCCGCCAGCTCAGATGCACACACATCCAGAACGTCACACAGCCGCTGGGCCCCATTCCTCTCCGGGTCACTGGCGCCCTGCCCCACCCACAGGAAGGAGGCGGATGGGGCCACCAAGACAAATGCATCATTGGAGTTCAGGTTGGATGCTGTGGCGTCGACCTTGGAAAGAGGGGTCGAATGTGGGTGAAGGACACGATAATGCCTGGAGGCACACTGAGTACTGGGCACAGGGATTCACATGTATGAGATTTAGGCCTAGCAATATCACTATGGTCCTGGCACTTACTACAGACAACATCCTGTCATAAACTAAGACCTCTGATGAATCCTCTTCTTGGGAGCACCCAGACAGCCTAGTTGTTACCATTTGCATACCTCCACAGCATGGGTGCAGCCAGCAGAGTTGACACGCACTTGGAACAGCCGGACTTCCTCGGGTGCTGTCTGGCCCCCATCTCTTGAGGTGCCACCTTTGTGCACCACCATAAACCCTCCAGTGAGGCTAATGAGGTGGGGAGGCTCCTTGCCCTGGACGACTCGCACCTGGGCAGGTATGAGAAGCACATGCTGAAGGCCTCTTAACACAAGCTACTGTAGACCTATAGTTTCCAGTTCCCAAGGTGAGCTCCATAATTACTGGTACAGATTTGAAATAAAAACTTCAAAGGTGTAAAGGTGATTCATTAACTGCAGCTGCGACTCTCCACCTGGGACAGTGGGAATTAACATCAGGCCAGAAGGCTCTTTGCCCAGAAGCTTTGTAAAGTGCCCTGTTTGTCCTTTGAGTGACACAAAAGGTCTGGATAACACATTTTACGTCTACAGACCTCTGGAGCATCGCAGGAATGAGAAGCCCTTATGTCTGCAATACACAGAGGTGGAAATTTCAGGTCCAGAAAGGTCCAGAAAATCCAGACCAGGGTTTTGTTTCCATCAACCAGTAAAGTTACCTGTGACTGTGACTCTTTATACTCAGCTGGTTGGTTGAAAATCTGGATTTTCACTTTCTCAACCAGAAATTTCCATGTCTGGCAATACACTTCTCTATAGGCATATCAAGCAAATGTCTTTGAGTTATAGCATGAGGATCAGTTATCTGGAAGTGATATGATCCTTGGTAGCTCCTCACAATGACAGTCTGTACCTGTGGCACTTAGCTATGCAGCGGAACACAGAGCAGGAAGTACGAGAAGTCACACAATGGCCATACTGTTAGCATGAAGATGTGCTGGTGAACATGACACTGACGTGGAGACAATGCAGCCGTGACATGGGCATTCATGAAGGAGGGGGACGGCCAGGGGCCCCAGCTACCAGCACACGCGACATGTTAAAGCGGATAAACGATCCCGCGTCATCATCTTCAATGAAATTAAAAGGAAAACACCTCCCTATCCTCCCTGCTCTCAGAAACAGTGCCAGAAAAACATACTAGAGGTTTAGCTTCTTCGACTTTTCACACATTTTAATCAAAAACATGCAATAAAAGCCTTAAGTCACATCCTGCTAATATTTCTTAAGTTACAAAACCATATGAACATTGAACTTTGAAAATGTGTCCAGTGTTCTTCAGGTGTAATCGGCTTTGAATTGCCTTTAAGCGCCTGCGTCTGTCAGTTACCTGCACCGGTGCCCCCCCCATCTCCTGGTCCAGCTGGGCGGCCAAAATGGCAGACTTCCCAATTTCATCCTGGGAAGAATCTGCCCCCTGCCTTTGAGCAACATTTTTATTTTAGTGGCAGCCTGAGCTTCAACAAAAACTATTATTCTTTTATTATAATTATTCCATACTTATAATATTGTTAATAATACTTAAACATCCATTCATCTACCCACCCTTTAACCACTTATCTAGTACAGGGCTGCAGAGTTAATAATATTTATATGGCCATGACACTTCTGGCGTCTTGTATAGTCAGTGATTAATCGCAAGTCCTTTAATAAACATTTGCATCCAGCCATGCATTTCACTTAATTGCTGACCCAGTAGAAGGTCAGGGGAAACCTGGGGGACTCACAGGAGTTACAGGGCAATAGTTGTGTTGTTAACCCTGAATATGAGAGGGCAGTGTGCTAAATACCCACTTATATCCATCCATCCATCCATCCAACCACATATCCTTGTCAGGGTGATGGGGGGTCCAGGGTCTATCCCAGGCAATAACAAGGTACAAGGAATGAGACACCCTGAACAGTGTTCCAGTCCATCACTGGACACACACACACACACACAGTCATATGCTAGGGGCTGTTATTGTGCTTCCGTATTGACTATGAATATGTCATAATCTGGGCAACAGAATTTGCTAAGAAAATAAATTAAAAACACTTCTAATTTCTAAATATACTGATCAAATCAATGCATGTTAGGAGTGAATACAGTTATAATATATAATGTGGATTCACAGAAATGCCCACTTTCGTTTCAAATGTGGTGAAGAACGATTTTCACCACCACTCTCACCAGACATAGATGATCTGTCCGTGGCGGCCGCCATACTGGTAGTTGTAAAGGATGATGTAACTGTCTCCCCCAAAGAACTGCCCAAAGAGAGAGGGGTCTACAGGAACCTTGTCTGATCCTTCAATACGCCAGATCTATAGACACAGGTAAATAATATGAAAGAGAGGCCAAAACCCTTCGTGACTAAATTCTATGTGGACAAATGGCTTTTTCTTACATGCCTTCTGTAATTTCATCCGCATCTCCAGAGCATGAGCGCCATCCCAGTCACAACACAAGAAGGCGGTGAATAGGCAGCCCCCGGGGGGCCGCTAATCACTTTACCTGCTTCTGCCCACTGCCGTCGTCCACCATCCCGTGCTGAGCAGCCATGGCAGGACTGCTGTGCAGAGTGGAGGCATCAAAAGGCACCTTCTCGATTCTCGCAATCTTGTTGGGGACGTAGGCCAGGCCCAAGGCGACGGTGTGGCCCACGTCCTTCCATTTGTTGAAGAACTGCTTGAAGAGCGGCGTCTCCCCTCCCTCGGGAAGGATTTGGACCTGAGTGTGCTTGGGGTACCCCATTTTTCTGATGAACTCATCAGCAGTCTTCATTGCCGCCCGTCGCTCCTCCGCGTTGGACTCCTTACCTGTACAGGCGACTTTATTAATTTGACCACAAGGGCGATTTTCCGAAATAAACTGGATTAAGAACATTCCACCACAAATCACAGATTCTAGCAGGACGTTTGCTCTGCAGTTAATTCTCTCCTGCAGGTTGCCTGCAGCATGCCAAAGTACACCTGTTTTAATGGAAAGAGATCTTTGTGCCAAATGAGCACTGCCCTGTAACGGCCAGCTGATGGGGGGTGCCTTTTTGCCCCATTCTGAGCCACAGTGCCCATGCGACCCCCTACTGACCTTTCCACACAAAGATTTTGCCAACAGAACCATGGTCCAGAATGAAGCAGTCGCTGGATTCCAGCGCACTCTGGGTGAACGGGTTTTCCGCAGCAACCATGGCGATAGCCATGTCTCCCCCAGCATCGGACACCTGAGTGAGCAGAAGGGGTGTGAAACAGCCAAAATTCTTCAGTCATTTTGCAACTGTGACAGTAAATTCATCAATTGACCAACAACAACATTCTTATCAAATTACACTTTGGGCAGTAGGTGTCCCAGTAAATTAAAAACATTGTGCATGAAAAATGTATCTCAAAAAATATTTGTAAATGAAACAAATGAAAAATTTGTAAATTAAAAGTGAAAGATCACTTTTAATTCAGATTAACATATTCTATCACCATTCAGTTATGTCTAGGAACTCTAATCCAGTCTGCTGTTTGATCATTTCCAATTCTCATACCTTGTATAATTTTGCCAGCTTTCTATTGGAAGCATCAGCCATGACATCATCAGACTGTCCTTCAGGCAAATCCGGTTTTGATCCAAGAACCTGGAGATATTGCAAAGCCTCTACTGAATGTCTACAGTGAAATGGAATCCAGCCAGAGGACAGAACTTCCCCTACACAGTATTACTTTCAAGAAAGCTTAATTAACATTTCATTAGTAAATGTAAAAACAAATTAGGCAAGGCAAGGCAAGGCAAGGCAAGTTTATTTATATAGCACATTTCATACACAAAGGTAATTCAAAGTGCTTTACATAA
>JAODKM010000039.1:16578556-16596677 GCA_026780845.1 Petrocephalus sullivani
CTACGGATCTGACAGGAAGATGAATCTGCTCGCATGAGTGCAGTGTGATGGTATCGCGTGCTACGGATCTGACAGGAGGATGAATCTGCTCGCATACGCACACAGCCATCTTTAAGAGGATGCTCATAGAGGTCTAGGGATGAAGCATCTGTGGGAGTGTTGCACAGCATTTCATCCAGCTTGTCCACTTGTTTACGCAGATCTTGTAGGCTGCCCTCTGTCCGATGCCTTCGCTGGCTCAGGGCCTCCTCCTGAGACCACATCCTTCTGCGAAGCTGAGCCTGGGTCAAGACAAGAGGTCTCACAGGGCCACACTTTGAGGAACTCCAGGGTGCTGCTTTAAGAAGCATCTAGAAATAGGCTATTCTGATTAAAATGCAGAGGCGGATCATTCAGGTGCAGAAGCATCGACAGTAGGGCAGCTGGTGTGGTGGAAAAGCGCCCCAGTCACATGATCGGTTTCCGTTTGTGCGCGGTACCTTGAGGTGGTCCTCCTGCTGCCTGAGCTTCTCCCGTGCCACCTCCCCCTGCCACTGCTCATCCTGCTAACAGACATGGACAAAGTCATCAGGCCTTTGCTTAGCTTCCTCTTAAGGAGAATGGAGATTCAGTTAGTGTTACACATGCATTACACATGCATTACACATGCATTACACATGCATTACACATGCATTACACATGCAGCACGTCACCCCTCTGCCTATTTAACCAAACAGCACAGCACCTGATTCTGCACAAGCCTGAGCATGTCACAGGTGAGACGCAAAGACACACACCTTCGCAGTCAGGACAGTTTTCCTTACAGAAGCCAGCTGGGGGTAGTTCTCCTTGAGGCTCCCTGAGTCAGAACCATCACTGGCTGGCGTCTGCAGCACTCCAGTCCCCTTATGGAGCACTGCCTTGACCTCCGACTTCAGGGAGTGCATGGCCTCCCTGATCTCTCGCCGGCGAGTCTCTCCATCCCGCTGAGCGCGCAGCTGGGCAGGGCACAAGCCAGATCACACCGAGGCTGGTTTGCCTTCAGGGGTGTTATGCGTCTCACGCTGTCAGCTGTCGGGGGGGAGTGGATGTACCTTTTCCTTGAGGTCCAGCATCTCCTGCGAGGTCACGTTTAGCTGCTTCTGCAGACGTCTCGCTCGCTGGTGGTTCTCCTGGGCCACTCGCTCCACACCAACCAGCTTCTTCTGTAACCTGGCCCGTTCCTGTTATACAAGCCTCGAGTTACAAAGCTGCACCTTTGCAGTTCCAAGTATCTTCAGTGACATTATTCAGCATGTTCTTTTCGTACACGTTTTGGAAACACAAGGGCAAAAATCCAGACAAACCTGACATGGACTTAGTGGGTAAACCGGTGCAATATTTGCAGTGAAAGATTGACCAAAAATCACAATGGTAGCTGAAAGCTGAGCATGCTGGCTCTGACGCAGGCCATGCGACGTAAAAGCTGAGCATGCTGGCTCTGACGCAGGCCATGCGACGTGAAAGCTGAGCATGCTGGCTCTGACGCAGGCCATGCGACGTGAAAGCTGAGCATGCTGGCTCTGACGCAGGCCATGCGACGTGAAAGCTGAGCATGCTGGCTCTGATGCAGGCCATGCGACGTAAAAGCTGAGCATGCTGGCTCTGATGCAGGCCATGCGACGTGAAAGTGAGCTATGCGACTCTCTCGTGCACACGGACCCCTGCCACAGCCAGCGCCTTTCACCTGCTCCGTCTCCTCCACTTGAGCTCTGAGCTCAGCCTGGCTCTTCTCTGAGCTTCTCCTCTCCTTGAGCAGGGCTTCCTGCAGGCTCAGTAGCTCCACCCGCAGGGCCCTGGATTCCTTTGCCTGCACCCGCAGCTGAGAGTCCCTATCTGATAGCTCCTGGCCTGCGGATAAAAATTGGACATAGCTTATCTCACATGTGCAACATTAACATTTATATATTTTGCATGCACTTTTTGGCATTTGAGCAGTGCTTTTTTGAGCAGTGCTCATTGATTTCCAATAATTAGATCCGAATTCTCAAATGGTACTTATAAACTCATGCCTTTAAAAAGCTTGAGCAATTCTGTTCTCTGCAGGAGTCAGAGAGAAAGAAGCACTGCGTGCACGTAAACAAGCGAGAGCAGGCAATGACGCTCACCCATCTGATTCATTCTGTCCTGAAAGTTCTTTTCCTCCATCTCGGTCACCCGCTCCAGCCTGGCTCTATGCTCGGCCAAGGCGCCCTCTAGTGCCCGCACCTGACTCTGCAGCTTGTGCAGCTTCTCCTGCTTCAGTTCCTCCGTATCCACTGCTTCCTGCTTTAGTGCCTGTATTTGCTGCATAAGCGACACACACTCAGTCCTACTAGCAGCCTGTTCCTCTATAGTTACAGATCACCTGGTAATGCTGACATATGGCAGATCTGCACCGAGTAGGGAACTTTCAGCGTACATGCAGCACCTATGACTCAGTGTTAAGCTAGCTACCTGTGCTGTGCCCCCAAGTACCCACCTGTTCCTGCTGCATAAGGCTAGCCCGGCGCTTCACCAGCTCCCCCTCCACCATCTGCAGCTCTTGGCTCAGCAGCTCTGCCTGCCGCTTACTTTCCTGCAGCCTCCTCGCACCTCCCTGCAGCTCCTCCTCCTGCCGCCGTTGCGCCATCTGCAACTCGTCATGCCTGCTGGTGGCCCCGCTGATATCCTTCACAAACGGGACATGTGACACGTTATGACAGCCCCCCAGCCAGCGAGCCCCCCAGCCAAAGCACGGGCATAAAGGCAGGGATACCTCTCCTATCTGCCCCAGCTCATGTCGGGCACCGTCCACCTGCTTCAGTAGTTGATTCAGCTCCTGTGTTTTATCTGAAAGCAAAAGCAATTATTCACAAAAGTGCAATATTATGGGTACCACTAGATAACGGTGTACCTTAAAAATCAAAATGTGAGCATCTCGTGTTTTGTTTCGATTCAGTTAAATTTTAATTCCGTATTCTGTAATTCTGTTCACATTTTCACATTACAATCTCTAATACCAATCTGAAGCCCAGCCTCCAGGGACCAGCAGAGGAGGTCAAATGAACTGGATGGCAATATTCTAATTCACACAGACCAAATTTTAAGATGGGAGTTTAAATACAGAGAGCAGGCAGGTGATGTTGCTGCTTCTGACAGCAGGGTCAACATTTTCATGAACTGCTAGATGTTGCTGAACTGGACGGTCATATGGAATAAAAGAAGAGAGACCGCCGAGCCAGCAGGGGGCGATGTGTGTGGCTACCTTCCAGCCGCTGTTGAGCTGCAGTAGTGTCACTGCTCACTGCCTGTTTTAAGCTTTGCATGCGCCCCTCTTCCTGCTTGACCTGCTCTAGCTCTGCCTCCACACGAGTTCTCTCTGCCTCTGCAGCCCGGGCTTCCTGCTCCGCACTCCGCAGGCACCTTAAATGTCACAAAAAGTTCAGGTTCAGAAAGTGCAAATCCAGACCAATTCTGTTTCAACCAACCAGCTGAGAACTCCGTGAATGTGACTGGTTAGATCTGTATTTCTGAACTTGAACTTTCCACCTCTGCAAATACTTCATGCAACCTCCTATCCCATGTACAGTTATCACCCCCATGATGGTGCCCCATCACACCCCTCCCGGCCGCTACCTTTCGGCATGGCTGCGTCTGGCCTCCAGGTTCCTGCACTGGTCTTTGAGCAGGTCCCTGTCTTTCTCCAGTGTCTTCAGCTGCTCCCTAAGTGCTCGTGTTTTCCTCTTCAGGGCCTCCAGTTGGCCGTGCTCCTGGACCAGGTTTCATCACATTGTCATTAGAATAAAATTTACAGATGGAGGCAAAACAACATTAAACATGTTAAAGACGCCACAGTGAGAGAGGACAATAAACCAGGGGTAACAATGTAAAACACTGATGTACTCTGGGTCTACAGAGATTCCAAGCTGCATTTGAGAATCAGTGCAGACCACCTCAGACCAGCGGCACCCCTCCCCTCTGCCCCCACACCTTCCCTGCAGTCTAACCTGCATCAGGGATTCCCGGCTCCTCTCCAGACGCTTGCTGGGCTGCAGTTTCACGTCCTGCAGGTCTTTGCCGTCCACATGGACCTGCTTTAGCTCTGAGAGGAGGGATGGGTCAGACAAAAGGGCAGACAGCCTGCCGCCATTACTGTAATCATCAGGAAAGTCATACTACTGAAGACATTCCTTTTAGCATCTGAAGAAGGCAGTCTGTTGGATTTACTGCAGTGGATTGTTAGGAACAAAGCAGGGGACGTCATGGCTGAGACACACACACACACACACCAGATGATTTTGGGTTGTGGGGGGGGGGGGGGGGACCCATGCAACCCTGGATGCGTATAGCTGCCATCCTAACACCATCTAACATGTCAGCCCACTGTACATCCACCCGATCAGCACTTCAATTTCTACGAACTTCAGCTGTTATGTTTAAACAAAATCTACTGTACCACCATTTACACTCTGCAAACTGATGATTCCTTATACTATATCAGTGTTTCCCAATCCAGTCCTCAATGACTCACAGATGACGTTTTTGCTCCCTCCCAGCTCCCTGCCAGAAAGCCCACATTTTTGCAAAAACATGGATTGTCTGTGGGTCTCCGGGACCCGGATTGGGAAACACTGATGCAGTATAAGGAACTAGATTAGCACAGATTGCAGAATAGATTAGTACAGCTCCCAGACTCCTAACCTGTTTTGTGCTGGTTCAGCTGGACCAGAGTGCCCAGTTGGGTGTGCTCCTTCCACAGACCCTCCTGGCTGAGCAGAGACACTTGCGCTTTCCTCTCTGCCAGCTGGGACTCAAGCTCCCCCTTCTGGGCACTCAGTGCCTCCAGATCCGCCCGGAGCTCCTGGTGGAATAAAATGAAATATAATGCTAGTCACAATCAACAATAATGAGCATGAGAATTTATAACAGGATTACCATTCGCATCTCTATCCTGAGCCAGAACATTTATGAGGGATACATTGTTTCTTTATAGAGATGTCAGTAATCTATGCAATCATCATCACCATCCTCAAAATACTGCCAGACTACAAGGAGCAGCAGAATGACTCCAGGGCTTGAAGTGCCCACCTTTATGTGCCTCTGCAGCTCCCTTGCCTCTTCCTCGCCTTGGAGCAGCACCTCTGCCAGACTCTGCCGCCGCAGCCCCGCGCTCTCCAGCAGGAGGCGCTCCTCCTCACGACGCTGCTCCAGCTTCCTGTCCAGGGAACTTACTCCCTCCTGCAGCAGGGCCACCTTATGCAGAGTCACATCCATCAGTGTAGGAACATCATGGTTTCCCAAAAGAATCAGAGGAACTGATTTTTGTGGGAAACCCAAGCTGACCCATCTGCTGCATTTATTCATGGCGAAATGTAGCCAATGTCATCAAATGAGAGATGTGCACAAAAATATGGTAATATATTGTAATTACTTTCAAAAAAACAATACATGATTCAAATGAGCACAATCCCAGTAGAATCTTTCAGCGTCAAAAGATCTATATTATATATATGTACACATGCAATGAAACAAAATGCACCTCACATACAGTGTAGGTAGAGGATGCTGCAGGACATACTGCCTACCTCCGTGTTCAGCCTGTCCAGCTCGCTTCTGCGCTGACCCAGCAGGCTCTCCAGCTCTCTGAGATTCTCTAGGTGCTGCTCTTCTCTTCCCTGGGCCTCCTGAAGGCTGCTCAGTAGGGTCTCTAGCCTAAGAAGGAACACATGCTGGGGTTTACAAAGCTGCATTGCAACTATTATTACCCTTTAAAGCCTTAAGGAGTTAGCGCTGCGATCATAAAGTAACAACCCTTTATCTAGATGCCATACATGCTATTCAGCTGCATTCCAGTCAAATTTCAGCCTTAAGAAGAGAAGAATATGACTTGGTTCCATAAATGTAACGGCTCACCTCTTAGCCTTCTGATCCACCTGGGTGCTGACGTCCTGGAACTTCGCATCCCGAGAGGCAACCACCTCCTCCACGTCCCGCAGGGTCTGCTCCTGCTCCCCCCGACGCCTCTGTAGCTCCTGCACCGCCTTCTGAAGGTCCCTGGTGGAGCACAAATTCACCAACAGTCACACGACCATCTTCTCATTCTCATCTCAGAGGCTCCTCCGGAAATAACATTCACAGGCACTAAAATTACTGCAGCTGCAGTGAACCCAATCCACATATAGGCCGCATACACACATTAAACACAAACTGCTAGCTACACGGAGGCTCCTCAGGCCGTGCGGCACCTCAGCGTCTGGCTGGCTTGGACCAGCTGGGCGGTGGTGTCTCGGGCACGGCGCTCCATCTCTTCCAGCTCCTGTTCTGTGCCTCGCAGTCGCTGCTGGGCCTCACCGTTCTGCTGTAGCATCTCTCTGGTCTGCAGGGTCAGCGTGAACATGGACCGGTCACACCACACTTCATGCGGCTGACGGCTCGTTACCTAAAATACTGGAGGAACTGAGCTCAGGTTCGCTTGTGGGACTCCATCCTGCAGTCTTCAGATGATGAGTTCATGTCCTTAACTGCCATCCTACCTCATTCCCAATGTCTTCACAGGTACAGTACCAGTCAAAACATATGTGGGAACTCCAGGACAGCTGTAAAAGCATCGCAGGAGGCCACCTCATAAAACTGGCGTAGAGGAGGAAGGAGGATCAGCCAGTCCCAGGAGAAATTGGGGTTAAAGTGCTTAAAGACCCAATAGTGGGATCACTTTGCCAACTAGGGACTTCTGAGTCCCAACCCACAAAGCTGCCCCCCCAACAAATTAACTCTTTTTTTGTTGAATACCTTTTTTGTCAGTCCATAATTCCATATATGATATTTAATAGTTTTATAATTGTTCTAAAATGTATTGAATAGTACAATTTGGGTTGGCGTGTCCAAACTTTTGAGTGGCACTGTACACTGATGGGCTGTTCTGCACCAACGTGGCCCAGATGAGAGGGGGATATGTTGGCCGGATGCAACAGACCTTTGCCCTGGTCTCCTTCAGGTCCTCCTGGGCCTGCATCAGCAAGCGGTCAGCCTCCCTGAGCTCCGCCCTGCGCCGTGACAGTGTCTCCTCCACACAGTGCACCTCCTGTAGCACCGCCCCGTGCTGCTGCCGCAGAGACTCCGCCACCTCCAGCTCCCCAAGCATGGAGCTCACACTGCCTTGCAGGGCGTCCCTGAAAGGACACGGCCCGGGTCACGCAGCGTCACAAACATACTGGACAGTGGATAGTGCACAGGGCCGTAGGAACCGGGGGACCTATACCCCTCTTATTTGATTTGACTCATTCACCATCCCGCCAAGAAGTACATTATTGAATTTAAAATAAGTTCCCCCCCAATATTAGACTCTCTGCTTCGCTGTTGGTTGTACAGTGGATTGAATCCACTTTACTTATAAAACTTACAATAAGCATCCTTATTTATCCATTAGAACATTAATGGAAAAACATATTAGAATGTATGGAAAATATAAATAAACACAGTGACGTTGTACCAGTATTTATGCTTTGATATACTATGTTACCACAGCTGTCTTACCTCACAGCTACTTACTTCCTCACTCTACTCTTTCATATGAGGCAAGATGAGTACAAATTACAAAGAAAGTATTATTATACAGATGTTTGCATTTGGAAGGATGACTGGAAAATGTATCCACTAAAGATGCTGCTTGGTTTCCAAGATTAATGGAAACACCACATTGAACAAATATTAAGTATTATTGGGAGCAAGTCAGGAGGAAGGTCACCTGCGCCTGTGCAGCTGGCTCACGGCTCTGCGCAGCTCCTGCAGCTCCTGCTCCAGATCTACACGCAGCTCCTGTAACCTCTGCACATCTCCTCCTAGACGTTCCTCCCTCTTCTGCTTCTTTTTCAGCTCCCTCACCTCTTCCAGCAGTGTGTGATGCTCTCTCTCCTGTAGGGGGCGACCTTTACTGTAAACCGTGCCACTCCAGCAAGATACATGCACAAAGTGCACACTAAAATTACTCGCAATCACAGCAGGGCTTCTTAACTGCAGTTTCCTGCAGGGTGGATTTATGTGACGCCCTAGGAGCCTCCCACTCTACCCCGTGGGGCACGAGTGTTACCCACCATCTCCTGGTGACCGGGCATGTTGCACAGTAGGATGCCGGCCTGCACGAGAGGCACTGTCAGGCCTGTGGGAGGAGGGCCATACACCAGCTGGGCTCCGGCCGGTGCAGGACCGTAGATGACCGTCCCAGGGCAGACGGACAGCCCTGCAGCCGGAGGAGCATAGACCACGGTGCCGGGGGGGAGGGCTGAGCCGTCGGGCAGCGCTGTGTAAATGGCAGAGCCCGGCGGGGGCACGAAGGGCCGCCCCGAACCACCGCTGCTCCCACCACTGTCCCCCTCACTGTCGGGCTGGTCTCCTGGGAAGACAGGCAACATGCAGCCAACTCCGGAGTGACGCAGAAAAGAAATCGATGAGGGAGCAGAGGAGGATGAGGAAGAAGACACTGGCTGCACGAAGCATATAGCAGCACTAACACATGGTCAGTTTATACCAGGTAGAAAATATCCCACCTAGTGCATAATTCAAACCAGATTTTTAAAAATCTAATTTAGGACAGACGGTACAGGCACAGCCATTTCTGTGCCGCTGCAGCCCACCCCACCCGCTACTTTTTCAGTTATCCGTCATTGGAGACGATACCTTTTCCCCTGCTAGCCTTTGAATGCCTCCGTCTGCGGGGGGAATAAATCCAGTATCCGCCAGCAGTAGGGACAGGAAGCTGCTCCTTGACCTTCCCGCCTCTGTGGGACATGTGCTGCCCCCTGTCAGGAGATGGTGGGTACTGCGAGCCAAGACCAGAGTCCCGTGTGCCCTGGGATTCGACACTAGGGGGCTGGTGAGGGGGTGGAGCAGGGAACAAAACATTCACATCTTTGATGGCATCTACTGGAGGAATTTCCACAATTAGTATCATTTAGCAGAAACTTCATGCTGGTTATTACTGCGCACTAGAGATACGTGTTTCATCCAAAGATGCATTTCAAATTATACTGTTAAATTGTGAAGCAGCACACTGTTCTGTGGGTTTCTCCAAGGTACTCCAGTGTCTACCTGCAGTCCAAAGACCTTACACTCACTGGTGTCTCTAAATTGGCTGGAGGGAGGGAGAGAAGGAATGAGTGAGTGAGTGTGTGTGTGCCTGCGTGTGTGTGTGTGCCTGCGTGTGTGTGTGGCCTACGATGGATAAGTGTTCAGAAGACGGATGGATGCCTTTAGCTGCCCATAAGGAGGAAAACACCATACATTTGGGGGTGATGGCACATAGTACCAAACACCTCTTCCTCCAGGGGAGCCTTCTAGGTTGGAAACAAAGCTGCTCTGCTGTGAGAGGGTGTTCCTCAGAGCACTGATCTCAGCCATCAGCTCATCCAGGTTGCCACTGTTATCTACAGAGAAGATCAACACTCGTAAGACCAATGTGGAGTCCTCCATATCTCCAAATTACAAATAAAGCAGCTGAATTAATATCGAATTATCATAAAACAAAAGCAAAGAACCTATATTTAAAGAGCAATGTAGATAATTCAGTGATCACAGATACTGCTCTGAAGCCATAGGACAGCGAATAGAGCTGCAGGATCACAGACCGCTCCGGTGGGCATGACGAGCCCAGGCTCACCCCGCTGGGCCTGGGCCAACTGCTCCCGTATCCGCCTGGTCTGCGAGTGCTGTGTGCTCAAGGTGCGATACAAGTGATCCAGCTCGTGCTGCTGTCCCTGGTTACCGCGGTCTGCCTCATGTATCTGCAGCATGGACAGCAATCAAACTTTAGTTATACTAGTATAATTATATCCATGAAAGACATGCCTACAGGGTAGGAGTAGGTGTGTAAGCCGTTTCGCGTCATACGTTGGACTGGGCTCAGACAAAGCTGTGCTACAGCGACACGCCAACAGATCACTGTGCAGGCTGCCTCACCTGCTGTTCTCTGTCCCTCAAAAGGGCCTGCAGCAGCTGGATCTCAGCCTCTGATCTGGCGAGGTCTTCAGTTGCAGCTGCAATCTGTCTCTGAGAGCGTTCCAGCTCCTCTGCATCCTGGGAGACAGGAATCAAACACAGGCCTCTGTCAATTAGCATGAAACGCATCAACCCATAATCAGGGAGCTGATGGCCTCTTCCTCTAATAAACACAAGTATAAGCATGTCCATCATCATCAATATACTGTTTATTGAGAGGCTCAAAGTATCAGAGGAAAAATGCTAAGAAAAGGTGCACAGAGTCCCACCAGGCAAGTCAAGGTCTACCACATGATACTGCACTCTCAACCAATTACATTTAAACACATGGTGCTCTAACCAATCAGAAAAGACAACGTGCGTGTGATCACCAGGTGCCCACTGCATGTATGAGACAGATGTCTGTGATGTAAAGAGGGTTCTTAAAACAATCAGACTTCATTCAGTCAAAATCTTAAGACTCAATGCTGAGGAACCTTGCATTAGGGTCCCTTGTTATAGAATAGGATTGTGATGTCTACTAGGACACAATCCTATTCTATAAAGCAAGTAATGGCCTTTCACATATGGAAACACCACATTTAACAAATATTAGGTATTACTGGGAGCAAGTCAGGAGGAAGGTCACCTGCACCCAATAAGCACTCTCTGACCTGCAGCCTATTTAAGGGGAATGACCTACAGCATAAGATGGTGAATTGTTAAGCACAAAGTAAATTTCAGGTCTGATCACTGTAAATGCCCAAATCATAACTGATTAGTCTGAGAGCACTGACAAAAGGATAAGGTTCCATCTGTATGTCGCAGATGCATTAGGCTCCTAATGCTCACATTTACTGAAGGATCTACAGCAAACACAAAATGAGTAATTGCATGCCAGTGGTCCGGGTACGCTGTCCCTTTACAGCGCAGCCCACACTGCTGTCCTCAGACAGACCTCGGCCCGCTCCTGGCTGATCTTGCGCACAGTGCCCTGGAGGGAGCGCAGCTGCTCTGTGGCCGCATTCAGCTGCTGGGCTGCCATCTTGTCCGCAGCTGCCCTGGACCTCTTCATCTCCAGCAGGTCCTGCTCCAGACACTGGAGCTGCTGCTGGTTGCGAGAGTCCCCCAATTTTACCTGGCAACACGTTACAGCACAAACAACTTATACTGGTATTGGCTGCATTTGGTTCTTTTAAAGGGATCTCATTTGATATTGAATTATCAGTTTTTTTTTTCAATAAACAATGTTATATTTTCTCTGCAGTTATGATGTCCAGGTTCCAGTTCATTCTGCCACGATCCCCTTCTGACCTGGTGATCTTGGTGCTCCAGCTCAGCCAGTAGACGGTCTCTCTCACGCTGGGCTTCCTGAAGCCGCTGCTCAGCCAGCCCCCGCTGCTCCCGTGCCTCTCGTCGCTCCTCCTTTATCCTCCCGAGTTCTTCAGCTTCGCGCCCATTCCTCTCCGCATCCTGGCCCGAAAGAAAGACACACATTCTGCTCATGTTGGCAGCATGCCAGCGAGTGGAGCGTCAGCGAGCTCAGGAAGGCTGAAGAGCTGATGCCGTGGGGAACGACAGCCTGCCCGTGATGCGCACACCTTGGCCTGGACTGCCAAAAGAGCCTCCTTGGCATGCTGCAGCTGCTCCTTCAGTGAGGCCATCTCCTCAGTGAGCCTACCCTGCTCGCTGAGGGCCTCTTCCCTGGCCGCTCGCTCACTGGACACCACGCACTCCACCTCAGCCTTTAGCTGGCCCAGGCCGTGATCCAACACGTCCTCATGCTGGACTGGCCTGTAGAAACACGATCAAGAAGCCTCTGGTAGTTGTGTTTGGCCAATAGCTATGGAGATGCAGCATCCATCTGACCTGTACCCACTAGCCCAAGCCTGGTGAGACAGTTTCAGCCATTTGAGCTTCTCAGTGGCCCACTTACAAATGACCCTGCCAGCCAACTCGGGCTGCATCCAATAATTATTCTTCTATTGTTTTCCCCCTAACGAATCAAATATACTAATGACTAATTTGAGGAATAGCCTAACAAAAAATGATTATGCCACTAAAAATTATCAATTAAATGCAGTTGGCCCTCCATAGCCCTGGATTGAACTAACAATAATAAAAAAAAATAATAATAATATTCAAATAAAATTCCAGAAAGCTACAAAAAGCTTGAACACTACACTGAATCCATGCAAATGGATTTATGTGCAGTTTTGTATATTGCCGAGTCGTAACCCTACGTGTGTGTGTATTCACGTGTATGTATGAATCTGAGAGAATTCATATTTTCTCCATTCATAATTATTAATTTTCTCTATGTACCAAGATGGATGCGTCTGTACTGAACATGTACAGACTTTTGCCTTGTCATTATTTCATAAGCAATACAGTATAACAATTATTTACACAGCCTTCAGATTGTACTAGGTCTAGAGATGATTTAAAATGCACGGGAAGATGTGCGTAGTTTATATGCAAATATGACATTTTTATATAAAGGACTTCAGCGTCTGCGGATTTTGGGTCCCTGAATCGATACCCCCGGATGCAGAGGGCCAACTGTATCAAAAAGTAAAACGTTTGTACTAGAGATTGGGCCACTTTGTCAGTCTCGGAGAGATCAAGCTCACAGTCCTGCCTATGACCTCTAGCTCCGAATGAATTTCAGTGCTGTAATATGAAATGGTGGCATTACATTGAGAGACATGTACCTGTACTCCCCCGAGCCAATGCCCCTCCTGAGGTCCTCCAGACGCCGCATCACTTCCTGTGGACAAAGCAGTGTGGCCCTGGCCTGCTCCAGCTGTCCCTGCAAGGTGTTCACCTGCCGCCTCAGAGACACCTTCTCCTCCTTCAACAACGGAGAGAGGCCCGATCGTGAAAACTATACCAAGATACAGGCTTTGCATGTCTGCTGTGGCCTGGGCTTAAATTAGTCAACGTTCATCCAAACGGGAGTTGGGGAAAGGGGCACTCTCCCCCCGGCCCACTTTGCGCATGTCTCCCCACCTGCAGCGACTGGCACTGCTCCTGCAGCTCCTCGTGCTCCCGCTCTCTGTCCATAGCCAGCTGCCCCTGGGCCAGAGCATTCTCCTTTGCCTGCTGTTCCTTCTCCAGCTCTGCCTTCAGTGCTGCCTGCTCAATCTGCAGCAGAAGCCCAAGAACTCTGCTCACAATAGGACCATGGGGGACTACTCGGCTCAGCAACAATTTAAAAAAAAAAGATCCATTCCAGGGTCATTGCAAAAAAAGGCTTTCCTTAGTCTATACTCTGCTATTTCGAGTAAGAATGGAATCATGCCACCAGCAGTTTATAACCCAGCAAGATTTCAGGCTGATTCCACCAAATCTGTACTTGCTGCTGTACTAGGATGCAAAGAAGCCAAGGCTGAATGAGCCACAGCAGAAGGTCAGACGTGCCCGGGAGATGTAAGAGATGTAGGCCCACGAGGCTTTTGCTGCACACCTGACCAAGCCGCTGCAGTCTGCCCAGCTCCTCTTTCAGCCTCCCAACTTCTGCATTATGTTCCTGCAGTTGGGCCTGCAGCTTTGTTTCAAAGGTGCTCATCTGACCCTGGGCCTCACGGAGCTCAGCATTCTCCTCCTGGAGTCTGTTCACCTCCTGCTGCAAGTGCTCTACCTCCTACGACAGCCATGATGAAAAATGAGCTAAAGCATTTACATCATCATCAGCAGAGCTAAACATGGCACGTCACCATGACTGTACCATTAGGTTTGGGCATCCATAACTGATCCAAATGCAACCCCCCCCCATTATCTTGACTGACCTCCCTGGCACTATTGGCATCCATGAGAACGACCTCCAGCTGGCCGCGCTGCTCCTCACTGTCCTGCAAGCGGCGCTGCAGCTCCTCCTTCTCATTCTGCAGCTGCTGGGATTCCATCTGGGCGCGGTGGGCCTCAGCTTTCACCCCATTCAGGTACTCTTGAAGCCCATCAATGATTCCTTCCAAGTCCCGCTTCAGAGCCTCATTTGATGCAATTTGACCTTAATTAAATGAGCATTCAAACTTCAAGATTTTATAATAATAAAAAAAAGATTACACAAAAACTGCACTGTTAATTTGTTCAGGAAACCTTTTCCACAACCAAAAGATTGAGGAAATAAACACGAATAAAGATAAATACTATAAAAAAAGATTCTGCAATCAAGGGATTTCAAGTTAACACATGACTCGTCATGCACCTTCATGAACACAAATGTGAGAAGTGGAAATGAACAAGAAGGCTTTTGATGACCACGTGTCTCATTACCCAATGTCCTCCTCACCATCTGTTAGCTGCTGCTCTAGATCTTTGATCTCCTCTGCCTCCTGGTCAATCCGACCAAGCACATCCTCCAACCTGGCTTCCAGCTCAAGGTAGCTCGTGCTCATTGTGTCCAGCAGTTGGTTCTTACTGGAAATCTGAGCCTTCACATGAGCCTGGGATTGGTGATATGGGGGGGGGGGTCAGTCAGGCCCAGGCAGGTTCCATCGCATAGAAATCACCCTTACCTACAAAAGTACAAAAACCTCTGATTTCAGAATAGCCTGCTTATCTGAGATTCACAATAATGGTCAAGTATCCTTCCAGAAATGTGCAGCTATTCAATCAGGGTATTTCATATAGAACTTGCCACTTCCATTGCATACGTTAATGTGCAAAACATGAAAATAGTGTGTCTATAAAATTTGCTCACAAATAAAGGCCTGCCAAACCAAAGACTTACTTGGCATAGCTAATAAAAAAAAATAATAAAAGTTAAAAATCAAACATGAACTCTACACCAATAAGTAAAAATTAATTATGTTAAATGCTGTCAAAACAACATCCATTATGGAAAAAAATGTAGGGCTACGGTAATCTGCAAACAACCCAAGGCCTGAGGTCGGTCACACCTGGGACAGCACATCAGTCAGTGGGAGGGTGTTCACAAACACAATTGTGTGTAATTCACGTGTCCCGCATTTTCTAGACTGGACTGGATTTTCTGGATTGAGCCCAATGCCAAAGGAGCAGAACTCAAACTTAGGGAGCTCCAGCAACTCCAACACCACATTCATCTTGGTAGATAAGAGAAAACCAACCTGAAGTGACAAGCTCCTATTTATACACCTTAAAAATTCCTCACATACAGTGGGTTGTGTGGCATATTGGCAAGGCTTGCTGCTGTCATAGTTCATGATAAGTCTCACAGCATGTGATGCTTAGAAACTGCTCCTTGCTGAGCATCAAGACCACAATATTTATCAGGTCAAGTGATATTTCTTCCAAGCATTTAAGTATTACCCAGCAACCCAGACCAGGATAAGCAGTTAGAAGATGGAGGAATTAAATTATTACATTTGCATATCTGACAGTTATCACATAGGTGCAGAAGTTTGCCTTGTATCAATTTTATAACAATTTTATTATCAATTGTATCTATGTAAATTTTTCTTTGGATGTCAGCCATATTAATAGTGATTTTTTTCCAGCTTTAATTTTTGCACTAAATATCATTCCTCACTAGACAAAAGATTTTAGCCGCATTTTAATTTTTCTTAAAAAAAGTGCGAATACGTCAATGGTCAGAACACAATGTGCCACTTCCTGGAGCTCTGCACATCGATATAGTGCAGCTTTCCACTTTTCCACTTCATGACAAGGTAAAGATAATTTGCCCTAGCAACGCACCGCAAAGGTCTGAGATAACACAAGACTGCAAAACATGACAACATTTTCAAAAAGTAAATTATTAATTCTTTTTACTACACAGGTAACACATTAGTTCTTTACCATACAAACCAATAATTACACAGTGATTAAACCTCAAGGTTCACTTATTTCACTTGTTCAACAGTTTAAAAAGAAACAAAGAACTTCCACAAGCTATGGCCTGATGGCTAGCCCTGAGAAAACAGTGCGACAATTATTTGCAGATGGGTAGTTAGCTTCTAGGGCTATCACTTAGTTTTATAGAAAACTGCCGATACTTAAAAGCATACAGTGAAGAACAATCATTCCGAATGACATTCAGAACTAGGGTGGCAGCAAATATACAGGACTTCCAGCTACACCCCAAAGGGTTCACACCCCTTCCTTTAAAAAACAGCCTCTTAGCCATTTTAAATCACGGACATTAAAAACAAAGCTACAAACTAATTAAAGTCAAGTACTACGCTTTTCTTTATATATGACCTCTGATCTTATTTGCACAGCCACCCAAAAGCCTCTCTTCTCAGCCTCAAGTGGAAATGTTTTCATGTACAAATACGATGTTTTAGACAGACTGAAAAGAAAACATTTACACTTAGCCATAAGCAGCTAAAAATGAAACTATGGACTAGAAATTTCGAAAGTTTTAATCTTTAATCATTTATTTCAAACACGATATTCATTCCAAATAGGACACCATGTAAAAACAGCAATCCCTCCCCAAGTTCTAGACTGGTACTCACTAAATCAGTGCCGTTACTCCCATCTTCTTATCAGTACTTATCCACAGTTTGCCTTCAACATCAGCTGCTGCCAGCTCAGAGCTGAGCAAGGAGAGGCCTGCTTCCCACTTCATTTCCTTCTCCCTCACCCTAAGCAGACCATCACATGCGCTACGCACAGCTCCAGAGCAGTCCTCTGCCTCAAACTTCACTCTCCCTCTTCACTTTTTCTGTTCACCGTCTCCCTCCCTCCAGTCCCGAGCCCTTTGAAACAACACAGGAAGCTGTCCCTTCAGCCAATCAGCACGCTGCCCTCGGGTGAGACAATGGCCCTGGTATGCGAGAGAGAGGGGGGTCTGTGACTCCGCCTGTTAGGAGACTTCCCTTGAGGAGCAGACATATTTCTTAAAGGCACAGCTGCACACTGCTCACTTGTTGCTCGGGGTTATTTACACTCTCGGCGATCCCCAAGATAGAGACTAACATGCTCCCATGAGGTGCTTCTAATGCTGCTCTTCCCAGCCGTTTCCTAGCACTACAGCAACGTCCTGGGTGGCAATCGTCTGTTAAAGGCCAGACATCTGACTTATAAGCATGACTATATGACAGGTAAAAAGAGGCAATCTGATGTCAGGAGATCAGCTCCCTTATTCACAACATGTAGATAGTAAACGGTCATAAGAACAGGCCGTTTACTTCTCTCGGCCCCCGGTAAAAGCATACAGACTCCAGCTGCTGCCCGAGTTTTGGCCCTTTGGGACTATGCCCGCTTTGATTTCTGCAGCATTTCCCTGGTGCTG
Source organism: Petrocephalus sullivani (assembly GCA_026780845.1). Taxonomy (NCBI): domain Eukaryota; kingdom Metazoa; phylum Chordata; class Actinopteri; order Osteoglossiformes; family Mormyridae; genus Petrocephalus; species Petrocephalus sullivani. Next base: position 16,595,730 of record JAODKM010000039.1, read on the forward strand.
ACACCCTTATTCCTGCCTCTATGCTCATGCTGAACGCTCCCTTTGCCAACCAGCCCGGAGCAAATCTCACTGATGCTGGAATTCAAAGAACAGCACTACTTTCACTACCTTCACTGGCCCCAGGGCACCTCTATGTATGGCAGCCCTAACTCCTGCAGAACTTGTAATAAATGATAACTGAAAAGATACATAAACATCAGTCTTTTTTTATTTCTGCTCCCTAAAATGAACAGAATTCAGTATCTCAACTAACTCAGGATTATAACAATTGTGTTCACCATTTAATCTTTGTACATAATTAAAGCATGTATTACAACCACAAATAATTTATCACAAATGTACAAGACAAAAACGGTTTTACGGTTTAGCACAAAAGTTAAATATTTATCTATACACACACACACACTTGTGAAAAACCCCACTCCCAACAAGCATAGCTCCTAACCAGCCCTAACCTTAACCATAAGTAACTAAAGAAAATACAAGACTTATGGTATTATTCATTTTTTTGACTGCATTTACAGATTTTTATAAAAATTAGGTTACCCTTGCGGGGACCGAAAAAATGTCCCCACAAGGTAAAAAGTAACATATTTTCATCACATTGTGAGTACATTGGGTTCCCACATTGGGTTCCCACATTGGGTTCCCACATTGTAACGATTACAAATCCACACACAAACCCATTATCTAAATGGAGACTGTCCATTCATTTCTATGGGAAAAACCCTTAATCCCAACCACCACACTCTTAACCTCTAACCAGCTATAACCTTAATCATAGGTAACCAACCATCATACAGGACATTTGGCATCTTTACTTTTTCGATTGCAATCACAAATTTTTATAAAATTATCCAAAACACACATGCACACACACACACACACACACATGCACACACACACACACACACACACACACACACACACACACACACACACACACAC
>JAODKM010000039.1:16606306-16626996 GCA_026780845.1 Petrocephalus sullivani
CTTTATGCTCAACTGATTGGTTGAAACCAAATCCTGGTCTGGATTTTTACTTTCTGGACCTGAAATTGACACCTCTGATGACAACTACGTCAAAAATTCTATACTCAGGACAGGAGCCTCCATCCTGGGCGATCACAATTCTGTCCCAGATCTCTTAGGGCTCCTGTCATTCAGGGGCCCTTGGAATCTTCCTAAGTCAAACACCAACCACTCTCCCTCAATGTTGCTCTTGACTCTGGGTGTTCATTATAAGTCATGGGCAGCCCATCAGAAGGAAGGTCTCTGAAAAGTCCTCCAGGACATTCAGAAAGCTGGAGCAGGAGCTCCCCGTGCAATCACCTGAAGGCCACCACTCTACCCATGCCTGGGAGTCAAGGGGAAACTTGTACCTGTAACAAGTGGTTCTGTTTAACGCCAACAAAAACGTACACAAACACTTAAAAGCATGCAAATGCAGCCAGTTTTCAGAATAATAAGTCATGTAAAATAAGGATGGCCTACTCCACCTAGCCTAGGGTGTGCAATGTCATCCACAAAGGGCCAGTGTGTATTTGCAGTTTTTTGGGATAACGCTTCAGCCAATCAGTCCTCTAATTAGGGAGATGCAGAGAAAACCTGAATATACAATGGCCTTTTCTGGGTAAGATTGGCCAGCCCAATCTAGGCTAAGAGGAAGAGTGCACACACGCAGGGAGGACATGCAAACTACACGCACACAGAGCAGGGGTGGAATTTGAACCCCTGACCCTGGTGGTGTGAGGCTACTGAGCCCGCGTGCCATTCCATTACAGTATATAATTATTAGGCACACTCACTGATATGTCCGTCTGTCCACTCTCTCCATCCCCTCCACCCCCATGATGAGATACCGGTACCCTCCTTGCAGGTTCACATCTGTGCATGTCGCCTTCTTCACAAGCATCACCTCACTGTTTCTCTGTACATGTTCAGTACCTGCCACAGACAACACACACGCAAAAAGTGTTCATCTGCTCTACTATTCTTTATGCACAGACAAGGGTCAGGATTTCCCATGGTCTTCTTTGTACTTATGATGACTGGCGCAAAGTATGAACTTACCCTTTTTAAATATATCTTCTATTTTGGCAACGTAATTCACAAAATCTCCTTCTTCCACTGCAGACTCAATTTTCACTTTAAAGACTTAAGGAAAGCACAGAGGGAAAATATTAGTCCTGCAGCATTTGTGCTATGAGATCACATTCTGCTTCTTGTGGACAATGTTTCTCTATTGTCCTACCCAGAAACAAACTGAAAATTTCCATAAAACTAAGTTTCGTATGAATCACTGCACTGTCTATTAAGAAGTGCCGTGTATCATGAAGTGGAGCCTATACAGTACCATATCTTATTCTGTCTTCACACGCCGCATCTAATCGCATTTGAGCAGTGATGGTGAGATCCAAGCGGCTTTTGAAGCTGCCGCAATCAGCTAGGACCACAAAGGAAGACAAGAGTCATATATTCCTGCACAGGCAACTGTGCACATAACTTTGACAGTTCCATGCAAAAACAACCGATAAGGCAACATTTTGTTCTGTGCTTGGCCTGGTACAATGTCATCAGGCTTGCTCAAAACTGCCTGGTTTTTTGAGGCCTACCTGCCATGCACTGACACTCATCCCCCTCACACAATCTCAGGAACCTGCGCTCCCCATGTGGGTAGTATAACTTGGAGCACTGGCTATCTGTGGGAAGTGGGGAAGGGTACTGATGCTCTGCATATGGCATCAAGCCCAAAGACAGCAAGCAAACTGCAGAGTACTGGGGCCTGGTACACAGGTATGGGCACAGGGAGGGGATGAGCAGGGGTACCTGGGTCACGGTACTCATACACTTTGAACTGGGGGGAGCTTGTCATGCCAGTGCGGAAATGTTCTTGTATCCGAAACCCCACACACAGGAATGTCTCTGAAGGGATCTGCCAAAATGGAAGATAATCAACACAAATAAACACAAGTTGACATACAGCCCCGGAAAAATTTAAGAGACCACAGCACAATTAAAAAAATATATCTGCATTTTTAAATCCTGGTTTAATCCCGGTTCTGCTGGCAGAAGGCTACACTGAGCGGCAGGCTGATTCCAGGTTCAACGTCTCTAAGACAGCAGTAGCCTACAGAAGAACAATGTGAAGCAGGACACACTGGGAATGACCAGAAACCAGCCAGGTAATGGGCGGAAGTGACTTTCTAATGCCAGAGACGACCGTCAACTTATCCAGCAGTGCCTCATGAATCGGAGGAATGGGAAACATTAAGTGGTGTGAAGTGCACAGCTAGGACGGTTAGTATCAGGAACCTAGAAGCAGGACTGGAGTCCCATTAAGCAAGGAAGAAGCCCTTCATCAAAGAGAAACAGAGAAGAACCAGGATGCAATCTGCAAAAAAATTTATATTTTACACAGATGCATAACCATAAATTGAGAAATGAGTGAAACAAAAAAATGTGTTGTGGTCTCTTAATTTTTTCTGGGGCTGTATATGAACACACAAGCAACAAGGGACAGTACACATGGCGGCTTGTCACATGTCCCAAGTCAAGTCATTAGCCTGTAGAAACAGTCAAAGGAAGACAACAGGCAAGTCTCATACTTACAGAGTCAAGTTGTAGAATGACCTGGTCTCCCTTAATTTCATAATGGGACACTAGAGAATCTAGTGAATTTCGCATCTGTAGAGAACCACAGCGAAAAACACCTCATCAGTATCTGATTTGGAATATACTGCACAGCAGGGACAGTGTCTCAAAAGGCTTATTATTAATGCTATAATGCTATAACAAAAGAAGAATACTTCATCATCAATGATTCATTATTCTGGATGAATATGGCATTACTTGATATTACCTCACATTTGCCTGAATTAAAAGCAGCCTTTTTTTCTTGAAACTGTCAATTGAAAACGGGATCACCATATTCCAGTTATTTCAGAAATCAACTAATTTCATTTATATTTAAATTCAATAAAAGTACCGTAATTGCTGCTTGTTGAATGAAGTACAGCCGTAAACTAAACGTAGCTTGCATTGCTACAAAGCACGCCAAACACAGGAATTGAGTTGTCAGGCTCATCAAAAATAGTGTCTGCCTTGTACACGGCTGTAAAATAATGTCTTAGTTGCTTGGTAGTAATGATTTAGTTCAACAGTAAAATACATAATTTCTGTGTAAAGTGTTTTCCACATTAATGAATTGATTTTTTTTTTGCCACCCCTTATATTCAGAAAACTATGCTAATTCTGATCAGCGATTGCTACCAAATGCGGAAGGATTTGGCATTAGCCTACTGAAAACCGTATACAGCGGTCGGCTTGTATAAAACCCTACAACTCCTACAAATATGACTAGGTCATGATTTTATTATGCATTTAAAAACTCAGGACAGTCCATTTATTTTCCCTTTTCCATGACGGGAAAATGAATTTTGAAAATCCAGGTTTTTCAGGACATATGGGATCCTTGAGTTTCTTACTGAAGCCATGTGAGATACTTGAATTAAATAGAATGTGGCCAACTCACCATATCCAGGTCGTCCAGTACAGGCTGGATACCTGTCGGCAAATGAATCTCCATGATAGTGTGTGCTGACTCCATGTACACATCATTCTCCAGAGGTTTGTACCTGCGCAGCACACATACATGTAAAATTTTATATATATAAAACACACACACACACACACATCCATTCTGGACCTGAAATACACATGTACATTTTAGGATCAGAAAGTAAAAATCCATACATACACACACACTTTAAATAATGTCATATCTGCTTTGCCACAAATTTTTTGTCAGATAGAGTTACCATACGTATGCTTTCCTCGGACTATGTTCAGAAATAATGTATAAAGATGCACAAATGGAAGGAAATAAGCAGGGCCGAAGTAAGTGGGACATTTATCGTTATATTGCCCTTAAAATAAACACAAACTTAAACTTACTTGGCACAGGCGACGAGGCGGGGTAACATGAACATGACATCTGGGGAGAATGTGGGGGAAAGGCTCTGTTACGCACTGGGTAGGTTACAGCATGCTACAAACTCGTCTGCTGAAAAATGCAGGAGGTGCTTTTCTACCTATGGCACCCTGAACAGCTGGGCGGGTTTCAATGGTCAGATCAAAGTGACAGTTGTCATTAGACTCTGTCATGCTGTAGTAGACAGTTTTCAACTGCAATGAAAGACACATGCAAATCTGACATCAGAGAATAGGGAACAAACTTTAAACCATTTTAAAAACACAACATGGCAAAAGTGCATAAAAATGCGTATTTATTAATTATGTGTAATATATGTATGTTGTGCTTATATGAATAGAGGGAACAAACTTACATTTGCAACTGAGACTCCAGTACTACTTCCTGTGCTCAGGATGACATCATCAGATTGTTCTACCTGTGAAGATGACTTAGGATTTCATCCTCTCAATTCATGAAGTGACAGGGATTTGATTACATATAAAGAAATGAGTACAATCGTGTGTATAGCTACTCTATAACTCATATAGCTATAGATTTCGCTGAAAACAATCACACATAGACTCATGACTTTTTAGAGAATAATTTTAAGTGCTCAGAACACATTGGTAAGAGCAGGATTAGAAGGTGGATGTTATGGGTCTGCGTGTGAGGAACTAGCATACAAGCAACCTAACCTGAACTACTGTGCTCAGACATTAACCACAGAATGAAATAATCTCTCGTTTAATTTACCCCTTATACAGAAAGAAATGAGCAGGGGAGTGAGTCGGGAGGAAGCAGACTTGCCTGTATTGATCTGCTTATGTGCTGATTCTCTGAGAGCTTAATAAATTCCAGATCGCCCTTATTTCTGTAGCTGGCACGGATCTCCATATCAAGCTTGGCATGCTGGACCAGCTGGCTGTATTCCTTCAAGGCCTCTAGAGTAAGAATGGTGTCCTAGGATGAGGAGGATGGAGAATAAGCTACGGGTCACAGTCAGTCTACTTGGTCACTTGCCTTTGATGCATTATGATTGAGGCCATGTAATTAAGAGCAGTTTCACTAGATTAGTGTTTTTGTGGTAGGCAGCTGGTCACTTTTCCAATATGCTCAGGATTGTAAAGGCACACTGAGTCCTTTATCTATTTATCGCATGACTGGCGATGCTCAGAGACCTGTGTTGAGTGGAATCCTCCTCCGTAGCGCTGGTCCTGGGTCAGCCACCTGAGGATGGGGGCCGCATACTCTTTATCCCCGTAGAGCATCGCAGTGAGCAGGACATACACCGTGGTCTCCACAGACTGTGCGGAGATCCTATTAGGCATCGAAGGGTTAAGAGGCTCCTTTTCCTCCTTCCAGAAGCGAATCGAAGGAGGATTTCCTGCACCACCGCAGTTTGCACATTTGGATGTTAATGTAACATTCATTGATGGCAAATGGACACAATCGTCACATAATAGTTTTTGATATGCTTTGTGCTTAAGACAGACATGACACTGCTACTCATACTGAGGTACTGTGTGTCTCTTGTTTAGCTGTAATACCCATAATAGTAATAAATATCTTGTTCTAAAGGTTCTGTCTGAAACATGGCTTCTTATCTGCCACAGTACCTTTCACTTGGGCATAATTCTGGAGTCTCTCATACAGTTCACGTGCAGGCATGCTGCCCCGGTCCAGCAGGGCTAAGGCATAAGCGGTGACCGCCCGCACATACAGACTCTTCAGAGACTGGATGTTGTCAGACAGGTAGCTGGCTGCGTGTTTCAGGACATCCCTAAATTCCTGAGCACGGCAGGAGATGAGAAGGTCACTGCACCATTCATTTTGAAAGAAATAAGGATGGATATTTACACTGGTGCCACCAGGCGGCCGGGAGGGGCGGGGGGACATTATATGCAACATATTTTAGGGTACATAAAGATGCAGCAACAGTCAAATAAGTCAAAGCTGTATTGAACATAACTGGAGATTAGTGTGGTGTTTTTACACTCGGTTAAGTCTATGCACATCTGATCATTGGAACATTAAATCCAACAAGAAACCAAGGTACATCAGTAGGCGATCCCTTCTACAGCAAATCCATGAAAAATTTCTATTAAAAATAAATAATAATAAATTTAATTCCACCCCTATGAAAAATTTCTGGAGGTGCCACTGGATATATAACCAAAATGTAAACAGTTTCCAAGTGGACCAGCCTATTAAAGTACACATACAGGCATATAGTCAGATAAGCACACTAAGATACTAGATGAAATCAACTTTGCATCCACATGTAAGCACACTTAAGTGAGACAGGTCATACCATCAAGTTGCACGCCGGCACTGCCATTGCATTCTTGATACCGATCATGACAAAGGAGGTGATGTAGGCCGTCTGCTCCTTCACATTTGCACCTGCACCCTATGACACCAACGTCAGCACAGAAGCAAAAAAAAAATGCTTGGAATCAGGTTTCCATAGTCATTAAATAAAAACACGTTTTATTTGATGGAATTCCCATTCCTATGGAAAGAGCTTCTTTGCAAAGATCATTACCATGAGTTTAACTGGCTTGTAGTCAGAAAGCTCTTTGAAGGAGCCATCACTATTCTGACGGGTAGACTCCAGCCAAAAGATGGAGTTGCAGAATGACTTCTCGTCCACAGGAACGTATTTGTTCACCTGGCCAAGAGTCTTCAACACTAGAGCGGTCAACCTACAGAAGAGAGCAGATGAGTAAGCTGCCATCCAGCACCACAGTGAAGTAAGGACACCCAGATGTGCCACAGCTGTGCTACGGTTTTCCACGCAGACATACCATGTGCTGGCCTCCCTGTCTTTCCACATGCTGTAACCATTCTCAGCTTTCTTCTTGAATGACCTGAGGCTGGTGACCCCTGTGCTAGCCATAATATGGGACGGGGGTGGGGGGGGGGCAGAGAAAACAGTAAGGAATACCTGTTAATCAGAGCGACATGTAGGCGCCCCTGTCCGACGGGCGCGTGATACCCACCTTCCTTCAGCTTCCTTTTCAGCTCCATACGGCTTTTGGATTCATCCTGCCCCAACAACTCCCACCTCTCTGTCTGCTCCAGGAAGTCGAAGACGTAATAGATGGGGAGGATGCCCATGATCTCCACTTCAGCAGAACCGCGTGGCAAGCCTGTCAGCTGGTACAGCCCGTTCGGATCATTCACGATGGACAGCACCTCTCCAAAGAGTTCACCTGCACACAAGTAGTGGCAACAAAACAGATATTTGAGATAGTAAAGGGTTAAATGTCTCAAATGTCTTGAAAAATAGTCCCAAATATTTTAGCTAGATACAACAGTGCAAAATGCAAGGTGTACTTTAGGGTAATTTTTCTATGTTTTATGAAGATATATATGCATAACAATCTCGCACCATAGACAGTGAGGACGCGATCCACTTTGGACTTCGGTACCAGCTTTTCCGGGAGGCTGCCCTTGAATTCCAGCCTCCTTCTCAAAGTCCCTGCGACACAGAGGTTTTGGTGAAAAGGCAGTAGCTGCATTTCAGCATGACCTGTCAGCAGAACAGACAAATACAGGCCATGTACACTAGGAGCATCCTGATGAAAATGACTGCATATTAAAATGTGCACCATAGACAGCCTGTGGATCAAGAGTTCCTGCAACGTTCCGTTCATTCTTGATGCCCTCCGGCTGTAACAGAGAGCACATAAAAAGCCTCAGAAGAAGGTGGAGTACAGAAGTAGACATAAAAATTCCACTTATTACTAGTAGGTTGTAAGGGGAATGGAAGTCGTCCTTATGCGCTTACCACCACGCGGAGCGTCTTGGTGACAGTTTCAGAGCCTAGGGGGCTCTGAAGAGTAAATTTAAGTGAGTGAGACCCCGCCTCCAGGGCCATGAGAGTGAAGGAAACTCTGCTGACAGAGGTACTCTTCAGGTCTGTCTTGCTGCATGGTGTCCTTTGTGCCCCGTCCTCTCCTACCGGCCTACCATGAACCAGGCAAATCCCTTTGGGGGCTGTGAGTGTCACGCAATACTAGCCATGGAGGGAGAGGACGAGAGTGTGTGTCAAAAACGTCAGCGCACACATAAAAAAATGAAAAAACACAAATGAACCAATGAAGAAAATAGATTAATGTGTTAGAGCAATGTTTCCCAACCCGGTCCTCAGTTCCCAACAGTATTAGAGATTTCATGAACATTCTATGATTTATCGCTGAACATTTCAGGAAGTGTTTTACTTTTTAAATTGAGACATTGCCAAGCACAGCTATAGGGATAAGGGCACTGTTATGATTATAAATATATTTTTAATCCAGGACAAATCCGATCCAGTTGTTTGCTGAGAAGGTAACAGCACCACTCACCCATGAATCTTTATTCAGTTGGTTATAGACAGAGCCAAGCAGCTCCAAATGCTCTCCACGGACCATCGAATATGGCAAAGGTACGTCCAGGCTCACTTGCTGGGTCACTTGTACCCTCAGTGGATCTGAGACACATATTCCTGCAGGCACAGGACAACAGAAATGAGCTTCCCTAACTTTTTGTAAAAGGTACTGAAAAGGGAGACTGGCATCCCAGCGTCTGCGGAGGCACTGCTGGTGTCTCTTCATGGTCAGTTCTGCAGGTTCTGCCTCCTACTTACCCTCGCTGAACATCCCCACGGCTCTCATCTCCCAGGTGGTGAGAGAGTCTGGTAACTTTCTCTTCAAGGTCATCAGCCCTGACCTGAGAGACACTTGAACACTTGAAACTATCATGACATTTACACCGAGACAGACCTTACTAAATACACATCCCTTTAACTGATTGCCAACTGCATTTCAGTCAGTTAGACATATCATTTGGTGACGCATTTGGTTGTTATAATAGTAGTAATAGTAATTAGTATCTCCGCTGATAATTAGATTGAAGCATGTGAAATAATAAAGTGAGTAATTAGACGACCGTTCAATGTCTGTCTTCTCACCTGTCAGTGATGCGATGAGTCTCCCAGAGCCAGCTCTCTGGGAAGTAACTGCGCATCCGTGTGGTGACCCATCCTAGGTAGACTTCAATCTCTGTGAGCGGAGATCAGGGAAGTCAATGACAATTCCGCACATAAACAAGACAGCATATCTAGTATAGTAGTCACTTCAGACAGCAGTTACGAAGGACACGTCTGCTCACCCATACGTGCCAAAACCAGATCGCGGCCCTCCGTCTTCTGAAGTTTAATGCGAAACTCACAGCACTCTATGAAGATGTCCTTGCATATCGTATTGGACTGGTCTCGGAGCCGATCCGCCCGGGATTTGCAGCTGTCCAAGAATGGGCTGTTCCTCATTCCCATTATGCAGCACGCGCCGTTTTCTTTATATGACTTAACTAGAGGTAGAGAAAAGTTGCTGGTGACCAAATATCTACCTCACATAAATCCCCACTCCGTATAGCAGAGTAATTTACATATGTGACCATCATGCTAGCTTAAACGCCCTTAACTTCACAGAACTCGTCATTGAACTCGCCTTTCCTCATAATTTCCGGATGCATGCGGGTCTGTCTCTTTGGTCGTACCAGTGCCGAGCAAGTTTCTCCTGCAGGACAAAGGCCACGTCAGTCAGAATCCACTGCAAATGCACCTGGACTGTTTATCTGCAGTGTTTTCATCAACAGTTTAAGCTGGAAAACTTGATTGTACAGTTAGCGGCAGACAAAAATATAGCTAAGAGAGGGAAAAAAAATCCCATTAACCACATAGGCAAGTTTCTTTTCTAATGACAGTTTCGGAAATCTATCAGCAATAAGGCACGTAAAGGCCATCTATGTGTGATATTTCTTTAGCGTAATGCGACATGGAGCACCTTCGGGCTGGGTGGCCCTGGCGTTGGCGTTGGTCACGAACGTTAGGCCGGCGAGGCGAAACACGTCAGCGTTGTCTTTGCCACCTCCACCCCCACAGCCTTGGTCGCTCTGCTCAAAGTGACGCAGAACCTGTGGCCGAGTGGGGAACATCCACTCAGGTATATAGATGCTAAATACAGACTTATGTAATGAAGCCCTCCTGGGATCCTGAGCACAGCACAATTCCATACGACAAGCTTGCAGCAAACAAACCCAAGACACATGAGGGCTGAAGGATGAACGACAGCCACAGAATAAGGAAATACGAGAGCTGGAAAAGTAGCAGCTGATCTCTCTAGCTACCTCTTCCCATCAATCCATCCATCCATCCATTCATCTTCTGTACCTACTTGTCCTATTTGAGGTTGTGAAGGGGTCTTGAGCCTATCCTGGAAGCTATGGGTGTAAGACAGGGAACGACCCAGGATGGGGCACCACCCCATCACAGGACACACTCACACACCATTCACTAACACATCCAATTAACATTAGTGTGCTTTTGTACTGTGAGAGGGGGGGAAGAGTACCCATAAGAAACCCCACGGTGATATGACGGCAACATGCATACGCCACACACGGAACCATGGTGGAGACTCGAACCCTGGTCCTAAAAGTGCCCCCTACCTCTTTCCATTCAAGGAAAAAAAAATCCACTTTATATCATTAATAATTAGTAACTGACTGCAGGTAAATCAAAGCACTTACCCCCTGACCTCCCCTGGCCCCCTGGTAAATAATCTGCAGTGGCTGGGTCAGACCGACGAGAGCCTCACCGTGGTCAGAGGGTCCTTACTGGGAGCTCTGAGATTGTAGATAGCAGAGTCTACTGAGGAAAGGGCTACGAGGGAGTTAAACCTCGCTGCCACCTGCAGATCCAGGGTATCCTGGGGGTTGTAGTCCCGTGCAGGAGCCGAGAGCTTCACCTAGCGATCGAAGCCGAAAACGAAAAGCGAGTCTTTCGCGGCCTGCCGAGTTCCCGACTTTTTATGACTTTTGCTAAAAGCAAGTTCAGCCCGGAGGCATTTACCTGGAGATCATTGACACATTTATCTCTCACGTCCATCCACACGGAGTCTGCCACGAGCTCGGCAATGGCTTCACCAGTCATGATGTAATAGACCAGCAGCCGGGCAGAAGGCACCATGTCTGATGTCACCCTTAAGTTGATGGGCTGGAAGATGGCTCCAGTGTGATGAGGAACAGTGTCAAACTTCACAATCTTTCCCTTAGAAATAACCTAGTACCGGATAATGAGGAAATACAGGAGAAATTGTACTGCGTAAGGCGGGTAAGACCGATGTAATCAGGGGCTATACGACATGCTTACATCGGCAGTACCTGGTAGCTGAAGGATTTGAGTGGAATATTGCTATAATGCTGGAAGTAGATATTAATACTGACATAGTCTCCCACAGTCAACTCCTGATAGTGAGAAGCCCAGTCAATGTAGAGATAGCGCTTGTTGGTAGATGAATAAGCTACAGTTTCATGTCTTAATAAAGCCTGGTTGTCGGGAAGCAGACTCTTGTCAGCAGTCTTCAGCTGAAATAAGAGGCATACAGATGTACACATATACACATATTAGATTGTTTTAAGATTATGAAGCAGTCAAACAGAGCTTTACGTTACCAAATTTTAGACAGAAGTGCATGCAAGCACTTAAGTTTTGATATATAAAATGAAGTGCAATTAAGCATTTTACAAATGAGAAGACTGCTTTCTTACAGTAAAAACTGCAGATCTGCAGTCAGAAGGCACATTGTAAACAAAGCTTGTGGTGCCGTCTTTTTCCCTGGTCTGCCCACTACCCTCCAGCTGTCCGGAGTATTTCAACGGGCCCACTTCTCCATCATTTTTGGTCATCAAAGCACGCACTGTCACTGCCACCCCACCCACTGGCTTCTCCAGAGGATCCTTCACAAGAACCTGCCGACACAGAAAACACCAGAGCGCCACATTCTTAGGACAAACCCTTAAAGTAAGCAATATACTGTAGTGAGATGCCTCCAAGATAAACGCATGCATGCAACACAGCTGTCCAATGTGGTGAAAGGAAGAAACTGGTGAGATACAAGCGTTCTCTACCCTTATAAAGTATGGCAATCCCGGCTTGATGAAAGGTGGAGTCGCGATCAGACTTAGGGTGTAAGGTGACAGGAGGAATTTAACGGAAGCCATCTCTGCCTCCTGAGAAATTCCACCTAATGCACGGCAAACAAGTGGAAGACAGGGTTGTGCACCATTCAGAACTGAAATGAGGATAGTCCTGCAAGTAAATTGATTATATAATTGTTTATGTTTCACAAGATTATATGATATACCTGTGTTATGTGATTGCATTGAATTTCTTTTAATTGAAATTCAAATTCAATGTCCTGAGAGGTGTGGCCAATTCAATTAAAATTCCAATTAATAAATAGAATAGAGAACAATTCATAAATTTTGAATTCTGCGCAACCTTGGTGGAAGATAATTAGGTAACACTCTTACCAATTATATACGCAAATTTTGAATAAACTTATGAAAGATGCAAAGCTCCTTGTGGTGCGATTTCTAACCCAGTCCTCGGGGAACACCAGACAGTCCACATTTTTGCTTCCTCTCAGCTCCCAGCACGCCTGAACCAGGTATTCGGTGTTCCTGATTGGCTGGGAGCTGGGAGGGAGCAAAAACGTGGACTGTCCGGTGTTCCCCGAAGACTGGGTTGGGAAACACTGCTCTACTTCACCTGTCCATTGGACTGTAGAAATATTAAAACTGGTTTATTACTGGTGCTGTTCCTTACCATCAGTCTCCTGTACAGTGATGGCCACATACAGAAGCTTTCCATTCATGTCCTGCAGAGTTCTGGGCCCTTCACCCTCTTGTCGTTCCAGTGCTACTTTGGTGTTGAAGAACACTTCCAGCGACCCATCAGTCAACTGCAGAGTAACCAAGCAGAACATTATATTCCAAACATATTAGGTTAATATATGCTTAGGATTTTCACTAACAAATATTGGGAAATGTATAAGGAAAAAAGACAGGTTCACAAGCTCTGGCTCAGCCATGCAAAGAACTGGAACATTGAATCTGTTACCACTTCTCTACTTATGGTGTGCGGCAACAAGACAGTGTTGGGTCCATCGATATAGCCGTATCTCAGGAACACGTCTGCGGTGGAGACTGGAGCACCGTGGTTGTACCTGGTATGTAAATCAGTCACAAATTACTTAAGCCCACATTGTGTGCTTCTCTTTTTCAGGTCATACTGTGTGGGAGTTTACAAATAATTCTATGGCATAAACCAGTGTTTCCCAGTCCGGTCCTTGGGGACCCAGAGTCAGTCCATGTTTTTGTTCCCTGCACGTTCCCTCCCAGCTAGGAGGAAGCAAAAACATGGACTGACTCTGGGTCCCCAAGGACTGGATTGGGAAACACTACCATAAACACAAACAGAATGAACACAAGCAGTACTGATACCCAGATGTGTTGTGTCTGTCATCTGTGTGCAATGTATTTATTAAAAAGGAAAACAATCTGTCTTTTCACACAAAACTCATTATAAAATTGTTGTAAATGTCAAATAACTCATAATTAAGAACAACACAGTAACATTTTGTAGCAAAATTTGTACCTGGCTGTCACTGTCAGCTTAAATGATTCAAATTTGGCAGCAGAGATGTAGTTGAGTTCTGGTTGAATTAGTACAGATATGCTGGGTAAGACTGCAAAGAAAGGACACTGAGTGAGACCCATGAAGAGGTTCTGGTGACAGATTTATCAGAAACTATAAGTCTATAATAGAAGGAGAGAAGTGGTTTTGTGGAACATTTAACCCTAAAGTAATTATTACAAATTGAGCTCAGTAATTTTGTGATAACATTCAAAAGGACAACAGTTCCTCCATCAACCCCGCAAGTGATGGTTCAAGGTTACAGTGATCTTGGATGGAAAATGCTTTAACCTAATAAATGGTAATGTGGTCCACAGGAAACACACAATGAGAATTGCAAAAAGCAAGTAGCTGCTATTGATTTACCGTATTCCTTAACCTCGAATTCAGCTGACGCCCACGTACTGAAGTCATTAGTATAAGTGGCCTCGATCCTCCAGACACCAAATCTGCAACATGAATTACAGTGAGGTCCGTTACTCGGACCTGATCCCACAAAGGGCCATAAATTCATTATTCAAAGATGTTACAAAGAGGAAATGTGAACTTCACAATAAACAATGCCATGTGGTACTGAAGCTTCTGACATGGGTTTAGTTACTTAACATTCAGGGTGAGCTCTTACTTTGGTTGAAGGGGGATTTTAAATGGTGCTGGCATGGAGAGAATCCCACTGACATCTCTCATCTGCACAATGTCTACTTTAACTGCCTCCGGGTCCTTCGAAAATCAAGCAGAGGAACAACACCAGCAGCTGCGTCCAGTCTCCATAGGATCTGGACAATGCAATCTTAAAAATTTGATGTTAATTATGTCTGTTTAATTTTATTTGTTTTCAAGTCTAAACAAAATATAGACTCAGTGGCCACTTTATTAGGCAAACCTGCTCCTACAAACAGCAAATCAAGTGGATTCAACTAAATGCATACAGTATGTGCACAAGGTCAAGAGGTTCAGTTATTGTGTGGCTGAGATTTAGAGCATTCTAGATGTGTGATGTAAATCGTTTCAAATGCAGTATGATTGTTGGTGCCAGGTCTGGAGAAAGTCATCTCCGAATGCACAACTCATCAACCCTCGAAGTGATTCTGATCGGCACTATGTAGAACTTAGTACCTACAAATAACATGGCTAGTGTGTGTATTAACACTTTCAGAAATACTCAGGAAATAAAGCTACTGTAAAACTACATTTTAATTAAGTTTCTGTTTTAATGTCACTGTAATGGGGGGTCAGTGGGTAGCTCTGTTGCCTCATACCCACCCTTGCATTTTGTGCATCTTTGCATTTGTGAGTTCATATGTATTCTATGTATCATTTCCTCCTCCATTCCAAAGACATACAGTTAACGGAACTGGAATCCTTGAACTGTCCACTGTGTGTGCGTGTGTGTCCTGCAATAGGTTGGTTTCCTGTATAAGGTGTTTCCTTGATTTATGCTATCTGGGATTGGCCCTAGGCTCCCTGTCCTGCTCTACGGGATATGTGGTTTGAACATAATGTCAATGCTCACAATTATTGTACTTAAAGGTACATTCCCCAGCCGCACTCACCAGAAAGGTGAGAGTGACAGGCCTCAGTGCTGGCTTCAGTTCGTCGTTGATGGAAAACACTCGCACCTTCACTGCACAATGTCCCAAAATAGATGATTAGAACCCTGAAGCTCACGCAAATGGATCCATATGCTATTCACAAGGAACCACACAACAAGCTGCCATCATCAAAGGCCAAGATACTCAACACCTTGCAGTATGTGGATACAGCTAAACTGTCATGTCAGCTCACATCCGAAATGGTAATCCAGGCTTTTGTGGTCAAGAAAAGCACAAAGCAAAGAAAAGAACCAAATGATGTCACACGCTTCCCAAAAAGCTTTCCAACTTACACACTATCAATGAGAAGTACAAAAATGTATAAAACCAGCACCAAAGCACTTCCTAACTGTGATAATTCCCCAATGCTGCTTTTCCTGACCTGACTGCTCGGGGGTGTAGAGCGGCTTGTCCGTCTGGATGAACATGTAGCCATTTTCACGAGTCACCATCAGCTTCTCCTCCTTCGTGAAGTCCCTGGAGAGTGCCTCCAGGTAGACATGCTTGGCTTCCTTCGGGAAACTCTCTGGTAACAGCTGGATAGAAGGAGCAAAATGTGCTTCTCAAACCAAAGGGGAAACCACTTATCTAGAATTCTGCATGATTAAGAGCCAAATACTTAATAATCATGAGTGGGTGAACAAAAAGACAATTGTTAATAATCAGTTCAAGTGAAAAATCATGCAGAACTGAATTGATATCTTAAAATTCCAAAGACAAATCTGAAATTTATAACCAATTATTTTAAATGGACTGGTGGAACCTGCCATTGCTCAGTAAGAGAACAATGTGATTATCATAACTGCAGCTGCTTCAAACAGCATCATATAGCTATGTTCCCGCAAACAGATAAGGGTTTGGGGCTAAACATCCCAACCCCATTGCCTGGCTACCAAGGGGTACAGCTACGCAGAGAGGAAACATGAACAAAACAATAGGGTGGATGACTGACCTATAGGACCTAGATTACAGGCATTGCTGTGTTAGCATCTCATTTAACCAGAGGTGGCTGACAGTTTAGATAAATTAGTTTAAAACCACCACTGTACCCTAAGATTAAATGTTTGAAAATTAAACATAATTCTGTTTATATTCTACTTTCCAAGTTAAACTGAAATTATGGTTTGGCTATATTATGTCTACAGTAGGAAAATACTTTTAAAGTGGTACCAAGCTCCAAGACTCTGTTATACATTACCCATTGTGGTTACCCGACCACAGTGTATCACCATGTGTCATGCCCTGCCTTCCTGCCCCTCTCAGTCTCCCCCCAGGGTGGCTAGCGAGCCACGCCTGCTGCCTGTTTGTCTCTCCTCTCGTGTCAGTCCTCGCGTGGATCATTCCAGCTGCTGCTTGTTTGCCCCCTCGTCAACCCCGTACAAGAGTGCCTCCCAGTCCTGTGCTCCCCAGTCTGGTCACCGATGTCATCCCCTGCATGTGTGCGCACGCCTCTGATTTCCCCGTATTTTCTGTTTGCCCTGACATCTGCCCCTTGTCTCTGGATCCTTTCTAGGGTGTAACGGTGACCAGACCACGAGGAGCAGACGAGTAAGTGAAGTGCTCTTTTTTACACCGTATGAGCCAAAAAAGTGAGGACGCTGTCAAACATAAATAAAAAGAGTGTTAAGATATACAATCATATACACCCACATTTAATGGAAAATGTAACAAAGGCAGCAATCAAATGCTAGCGACATGCTAAAAGTTGGGGCGAGGCACGTTTACCGCTGTGCTGCATTACCTCTGTTATCACTGTAAACGTTTGGGAACTGAGAAGACCAGTTGCTGGGGTTTCGAAAGCGAAATGTTGTCCCATTCTTGCTGTGTGATGGGACCCGGGTCCTTCCACTATGGAGTCATGTGGTTGTAATGCATGCAGAAGGTGCTTTGGCAGGGTCTTACCGAAGTGTACAAGACCTTCTCTGAAAAAGACATTGTCTGGATGGCAACACATGTTGCTCCAAAGCCTGTATATGTCATTCAGCAACAATGGTGCCTTCCTAGATGGGCAAGCTACCCAAGCCACGGACACTAATGCACCCCCATACCATCATGGATGCTGGCTTTTGAAGTGTCTGCTGATAACAAGCTGAATGGTCCCCCTCTACTCTTTGGCCTGACAGATGTACCTGGGAGGCTCTTTTTATACCCAATCATCTCACTGACCTGTTACCAGTTAACCTAGTTATAAGATATTTCTTATATATCTTAATAATTTCCCAAGGTGTTACACAAGTTTCCCGTCTTTTGTTGCCCCGTCACAACTTTTTCTAAACGTGTTGCTGGCATCAAATTCTAATTGAGCATATATTTGTCATAAAACAATACAAATTTCTGTTTCAACATTTGATGTTGTCTTTGTTCAGTTTTCAAATAAATGTGGGTTTATAATGTGGGTTTGCAAATCACTGCATTCTGGTTTTATTTACATTTCACGCAGCATCCAAACTTTTTGGAAACGGGGTTGTAATATACTTGACCCTTGTCATAGAATGCTAGCCCTTCATGTCTGCCGCATGTCAGCACGCCAGATCTGGCCCTATTTCTAACCAATGTCATTATCTTTGACACTATGAATAAGCAAGGGCCCACCCTCAGAGTCGCCGCGTCCTGGTAGCGGTTTTCTGCCGTGAGCGTCACAGACTGGGTGGAGTATGTCTGCCGCTTATCCGGATAGCTCTTGAGGGACACGGTGAAGGTTACACTCTCCTCATAGCCAAAGAGCTGCATGACCACTCTCTCGGATGCATCTAGTCGCAGGATTTTGGGTGCAGTGATCAGGTACCTGAGGAGCCAGTAGATCATGCATAACAAACAGTCTATAAATATGGGACATTTAGGAAGCCACGGACTAAGCTATCCAGAAATTGTGAATGTGGATGCCCTGCACTATTACGTTCCAGACGCATATTTTCAGAACAATGAATCTCACACTTACGTTCTGTTCTGTGCCACTGCCCTACTGCAAAACCGTAAGATCCAGAAGAGCAGCAGGAACTTCATCTCACAGTGCAGCATTCTGTGGTCCACAGTGCTGCAGAACTGCCACAGCTCCTAACAGCACCCACCAGGCTGTATCTGGCCTTATCCACTAAGCAAGAACGGCCACCCTGTTTATTTGCAGTTAATTATTACCCCCCCCCTCCCCCCCCGCAGTTCAAACTTCTGGCAACATTTCATTATTCAGTAGATGCCATGAAGAAGTAGCTGTTTTATGTTTTATGTAGTGTTGATAATTCAAAATTAAGAGAATGCAATCAGTGAAAAAGTATTATCACTAAAGCAAGTGAAGTTTCACTTAAAGCCTTATTTGAGAAAGGCAGAACAACCCAAAATGCCTAATTCCTTTCTTTTCTATTAATGAGCATCAAAGATTAAAATTTAAGCTGCAGTCGGCCACTTAGTGTTATTGTGTTTTATGGACATGTCCAGTGATGTGGCTTGTTCCTGTGCAGCTAAGAACTGTATTCACAGATTTGATATGGCAGAGCTACACAGACACATCAGAAAGCAACACATCATAAATGTAATTTGAAGGTGAAGGTGATTAATAGTCATTGCTGACGCACCACAGCACACAACAGCGAAATGTGTCCTCTGAATTTAACCCATGTGACATCGTGATACAGCATTGTGCAGCTATGTAAGCACCTGGGGAGCAGTGCTGGGGGACGGTACCTTTAGAAGTTGTTAAATGCTGAGGAAAAAGCTACATAACTTACTAGAAAAAAAAGAAAACAAAGTAAAGCATATTATTTGATTTCACTGAAAAAATCCAAAATGGGCCATTCGAAACATTTACTCCTTGGTAAAAGATGTGAGACAAATCAAATATTATTGGGGAAATTCCATAACTAGTATATTTAAGAATCTTTCTGATATGTGGAAATGGGGCTAAAAGTCTAAATTTGAGTGAGCAGTGGACTTTGATTCCTTAACTATACTAGTTAAGAGGAGAATCAATAAATTATTCTGGTAAGTCACATGACATGCCTTATCCGAAAGGGCAGTGGAGATTACAGGGACAAGTAAGAAAACAACATGGATGGAGGGACTGTTCATAATTTTATTTTTGGGGTTCACTAGAATACATTTACATGCTTCTATGTTCCAAAAATCCATTATATTTCTTATACTGTACACCTCTCTTCACTCTGTCCATAACACTGTCTAAAATGCTGTTAGAGCTGTAAGCCTCACCCCCAGTGTGCTGACTGGTCTCTCGCACCTTTGGTCAGCTTTGCCTACACATTTAGACCCCTGTTTTGCAGTCTTCAGATGGATCCGTGCAGACAGGTGGACAAGAAGAATTGTGTTATGAGGTGACCTCACCATGTCACAGAAGTAAGGGCTGGAATTCCAAAAAGGCATTCCAGACAGATTAGAGAAGAGTGAATTCTGTAGAGAGAGTTATTCCCATGAAGCTGTATAAAACACTAAAGGAAAGGGGAAAAACCAGAAAAGCATAATAGGTACCCTTTAAAATGGTGTTTTCTACCACCACCACCTTTGCTCAAGGTAAGCTTTGGCATCCCTTGACTGGCATCCTGTCCAGGGGGTTCCCCAGCCTTGGGTCCTGCGATTTACTGGAATCCCGTCCAGGGCGTTCCCCAGCCTTGTGTCCTGTGATGGAATGGCATCCCGTCCAGGGCGTTCCCCAGCTTTGGGTCCTGCGATGGACTGGCATCCCGTCCAGGGCGTTCCCCAGCCTTGTGTCCTGCGATGGACTGGCATCCCATCCAGGGCATTCCCCAGCCTTGTGTCCTGCGATGGACTGGCATCCCGTCCAGGGCATTCCCCAGCCTTGAGTCCTGCGATGGACTGGCATCCCATCCAGGGCATTCCTCAGCCTTGTGTCCTGTGATGGAATGGCATCCCGTCCAGGGGGTTCCCCAGCCTTGGGTCCTGCGATTTACTGATATCCCGTCCAGGGCGTTCCCCAGCCTTGTGTCCTGCGATGGACTGGCATCCCGTCTGGGGGGTTCCCCAGCCTTGTGTCCTGCGATGGACTGGCATCCCGTCCAGGGCATTCCTCAGCCTTAGGTCCTGTGATGGAATGGCATCCCGTCCAGGGCATTCCCCAGCCTTGTGTCCTGCGATGGACTGGCATCCCGTCCAGGGCATTCCTCAGCCTTGTGTCCTGTGATGGACTGGCATCCCGTCTGGGGCATTCCCCAGCCTTGGGTCCTGCGATGGACTGGCATCCCGTCTGGGGGGTTCCCCAGTCTTGTGTCCTGCGATGGACTGGCATCCCGTCTGGGGGGTTCCCCAGCCTTGTGTCCTGCGATGGACTGGCATCCCGTCCAGGGCATTCCTCAGCCTTAGGTCCTGTGATGGAATGGCATCCCGTCCAGGGCATTCCCCAGCCTTGTGTCCTGCGATGGACTGGCATCCCGTCCAGGGCATTCCTCAGCCTTGTGTCCTGTGATGGACTGGCATCCCGTCTGGGGCATTCCCCAGCCTTGGGTCCTGCGATGGACTGGCATCCCGTCTGGGGGGTTCCCCAGCCTTGTGTCCTGCGATGGACTGGCATCCCGTCCGGGGGGTTCCCCAGCCTTGTGTCCTGCGATGGACTGGCATCCCGTCCGGG
>JAODKM010000039.1:16627096-16637800 GCA_026780845.1 Petrocephalus sullivani
TAGTTAATCATTAACTAATTCATGTTCATGATTAGTACTTCAGTAGTCAATGAGGTACTAACATGATTTGTGGCCCCAAAGTGTTACCAATGGCATTAATGTTATATAAAAGACAGATTTCTGGGATTTCTCTTAAAGAAGAAGAAGCTAGTGAGACCACCTCTCATCTTCATTAACACCCTAACATGTCCTGCGTGAATAGGAAGAACTTTTGATTAAAGAAGAAATGATGCAGTGTGTTACCCAGGCCTGGAGATCCAAGATCCAGGTTGAATGGATTCAAGTTCTATATTTAACACAAACTACAATTGGGGTCACGTAACAGCTGTACTATATGGATAATGAAAAAATGACCAATTTAAACATATCAAATATTTATGAGTAGATTTTGATCACACCTTTGTCTTTCGTGTTATATGACCTAAATAAAAAAGCAACATAAACACAATACTGAGCACATTAAGGGCTCTTATGTATTGAAACTGTCTAATGGTTTACACAGTCACAACACTTGACATTTTGTGGATGTCCTTAATTTTTTTTCTGTCCACAAAGCAATGAATAAAAAGTCACGCATTAGACTGGGCAACAAAGCCTGCGCCTTGGTATGTCTGATACTCTTAATTGCTTAGAATAACCATTTAAACAGCTCTGTCATTATAGGAGAGCTTTGCACATGGTCTGGAAAGTTCATAATTGGAGTGTTAGGCCCATTCTTCCCCTCGCCATCACATAAAAGATCCAAGCAGAAAGAATGCCCATTATGAGGATGTGTGACACATAAAGTGAGCTTTGACGTATTAACGGGTAATTCACAGATTATATTAGGCCATTATCTGACTGTATACCTACAACCACTGGCAGTTTCTGGTGCGAATCTGGAGCCAACAGAATATTTTACTGCTGTCAAGCCAAAGACCAAGGTAAGTAAACATTTTAAATGCTATTAATTAATGTTATAATGTTAATTAATTAAATTACATTAAGAAATGTGAAAGTTTGCTCAGCTTGTTCTGACTATTGCGTCACACAACAGTCTTAATAAAACTTTCTCCAAGATCCCCACCTTAGCGGTTTAATGTGACAAAATAAGAACAGCATGGGGATAAAACTGATCTCACTCCCATAAAATGAAATTGATAATGTTTTTGGGTCATTTGTGTATTGGGCATTTTAAAGGCATGCATCTCATTTGAAATGATATTTCTGTTCATACAGATGAAATCTACTTGTCCTCTATATATACTGCTTCTCCTAGAGGCGGGGAATTTTTTTTGTGTGGACGGAGCTGTTGAGGACCAAACGGAATTTGGACAGGCTGTCTGGAGCATCCCAAAGATCCCGAAGGTACAGCGGCCACTGTGGTCATCTGGAGGGTCTTTGCGTGAGGCGGAACTGGACCATCCCAGTTTGTTATTAGATATGTTAAAGGACTTTGATGACAACTACAGCGATCTCTCAGGACCAACTTACGCGGTGGAGAGGTCCTTGAAGGAGATGCTGGGTAAACAGGGTAAGATAAGAAGAACATCTCCTCAAACTGAAAAACGAACCCATCACTTGGAGAACCTTGCAGAAGGGCTAAATGGTTACAGGAGCAAAGGGGGTTTTACCTTCAGATTCGGATGAACAATTTTTAATTTTCCCTTGACCAACCATCAGATGGCTGTAATGGACGAATCATCTCATCGGCAGATATTTAACAAGACGACTTGTGCGTGTGATTTCTCTCATTATTGTTTTAGGCCTAATAGTGACAAACAAATGACCTTGTAGATAAATAATTTCTTTGCACCTCGACTTTGAGCCGCAAGTTATTTTTCTGTTATTCATGCTGTAAGCTAAAGGAGTTCCCTTATTAATACATACAGTAAAAAGTAACTAAGTAACATTACTTTTTAAGCTATTCTACATCAGGGGGACAGATGGTGAGGTGACATACCCCTCCACCACCCGACTATTGAAGGAAAAAAATTGCTTTAATAAGTAGCATGCCTGAAGAGAATTGGATACCTAGATGTTTGACCTACTTGCAGCATGTGGTTCACACAGGTTTCTAAGGTCTCTCCGTAGCTCAGTTTGTAAGCAGACAGAGCGCGCACCCATTCCTAATAGCCTAGGCATGGCTTTGCGATTTTCCACTTCCATGACGACCTACTGATTTAACAAAGGATAACTCAAATAAGGATGTCACTTTATAAAACATTTCATTCAAAGACATACAGTATATACTATATATACACACATTTTTTACTTTGCGTATTCTATTTGTTTTTGAAACAGACCACTGGTATTGTTAAATGGCTTTCCGATTTGGTTAACATAAAATTTCTTGCTTAGCTGGATTACTTATCAATTAAAAATTTACCCGAGTTTAAACAACCTTTATCTTCGTTTATTTAGCCCAGACTACCTTAAATCCGACAAGTTATCCGGCTAAGTGAGAAATCCAGCTTTCTGAAACTGGCCCTAGTTCTGGCCTGGTTAATTGTTAGCCATTGTTAGCAATATCAGGTAATAAAACATAAAAAACCGTACGAACACATACATGGACTGCGGTTGGACAGTACCGTATGTATAACTGATTTAATGAGCCACAAATAAGACTATAAATTATACAGTATAAAAGTTCAGCTTTATCTTCTGTGAATAAAGGGCGCTGACATCTTGAATTCTGAGGTCGGGTTGCACAGATTCCTCCAACTTTATGAGTCGGAATTTCGACTCCAGGGGGAGCGCCAGTTGAAATTTCTGACTACTGTAGGAACTCCGGATTTTCGAGTTAGAGGTTCAAATGGAAAGCAAAAATTTTTTTTTTTTAACCTTACATGTGATTTCAGAAATTGGACAAAGAGCGCCACCTACCTAGTGCTGGAAGACATGACACATGGGTCTCTCTCTTGATAGGGTCCTGATCACTTTTGGAACCACATTGCGTATACATCGATGTATCTCTGTCTGTGGCAAACCAATTTGTTGGTGATGTCCTTTCCCTCAATCAGATTAATTTTTGATGAGCTTTTCCTAAGTAATTGTCAATTATTTAAATACACTGCCAAGTACAATTAATGCTTTTACACCAAATCACTGTATTACTCCTAACTGCCTTTGTCTCTGGCTCTTGTCTCACATATATATTTATTACTATATATGTCTTTGCCAAATCAGTTATAAGAGCTCTCTAGCTCTCTTTTTTTTGCAATTACCAGTTGAAATGATGCCGTCAGAACAACAACATACTCCCCAGACAGCCCCATCACCCCTCCCCCATCAAATCCCTACACACCCTCCCCACCACTCCAAAAAAATCAACAAAAACCCAACTTCGGGTGACTTGTCTAGGTCTAATCAGGTTTATCAGATCTGTGTCTCTGGTTGTTCTTTCATGTGCCACCATTATGTGACCAATTTTGGTGTGAAAGTCAAAATGAAAAATTCCCAATATCATAACCTATACAATGTTCCTGGGAAATTTGAAAAAGATCCATCAAATACTTTTTGAGTGCACTAATGAGATGAGTGTCTGCACTGGACTGGTCCCAAAACCATACACATATGGTAAGTCCATTAAAAGATTAAAATCGTGTGTGGGATGACAGTTTTGATATGATAATGACAACTTACTGGGTCAAGAACTTACTTGCTTAAACCACAGTTCTGTATACGTCTATTGTTTGTCATCCTAAACCATGCTGCAGAGAACAAAAGTCCATAAGCATATATCCATAACTGTTTAAGACATAAAAACATGCAAGTGGTTGAAAGAGACTTTAGCTGAGAAAAGTTAGAGTTTAAGTTAGAAAAAGGTTAGAATTTAGCCGCTTAAACCAGTGTTCTCTTGCAGCAACTGTTGGGACTTGTAACCTTTTTGGGAATTAGTTTCTAATTTAGTAAGCCCTTGGGCATTTAGCATCGTTACGGGATCATTTGGATTGTCTGAGTGAATCTGATAAGTCATTAATATACTACATAATCAATTTCATGAATGACCAGATGTAACAGCTGTTGATTATACAAATTTGATACAAAAATTTATACACAAATTTTTGAAGAAAGGGCAAACTGATTATCAGTTTCACATATCTTGTTAGAGATATTCCGGAGTTGATTAGAATGTATCCATCCTTTCTGGGTTTCGTCAGAGAAAAATCTCAGGTGGTCAAATCTTGTCATCTAAACTATGAATCATTTTTTGTGAGTTAAACAGTCACGAAACAGTCAATTTTTACAGTCACGAAAATAAGAATCACTGAATAAAAATTGCACTTCAAGTGATAAATCACTTTGTATTCATATCAAACATAAAATGAACCACAGGGTTTACTGTGAAGATATTAAGAGAACAAAGATATTTACAAAGTGAAAAAAATTAACTGCAAAACTACAAAAAAGAGAAGGAAAAAAATAGTGGCATTATGAGTACTGGAAACAAAAATTAAATAAAATTTTTTAAAGGTGAAGACAGTACCTTAGTGTGACAAAGGCATAATTAAGTGGAGTGTGACATCTTGTCACTGCAGTCAGGGAGGGCAGGGCACGGGAAGTACACATTAATGCAGAGAACACATTTCATATTTAAAGTACAAAAGAAAAGGATATTGAGTATTTGGATTGGTATATAAGAAATGATCAGTTCTGATCAAGTTTACTTCAGACAAAAGTTGTATAAAACATGGTAAATGCGTGAAATAAAAGGTGCAGTCCCATCATATTTGTTTTAGATTCATAACACATCATTATTGTGCATTGCCAATAAAGCAGGCAAATGCCGCCTGTTTGCAAGCTTTTGCGGAACCTCTGATCGTTCCAGGAATGCTCGCCTTGCTTAGCACACCGTGTTATACATCCCCACTTACTGACATTCCCTGTCGACAGGAAGGCACACATTCTATCTGCGACCCCATTGGCAGTCATCTCCGACGCGTTGCCCTCTGCTACAGACCGAAGCATAACAACAAAACACACTTTTATTCTGTTAAGACATGCAGCTGTTTGCTAAGACTAGTGTTCATTAACAAAGGTATTTTGGTACATAAGATTTATATGACTGGTACTGCAAGTCCTGCAATACTTGACAATTCAAAACCTACATTTGTCTTACAATGATAAGGTACAAAAAAATATAAAGATTGGTGAACAGAAAAAAAAAAATTCAAGTGATGCAGAATTAGGTCCATGGTTTTACACTGGGTGTGCACAGCTGCATTTGTGTTTTAAAAGGAAATTTAAGAATGTAGTGAAGTAATGTCTGTTTTTGCACACCAAGATTTGCTCTATACACATATGTCCTCCCCACTGCAGTGTGGACAGGGAGGACACTAAGGCTATGGACCTGAGGCAAGGTCCATTTTTGTTCCTGTCTGTTAAGGAATTTGGTTTTGAACTGCATTCACTGTTCATTATGAAAGACACTGGAGTTCCTTTGCTAGTCTGCTACCTCTGAACAATGTCACTGATCTCCTTGACAGAGGACAGCAGCTTGGTGAAGTCCTGCTGGGAAGCAGCGCCCCCCGTGGCCGAAGGGCAGATCTGCAGCTCCCGCAGACTGCTCTCCAGTTTGTTGATGGCTTCCCGAAACGCAAACTTGTTCCTCATTTGCTGGATGGACTCCACGTAGCTGACGCAATACTTGGACAGATTCTTTCCTGCCTCAAGCACGGCACTGTGGCTGCCGGTCTGCTCGGAGCTCCGCCCAATCGCCGCTCGCAGATGCTCGGTGCTCCCAAGCACTAGCTCTTTGGTGACGGCGGGGTTGGGGTGCCTCTCTTGCGGCTGCCGGGTCTTGCGCAAGGACTGGCGGGTCGTAATGAGGGGGATGAAGGCTGTGGCAGAGGTCTGCTCACTACTGGAGGATATGGACGGTGTCCCCAAGGACGCTTGTCCAGATGCAGACAGCGGCGGTGAGGCCTTAGTCTGCAGCTTAGCAGAATTGGTAATAAGAGGTCTCTTGGCGCTTTCCACTGACCCAGGGGGCTTCCCCTGTTCCGACGAAAGCTGGCTAACTGAGTGGGAGTCAGAGGTCTGTGGAAAGACTTTGGTTTTGGAATCCGAAGGAGGGTCTGGAGGGGGACTACGAGAGATCTTTCCAGACTTTGAGGATGAAGGGAGAGGTGGGGCTGGTTTTGCCTTCGGGAGCTTTCCCTTCTCTTTGGGTGCCAGGTGCTCGATGCCGCTCTTCTGCCGACGGACATGGCAGTCCCCCCCCGCCAGGCCGGCCGTGGGCACTGCCGCGACCTTGTGCTGTTCGGCCTGCGGCCCAGTGCTCTTGCTTAACTCTCCATGAGCTTGACGGCCCAACTTTGGTGTTAGATTCTGGGGGCTGGAACCCGGACTGGACTCTGTGTCCTTGAAAACTTCGTCCATGTCCTCAGTCTTTTTGGGGAGCCTTGGAGGTGGCGTCAGCGTGCCAGTGCGAGGGGCACATTCTGGCTTGTGCTCACTGGCTCTCTTACGGGGCAGGGCAGGCCTATCGTGCCGACCTCCGAACGTGCCAGAATCGAACTGATGGAGGCCCGAGGACTGTGGACTGCGAGGCAAAGTCACCGACTTCCACTCCGTTCTGTCGGGCATGCTGGATGCAGAGGCTGAGCGGTGGAAGCGCTTTGAGTTCGACGCGGGGTCTTCGTCACTTGGTGGGGAGGTGGCCGTCCTTGTCGCGGTGCTAGACGCCAGGGGGCTGCCTTTCTTCCTGCTACACAAGGTCCCAGAAGAACCTGGCATCCCGTTAGTGATGTTCCCCACACCATTATTGTTGGCACCTGGAAGCTTGTTGGGCTCAAAGCTGCTGGTGGCTTCACTGAACAAAGAGGCACCAACGTCCTCCCTGAGGTCCCCCCCGGCCCGCGCTGCTGCTCCTCCCCAGCGCTCTGCGTGCCCATCCTCGCGGAAGGAGATGCTCCGTTTAGGGGGCGTAGGGGCTGTGGACTTCTTTTTCATTTTGATGAGGCTACTGATGAACATGCTGGTCTTGGATTTGTCTTTAGGAAGAAGTCGGTCATCCTCATTCAGGTTGCTGTCCAGATAAGGCCTCTCTTTTTTGGGGAGCTTGGGCGACACTGCTACTGGGTCCGCTGCATCTACGGCAAACAACAGGAACACACACTAAGAATTGCTTTCTGTATGAACTCTAACCTGAGACCCTTCTAAAAAAAAAGTGACTGAAATCCTTGTCAGAGAAACACATTTTTGGTTGCCGTGGAAATGGACATGGCCAGGATGAGCTCCAGCTGGGGCACTCACTTGTACTTTCCCCGTCTTTTGGGTCCACGTTCCTCCGAAGGCTCCTGATCTTGGTGGGCAGCTCAGGTGCCTGCAGCATTGGGCACATGGTCGCCTTCTTCCCCTTCTTCCCCAGTTCCTTCTCCACCTCTGCAGGACAGAGAGCCACCACTGACTGTTACAAGCACAGGCTGGTCATACATAACCCATCTCCAAATCCCCTTCAGAGGTACGTCCTCAACTCCCAGAATGTCAAATGTCAAACAAAAGACAATTATGACTGCAAGAAGCTTCCTGCAATGTCACTGTTTTATAGAAGACGTGACATAGTGTTTCAGTGAAAGCCAATCAGGAAAGCAGAATGATTTTGAGCATCAATAAAGTGAAAGACCTGACGTTGCTCCAGCCTGTCATGTCAGCAGCCGGCACTCACCGTCCGAGATGCTGGATTCCTGGAACATAGTTTCAAATGCTTGATGGATTTCGGCAAACGATGGTCGCTCCACAGGGACCCATATCCAACCTGGGGTGGGGGGGGCAATTTACAACAGAAGTCATATATAGTGCATACATTTTATCCACAATTTATTACACAACACCCAAACTAATGTCTAAAATTTATCTGCACACAATACACCACCGTCAAAAAAATATATAAAAACAGAAGTCTGAAATCTCACAGCTACATAAATATTCAGCCACTTCCTGCCAATACTGTCAATGTCAGTACTTTACTGACAATGATTACAGCTGCAAGTATTACATTTTGCATGCATAGTACAATTTTAAGTTTTAATACAATTACAAGAATTAGTATAAACCCGTTTTGGGGTTTTGATGATTTGATCATTGCTTAAGAATTTACGATCAAAAATTAATCATAGACATTAGAGTATGGCACTATTGCGCAACAAAATGTGCGGAAATCATGCAGTGATCTGAATAGTTTCTGAATGAGCCGCACAGATTCTCTCAGGACTTCACTGTAGAAAGAGCCACTTATGCCCTCCCTCAACCACCACCACACCCCCAAGGCTCGGCCTACTGTTCCTCCCCAGCACTATTTTGTCATATACAGCTTGTAGACATAAGCACTCAAACAGAAATATATACTGAGAAGGTCCGGAAACCCAGTGAGGTTACATAACAGATGCAGAGGGACTCACATGCTCTCATAAGCTCGTAGACCTTCTCGGGGCAGCCCTCAGGACGGTCCATGCGGTAGTCCTTCTCTAGCAGTTCATACACCTGGGAGAGGTCGATACCCGGGTAGGGCGAGAGGCCATAGGTGGCGATCTCCCAGAGCAGCACCCCAAAAGCTGCAAGTTTGACAGACAGGCAAGAAATTACAAAGGCAGCATTTAAATATCTGTATGTAATACTTGGTATCATTGGACAGGTGCACAGAAAAGTAGTAGAATAAGGAGCTTCTGAAATAGCTTAAAACAACGGGCTGACAGAGAACACCTACCCCAGACATCTGACTTGATGGAGAACTTGTTGTAGGCCAAGCTCTCGGGGGCTGTCCACTTAATGGGGAACTTGGCCCCAGCGTGCGCTGTGTACGTGTCTCCTGTCATCAGGCGACTCAAGCCAAAATCTGCCACCTTCACCAAGTGGTTCTCTCCAACCAGGCAGTTACGAGCAGCCAGGTCCCTGAGAAGAGCAGGAGGCCATGAGAGAGGAGGTTCTCACGTACCAAGGTACCTCAAACACCACATCGTTATGTTGGACCTAGAAGAAGGTAGTCACCTGTGGATGAAGTTCTTCTTCTCCAGGTACTCCATAGCAGAGGAGATCTGGGTGGCCATGTAGAGCAGCACCACGGCATTGACCTCCTCCCGGTTACATTCACGCAGGTAGTCCAGCAGGTTGCCGTGGGTCATGAACTCCGTGATGATGTAGAAAGGTGGCTCACGCGTGCACACGCCTGCCAGAGCAGCACAGATATGGCTGTCAGCGTGGCCATCAGGCGGACAAGCACACTGACCCAACGTGTCTCACAGCAACTCAGATCAAGCAAAAGCAAAGGTGACAGAGGTCTGTGGAAAGACTTTGGGCTGAAAGGAGCACGTTATAGCAAAACACATTTGTGCCGTTATATGGAGCTTTATAATCTCATAAAATGATGTGTCCTTGGTCACAAAGACTAACCCAGGAGCTGCACCAAGTTGGGGTGCTTGATTTCTTTCATGACAGCTGCTTCTTTCAGGAATTCCTCCACCTCCATAGTGTCCTCCTGTGGGAAGGAGGTGGAAATAGTGGTCAGCTCCACCTGGAAGAGGGGCGCTAGCAGAAACATCTACAGGCCTGCTAGGAGGATTTACCTAACAACCGTTTAAAAATACAATGACAGTACTGTTGCTATTTGGAGCTGCTGTTGAGCCCCACTAAGTGCAGAGACTAGCACAAAGAAACATCAGAATATCACAGAATATCAGTGACGGAACCATCAGGTAACTGATGCATTGGTAATAGCCGGAATGCATCACTAGATGGCAGCACAGCACCAATAACGCCTCTCGTAAGAGCGAAGCCACTCCTCTGGAGTTTCGGAAGTGACTTTCAAAGATTATTCCAAAAACTCTAGCCCTTGAAAGCTTCAGCCCACCAGTCTTTCATAATAAACTGTTGAAAAAGAACACCGGCGATATAATTACCTCAGCAACGCATATTCGAGGCAACTACTGCCCCAAACGGTCAGAAGTTGTGGCAGAAGTAAAAAGTAGTACACACATTAGAGTGGCCTGGGCTTGGCTAGCTGTAGACCATAATGAGAGACCAAGCAGGACTGCCCGGTTGTAGTGAAAATCACGGTCACGATGATTTCGTCCAATATTGGGATCACAATTATTTAACACAAATACTCATAGACTTTGGAAATATCATGCATTTATTGAACTTAAAAACAAATCTCTTTGATAATTTGTTTCCTTAAATAAATGTAATTCAACTGAGAAACAAATAAAGGATTGGAGAGGGTTGTGCTGTATTTATAACGCAAAGCGTAAATCGACAAAACGTGAGCGTCACCGTGAAACCAAACAGCACAATAATAGTTTTATCTAGCTTATTGGAACCACTGGAAGCTAAAATTGTAATTGAAATTACAATCCGATTAATTGCCCAGCCCCAAATCTGTCGGCACACCCAGCTGGTCCAGCCACTCAGTAGGTGCCCCACAGAAACATGCTTGCCTTTAGAGTCTTGACGGCCACCGTGAGGCTGTACTTCTTCCAGACCCCCTCGTAGACCTCCCCGTACTGGCCCCCTCCCAGCTTGTGCTTCATGGTGATGTCCGTCCGCTCCATCTCCCACTTGTCGTAGTTGGGCGAGACGCCGTAGATGGTGGGCTTGGTGCGTTTGGGCGCGGGGTAGTGCAGTGTGGCGATCAGCCCGTCGGCCACCGTGGAGTGGTGGTGCACCAGCTCTGCTAGGCTGTTGAATCGACTCTCTGATGACACATACAGCTTTTTTTTTGGGGGG
>JAODKM010000039.1:16672431-16684151 GCA_026780845.1 Petrocephalus sullivani
CGTTATTTTCCTACGAACTACGTTATCTTGTTCGTTATTCACAGTTCGTTCGTTGTTTTGGGAAAGCCACCCCTGAACATTTCTTTACAGAAAAACGATTGGATTTATTATTAAATCTAAATCTCTGACAGTACCTGCAAAGCTCTAGGTGAGTTGGCGTGGAATAACCTTTTGACCCTTGTCAAAGTCGCTCTGATCCTTACACTCGCCCGTTTTTCTTGCTTCCAACACATCAATTTCAAGAACTGACTGTTCACTTGCCAAATATATAATGGCACCTGTCAATTGTAACAAGATAATCTATGTTATTCGCTTCATCTGTCAGTGGTTTTAATGTTATGGCTCATGGGTTTGTATAGGTAATACTGTGCTCACTAGGAAAAGTGAGATCCTGCCGAATGCAGACTGACATCACTCATGGCTTCCGGGTCGCTTCCGCGTCTCTCATCATTTTCTTTGGTTTTTGCACTATAAGGGGCTGAAATTGTAACGCATACCCTGAAAGATGAGCAAAACCAGCAAAATCTTGCAGAATTCTGTCAAAGGGAGTCTTAGCTACAAAGCCGCCCATGCTTGTTTCCATTCCAGCCAAATTCAGTTAGTTTTTTTTTAAATACAAACACATTTCCCCAAAATATTTAGCTACTGTCCAAAAATCATCAAAATAACTGTGCTAATTAAGAGTGGTTTGATACCATTACTAGACAATAGGACATTACAATGCACTACATCAGAGGCCTGAAATTTTATGCCGTGCAATACCATCAGTAGTGACAAAGGCCTCGTTTCGTTTTTGGTATTCAAGGGGAATCAAGGGTG
Source organism: Petrocephalus sullivani (assembly GCA_026780845.1). NCBI lineage: Eukaryota > Metazoa > Chordata > Actinopteri > Osteoglossiformes > Mormyridae > Petrocephalus > Petrocephalus sullivani. The sequence continues at coordinate 16,673,251 of JAODKM010000039.1, forward strand.
TCATTCAGTGCTTTTTTGAAAGGGATCAGTACCAGTAAAGCCATAAAACTGGATAGAGGCAGAATTTATCAGTGAAATATTACACTCCATTCTGCTTGTCCACATGCTAACGATGGCCAACATAAGATACTAATCATCTCTACCAAGCAGCGGAATTCAGAGGACACACAGATAACACCAAATTGAAGAACAGTAGACTCAGAATTATACAGAAATGTTCCAAAAATGTCTCAAATCAGCATTAGCAATACACTAGCCAATTAACCAAAAGCATTCCTTAAGGTTCCTTGATCATCGGTGTAAAATGATGCCAGGAGGCAGTGGGTGTACCAAAAAGCAGAAGACCCTGGTTTTGTGGATCTCGAACAAACACACAAGAACATAACGAAAGGGGGAGACCATGGAATGCAGCTCGACCCGAAGATGAAGGGAGGTGGCAGTCAAACCTACCGTGCTCCACAAAGACGTTGCAGTGCGGCTGTCCGCGCCGGGACGGCTCCCTCCTGGCCCCCTTGATGAAGTGCAGTGCCGGCAGGCTCGCTTTCTTCGGGTCCCCTGCGCTCTTCCCTGGCTGCTGCCCCATAAAGGCAGTGTGCTGGCCGCGGACGGGTCACATGCAGAGTGTCACGACGGGGAGTCCAGGGCCGGCACCCCGATACAGGCCAGGGCTAACCCCTAGCAGCAGGGCCCCCGAAATACGACGTCCGTCGTTTAGCCGTCAGAGCGCATGAGGGCTGAAGATTGCATCCGATACGTAACCCTGACAGAAATTTGTGCTGCCCGGAGGCAACAAGGGGCACAGGCGGTAAGGTCAGTACTTACGCCACCTGCACATTATATATTAAATCTATTAGTGTGGTCTACGATATGGCCTCATTTAAGTCAGTAGGAAAAAAAAACAATCGAAAATGATCTCCAAAACTGTAGTGTTTCAGGAGGTAGAAGGCACCAAAATACTCCAAAAGGCACTTAGTCAAGTATCTCCAAAAATGACTTGCGTTTTGGTCAGATTTTAAATTCTCAATATATTAACATTAAATAGTCAAGAACCATACAAAAGGTTGCTTGAAAATAATGTTTACCTATATATAAAAGATGAGGATGTGTTTGGACGAATGTCTTTGAGAGTCATATTCTCCAGGGCTAAAGAAAGGCACTGTGATTATTATTATTATGGCAAAACCAAAGCACTGAAATAATAACTTAGATCAGTAGTGTAAGCAGTTACAACAAAAAGTTCACTACAATAAAACGTTTTATAGGATTAACTACTGCTATGCCTTTACATCTTCACCACTGGACATCCAAGGTTACTCACAATAAAGTCCTGTCTATTTGGAACGAATAGATCCAGACTCTTTATTATAATAACGCTTGAAATATTTCTTTCACGGCAGCAGTGAATGCAGAATAGAAATCTTTCTATGCTCTTTTGAGCAGCAAATAAATATCCAGTCGATCTCTTACAGCAAGCGCCCACACCGGTGTGTTAGGGTTATAAGACGGTCCCTGACGGCCGCAGTCCCCTTCCCGGGAGCGCGGATCCTCCGACCTCGCACTCAGCCCAGGACGAGCATCGCGGTACCATCTACCGCCCGGCCTGGGGGGGTCCGCGGCGGGGACGGCGTCTGGGGGGGCATCGCCGCCAGCGCGCAGCGAGGAAGGCGCCCCTACACCGGCGTGCGCGGCCCCGCGCCGATCGGGGGGCGGTGACCGAGCGCCCGCGAAGCTGCTGCGAGTGCGGCCGAGCGTGTGCCCCCAAGGCAGCCCTAGCATAGCGCGCCCGGACCCCCGGCCGCGGAGTCAGAGAGGCCGTGCCCTCTGCGCGCACGGGGCGCCCGGGTGTCTGCGCGTCATCGCGGGGCCGCGCGTAAGGAACGCGCGTAAAGCACGCGTAAGGGACGCGCGTAAAGACGCGTAAGGAACGCGCGTAAAGCACACGTAAGGACACGTCCGCCGTGAGCGCGGCCCGCCGGGCGGGGGCCTGGAGGCAGGGCGAGAGGAGCCCGATGTGCGCGGAGCGCCTGTGCGTCCCTTCGCACGCCCTAGTCGGCCAGTCCTCCCGGACTCCGGAGCCAGCCGCGGCTCGCAGCCTTATCCCCGGACCCGGAGCGCTGTGCCGAGGTGCCGCCGCTGCCCGTCCCTCTACCTACTGCGGGCGAGCGGACGGACCGACGGGCGGGCGGCGCGCCCCCGCGTCCCGCTCGTCATTCCCAAGCCGTCTATAAGTAACGGCGCCGGAGGCCGCGCTGCCTCGCGGGGCTGCCGACCGCCATGTTCCCGTCGAATAAACATCGGGCGGCGTGACGTCACCCGGCGCGTCTGGCGCATGCTCGCTACGGACACCGTCACGTGGGTTTGTGTGACAGCCGACGGCGGCCACTCTTTGGCCTTTATCGTTGCTAATTATTCTAATTGTTCTAATTATTTTCGATAGCAGAATCATGTTCACTTGATCGCAGTTTTGATGTTGGAATGCTATTGACTGCCTCTCTCGGTGTAATTAATATAGTCTTTTCCGTCAGTTCAGTGTAATTGACCCTGAAAAATAATTAATAAAAACTTGATAGCATCGTGCGCATAACCTACGTTGTTCAATGGCATCCTACATCTACATATTACAAATACAGTTTATAATTCAATGCGTGCAAAAAAGTGATTAGCGAACTGATGCTGTTCCATATTACAACAATAATAATGATGTTTAATATTACATTATTATTGTTATTATTATTGTTGTTGTTACTCTTGTTATAATACTTAAGGTTAAAGCCAACTCTGTTAATGAACTAATATAACTAGTACATAAATTAATGTAATTTCGGAGATGTTTTGCAGATGTCTGGCATAGACATCCCAAATAAATATACTATTTTAAATTAACAAGTTTCAGTCATGAGTTAAATATTTCTTATGAAATTAATTAACTGTGATTCCAAAAGTTGTAAGTAAACTTACAAACATATTTTACTCAATAATTTAATAATAGAAATAAAATAGTTCAAATAAGGCAATATAGATGCGAAGATTAATTATGACTGCTAGCTGAATTTTATTTTTTTACTTATAGAATCTGTAGCACACTAGATATTAATTGGATGAAACCCCCTTGGATTTTTTTATTACGATTTGTAGTAAACGAAGTACGCATTCATGGGTAACTAGCCCCACCGTGTGGACGGTCCCTATTAGTCCCGAGGCCACGGCAAGCGTTCCAATCCAGCGGTTCCCACATAAGGACACACTGTATTAATTGGTAGTAGTAATAATAATAATAATAATAATAATATTAATAATAATATCTTATAAGGAAGGTGCTTTTACGTAATAACGTCTTTATTTCATTACCCTACCTGGAGAATAGTATGAGCTATAGTACAATTTAATTCCTATACTAATTTTATAATATTAATAAATTAATCGTGCTATTAAAAAGTTATCATTTGACACCCCTATCTTTCAGTCCTTGTTCATGCTTATCTCTTTGGTCACAGCCAGGGCTGGCGAAGGCGCATGGATACCCTGACAGATTCAGGGGGCCCAGCCCTTTACAGGGGCCCTTGAATGCATCACGTCCGACAGGTGGCGCCCCCTCAGAAGCTGGCACTGCAGAGGGCGCGAGCGAGCCAGTTTCACCTTGTCTCAGACGGTGCGCGTGCCTCTCCGCCTTCGGGGTTGACCGGCCCCGCACGCATTCCGTATAGGACTGATATGTTTAAATTAGCCAACATGTAATATATCACATAATATTTTTTAAACACACCGAGTTGGCCCTCTAGTCTAGTAAAATGCATCAGAATAGGAAAACACTTGAATGTCATTAACACTGATGTATCGTTAATGCACATTAAATTACATTTTGGTGCGTAGGTTCGGTTGGTACAAAATTAAAATAAATCTCTGCTTAAAAATAAAACGTGCGTAGAGTAAAGCTCGGTTAATATCATTCATACATATGTCATTTGGCCGTGTAGTTCACCTCTCTCTTTATGAAATCACAGTGTGAGCTAAAACTTTTCCATGCATCTTTGTCAGGAAACTTTGCAGCCATGCAAGGCAAATTGAAATTCATTTTAGCAATGTTTCTGCAATTGTATACATTCTTTTATAGTAAAGTGATATGACTTGCACAGATCCACAAAGAACACATGTACGTTTACCACAAACTCATTTATTTTATTCATAATACAAGGTGAAAATACAGTTATTTACATCTGCATACATAGTATTCATAATATATATAATACCAAAGTCTTGTAATAAACTTTTACATACATGTACAGGGATAAAGTGACTATTCAGTATTTGTGGAAGTAAAGCACAAGTTTAAAATTATATTTACACTGTCTATATATTCTTTTATTTACATTTGAAATTTCTTTCGTTTTCGTTTTCGCTAACAGCCATGTAATGACACAGAGTGGTCACAAGGGGCACTCAATTCCATGTTTATGGAATCCCCCGCGTCCCCCCAAGAGGGGTCGCCGTTATTCGCTCAATGTCAGCAGGTTGTTGCTACCTCTAAATAAGTAACCACTTTAATCACTTAATAATCACTTTCCATATATCTAAGAAGCTCTCCGAAACTCATAACCTCTTCAGACTTTAAGAGAGCTTGGGAAATCGGGCGTGGCTACGGCACCAGGTTCAGTCGATGCTATAACCAATAAAAACGTTTGCATGCAAACAAAGAGCAGTTCGATAATAATTCCTGGAAATGCACGGTCTGGCAAACCACAATTGTCTCATGCATTGGGAACTAACAGATATATTTTGCAAAGTGAACGTTAATCATTTGTCACCCAAAGCATGACCACGCTGCAATAACTTTGCATTAACAATGATAAAATCGTGTTCTTGTGAGGTTTTTTTTAGGATATTGGTAAGGAGGTATACAAAGATTATATAAGGATTATAGTCAATATACTTAATCATACTAACAAAACAACAGACTGCATATAACCCTTAATGACACACTGATATCAGTAGTCACTTATCATGGGGGGGGGGGGGGGGGTCCTGCTAATTCATACATTAATTTGTTCATCCATTGGAGTAAACTGAAAATATGTAGTGCATTCCATCAAACACCAAAATGCGGCCTAACTTGACATTTTCCGGTTCATCAAATTACTCCTTGATTTAAAACAGAAAAAAAAATCTCTGGTTGTCATTGAACAGTCAGGACCTTAAAAAAAAAAAAAAAACTGCTACACAAGAGAGACAGGTGAGAGATATTGAAGGACACAGCGAAGCGCTTTGCGTTCCAGAAGCAGTCTGCACACGGTAAGGGGCTGCGCTGGTCCATTACAGCACCATGGTGGGGATGTGGTGGACCAGGGAGGCTGGGTGGGGGACGGGGGCCATCTGGGGAGGAGGTGGCGAGTGGGCCTGGAGGGCCACCACAGAGGCCGTCCCGGTGGGCCGGTGCCTGGCGCTCTTCTGGTGCGCCCGCAGTCCCGCCAGCTGCGAGTAGGCGCTCTGGCAGACGTGGCACTTGTAGGGCCGCTCGCCCGTGTGCAGCCGCACGTGGTTGCGCAGGGTGGAGGACTGGCTGAAGCGGCGGTTGCAGAAGCGGCAGACGAAGGGCTTGTCCAGCGTGTGGATGCGCATGTGCGAGCGCAGGTTGCTGCGGGAGTTGAAGCCGCGGTGGCAGATGACGCAGCGCATGCGGCTGGCCGCCGACGAGGAGGAGGAGGACGAGGAAGAGGAGGAGGACGAGCCGTCGGACAGGTGGAAGTCATCTGTGAGGGCGGGGGATGGAAGGGACGACTTCAGTGCATTGTGGGATATCATACATCCCACTCAACTAGGACATATCAGGCTCTCCTAGCAAAAATAAGACTCGAAAGAATCTTGATATCAACAAGTTACAGACTGTAATCCCAGCAGTCGCAGAATAAATACACTCTTCTGTATGTACTGGGCTGGGCTGTATGACACCACACACTGCAGTTTTACAGACTGAGGGCTTTGATTTGATAGGGATCTTTCCCTTTAGACAAACACTGCCCAGGGTGACATCTGCAAGGGCCAAAAGCTAACGAATGCATGCACTAATGAAGCCCATTGTCCTGTGAATGGCCGTGATAAGGATCAGTCCAGCCAACCCCCCCAGGGCTCCTGGCGACTCCGAGCGAGGTGCCTCACCGGTCTTGGTCTTCTTCTGCTGCTGCTGCTGCTGCTCGTCCTCCACACCAGGGACACCAGGAATCCCCAAGAAGGTATTGTGAGAGTTTCCATACCACACCAGGAGCTCCTGATCAGGGGGTATGGTCTGTGAAAACAAACAAAGGCCGGGAACTTAAACGGTGCAAAAGAATAATCACTTAAAAAATGACAAATGTTGGTAGGACGCGCTAGCCAGAATGCAATGCCTCCGTAAGGGCGTTAATGGGAGGCACGCGCGTTTGGGATGTCGCTGGAAATCAGAGTCACCTCCACCGCCTTGTAAAAGATGCTGCTGCCGATCTGCACCACTTCCAGGTTCTGCTCCTGCTCATTTCGGGCGCACTTGATGTACGTCATCCAGCTGCGGTGGTCCTCCTGGCTGGCATCGATGAAGTAGCGTACAGTGCCGTCCTCGTTAAACACCTGCGAACATCACGGCGTGCTTGATTCACCACGGCCGCTCCAATAGGAGTACCGGGGCAGCGCAAATCCTCAGCCCCGCTAATAAGTCGCATTTCCCCGGAATCCGCCTGCAAGTGCCGCAGCTTACCTCCCACATGAGGTTGTTGTTCTTGAAGAGGTCCACGTGCTCCGGTGCGATGACTCTGCCGGTAAACGGCCCCATCTCCGTGCCAGCCTTGATCCATGTTTTGGAGAAAATCCCGAGACCCTCCCCCGGAATAGAGCTCTGGGCGATGATTACTTCGCTCGGCAGCACCAGACTCGACAGCTTCTGAACTTCTGCAGAGAGATCGTGGTGTGGGATAAGCGGCGGATTGGCCGGCCTCGCCAAATACGCGCGGTATTCCGCTGCTGGGATCAGTGCGCAGCCACGGCCAAAGCTGTTCCAATTATAGCACACAGCAATGCATTACACATACTTAAAGTTAGTGCATTTCATATTTTACCCCAACACGTTTCCTTATGACGATGTAGTAAACCAATACTGAAGTGGGATTTTATATGAAATTTTATACATTTTAATACTGAAAATGATAATTGTTTTATTGTGGCGGTATTTCGGGAAAGCGGTTGAGATCCGTTCAGCTAGGCTGCGAAATATTTTTTTCCCCCCTCAGATAATGAGATTATATGGATAAGGTAAAACATTGTTCGAGGGACCGAGTACTTGGAATACATTGTCCTCTTTTCTAAAAGCCAAGGAAAAAACTTTTTATGGTTATTTAATGTTAAAATCAAAGGAATTATATCTGAGACGGGAAAATGGGGCCATATCGGGGTTAAATGGCCCTCTATTACTTGGCATCCAACAATTCGCCATGCCTTAGATGTGATATACATTCTTTAAACTCGACTGGAAAGAAATGGCTAATTCCAAATTCATTATCCCTTTAAGAACTTTGTAGCAATAAATTTAGTCTGAATGAAATGAGGACTTGTTTAAAAGGACCAGGAATTTCTCTAACAAAAATGGAAAGGCGATTAGACGGTTGACATGGTGTGAACGGCAATAGAATTAGCCTTCACGGTGTATTAGCGGAGGAACAGCAATCTTTTAAGGCGAGAGAAAGGGAGACGTGCAGGCGCGCTATTGCTGCCAAAGCCAGGGAAAAGAAACTGTCCGGAGATTGATGAATGGGGATAAAACCCGGGACATCTTAAAGAAAGGCGACTTTTCATTCTCTATAGTGCTCGGTTTAAGTGGAAAACTTTCTCAGGTCAAGCACAACGTTAACCAAATGAATTTAATTCCCTTCTCCTTTAAGTCAGCAACAGTTACACGCCTAACAAGCTTCTAAATGCGAGGTATCAAGGTGCTAAACGGGTTAATACGCTAAATGGCTGGAAATAAAGGGGGAAAGTGGGAAAATACTGGCGAACAGTAATGGGAAAGTCACGGGGACCTTGGGAAGAATTTTCCAACAGTGAGTACTGTGTAAGTTTTTACTTTTAAATCCATTTTGTCTGTCAGTGGGAGCCAGGGAAATAGAAGTTTTATACTTTGCCGATTTAAAGAACAATTTTATTCGTATGTTGCTTAAAGTCTAATTCACGTCGACACCACTGCAGTATAAATTATTGTGAGTAAATTAACGGACGAAAAGGACAATGTGTTTAGCATGCGGGATCAAGACGGTAAGATACAGCAAAAACCCAAATGTACCTGAAGGGCGTCTTTATAAGATGTTACGTATAGTGTATACCATCACACCAAACATACGATCCAAAGTTTGATTAAATGTAATTACTAACATAAATATCTATAAAATTCTATAAATATCACATATTTGACATGCATTACATCAAAACACTTACTAGGCTCCAATATCATAATACCATATACCTCCAATATCATAATAATATTTCCAATAATAATTTTTCACATTGTTCTGCTGCTCGACTCACCTCCTGAGAAGGACTGTGCGAGAACTTCTGCGGTGAACGCCGTCTTGGGACTGATGTTGCTGGTCTTCTCCTCAAAAAGGTGTTCCCCGAGCACGTTCCTCCATCGACCGTAGAGAAAGCTGTGGAGGATGTCGGATGTAATGATTTCCGACAATGACAGACTCTGCTGTTTAAATCCAGACTTCAATACCAAAGCCTCAGCCGGCAAAACCGAGCCCATGTCAGTAGTCTAAGTGAAATTTAATTGGAACAAAATAAGGTGTTAAACCCGACTTATTTTGTTTGTAGTAACGTAGTAAACTAAATTAACTAAGGATGAAAAGCTAGACGTTCACTGTAACAGTACTGTAATCTGTATATCGTGCCAAATAGTAGTCCTCTTTGGCATACGGCTTGGTGGAAATGCTCTGTCTCAGTTCTCTTTATATGCCGCTGGTTTGACCCTCTCTAATTAGTTATTAATGACCCACCCCTTATGTTCTATAGACTTGTTCTACCAGAAAAAAGAGCCAAGCCTTTATTGAGTGGCCACTCCTTTGGGGGACGGAGGTGGAGGGGGGTTGGGCTGTGTGTTGGAGGGGGGGTGTCCAAAATACAACAACCACCTTGCCGCAATAATAACAAGCCTGATCTCACCATGCGCTCACCAGTGCGCCATTCTCACCCGCGGCTGCCGCCACCATGGACCGTAATACCTCCGCTTAGCACACCGGCGGCGAAAGCCCGGCGAACTGGAGACAAAACCAGTTAGCAGCAGGAAAACAAACACGTTTATTGGATTAAATAGAAAGGTTGGGCAGGTATGCGCAGCTTATTTTGTGTCCCCCTTACTCAGCACACGCTGCATAAACAAAAGATAAAAAATAATAGAAGTCAGCAGATTTCATGCATTTTAAGTATGTTACAAAAAGGTAACCCCTAAAAAGTCGCAATAATATCGTGGCATTGCTACACCATTCCTCTTAAAATATAAAAGTAATATAATCACATGACCATAAATCCAACAATCATTAAATTGAACAATAATTTAAAATAACTTGCGTTACTTGTCATTTGATAAATTATAAGCAGAATTATCCGGAGACACGCATAATATATATATTATTTTATATATTATATATAATGTATATAATGTATATATATGTATAATGTAACGTATTCCTACGCGTATATTTTTTGTGTTTTTAAACAGTTTGTCTCATTAAAGACCATAATCACACCAAAAGTACTCTAGGACAAAATTTAGGTCCTTAATGCACTCCGTTTTCTTTAAGAATAAACTAAGAAGAAAAAAAAAAAGAAAAATGCAGATAGTAACTTACAAAATTCATATGATATATAGGAATAAACCTTTTGCGAATGACTTCCATAGCGAATGTTAGTCAGACCTCAATGACTTATGCGCAAAATTGTAGCAACATGTATTTCGAGATGAAGAAAAATTATAATGAAAAAAATTCAATTGTAAAATTTAATATTTGAAATACGCAGAGCATCGATATAACAAAATATAATATTTCTGTGCGAATACTCCAGTAGTGCCTCATTTTTGGTTAACAAAAAGCAGCCGGCGATTTCGTTAGCTTTTCATCACATTGTGGACATTAATAATATTACAGTACTTGAAAGTATAGTTTGATGTCATTTAACGTATTGTCCGTCGTCACAGAAATATGTAAAGCTCACTTGGCGAAGTATATATTTTCTATTCCTCCTATTTTATGCCACTAAGCGGTTTAATATTCATTGGATATTAATAAAAGGCATAAGTATTGTGTCAGTGTTTCGAGGTGTATATAGCGCTTCTTTCAATGGGCACAGTTCTTTCCATCTTCCTCTCTTTTTCCTGGGTTGATGGACTGGGAGTAAATGGGCAGTTTCCCCCTTTTCCCTGCAGAGAGAACATCTTTATTCCGGCCCAGGCTCGCGGGTTTCCCATTCACGTTCCTCCGAAATAATGTCAGTCGAAAGAAAAGTGCTGCAAATCAATCTTTCATGGTGTTTTTGAGGGCAATTTGACATCCGTGCACTCTTCTTTTATTTGGATAACTACAAGGGGATGGTCCAAAAAATCTGGACAAGGTTGGGGTCTGACGAGTAGGGACTAGCGGTGAAATGAGAGCGGCGAAACGGGTCGCGCGGAACGCGCGCGGTGACGAGCTAAAACGAAGGTGAGTGACAGCGCACGAAAAAAGATTACTGCTCAACAGCTGCTTTTGGGGCCCCCCACCCCTCCTTCATTTTTCTTTTTTACTGGGGATTTCTCTCTCTCTCTCTCTCTCTCGGTCCTTGAATAGGATTTGCACACATTGAGATTGATTTATATTTATTGCAGTTAAACATTTATTGCACTCAAAGATGTT
>JAODKM010000039.1:16684188-16696866 GCA_026780845.1 Petrocephalus sullivani
GGGGGTGGGGGCAGAAAAGGGGGTCTTTATTAAAGAGGTATTAAATAAATCCTTTTGAGAGAATATGCGCTGACCAAGTTTAATAGGATCTGCTTTGCGGTAATTAGCCCATTATTTCTCTCCGTTCTATACGTAAGATAGACTCCCTATTCTAGCAGGTAATCATTTTAAACTAATGGTTATCTGGAGCGTTTTTTTCCCAGATCAGTTATGAAAATAATTTAAATCGATTTATCAGAGCGCTTTTTAGTAGTGTTCATATCCGGTGACATTAAATCAAAATGTAGCCAAGGTCACCACTTAAACAGATGCGCCAAATGTTTTGCGCTATGAATTTAAGTAGCAAACATACTTTTTACAGTCACGCTGTATGAGGCAAAGGAAGCGACAACACGGGCTGAAGTTGGTTTAGATTTAATAAAACAATCAATTATTACATCACGCTCTACAAAAAAGGAAATATCTGCGATCAGAACCGTAAGCAGCTGTTATACATATTTTATTATTTAACGATGACCATAAAATGTAAGTAAAGTGACGAAAACGAAATGCAAAACTAAACCAAATATTAGATGGATATCTATTTACGACGTGGATAAAAAGGCCCGCTTGTATCAGTTTATCGTATTTAAAATAAGAAATAAATAAATTAAATAGAGGTTTCAACCAGAAAAATTATATGGAACTGAAGACATTATTTTAAGTGTACATATAAATATCTGCATAACTAAATACGGGCAATAAATAAATAAATAGGACAAAACCAATTTAGAAATATTTCGCACCGTTGAAGCGCAATCATCACACCTACTGGCTAATTTCTGGGGAATATATCATTATTTCAATGCCAATTAGTGGGGATACTCGTAGGATATCTGTTTCAGTTATCCCTAAACATTACTTAGTGGACGAAAAGCAATTTGTAAGGCGGAAAAAATAAAGCTAATGTTTAAAGAACTTAAAGTTACCCCGGTGCGTAATTTATTTAACATTCATGGCTGTGCCCTCCTTCCCAGCGCAGCTCTGTTGCACAAAGAAGCAAGCTGTTTCGGGAGCTTTTATAATAGGAGAAAGGACACGAATCCGGCAATAATGGAGATCTGCAAATGTTTTTCAATAGATTTGACTCAATGAACAGTGGATTTTTCCAGGGTAAGAAAATAGACGAGTTTGGCTGGAAAGCCGCGACTGAATTTAATGGGGAAGAGCGAGAGAGCGATGGTTTTTTATTTGATAGGATAAAATTTAATTAGCTTAGTACAGCCCTTGAAAGACAAAGGGAACTCAATATGTACCCAATCTGAATCTCTTTGGGGAAACAGACTGCTGAAAGTCAAAAGAACTGGGGAGAGAAAGGCGAGCTTTTTCAACCGGGGACAGAGAGAATGAGGAGGGCCGAGGGAGACGGCAGGTGACTGGCACGCGTAAAAACAGGGGGGACACTTTTGGCACAAGGCTGATTATTTGAAAGAGAAAAAGGGAGCGACAGAAATAGAGGTTTCTCCAGGTTTTGCCCACTTAGACCAGCTGAAGACGTGGAGATGAAAAGAGCGAAAGGAGCAGAGAAGGTTCTAAAGCAAACAGAATCCATTAGAAAGCTGTTTGGGTAGAGTGCAACACCAGAGAGGTGGTTATGGGAATGTGCCCAAATGGTCTGCTAGAAATTGCCCATGAAAACAGGCATCAATTTTGTCAGACATTTATACATATTCATAGTCCGCATGCAGACAATTCTTAGAGCACTTATTCATATAGGACTAATTCTTTTGGTACATGGTAAGTACACATTTGCACACGTTCAATAACTCACCCGGAGAGCGGTGCTCATCTAGTGCGGTTCTTCATTCTGCGGCTTTGCGCCGTTTGTTTGAGGAAATCAAATTTTAACCGAAACGAGTGCTTTATTTCTTAACACTAGTCTCCAAATCGGTGTATCTCATCATAAAAGAAAATTTGATCCCTTCACTAAGCACAAAAGGCATGAGAGCCGTAAAGCGTAAAGCTTTCACAAATGGTCTAACCGCTTGGAGGGGGGGTGTCTTCTCTTAGGCTACTTTTAGTAAAAAAAAAAATGACCATACAAACATGAGTTAAACTATTAAATAAACCAAATGAGAATGATAGAATTATAAGGGAAAGTGCTAAATGCAGTTAATCGCGAGTATGAGCAGTCATGTCGACACCACGCCACCAACTACTGCATGTTTATTAGATGGTTAGTTTATTATTCTACATAATACTCAACAGGGCCAACTTGTTTTATCCCCCCCCCAAGCCATCAACATTAGTTGGCGATCATATGCCAAGAAATCCTAACGCTTTTAAAAATATCTGTGTGGTTTATTTAACCAGGAAATGTCCATAGTTGTGTTGAACTGTACAAAATTTCTCGAAAGCAACCAAATCTAAAGCGAAATATAAATGTAGGCGAGTTCCATCTTTGGTAGGTAGGTGGCAGGGCAAGGTAGCTCCAGCGCCCTCGGAGTTGCTCACCTGTGTCGGGAGGCAAACTACATGGACGCAGAAGACTGATGATGCTGTAATCTTACGCTAATAAATTCGCATGTATGCGTTTAGTACGGAACGTTTTACAGTCACGAACCACTGTAATTAATTTAACATGTAAAATTATCAAACATCTGCAAGCAGTAGCGAGGTCGACATAAGAACAAAATATCCTGTCGGAATTGTTTAAATTCTACAATTCTACACTTCAGATAAAGTACCTCACTGGTAGTCTAATTATTCCGGCAATCTCATGCGTGCCAAATATACACACTAGCATTAATAGGCCACTTTCAAATCTCAGATTTTCCAAATGTTTCATTCTTTATAAACGTTATACATAGCCTACGTAATTATTTCATGCAACCTCGCTGCACAAAAACGTATTTGTTAAAAACAAATATTGAAAAGGATAGACTATGGTACCAATCTATTTTGTTTCCGAAGGATTTTAATTACTGTAGCGTTTTCCCCCTCTGAAAAGTGACTGAGACCCTTGAAATCGTACAAGGTCTATTTAAAAAGAGATTAGAGTGGCTATCCAATATGAACTGCTTTGCGGTCACAACCATACCAGCGGCGGAAAAAAAGAAAAAGAAGTTTAAAAATCTATGCAATTTGTCGAATAAATTTCCCATGAGACTAAGGCCACGTTCTTGGCAAACAGACATAGTTGCCGGATAGTGAAAACTGTGGCGAAAGGTAAGCGGACATCTTACGTTCTTCGTTACACGTTTCCATAAACCAGCACTGCAAATCCGTTTAAATTGGGAATAAGATATTAAAACGTCGGTGGCTCGCTGCGTTTGCTCATTGCGTCTGACCAATCGCTCCGCTCAGCGGTTTGTCAGACTTGTTGCTTTTATACAACTTTACGCTGAATATATTTAATTGCACAAGTGGCACCGTAAGCAGAAGTAGCTGATAACGTGCACTGTTTACGGGTAGGCAGCAAAAAGACGGAGTAGTATATCCCTTTGAAATCGTAACCTTTTAAATAATCTTTGGTCTGTCGCACTCCTCTACATGCAGCTCCCAGTGGGAAACGCAACTGGGCTTTCCTTATAATTCCGCTAAATGGCATGCAATTAAGTGCATCCAATTAGTATGCTTTGCCCTTGGAACCTATCAAAATGAATGTCAGCCTCGCAAATCAATAAGATCGGTGAGCAAGCAGGTGGTGATCCAACGCCACTGGGGGACGGAGGCGACCACGGGGGTGCAGCAGTGCTGCTTATCTGGGCCGGGAAAGGCGTCGTCCCTAACGGAAGGGCCGACGATGACAGCGCGGCTGCAGGAGTCCTCTTTGGGTCTGTCTGACTTTGGATACTAAAATAATAATAAAATAATAACAATAATAATAACAACAATAATAATAATAATAATAATAATAATAATACTTTATTGATCTCCTATTGATCAACATCATTTACCGACAATGTATTCCTTCACCTAAGCTACACCCGCAAATCATGTCATTTATCTACTTAAGCACATACATGCAGCCATGTTTTTTTTTAATACCTTCTAAACAAAATCTACCTGCCTGTAACAGGTGAGCAGGATCCATCACTGCCATCCGACTCGACTTCACTGAGCTGGAGGGCTTACACAGCTTAATTAAAACCTATCACGAAGGTTTAATGGTGTTGCACTAATTGACATGGTTAGTAAATAGGGCTCTAATTAAGCACATCGAGTGGTTGAGCTGCGTCTCGTTATTTCCAGCGCAACGGCTGCAAGCGCCCGCGTTTGGGCTGCAGGACGGATGTCTCCAGTGACGGGCAACCCTGGAGTAACAATGCAGTGAATAAGAGCCGTAAAAGTACAGTTAATAAAACCGAACTGTGTCTCTTCCCACTTACTAACCGCCGTAGCCTCGCAGAATTAGGAGAGTCTTTTCAGAACTTGCGCTCGCATATAAACACATTATCAAGGATGTTCCTTGTCTTCAAATAAATAGAAAAAAGATTAATGGAAATAATCGGCAAAAAAAGCGAGTTCAGAGCGCGTGCCTTTTTCTCGTGGTAGGGGAGTGGCGATTTATACATTTTAAACAGTCTTTTAAGCAGAGAATATAGGCAGGCAATAAAAGCCTTACTGCTCTTACCAAATCAGAAGTTGATTCAGTTTTGGTAAATTTAAAAGGGGATTAGATAATGGAATTGAAATAATTTATTCAAGCATCTCAATTCTCTAATCATTCCCTTAATTAAATTTGTAAGCCTGTAAACCTGTAACTTTTCCTCCTGGACACCGCCCAGGGACGCTGCCTGTTTATGGTTTTGTATAAGACCAAGAGCAGCACACCTGAGGCGGAGGATGGGATAGCTGCGGGCTGAGAGGCAGAGAGGCGCAGACAGACGGGAGCTGGGGGGGGGGCACACACCTCTCCTGGAAGTGGAGACATTTTAAATGACCACGCTTGATATAGCTTTATTTGGCAATAGCTTTTCACAACTTCTCATGAGGAAAGGTGCAATGGTGGATGAAATGACAACACGAGGAAGCACTAAATAAATAAATATGGAAGAAATCGCGACATACGGCACAATGCATGCTGACACTAATGACTCATTGAGACATGAAATGGGACCTGTCTGTTTCCCACTGGAATTTTCTCCACAAATCAAGCCTCTGAATGGTCGTGTTTCACTCGGGTTCAGAGGAATGACACGGGAGCCTGAGGCGGCCTGGGGCTTCTTTCGGGTCTGATGCTGCTTGGCGCCGATTATGGCATTATTAAGGCTTAAGTGTACCACTGTGGGAGCGTCATGGACTTCCAGCCACATTGATTTCACAGGCCGGCCTCACAGATCAGCGTAAGATAGCGGGGCATCAGCCAGCCCCCGTGACGGCAGAGAAGATCAGAGCACCGGATGAATACATAGGTTTAAAGTCAGGGTGTCATGAATGAAACAAATTAAGCAACATGTCCTAGGCAGAAGTTTTGGGGGAAAAATATATTAGACATGTCATCATTAAATTAGAAAGAAAAAAAAATATTGACTGCATTTAAATTACGTGCCAAAAGCCAGTAAGCGTTTACAAACCTTGTCTACACAGATTTCATTAATTGGGAGCTGCATTCAAGATACGTGGATGTGTGGATTGGTAACTAATAATAGTAATAAAACAGCGGCTTCCATACTAACAGCTAAGATATTTGGTGGCACGTGAATACAAAGAATAAATTGCGGGTGATTAAGAAAAAGACGACAAGGGCGTTTCAGTCTCATGAAGTGAGGACGACGTCAGTGTGTGGTTTAAGAAGCCACATCTGGCAACCCCAGCATTAAGGGTGACCCAGGCCTGTAATTATGAGAGCTTTCAGAAAGGGTCATGCGTCCGCTGGTACCCTCCGCTGAGCGGCCCCACAGGCCGGGCCACTGCTGTGCCATGCGGCACTCGGCCATGGACGCCGTACCTGAGACACCGCACAGGAGACGCCGTCAAATCCCCACTCCAAACAGAAAGTATCAACATGCAGCGGTCTTAGCCGGAACCAAAATAAATAGAGAGAGAAAGACGGCTGATTCCAGGAGGGGGCCAGCTGACTCGTGGGGACGAGCGAAAGCCTTAATTTCACACCATGAAAGGAGGATACAAGGGGCCCCCGTGGCTCTCCATCAATGCAGACAAGGCCATTCTGACAAATGACGGACAACCAGCACAAAAGGATGCGACAATCTAATCCCACCAGGCTCCCTTCACCTGCGCAAAGCAGAGTTAGGATTAAAGAAAACAGTAAAAGTCAACCAATCAAAACCAGCTTAGCATACATGCATGCAAAATAATCAATCATTTCAACTGAGAGGAGTTTCCCTGTTCTCTACTTGAAAAAAGGCACTGTTTCTAGTGGAGGAGTGTGGCTACAAGAGCACACAGTAGTAGTAAACGGCACTTTGCTTCTCTCAGCTTAACCTTTCTGTATTTAAAAAGGATGATATCCGCTAAATAAGCAGGAGGTTCAGGCATCACACACGGTGCCGCTAGTCTGCGGAACTTGGCCGTCTCGAAAGGGAACAGCCAGACACAGAACTGCAAAAGGAGAAAAAGGTTTTATTAAATCATTAGCGGTAAATTTCAATGGCGTCGAGCGGTTTAAGTCGGCCCGCAGATTACCGTACAAAGGAACGCGTTTGTTTTTCTTAAGCTTTATGGCGACATGATGCCTGATACATAAAACTAGGGCAGAGTCACGGGCTCTACAGTCCAAAGGAGAGCAAACACAGGAGCAAAAGAAAATGTACACCCTTATTCAGCTGTGATTAAATAGATTCTGCTTTTAAATCATTTCAATTTGAATCCGAATAATAGCTGCATATATTAACCATGTCAACCCCATCATAGCCGCAGTTCTTTGAAAGGGAGAGGGGGGTCGAAGAAGGAAAAAAAAAGAACCCCAATGTCATTTAGATGCCGAAAGCCAGTCACTCCCTAACAAACGTACATTTGCCCAATCACTTTAAGCAATTTCACAGATAAAAAAAGCCTTGAGATGGAATATACGAGACCTTGACAAGGATGGAACTAAATGTACGTATATAAAAACGTTTTTCTAAAAACTAAAAGCAAATGCTCCCTAACCCCCCCAGTTCTTTAATCTTTAATCTGTGGTCGGATGCTTCAAGGCCAGAGAAACAAATGCAGTCTCATCTGTATTTACAGTTCCACTTAAGAGGAAGCTTCCTCTGCTGATATTGTTCCTTTATTACTTCTGGCACCGCTTTGCTACACTCACTATTCAATTAGTGGGCACCTTCCAGTTCATTACGGAATAATTACTCTTTGGCCATTGATGCCAAATGCCATTTTGGCACGGTGAGCAGCACATTTATTAGAGCAACAGAGGCACGCTATCGTCCCTGTAGTAATCCCCACGTAGCTCTCAGGCCCATCTTCTGCCATCCCTCCCCGTCCCACCACCAACTTTTAAAATGCCCATTTAGCGTTCCCATTTTTCAGCATTAATTTTCCGTAGCGGTCATCTGATGTGTAATTACCGGAAGGCTTTAAAGCGGCTGATGGCGTCCCCAGCTGTGTATGTCTGG
Organism: Petrocephalus sullivani; assembly: GCA_026780845.1. Lineage (NCBI taxonomy): Eukaryota > Metazoa > Chordata > Actinopteri > Osteoglossiformes > Mormyridae > Petrocephalus > Petrocephalus sullivani. The sequence goes on from JAODKM010000039.1 coordinate 16,691,748, forward strand.
GGTGGGGGGGGGGGGGGGCGATCATACTGAAACCCTCGCCCTTCCCCCATTCGGTGGATTATGTCAGCAGTGCGGTGCGTTTCTTTTTGTTTCCAAAGATAGCAGAGCATGGGACGACGTGTATGAAAGTCGATGTGACGCATGCTGCCTGCCCAGACTACTCACTGCCCGGCACTTACGCTGGGAGACAATGGCTTAATGTGCGAACAATTTCATAGTTGTTGCATTTCAGCATAATCATTTCCTCACTTAAGGAAAATGAAATCCCCACTAAACTGTCACTTAGCAACTGAGCCAAACCACCTCGTGATCCAATATTACACATGCACAGCACTACGGGTGCACTGTATTTCCAGGTCAAAATCTAAACCTTCTAGTATTTACTAGTAACTTATTAGTATTTATATAAAACAAATCCATTTGGCATAGTATAACTTTAGCTATCGGTTACAGGAAAAATGCCTGAAAGTGAATTTATACACAAAAGACGAATTAGGATTTTCATGACAGTTAAAACTTTTCGGAGTCACAGAAAAACCGCAGACAGCAGGACCATTGCAATTGATTTTAATAAAAATACAAAACACAAAAGATCTGAGGCCAATTTAATAGAGTGATAAGTAAAAGTAAAAATTAACTAGAGAATATATTTATATATTTTCTATATACAACATATATAAATTTCTATATATTGTATATTTAGTCAGTCCAATGAAAGCAAATCAGAAGATGCAGATTTAAAATAATTTGCAAATTAAAAGCAACACTTTAACTGGAACGTACTAAAGCCTATTCAAACATTGATAATAAAACTCCACTTCATTGCAACACAAATGACTCTTGACACGTAATGCATGTTAGCTGTACATGAGGGGAAGAACAACAAACTGAACTCTGAAAGTATAACATCCCTTTTCTTTAGGTAGTACAATTAAATCCGGAGTCATTTTGTAATTAACCAATGTATGCTTGTATTACACACACACACACACTAATATTTTTTATATATATATATATATATATATATAAAAAAAAACATAACGCACACAAACCTAATATCACACATAATAGAGAGAATGACAATTAAAATGGTATTAGCATCAGACTCTGGATAAGTCCACAGTGTGTACTGGTTTGGGTGTTGGCTGAGCTAGTTAGTTTACAAAAAGTATTAATTACAGGTAGAATCAAATATAGGCTTAGCAGTCTTCAATGGTTAAGGTGCAAAGCAGGAAAATACATTTTGTCCTTAGCAAAGATGCAACATCAAATTTCTAATCACACATTTATAATCTTTCAAACAATTTTCAGCATGAAAAAGGTACATTAACGGACATTTTTGCCTGTGAACATTACATATAAAACTTCTGATGCAATCATATATATTTTAAATAAGGTATTTAGTCAAGTATTTGAGAATGCACAGTTTAATATGATAGCAAATGCATGTAACGCCCCTTTCACCCATATCAGATCACTGTAATAAAACATATACTCATGATTACAAATTCCAGATATCCAACAATACAATTTATTTCAAGCTACAAGTTAAACATCTGTTAAAAATGAAATAAGATATTGCACCTTACAAAAATCTGAATAGAAAAATGTCAAACACGGAAATACCAAGGAAAACAGCAATTATAGGACGAATTGACTGCAATTGGCTAAACACCATTCGTGGTGCTTTGTAACAAAAGAAATACCATTAATGTAACAAAAAAAAGTTTCATCTCACAGAATCAAAAAGTCTCATATAAAAGTGAAAAGTAGAGCACAAACATACTTCAAAAACTTCTCTTGACGAACAACATTAAGACTGCTAAGCCCATAATTTATTGCAAAGAAAGAATATTGTTTCTGAAATGTTACAAATCCAGGATATATTAGTTTTCTTTAAAAAAATCTCAGACCAAACAAGGATTCCTGGATATTGTCCATACAAACACACTGGTGTCCATGTTTTCAGTTACAATGACATGTTCCTGATTCAGAAAATAAATTTTAAACATTCTTTAGATTGTAGAAGTCATCCTATAGTTAGTGTTTTGCGCTAAGAAAAGAAAGTCTTCAAGGAATTGCAAATTTAGATACAAAAGCTTGTTTTCATTCAATGATTCCAAAATCTTCAGTGAAACAAGATCCATTAATGTTCCTGGAAGGTAAGCAAATGTTTAAATATTACCACAAAATCAAAGTAACTCGCAAAAAGGATGAATAGTTTTATTTGGAAAAAAATAGCATAATCCCTTTTAATGAAGAAAACATTCTTAACGCAAAGGGGCCTTATGAGGCAGAATTCTGTAGCTAGCTGAGACGGACTGCATAAACGTGGGTGTTACTTCAACAACTGTGACAAGTAAATGAGCTGCGAGTGACGCTCTTCAAATGAACGGACTCCCACGTGCTGACAGATACACTGTCACACGGCTAACGTGTCAGTAAGCGGCGCAATCAAAAGGGCTCCGGCTTGGCGGGCGAAGAGGAGGACTGCGACGGAGCAGCATACCGGCGTGCTGGCAGGAAGTGGGCTTAAAACTAACATTAATAGTGTAAATAGGCCTGGAATGAGTGTGTGGTCGGGGCAGGCAGTACGGAGGCCGCAGCGGGAAGCGCATTGTGACGAGTGGTGCTGCTCGTTGGCGCGACTTACTGGCACTCGGCGTTTGTTGACATCCTGCGGCTCACAGGATAAAGCATGAAAACCGTTTCCCGGCACAAAAGGGTAAATAAATAAATGTCTTTTGGTTGTTAAATAATTGCCGCACTGGAATGAATTTCATTCAGCCATCGCAGGGTGATGAATCGACAGCTTACACATTTACTGATTATGAGTGTGTGAGAAGGTCCTCTGGCTTTACTGTAAGAGGGTTTTTCTAACCCGGTCCTCGGGGACCCCCAGTCCACATTTTCGCTCTCCCTCAGCTCCTGGCACATGGGCTATCTGGGGGTCCCCTACGGACTGGGTTGGGAGACAGGCCCCCAGTGCACACCCAGAACTGGTGATGATCAGTGTCCAGCACCCTTCCTATCCCCTAGCATGGGCACATGGGATGTGTGCAGCTCCTGTGAGTTTGCCCATTTGACAGCACATTTCAGCTTGTTACTTGATCCTGCCACTTTTGCACATCAGAGGAGCAGATTTAGCTGCTGGTTTCTTCTGTGGATTATTAGAATTGATCTTATCAAGTCGTACGAGAATTAGGCATATTATTCCAGAAAAGCAGAAACATCATGGACTATCCTAAAGCCTGGGGTGAGGGAACAATGGTGCAGTGCTGACTAGCAGTGCAGTGTGCAGAGAGCACTTCTGAAAATTAAAAATAAAAAGAAAAGGCAAACAGGTTGATCTTCACAAAGTAGCCCTCATGTTAGGAAAAGCATTTCAAGGCTTCAAAGCTGTAACAAGAGAAACATTCCGCTTTTGTTTTGCATCTTTAATTTTGTGTACAGGCCCACATTATAAGGAGAAAGGAAAGTGTTAAAAAGAAGGAATTGGCCATTCTCAGGGAGGTGGGCTCATGGCTTGTTTTACCTGAAGGCCCGGGCCTGCTGCCTGCTGGGTGCTCTGCCCATAGTACGCCCCCTGCTGTCGGTAGTAGTCTACCCAGGCTGCGCTGTAGTCTGGGGTAGAACTCTGCTGGGGGGCGCTGGCTGTAGCATGACCTGGCGGAAAGCATCAGAGAGAGTAGACAAAATTCATCTTACAGAAAGTTCATATATGCAAAAACACTGGACAGGAATGTATGTTTTTCTTCTTTTGCAAACATTACTTTGAAAAAAGTAGAATCCAAAAAAGGCCCACAGTTCCTGTCCGGTTGTACCTTACAGCGCCTAACAGTCGCCTTTGCATTTTAGCCTGATGGAGGTAAGAAAGTGTAAAACAGTAGATGATGCAAACACTAGCATGGACTGCAGAGGCGCTGATTTACATACTAGAACAGACATAGGATGGGAACACTGCATTGCTGTGAAACGGCCTCAGACAGATGCTGACAACTGGGTAAATGTCAGAACTGTAATGGACACTGCATAGGCAACTACAGGAAGTATTCAGACAACTTCACCTTTTACAAATTATTCTGGGTCGTACATGAGTTACAAAATGATTGAAATTATCCATCCATCAATCATCTCTTAACACACAATAACCAATAATAATACCAACTTAAAAACATGTTTTAGGAGTTTTTGCAAATCAATTGAAGTTAAAAACAAATACTCCATTTATAGAAGTATTCAGGCACTTAGAAATTCCTAAGAATGTGTTCTCACTTATGGGGTTATTGTGATTGTGTGCTGACAGTCCGTGCTGCATGTCCGTTTTAATGGCTTGCAGGGAATCGGAGCCATCGGCATGCTGGGGATATCCTTCCCTGCAGGCACCTGAGTGAGTGCATGTGCATAATGCTAGCATACAGGATCACAGCCCCTACTTGTGACCTACCGTGCTTCTTGTAATACTCCTCCCACACCTTACTGTAGTCAGGACTAGTGCTGGGAGCTTGGCTCTGCTGGCCTGTATAGACAAAAAAGAAAAATAGACATTAATCCATCCTAAAAGGGCACAATGCCGGGGTCAGTCACCCTGCATGACCTGAAGCTTCCTGGAGGAGAGTGGACAGTGATGGCACAGACATGCCACCAGGAGGTACCCATGTGGGGTCGGCATCACAGCAGGACATGTGACCATTCGGGGATGGCATCCTTTCCAAGTAACCTCCGAGCAAAGGACAGGCACACACTGGCCTAACCAGGTACTGCACACAGATTAAAAAAAAAAAAGTTTCACTACCATGTATCCATTCATTCTTGTACACAAAAACATCTTGTAAAATGTTTTCAAGGCTTGTTTTAATAAAATTATAACAAAAAGGTTTGGAGTAGGGGCTGTATGATTATTCGAGGTAATCGACGATGTCAAGTATAAAAATCCGTCGAGGTGGAAGCTGTGTGGAAGCGTTGTGCAAAACCGTGTAACAGTTTTGTAACTGCAATGCGCTGTGAGATAAGCGACACGTATTGTAAGGGAAAGCACCGTATCCCCTCAGGTTGGCCATAGGTGGCAGCGTATGTTCGCTTTCCCCCCCCCCCCCCCCCCCCCCCCCCCCCCCCCCCC
>JAODKM010000039.1:16718805-16729072 GCA_026780845.1 Petrocephalus sullivani
ATTCTCCTCCCACCCCCCACCAATCTAAGCTATTCCCCCTCTCCCTCCCTCCATACCTCCCTCTTTTCTTTTTTATTCTTCATTCTCCAGCAAAATGTGAACAGATTACCGTGTGTCTGACTAGACCGGGGAATAATAGATAAATTGGTTTGTTTGTTAGATCCCTTTGCAATCGACTGGCACAGCGTGTCTGTCTGCGGCTCCCCTATTGTCCGCGGCCCATTTCTGTTTACGCCGCCTAAGTCAGTGATTCCGCTAAAATCACAGAGGGCTTGGATTCTAAAGGCAGCAACGCACAGAAATGCCATTATCACACATGTGTGGCTCTGGAAAAAAAAATACTGCAATCTGACAAACTTATAGAAGACCAATAATCCTGATAAGTCACAACAATCCTACTTAAATAGTTAAATGTATACAAATTTCTGTTATGAATTATAAAATAAGTTTCGCAGTGGTTACTGGTAAATTTGTCAAAGGGAAAACATAAACTCCTGGCTTTTTTTCCGTGCGGAAGACGAAGAGGGGCCATTTTGGACTCGCGGCTCCGCGTGCTATAATGTATTCGGTAACGCGCAACACCGATCACACTCAGCTTCTCAGACCTCTTATTCTCCAGATCGGCCTTTATGTCCATCCTACATTAACTAAGATTGATTGAAAGAGCATGTTTTAATTCCTTTTTAAATTATTATGGTGTTCCCAGAGGTCGTATTTCTAAAATTCTATATATTTTTTGTTCCTTAATGTTTGTAGTCCTCTATTAAACTTTGTTTATTAAAATTGCGTAAAAGTGGCAATATGATTCATTTAAATAATTTAAGTAGTAATTTTACCTATTGTGCTAGAAAAACCAATATGAGATTACATTGTAATTTGAAATTAAGTATAAGAATAGTAACCTGAAGGTCTAGAGCGGTATCATACTTTTAAAACAACCGATTAAGCAACCAAAACCTAATTGGTTTACGGGGTAATCCCAACGAAAGCTAGTAAAAAGCGAGTCTCCAATACTAAGGTCAGTCTAAGTTCTGAATTTGTAATCAATTTGCCCTCTGGTGGTGTTGTTGAGAAATTGCAAGTATTTTCTCTCTTGTACTGTTCAATGGAATATTTGTATAAAAGAAAAAACAGACGCTTATATTCACGAAGAGAGGGGGGTCCTTTATTTAAACAAACAGTAATTCGGGAGAAGTGTGCAGTCCATCACAGGGTTCACACATACAGTACGGTAAACTCCATACACACAGTCAGGAGCAAGACTGAACACAACAGCCCTGCAGGGATAGGCTCATAGTGCCACCACAGAGCTGGCATGCAACTCTATTTTTGCGTCTTTAATTTAAAAATTATGTTTTGTGACATTTGGATGTGTGTCAAACTAGTTATAAAATTCTCAAGTGTTCCATCATGTTCTCATCATGGATTAAAATTTGATTATACGGCATTTATTTTTCTAAAAGCTAACATGCTGGCTCAGCGAGTAAAATAGTGATCTCGGTGCTCCAAAATCATGGGTTTGACTTTGGCCTGAGTGTTTTTGCGTATGGAGTTTGTACCTTATATAATACCAAAGTCTCTTTCTGGTGCCTTGGTCTTATCACCCGACCCAAAATCAGGGTGTTTGGATGCAAGACCATAATCCCTCCATCCTTCTCTAGATGAAATAAAGATCCCAAAGTGCCAAATGTAAAAGTTACATGCATGAAATGTGAGAAGCAAAAGCTCAAAGCATTGTCACAGATCCGCATAATACAGTTTCGTACTCACACCCCCGGTATGTAACAGAGCGTCAAGTCAGACCCATGAGGAAAACTTCTGCTCATGTAAAAATTAAACTGCTGCCTTTTTACTAGTCATGAACTTGTTTCTTTTTCATTCTTAGCTTACTAAGATTGGGGAAACAATGAAAAGCCATTTAAAATGCATCATCAATGAACCCTTGGATCCATAGTACCCATTACAAGTGCTCAAGGTATTTCTTTTATGACCCATCCATCTTCAGAGCTCCCTTTTCCCATTTTTTCATTTTTTTGTCCTTGAATTGTGGTACTTTTTTTTTTTTTAAAAGCCAATGCACTTTACTGAGAAATGCTTTTTAATGGGATCATTACTGCCTGCCTTTGTAAGATCTACACATTATCTTAATTTTAATTTAGAAAATTCTCTCAAACAATGACCCTGTCATTGTGACTCATTGCTGCACATGCACAACGGAGCCCCACAAATCTGTTGTCATGGGCATTTACAGAAAAATACAAACACGCACCTCAAACCGACAAGTGTGAATTCATGGGTGATATCGAACCCGTCCAATCTATCTCTTTAATGACAAGCATGTTCATACAGACACATAAAACAAATGACTGTCATCTTTTGACCTAGTTAAAGAAAAGTCAGCTCAGCTCGTGACAATTACTGACAATTATTGGAAAGTAAAACACAATCCAGCCAATGTTCACGGCATATTATGATTTATGAGATCACCATTAAAATACATTTTAATTAACTAGGATCACAATTATACTTCTATTCTATGAATCTTTACTGTGCACGCATTAAAAGATCCTGTTTAAAAATACAAAAAAGTAGTTGTTTTCCCCTGATGGTATTTTTGAATAACAGGCTTTATTTTCAAAGTTAAAATGTATAATAAATGTTATTATTTATTACCATACATAACATCTGTTGCATTCCCTTGGGAGAATTTCATGTCAGGCTCTGATGTGTGTCTACATACATTTTGCGGCAATAATTGATTTGCCCCTTTGGCAGACACCTGAATGTTTTCAGCAATAAAGGGCACACTTGCTACTTCTGTTTATGTCATTATTTTCATTTCGTTGCCAGAGAGAGAACAAGAGCGAGGCTAAGTGGGGAGGAGCGGAACAGGGGCATGTCAGACGTGTGCTGGACACTCCTAATGCACTCTCGGCTGCAGCTTTACCGTTTTGTTTGAAGAGCACTTAAAAAAAAATGTCAACTTGGCAGGACTCACACACACAAGCCTGCAGGAGCACGGGCAATTTTTCGGGAAACGCGCGTCAGTTTCTAAAAACACTGGGGCACTCAGAGCAGCACACCCAAAGTGTATACAAAAGCAGTAATATGCAAAAATAAATAATTAACTAAATATGTACCAGCATGAACCTATTTCCTCTTGGTAATCCTGAGCGTGGAATGTAAAATATAGTTTATTTCCTTTATTAGAGAGAACAGAACAGCTTTAAAATGGAAAATCTTCCATAGGTCAACAATAGTTTTGTGCTCACAGTTCAAAAGTTAAGGGTTCAAACTCCAGGGAGCACAATTAAATTATAACCCATCCCTCTACTGTAAGGTGCTTTGGACAAAAGAATCAGACAAATGAATATTTCTAAATTAACAATAACTGAAAGTATTACACCGTGAAAGGCATCATTGTTATATGGCATGTTGTAGTGACCCAGAATCAAAGACAAATGGAATTATTGCAATTTACAAAATAACTCATAGAAAAATCTAATGCTTGATTTTTTCAATATGTAATTTCAGAGAAAAAAAACTAAAATCTATTTCTGAGTAGATACAACGTGTTGTAAAAACAGAATACACTACAAATTAATTAAGTTAGTAATTAAGTAATTGCAAATGACAGATGAGCCGCTGTGCAGTAGCCAATCGTGGGGCATATTCTGAAACCAGCCTGGTGGGAGAAAGGCGCAGAGAGGGTTTAAAAAAAAGCAGTGTCCCACCTCAGTAGGTGACCCAGTCTTACCCAGTCTATTACAGAAACAAATCGAAAGACATCATGAGTACGCTTGCAAACAAACTGCTGGACTCTAGGGAAGGGGACAGAGAAGTCACAGTCAGGAAAATAAATATATTGATTGAGATAAACTGGGTTGCATTACTGATACCCTGGGGTGCCGATGGAGTCCGTGTGTGGAGGACACTGAAGGGTGAGACAGATGCTTACAGGTTAGAGACTTGCGGAACTCTTCCTGGATCCTGGTCCGGTCGGGGTCCTCGTGCCACTCCCACGCTTTCCCTGTTAGAGAGGAGTAACCAGAAGGCTGGGGTCTGAACCACTGATGGCTGAAATGAATGGTGGCAGACAGATTAAAGAGAGGAATTTCAGGTTATTGCATCCATCTTATTGAGTTAGACAACACCACAGTGGTAGTTAATCTGATATGGCCTGGTGACTTTAAACAGAATTGTGAAAAAAAAAATATATCAATCGATTGTTCCCCATAGTAAAGAACTTCTTAAGTACAATGATGGGTGTCAGGCGTAACAGGAGATGGAGACTGAATAACTAAAATCATTAACCCCCTCAGATGGGTGGCATTAAGCAGGCAAAATATTTCTAGTTTTGCATAAATAATTCATCGCTCACTCCCTAAACAAAGAACGTGGCTTTGGGTCATAAAGGCCCCCCATCTGTTTATAGATCTGGAACAGAATGACACAGGAGCCCTTTGACATGGATGCCGAGGTCTCGCGACTGTGGGACGACCCCAGTGGGTGAGTTCAAAATGCCGGAAGTGGAGCTTCTCCAGGTGGAGACCTAACCCTTAAAGAAGAAGATACATTGTTGTTACTAGAGTCACTCTACTGTTTTATTCCATTTCCATCTGTTTATTCATTATATATCATCATTCAGCCTGAATCACCCTTACACCTTCTAAAAGTTTATGCCAGGGTTGCTGCCTTTGGTCAGATATAATGGAGTAATATAGATTTATAAGACTATAAGATTTCTTGAGTGACCATGAAAGTCTGAAAGTGAGAGTGTCACGCCTGGTGCGTGACAGTTTGCAGCCCTGTTATGCTGTTGCATCGCCAGCTTCATGTGCACAAGGCTAACCTTCATTCATTTCATCCATAATTGCCCTCCCACCCTTCAGAAATTCCCAGGTGTCCCACTTTACACAGTGCAGTGAGTCATGCAAGGCCACGCTGACACAGTTTCTTAATATCCCTAGCAAATCTGTATTGATGTGCATCACTGCTCCCATAAAACTCCATAAGGAACATGATGAGGTAGTGTTAAAATGACACGGGGATGCAATTAGCATGTAGCACGCTTGTCAGAGTAAAGCTCTTCTGCTGCAGCCCAGATTTACTAAAAACAGAGTAGACTACAAGACAATCTATTCTGTTACTTTTACCTGGGCCTCTCTTGTCAGGCTCAAATAGCACATGTAGAGCTGCCAGTGGTAGAGCAGTGTCACTTTCGCCACCCTGCATACACAAACACAGGACATGTCACTGTGAAGGACTCCTCAACTCATTGTTCCCCAGGACAGACACCAAATCATCTTACTTACATTTGGCAGAACTGTCATTAGGCATTGCAGGGTGAAAGCAGACATCAGTGCTCCAGGACATTCAAATCACTGCAGATCTGGAAAGTGCCAGAAGGCAAAATGGCAACCTCCTGAAAGAAACATTCAGGCTTATTCATCACCAACACTGGCTCTTATCTCAGATCATAGTGATAGAGGCGCTCGAGAAGGTTACTACGGTGAGGAGGGCTCCTGATCACATACAAGGCGGATTCTGGGCGCGGGAAATCAGAAACTTGAACTCTGACCCACCTGGTGACCAGGTGAGCAATCTGATGAGTGGTAATGGAGATGGGCTGGGGGGTGCCGATAACATCTGCCAGGAGGTGAAACTAGGTGGGTGCAGTGAGAGCGGAGAACATTGGGACACTGTCAGGGGTTCTGAAGGGTCCAGAAGGTGGAGATCTTCCGATCCAATAGGTGTTGACCCCAGCATTGCTCTCTTCCCCAGCGGGTCCTGTCGGGTCAAGGACAGGGGCATTATACTCCTGACCTTCCATGGCCACTATTCAACCCAATCCAGGCCTTTAAGCCCAAACCAACCAGGTGAACATTGTATCAGGCTGGAGCTTTAACCAAGACGCAAACACTGCTTGCCTTTCATTTGCTTTTTGACTGTGTGCCCGTACATCTCCATCCACCGACAGATTTTGCACTGGGGAGTCTTCACACTAGACTGGTGATCAGCAGCCAGGCCAAAGCTGAGTGTCATGGTCCCACCTCCCAGGATGCTTCTCTACATGCACAGCACGAGGCCCAGTGTAGGCCCGAGGGCTCGGGTTACAGGTGACCAACAGTGAGGCTTCCTAATTGGTATTTGACCGTCTGTGGTCATTGTTCGGGGCCCTTTGTGGAATCTGATGTTCAGCATGGAGGTCAGCAAGCCATGGACCCCTGCACAGGCAGGTCAGCTGGGATTAAATAACCACAGGAAGTCTGCTCCTTCTGTTTGAGAATCCTCAATCCTGCCACTACTGACTGCAGCCCCTCTGGAGAATGCACTTTTTTCCATTACATATTTAAGAGATTTTTTTTTTACCAACCTACAGATTTGGTAGGTCATAAGGCTAACGTCCTCAGTAGTCCTTGGAGATATTGAAGTTAACAAGGTGGAAACCATTTTTATTACCAGTTAACAGATGAGATATGGTTGACATTCATGCAGAATGTTAAAATGCTTATAATCTCTATAATAGCTGATTAAAATCACACTTTATAACCGGTGATTTTTTTTATAGTGACAAAACTGGGTGTAACATTTTGCTAATAAATTCAGTATTAAGCAGAATATTAAGCAATATGAATTGATGATGTAGAAGTTGAATAAATCTGCAATATTATTTTTTGTTATAAGAAACGAAAATTCATTTCATTCAAGGCATTTCAATGAAGTCATACATATCAGATGAATGTTCCCAGATATATAAATTATCCTGATTATGTCCTAAAAATAGCATAGTAAGGACCCCTGGTCCTTAATATAGGACATGGATAAATGCCTTGTTGTTTGATGTTCTTTGAGTTTCCCTGGTTTCCTGAATCTATATGGATACAGTAGACTGCTCATCTTCATCCCTGCCTTATGCTGCTCCATCAAACGGAGACGTGAATCACTAAGATGCACTTAGAGCTGCTGCTGCTGCACAGCAGATTGCGGAAGCGCTGAAGTATCCAAACACAACGTCTCTCTTTGTGTGATTTTAGAGAGTGAGAGGAAGAGAGTTTCAAAGTGGGAGAAAGTGGTTAAATTAGGTGTTCTTTCTGTGACAGCTTAGTATCTTTATCTTCCTTGTGAAATGGGGGGGAGGGGATTCCCAGTGGAGATCCACAGAAGTCTAGTGGGGTCATTAATGAGGGATGATTGATGTTGGTCAAGCATCATTACTTCGCTGGTTTTATGTCCCAGTTCCAAAGCTGCTTCCCAGATCACTCTGACAGGTACCTCTGTAAACCAAGTTTAGGAGGGAAAAGGGGCAATTTTCACTGAAACCGAATAACGGCTTTATCTGGAGGGTGATGTTATCTAAAGATGTCAACATTATGCCACTTTGGCTGAGGCAGGCTTCAGTGGAACTCTGCTGCCTTGCCTACCAGATCAGATGACACTGAATACATACAGCATATGTATTCATTCTTATTCGACTGAATTTAATTATCTTATGGATGTCACACAATGTTGTGATATGGAAAATAGGCATCTACGAATAATATCAGAATATACAGTTCCTCTACACAGAGTCCTCCTTAAAGCCCCAACAGACCTCCCACCCCGTGGCCCAGCCTCGGTCCATGCAGGTCACGTGACCAGTCAGCGCACACCTGCTGAGTCCACTCACATCTGCACCAGATTAGCCTTTTTCCTTCCACTAGAGAAGACCCATTTCATCTGAAATGGCCCCATCACTTCCGCTACAACTTCTAGGAGATTGCCTATCGACCAGGCCTGACCCCACGCGATTCCCTCCTTCTTCTGGAACACATGCCACGCAGCTGGCCGACGGTCCCCCCACCTACCCGGCGTCAGACTGGGCCAGTCACTGTAGAGTGAATTGTAAAAGTCAAGGGTCACCACCCATCTTTCCCCCCTCTTGTAAGTGATAATAGAATCAAGCCACAGTATGACATGTTCGTTTATATTATCATAGTACTACCGAAAAACCCAGAAGCGGAGCCTCCAGGTATTCTGGGAAATCACAGCTGATTCAACACGTTTCTTTTCCAAGCACTAATTGCAAGGTTTTTAGCATTCTTTAACATATCTGAGCTGGTAATGGGTTTAATCCGGAATGGACCGGCTCAGACAAAGTACTCTTAAAAAATGCGATGAATGTTATTACGTAAAAGTAATTGAATGTAACCCTCGATTTTTAACATTTAAAGTTCTGTAGGCACAGAATTTCCTTTGTGATGTTAAATGGCACCATACAAGGGTTAAAAGGAATTTTAAAACCTCCCTGTAAAAATGTACAGTATATGAAACAGGAGCAAAATATGATGAACAGGAGAAAAATATAATAACTGGCATAAAATAACAAGGCAGGACGATGTTAATGTAATGTATATGAGCAATGTGCATTTCAACAAAGTTTAATTCAGAATCTCCACAGGACATATTTACTCTGATACAAAAGAACAGCCATACAATTCTGTTAAATTACTGCCTGAAATTAAATAAATATTTGTAACAAAACACTGTTATTATTTATTTGGCAAACTTCCAGAACCAGAATTCACTTAACTAACTCTCCCGCAAAATACATGAACATAAATTAATTCAAAAATTGCAGCAGAAGGAGAACATATGCAGTACTAATATAATAATATAACGATGGTGCAAATATGTCACAGATTTTAAACTGTACTAGTACAGCATAAAACACTAAACCCCTTTGTGGACTGTGGTGCTCTTACTGACTTCAGGAAGTTCCATCCAGTCAGGGACACAGTACCGCATCAACCCCCTACCATTTAATTACCTTATTCTACATTCCGAGGAGCAGGTCAGGCTCTGGCAAACGCATTTTGCAGGAGTTCTTGTTTTCTTGGCACAGTTTAACATGATGAGGCACTCACAATTTTCTGTTTATTACCCTCGACGTTTGCGCTGCGTGAATGAAATCAAGGACAGGGAACAAAACAGCAGTTATGAAAATGACAGCCGTACCCCCCCCCCAAACCACCCTTAGTTCGATCGAAATAAAGGCTGTTTTTGTTTCATCTTTTTTCACAGCGTCCATGTTTTTTGGTGAGAGGCCGGAGAGAGAACAGCCAGTACCAGGAAACATTTCTCTCTTTACCAGTGGAACCATATAAAGTTAGACATTGAAAAAAGGGGAAAACAGAACATAGAAAAAAGGGGGGGTTTCCACCCCACCATACGCCTGACGACATGACCTTCAGACTCACTTAAACTTCTCTCTGCTCACAATGGGTGCCGGAGTAGGGGGCTTTTTAAGCAGATGTCTCTAACAAAAGCCACTGAAATGACATTGCTTTAATGTTTTTTTATTCCTCTTAATTTCCTCCAATCATTAGTGGGGGCTGCCCAACCCTTACACCCCTTTTCATGCAAAAATGTTTAGGTTTAAAAAACATCTCTCAAGGATCAATGTAGATTGCGTAAGTCAGGGGTGCCCAGCTCCAGTCCTGGAGGGCCAGAATCCAACACAGTTTGCGGATTTCCATGCTCAACACACATCTTAATCAGTTAATTGCCAGGTTTAATAGGTATGTTTGAGCAGGGAAATCTGCAAGCTGTGTTGGATTCTGGTCCTCCAGGACTGGTGCTGGACACCCCTAGCATAATTAAAGGTATTTAATAAGAGAGAAAATTGTCAGAAGTAAAGTGAAAGAATTAAGAAAACAAAAAATCTTCCCCCAACAATCTCTAATAAGGGATTAAAATTAAGCACGGCAGAGCACTGCTTCATCACCGTGACTGGAAGAGGCGGTAGCCTGCGTTTGGTGACGCTCCCTTAGCCCCATCCATGGGTGGTGGGGAGAGGACGGCGCAGCTAAGAAACCTGATCATACCTGATGGCCACAGTGACGAGCCCACTGGGAATTAGAGGGGGAAGTCAAAACATTTAAGGCCAAATGCTACGTACAGGAAACTAAATGGTAGCCGAAGAGAGGAACGCTGCCTGTAAATACCCTGACTGGTTATGTCATGCTGTACATGACTGTTTATGGTACAACAGTAGATATCGCCATTTATGATCCTGTAGTACATATGGCTGTGTATGATCCTGTAGTACATATGGCTGTGTATGACCCTGTAGTACATATGACTGTTTATGATCTTGTAGTACATATGGCTGTTTATGATCTTGTAGTACACATGGCTGTGTATGACCCTGTAGTACATATGACTGTTTATGATCTTGTAGTACATATGGCTGTTTATGATCCTGTAGTACATATGACTGTTTATG
>JAODKM010000039.1:16738862-16749087 GCA_026780845.1 Petrocephalus sullivani
TGAGAGGCTCTGCTTTGGAGGGTGATGAAGAGTGAGAGGCTCTGCTTTGGAGGGTGATGAAGAGTGAGAGGCTCTGCCTTGGTGGGTGAGGAAGAGTGAGAGGCTCTGCTTTGGAGGGTGATGAAGAGTGAGAGGTTCTGCTTTGGAGGGTGATGAAGAATGAGAGGCTCTGCTTTGGAGGGTGATGAAGAGTGAGAGGCTCTGCTTTGGTGGAGGATGAAGAGTGAGAGGCTCAGCATTGGAGGGTGATGAAGAGTGAAAGGCTCTGCTTTGGTGGGTGAGGAAGAGTCAGAAGTTCTTTGCTGTTGCTTGTCCAAGAGACATAAGTCTGTGTCACTAGCTGCCTAACCCTCCTATTGACCATCACAGTCAACAGGTGCCCCTTAATAAAACATATGCGAAAAATTTACTTCAGCATGAGTAGAAAAATAGAAACCCTGATAGCAGGCCAACCTCAAATACCAAACTTAAATCCTCTCATTTCCAGGAATTACTCTTTCAGCTAGTTTCTGTGGCTTTGCTAAATGGTATGAGCTTATCCTTAAGGGGAGGCTACACCTGAGGCCAGAGGCTCCCCTTATAGGTGGGGCCGGTGCTGCACGCTAAGCCCGCTCTACATTCCAGCTGCCGTCGCCACAGAGCCTGCAGACACAGCACGGCTCACGTGCCGCTGGGATTCCAGAAACCTCGGAAAAAATTCTCGGAAAGCCAGTCGGCTGCAGGAAACGAGGCAAATGGTGGAAGAAGGTTATAGGGCCAGCAGGATGGGCAGCTTTCTGTGCTGCGAGTCCAAACCAGTGACAACAGGCAACATGGGAAAGAACTATCTATGGATCAGATAAGGTTTAAATAGACTCACATGGAGCGTTAAGCAGAGGGCAAGGGTTACCCTCGCAATGGGAGAACAGTTCATACAATTAAGTCCGAATATGATTAATCGATTTTCTGTGAGGTACTGAAACTCTAAAAATAAGGGAAAAATAAGACAGGAAGGAAAAAAATGTAGCAGGAAGGTCTACATTTAGCTTAATTGCTCGCTTGGTGGTTTGACTCTTGGAAAACGTGGTCTTTTCTGTAGTGAGGCTGACTGCGCTGCGGGAGTTAGATAATGGAACAGGTAGGAAATGCATTTATTACGTTTGCCTTTATTAAGAGGTGAATTTTAATGGGTTGGGGCTGCTGTCCTGCTGTGGAGACAGCCATTACAGTGCTTACACTTCTCCCCTCCCCAGGACAACAGCATAAGTGTGTTCAGCCTGGCCCAGGGCTCCACCCGCCCCAAACGCCTCTCTTGTTAAAGCATCAGCCCTCCGCACTTCCGGGGCTCTGGCCTGACTTCCGACTGCTACTGACCATTACCTCCACTACTGCATCTGCCCCACTGAGATCCTAGCTAGGCAGAGTGGATCTCTGAAATCTGCCAATCAGAGCGAGCCTCGGGGTGTCATGTGGTCAGCAGAGGAGCGTTCTGGGGCGGCAGGGCCCGAGACCCTTCTCTGCAGGACACCAGCAGCAGAGATAGATGTCAGGAACTGTCAAAACTCATCCTCACCACCCTGTCCTTACATTCCACCTTCCCCCCACCCGGGAAGAAAAATAAAGCCAAATTCATCCCTTTTCCATTCTATTCAATCCCTGCTTTACAGGATTTGTCATGAAAGAGCTGCCTATCAGAGTCGCCTTAGATGGTGCTAGTTATGTATTTACGGCATTTATATAAAGAGGAAGAGTGGAGGAAAAAGGCTGAAATAAAGAAGAAAGACTCGGTAATCTCTTGAGCAATCAAGGGAAAAGAGCGTTTCACATTTTCCAATTTATACCTGCCATTCTGCATCAAGGTTGGGGCAGATCTCCGTGGCAATTTGCCAATCAGACTGTTGTACGGCACCGAGGGCGCTTGACACGCTACTGTGAGTCACACGCCACCAGAGTCCAGGCTAGAGGTCAGCCCTGCCCCCCCTTCACAAGTCACTGTGGTGTCATGACACTGTCAGGGAGGGACAAAGGGGGCTCTCTTCCATTTAGAAAAATCACATCTGTAGAAGAAACAATCCAGAAGAAAAATATCTTAACACTCGCCAACGCAATTGGGTCTCAAAATGTTTTGCCTACTTGGAGGCAGACGGTAGGGATGCATGTATGTGTGCATGTGCGTGTGTGTGTGTGTGTGTGTGCGACTGAGTGTGTGAAAACAGCCACATCGACAGCACAGCCAGCCAGGATGAATACGCCTCGTTGTGAAATGACAGAGCGCTTATCTTTTGGAGGACAAGGCAAACAAATAAGTTAATGAGCTTGGGCCCTCGGCGGTGGGCGCAGGCCGTGCTGCATGCATCCGCCACAAAAAGTCACAGAGGGAACCTGTCTGCTCTGCTCCCTCCTCCATTTCCAGCATCTAATTGTCCCTCCCGCTGTGTGAGAAGGGATAATTTGATAACGAGGGGGCGGGCTGTTCTGACAGACAGGAAGGCATGAATGAGGCAGGAGAGACAGCGAGAGAGAGTCCGGCGTGTGCGTGTGTGTGTGTGTGCGCGTGCACGGAGCGTATGCGAGTGAGCATGTATTTGTGTAAATACGCCCCGTTGATATGCTTTCGCACATAGTTGTGCATAATGTAAATGAGTGAGAGTGTAAATCAGCCAGCGCTTTCGGTGTGAGAGACCGCATAAGTCCACAGGTGATACGTCTGTGTCGGCCTACGCGGGAGGAGGCAGACAGACAAAAGCGGGGTAGCGCAGGGACATTGGGATGCACTCCGCATGGAGCTGCATCTGCTCAGCTGACTTAAGGTGATAGCTTTCCCTGTTCTCGTCCCCTTAGTTGGAATTCCCATACATCGATCATGTTGAGTTGGTATGTTGACGAGCATGAGGGTGATCTGAGCTGATCTTCCTAAAAGTGCCCTGTGGCAGAGCTCTGACCTGCTCTACAAAGTGCCCTGTGGCAGAGCTCTGACCTGCTCTACAACAGAGCATGACCCACTTACATTAGTGAGACCTTGCCTTTGGATTTAAGAAATTATTATGATGCTTTTGCTGTTTGCTGTCACTGTACTGCCAACGCAACGACTTGTAGAATTTCCAGCTAAAATATCCATCCATCAATCCATCCATTCTCCCCTGCTCGTCCAGCTAAAACATCCCATGTAAATCTGAGGCACAAAGACTATAGAAGTAAGCTTCCCTTAAAGAGGGTGACGACCTTTATAGGCTAAGCTATCGAGCAGCGAGTGAGTGTATTGCAGCCATCTATTGGCAGAGTGTAATTGTTGCTGGGAAAGTCGACCTATCGGTGTTTGGTCTGTTTAAAGCAATAAATACCAAATATATTAATGAACTGCTGCACCTCAGCCTTTTAGGGACAAACGAGCAGATCTTCCACCAGAGAGTAACTGGCTCATACCTTCCGGTCACTTGATTAGGACAGGAGGAAGCGGTAAGCGGCTAGCAGCACCCCCTCAGGGTCCTGCACGGCTCCGGTTACCCAGCCTTCCTCCTAGGTCACACAGCATTACATGTGGACACCTTGGTCAGGTTGTGGGTCCATTAATGCAGGGTCTAATCTGCTGGAGCATTCAGCCTCACTCATCGCTTGATTATATGTACCTAGCTGGCTACATAGTCATTTTAAGCACAAAATGCCACCATGGAGCCAGCCACTTAAATTAAATAAACAAATAGGCCTTGTTTAAAAAGGGGCAGTGATAGCCATACTAAATCATTTTAGTATCATTGTTATGCTAAATGATACTCATTTTTTTGCTAAACGAGCAAGCATAAAAGAATAACTAAGAAAGTATTCCATTAAATAGAAAGTGCTATGTGCTTGGATATAGGAATGAAAGAATGTAACTCCATATCCTGAAAATGCATGTTACATAATCCACTGTTTTTATATAAAGCACATAACAATAAAGGGTGAAAAAAGAAATAGACATTAATCATAAATCCCTACAAAAGTACACAGTCCCTTTAAGAGGCTCTCTTTACCTAAGAAATAGTTCACTCTGTTTGCTCTCCCATTGGCCTCGTGTGGTAGGCACGGAAGGCTGCTGATTCCCCGTACAGGCTCCTGTGAGGAAGACATATGGCCAGAATACTCACAGACATTATGTTCAGACAAAGGTGTCTAAGCAGCACAGACATAACCACCAGAAATATAGATCGCCCTTGTTTTTTTTTTTAAAAAGCGCAGTGGGAGCTACACTAACTCTCAGAGCCGACATTTTATGCTAAATGTTACACTATAAGAATGCCATTAAACAGAAAGGGGCCTGGGCATAGGGATGAACAATGCAACTCCATATCCTGAAAATGCACATTGCTACATAATTCACTGGCTTTTTTATACTGTACATAACTATAAAAGGTGAAAAAAGAAACACAGGCATTAATCATAATTCCGGAATATTACTGACAATTTAAGAGCACTTTTTGAAAGTGCACAGTCCCTTTAAAAGTCTCTCCCTGCCTATGAAATAGTCGATTTTGTCTGTGTTCCATGTATGGGAAGCTGCTAAATGCCGAATGATTCCCCTTACAGGCTCGTGCGAGGAAGACATAAGGCCACAATACCCGTCTGCATTACGTTCGGATAAAGGTGGCTTAGCGGGACAGACACAAGGGCCTCTCCGCCGCGACTCGGGGGCCCGGGGGCCCGCCGAGGCTCCGCGGGAGCCGCACAAAGGCGGCCGGCGCTGCCGCAATTAGCCGCGCTCATTAAGCCTCAATGCGCTGAGACTGGCGTCGCCGCTTCGGCACGTTTCTGAACGGCGATTCGGGAAAAGCGCTGCGCGCACAAAGGCACGGAATTAAAAGATGTAATTAATGTTTTTGTCCGGGCGAACAACCGCGTACCGTTCGCGTGTTCCGTTACCTTGATGCGTTAATGCCCTTTCTGCTTATTTAAATCCCGTTTCGCCCAGAACCTTTTGTCTCTGCCCGGTTTGTTTGCAGTTTTCATAAATAATATGCTAATCAAGGCGGGCATTTCGTATTCGTTTTTATTTCAGTATTGTGCGAATCTTTATTTTCCAGACAAACAGGATGTTAAAAAAAGTAAAACATTGCCCTGCGTTGATGTCAGAACAACGTGTGTCTGTGCCTCTGCCTGTAAATTTAGCTGGAGAAACAAAGGCTGTGATATTAAGATGTTAATCAGCTGGCTGATGAAAGGCCTGCTGTTGTTATATCATTGTCATACAGTGTGAATTGGAAAACAATCATTAAAGGGGTTTAATGTGTTTGTTTATCAGCAGTGGGATTTGTCACACCCATACCAAACAACATGCCTTGTGGCTGAGCTGGCATGGGGGAACATAAGCTTAAGATTGCCCTCAGACACTCCTCCAAACCAAGAGTGAAGACCTGGGGGCAGAGATAAACAGAAAGCCTGCCCAAACATCTGGGATCTCCACTGCTGCTGGACTAAAATGCAAGTGCACTCACTTTAACACCGCCGGGGGGGCATGGTAGGGACGGGTCTTCCAGGACCGAGGCATCTCTGGAAGGGCTTTCACAGTATCCACCCCGCAGTGCAGGCAGCCCCACCTGAGAAGTTGGGCAGGACATCATAGCTCCACCTCTAGGCAACGGACCCTCCAGTGACCTCTGACCTGGCAGATCTGTTCTAGCTTTGTTCGGGTGGCCGGCGGCAAAGTAAATACTGGGTTGACGTATACGTCATGCTGACCCTGGAGTATTGTCATTGGTGGAGAGCTGGGGGTGGGGGGTGGGGGGCTCCACAGGTGTGTCATTGAATGGGACTTTCTAATCAGGCCTGACAATCTTTAACTCCAATCTCACCTAATAGCAGCTCATTCATCAAATGCTTGGTCGTTTGGAATTAGCTTATCAGGAAGATCCAACAGGAAAGGTCGGAATAATGGGAATAACTCGAGTGGATACTTAAACCGACGATTAGGCACTGCTCAACTGTGGAGAAGAGGAAACTCCTTTTACTCATTTTGTTAACTTCAGAATTCCTGTTGACAAGAGCAGTGCTTCTGTAGACCATAGACAGGCGTACTTACCTCAACCATGTTCTGGCATCTCATCAAAAATTGGAATATCTTCATATATTCAAACATGTTTGGCCAAATAAAGGCTAGTTTGCTCCTGCAAACAGTGCCCAAACATTAACTTTATACTATTTTTTAGTTTATCATCCAGGTATTGGGCCACACTAAGAATGTGTGAACATGCACAGATGTGAAAACGTGTAAAGTCAGTCGTGGTGAAAATGATGAACTATGGATGGACGCTGAAGTCAAGGGCATCAGATTAAGCTCACTGTCTCCAAGGTCCAGTTTTCCACATGGATCCTTGGAAATGCAGCACATTTAGTACAATGTGTGGGGAGCGAGTAGCTAAAGCTTTGCTCATGCTTCCAAAGGACTGAGGTTGGTCTTCTGAAACAAGGGGCTCAGAGACAGAAAGCACTTTCACACTACTGACACTTCTTTCTAGAACCCAAATTTTTTTCCAGAACCAGGAATTTCTGTTGTGTTCACACTGCAGGAACTCGGGCTGATTGTAGTTCTTCTGAGGCAGTTCCAGAACCCTTTTTTAGTACCTGCCCCTGACTGTATACTTTCCGTCCAAACACGAACTACTGGGGAGGCACTTGAAATGTAACCTGTGTCCTTTTGCCTAATCTAGCTGTGCCGCCACTAGGAAACTGGCTAGCGCTTGTCAGTGGGATAGTGTTACATTGCTTTTCATTCTGTGGGAAACAAACAGATCGATCTGCTGGCCAAACTGAATAAGAATCGGCAACATATCCCGCGTCACATGAGTAAAATATAAATAAAAAGTTGTCTCCCGTTTTCATCTCAGTTGATCCCCCAATAACTAACAAATAACTAACAAAACAATCTGGTTATTTTGCATTGTTTTGGTGTGGGTGTAGTTTTGTATGAAATAATGTGGGAATTTGAACCTACAAACTGTTTGCGTTTTGCATGCTTATGTAGCTGTGAGGTCCCAGTTCCTGTTGTGACATGTGACAGCGACACTCAAATGCAGCCAGGAGATACATAGCTTCCAGGTCGTGCCAGCCCACGGACTTGTAAACTAGGTGTAAACTAGGACTAGGTTCTAGGACGTCAGTGTGAAAGCTCCTGTACTTTTTCAGTGGAATAGCCCCCATGCACACAGTAAATCCCCTGGAAATACCGCCTAGCTCTTCCCACCCATGTGAGGCTAACTGTCCTGCCCATTGTCCCACTGACTCCTCCAAGGGGCCAGGAGGAAAACCCGCGAGGGAATGACAGGGGAACCCAGCCTTGCCCTGCACTAAATGTATCATTTATCTCCTTTATGCTTCTTCTAATGAGCCGTTCACAAAGACAGAGGCTACATAATGCAATTGGGATTAATTACTATTAGTAGGCTGTCACTTAATTAGCAGTTAAATAAAAGCCTTAATTACAAAGTCTGAGTCAAAACCCCCTTCCTGCTTGCCATCGCGACTCGCTCATATACACAAGCACCCGGCCACATCAAGCACACAACGGGGGAAAAAGAATCCATTAGTCAACCAATAAAGAAAATTGAAATCTGTTTAATTCTGCCTTGTCAGGCCTAGAGACAACACACATCCTGGCACCACGGTGCCGTAATCATCGGTAAGGACAGGCATTTCCACAACCACTAAAGAAAGGGAAAAAAAAACATCACAGGCTTTATTTAAATACCTAGAATCTATGAAGTGCAGACAGGAACAGCCATGACAGTGATGATGCTGTGTAGGGCTGAATAACCGGCGAGGAGCGTATTGATTGGCAGGTGGAGACCCTTACAGGGAGAGAATCGACAAAGTGACAGATGACTGATAAGTATTATGGGTTTTTCTAAAAGACTCCAGCAATTCAGTTTTAACAACAGGTCAACAGTGAGGTGGATTCCTCCTGTCAGCTGTCAGTATCTATGTTCCTGAAACTAGGGGAACATTACAAAGAGGTATTTAAACACTTAGACTTGAGCTACCACACAGATCAAGCTAAAGTGAGCACTTTGGAGAGCATATTGTTGGTGTTAGTCTTTAGTTCTCATGCAGCTTGCGGCCCGACGAGACAGATCAGTGCAGTAAGGGAAAGCTGTTCTGTGTGGCATTTAGTTTCCATGCACATTTTGGGAAAGTAGGAGCCACCGTCTGGCTGAAGTAGACACATCAGACCCGCGGACAGGAGACGCACTGTCTGCGAGCTCCATCTGATGTTGCTTCCTTCAATGGCCTGGGGAACACAGCTGTGGGGGTTCAGACAAACAGATGGGTGCAGTTTGACCCGTTCCAACCTCGACCCCCCGACACCAACACACACTGCTACCCCACACTCCTTTTCATTCACTACTATTACCCTCCACACACGCACGCATAGACACAGACCCTCACTCACATTATGGCCCGCACAAAAGACAGCTGCCAGTACCTGCTAACATCCAAACGAAGCCTAATTACTTCCCAGTCATCAGTTATCCAATGGCCCCCAGACTACAAAAGGGGGGGGGGGGTAACCGTGAACCAATTCATTGGGGCTAACTGGGGGATAACTTCACGGCTCTTTACAAAAACACGCTAATTTGTCACTCACAACAACCCCCCAAAGCAGCCAGCCTATACTAACACAAACCATTGATGAGACCAGGCGTCACTGCCTAACATAATAGAGAAAGAAGCCAGCACAGTATTCATTAAGTTAATGCACTTTGCACATTCATTTTATACAGTTCCATAGAACATAGACTTCATAGCTTGTAGTTCCCAGTGCTCACAACTATCTTCACTGGTATCGTACCTTTACACACCTCTGGTGATGTACTGTAAATCCAGTACCAGTGGACCTTAGTTCAGCAGTTAATCATGCTCCCCCATATCTGAATTTTAAGGCTCATTTTGTGCAATATACATTTGTTTTAATAGTTTTTAAAACATTTTGATGGTTAAATATTGGCCATGTATGTAAGGTACTTTTTCTCGTGGAGGGAGTTGGTCACATTGAGACTCTTGGATCAGAACCATTACTTCACAGCTCCCTTGTTATCATCTTGATGCAGCGTATCATATACATTTATTTTATTTGCGTGTTCGTAAATATTTAGCTATGTTACATATTGGATTAGGAGCCTCCACCTTGGCGGATGGAGAGGAGGATGATGAGGAAGAGGGCGGACTTGTGCAGCGTGGTGAAGCCCATCTGTGTGTGAGACAATGAGACAGGAGCAGGGGCCCCTGCGAAGGCTCCAGCCAGGCCCTCTGCCTCTCTCTGAGGAGCACGGCCATTGCACTGTAGATACAAGCTCATTGCTATGCTAATCCCACTTTCATCTCTAGCCCTGGTCCACACCTCGCGCGGCGCACAGCCCACGGGAATTAGGGGCCTCGCAAACAGGAAGTCATCTGGACCATGAGAGGGAGATGGCCGCCTCATTGGTGGAAGGTAGCAGCTGTATTCAGAGCAGAGCTGAGTTTGGGCATTGACACAGGGCAGACATATTCAGGGCAGCTGGTCCAGGGCGTTGGTGGGTGGGTGGGTGTCACAGGCATGAGCAAAGCATATTCAATGTGTGCGGTAGATGATCGACAGCAGAACGTGATACAAATCCGGCTGAATGACAGCCCATACGCCTTGGAGTACTGCCTTCAGGGCTCCAATGCACACCTACTCTCATCTCGGCAGGGTCGGAAATTGGCTTTCTGTTCTGAAGACGTCAGTCATGGTGTCTGTATGAGCCAAATAACATCTAAAGCAATGGCAATGACCACAGGGAGACAGCTGCCTTCCACTGTCTGTGCACTGCTAGTCTCCAGAATGACCAGCTTTCGCTACAATTACCAGTCTGCTAAAAATAGCAAGTGACTTTTGATTCTGAGATAACATACAGTAGGGGTCTGAGGTCCTAGTCCAGGTGAGCCAGGGAATATGCAGAGTTGGAAGCCAAAATCCGATGAATTGAAAATTATTTGACCTTAAATGTACTTTGGGCGATGAGAGCAGGATTGGGAGCCTCCTGTTTACTCACACAGCACCCAGAGTCTCGGATCTGCTTTAGCGGCGAGCACCACTGCCTCAGGGCTCTGCACCCAGAGTCAGCACCCAGAGTCTCGGATCTGCTTTAGCGGCGAGCACCACTGCCTCAGGGCTCTGCACCCAGAGTCAGCACCCAGAGTCTCGGATCTGCTTTAGCGGCGAGCACCACTGCCTCAGGGCTCTGCACCCAGAGTC
>JAODKM010000039.1:16771361-16783524 GCA_026780845.1 Petrocephalus sullivani
CTGACGTGGGCTCTTTCCACACTTCTGTCCGCTCCCAGCATCACCGCCGCCACGCCCTTCCTCGCACCCACTCCAGGGCGCTGTGACTTGGCACTGGGAGGTTTGAGCTTCTTTAATAAAAAAAAAATAATAATAATAATATGAAAAAAAAAGCATCAACAAACTCCAAGGTATGACCCACAAACCAACGGCCTCATTTCTTAGCACAACCATTTTAATAAACCATTTTTTCTCGGGGCAACAAACCTATAATATAGGCATTAAAAAAATCCAGTATAAACTAAATCTTGAGCTAATAAAACCTACAAAAAAAAATTAAAAAGTGCATTTGGGATAACCGTCAGGGGGATTAAAAAAAAAAAAAAAAAAAAAAAGCAAGCGACTGTAGCTGTTGAGGTGATGGCTTGATGCTCGATGCAGCCGGTCCCGGGCGACTCGCGTCCAGCTCTCACCACTCCTTCTTCTTCTCGTCCATCGACACGCCACCAGGCCCCAGCGCCACCACCAGCAGCAGGCCTCCGATCACTGACATGGTCTGAAAGAAGTCATACTTGAGGAAGTCGTGCATGGGCTTGTAGGCTGGCACTGTCCAGAAGGCGTTGAAGTAGACGTTGATGGCGAAGAGCCACACCACCAGTGTGAGGGCAGCCAACTTGGTCTTGAACCCCACGGCCACAAGGATGATCAAAGCCGTGCCAACCATGTTCTGTAGGATCTAGAGGTGGGAGAAGTAGGGTGCAGGGGTCAGGAAGGCATGTGCATCATCATCATCATCATCATCATCATCAACTACCATCCCACACCTAACATCTCACAGTATTCCCAAGAGTGGGCACAGACTTGTGAAAATACTTGACCTGAGCGGAAAGAATGGCATTACCGTACCCCACACCATGCCTACGCTACGTTTGACAATATTACTAATAAGCTAAGAAATACTGTAGAAATAGCAGTGGATTAGAACCGGCGACCTTCCGGTTACAGGGATAGAGCTTAACCTGCTGAGCCACACTCTGCCCCCCACATGCGTCTATCCATGGAACTGTGACACCTGGTCATTTGTACCCAAAGGTCCCTTCTACTTCAGAGCCTAGTGACTTTTGTACAGACAATGACGTCACAGCATTCTTGGCCGTCAGGAACTCACGGAGAAGAAGCTGGTGTCGAAGTGCAGGAGAGTCATGAACATGAGGACCAGGAGCACACGGCCGCCCAGCTGCATGTACTGCTTGGGGGAGCTCTCGCCCATGGAGGGCACCCCCGCGAACATGCTCTTCCCCTCCGAGCGAGACTCTGCCAGCAAGAGCAGTAGCCCCCCACCCAAGGCCAGGTTCCTGGGAAGAAAAGGAGGAAGACCTGGTCAAAGCAGATCCCCTCACTGGAAGTCAGCCTCAGTAGAAACACCATCACATTTAAGTGGTAAGAGGTGCACGCAACATGACTCCAAGGCATTTTACATGTTAATCAAATACCCAGGTATGGCCAACGTCATCTTATACCAACTACTCTGGACTCACCTCATTAAGAACTTAAGATCCCATAAAATGCTGTAGGCGATAGTCTGGGGGGAGGGGATAAAAAATATATAAAAAAATAAGCAGATGAGCTCATATTGCAAACATTTCAAACGTACATTTGAGAAAAACACTTAAGGTTCATTGAAACTTCTGCATAGAACCTGCGCCATATATACGGTGAGGTTGCGTACTGCACCTCATAGCTTTACACACACCTCCCCAGAAACATAACTACACATCACAGTGACGCAGACCCCAACAACAGTGACCGGGATGCTTCACTGAGTCAAAAAATGCACGGTTGCAGCCATTCACACTAAGATTGTACAATACTGGAAAATTTCAGATATGACAATATGATTATTTGTGATAAATATTGCAATATTTATAAACCAAAAAAGGTGTTAAATTTTTGTGAGGAATACATTTCTATGAATAATTTAAACAGCAAGGATGAAAATGATTATGATTGGCTCCGAGAGCCCCTGCAGAGTTCATGCATAAGCAGTGGAGTTAAACTTGAAACAGATTTTTAAAAGGTATACTACACGTTCTTGAAAAAAAACAATCATTACGACTGCAACGCCAAGATGTGCTTCCTATAACAGAGTGAAAATATTTTAGTAAAACTTAAACCCGCCATGTTCGGCCAACTAGTGTTTCTGCAGTGTAACTGCAGAGCGAGACACTCCAGTGCACGAGTACAAATACTCACAACGGCACACACTTATGCTACTGCATGAGCTCTGTGTGGGCTTGAGGCAGTTGTATAAATCAGCCTTAAAAACTCACCTGTAGAGCAATAATTCCAAACAAACCAAAGCAGGCATACTGTACAAAATTTCTACTGAGGATAAGGACACAGCCACCTGTTGGAAAAGCATGCAGAATTTAGTTTGTGAGGGAACAGACAAAGCTTACCACAAAACAAAACACTGTGGCACACCTATGTGTCACTGCTTAGTCTGGACCTCAGCTCAGGCCCCACCCAAACCCTTTAAATCCCCACTTACTCCCAGGAGGTGGTACTCCTTTAAAGAGGTCCCTTTGTTTTTTAAGCAGGACTTTAAGTCAAAACCCAGAATGTAGGTGGTGCACCCACAATCCCCCCCAGAATGCAGGTGCCGCACCCGCAATCCCCCCCAGAATGCAGGTGCCGCACCCGCAATCCCCCCCAGAATGCAGGTGCCGCACCCACAATCCCCCCCAGAATGCAGGTGCCGCACCCACAATCCCTCTCTCACCCAGCTGCCCTAATAAGTTGAGCAGGACGAAGCACGTGGCCAGGAAGTAGCCGCAGCCCCAGGTGGCCTCGATGTAGTCCCGCTGCTCGTACCACTGGAACCACATGCGGATGCCGTCCTCCAGGAAGGTGCTGATCAGGCAGAGGCGTGCCAGGTGGGGCAGGTACTGCTTTGTCACCCGCAGGAACTTGGAAAGGAGGAGAGGCAGGTTTCAGTGACTGAGATAAAACGGTGGCAGCAGGTGACTGGGTCAGTAGGTGGAGTAGATATGGGAGCAGGAGATGCTTGAAGGAACAGCTATGCAGAAAAAGACTAACAAAGCATGAAACAGGCACCGAGGTCGTACTGGGCACACGCCTGACTGCGGCAGCCTCCACGGAGGAGCACGATCTCCCATTCAGAGAGCTTATGACAGATGGACCAAGCATTGCAGAGGATTTTAAGAATGCTAGCGACTGTGTGAGAGATCTAACAAGAAGCTGATATTTATGTTACATGCTGGGCTGTAACCCCTCCCACGATTAGCTCCCTGGACACCAAAGCAGAAGCTCCCTGGACACCAAAGCAGAAGCTCCCTGGACACCAAAGCAGAAGCTCCCTGGACACCAAAGCAGATGCTACAATTCCCAAACAGACTGCCAGCACCAGTGGAGTTATTGTGAATGGTACGGGCCACCATATCCATGATAAACCTTCAAACTGAAACGCAAATGAAAGTAAAGAATTACTGGGCAGACTGTAAATGTTTGGGGGATGTAACTCTGAAGGTTAGGAGTGATGGCGGAGCTTCTGGTACAAAACCCACGGCCAGCAGTGTTACAGCGACAGACCCCTGAGGCAGGCCCTTAACACCAGCTACTCCTGGGCACATATCCGTAAGTCAAAGTCCTTCTGAAACATGGAATGGGAGTTTCATACTTGCCCGTTTTTATTTTTTTATGCTTTTTATGCTTTGAAAGAGTTCCAATTAGAGCTTTTTAAATCACGTCATATCTCACTGATATCGAATCAGAATAGAATCAAATTAAAATTGAATGGTTAGCTTGTGCGCATCAGCGCCAATACTGAGCCCTACAGCCTACAGGGCCTTTTTAATGAGCAGCTCTGCTGATGCCATTGCCACATTACTACAGTTAGTAAGCATATCAGTGACTCGCAAACTGCAGCCTTTAGTACTTAATCTTTCTATTCTGAGTTCACAGGTGCATTTATTTATGCATTCAAAATATGTCTAAGTAGGCCTACTGGAGTACCCGACTTGAGACACACAGCAGGCTGTATGGAGGAAAAGTACGGAGGGACTGGGTGAGTAGGGGAGAATGGACCGGAAATGAGCCTAAATGTACAAGACATGGAAATAGTAACAATAGTAATTAAGTACTAAATGATTCTATAAAGAGTCATTAAAAAAGTTTTAGAGAAACTATATAAAAAGCCCCCCCCCCCCCAATGTCATCGTCCATCGCAAAGTTACTGTAAACATCATCATATGCTAGCCATCCCTACCTGGCAGTAAAACTTGCCAACCATGGCGGGGGGGGGCACATTGTTTATTCTCTGTGGAAATTGGCAGATCGATCTACAGGTCGTTTATTTAACTGAAATTAAAAACATCACAAACCATATCATCCTCTACCACAGAAAATCCAGGGTAATTTTCTCCATTATTACTGTACGTCTTTAGGTCCAGTGCAACCAACTTTGAATACTAACTAAAGGGCACCGACACGTGCCATTTCTGGGCCGATGAGTCATGCCATAAGTGTTAAATTACAGAAAACATTATCGCGAAATAATATTCGATATAAGTATTGACAGTTCCAGGAGGATGCTTTATCACAATGCGCCCAACCCAAGAAAGCATACCACTAGGTTACCATAGGGATTTTCATCCACAAAAGGATGATACTGTAGTTACACAGACACTGATTCAAGTAAAGCACGCTAGAAACACAGATAAACAAGCACCCCCAAAACTCGTGTTCTAAAAGACAGGCCTCAAGGCAGCTCAGCAGCCACGTCACAGACCTGGGGAGGCTATGCCATTATCTATCATTTTACTTAATCACTTTACTATAGGTTGTTATAATACAAAATGTTTGGGAAGGGTTATGCAACACACAGGCATTTCAGTTTTTCTGGACTATGGGAAATGTTCACAGACTTCAGTGAGCTTGCCCCAGAAAAACAGGTTCTGGAATCAGACGGGGATTACCTGGCAATAACCAGTCAGGAACACAGCTTAGAAAGGACCCTGTTTTGTGGTTCCCCAATAGTAGAATGAGCTACCAAACCACATGCAGTCATCAGTGTCACTCCATCTGCAAGAAATGCATCAAGACCCATGTGTTCCAGGAATTCCTCTCCTAGCCTGACACTCGATGTCCTACGTTTCCTCATCGTTCTTAAGGCGGCACTTTCTCGTCATTGAATATTAAGTCTAAGCTGGTTCTTGTTTTGTTGGAAGAGGTTGTGTAACTCTTGCTCCTATGCGACTTTCAATTATAACTGGGCATTCATCGGAAGCTCAGCCGAGCTGCAGTCATGCGCAGCTGACTGCTCGGCTGCACGCATGTTTGTAATGTGCCGTTTGCCTTATTTATCCATTGTTTTGGACAAAAGTGGCTGCTAAATAGAAATAACTGTAAATGCACCCAAATGAACAGATTCCATCAGCAAATAAACATGCAAACAATGGGAAGAAACTAAATGCTAAAAAAAAGATTTGCTACCTATAATCATGCTGCAAACCAAGAAAAAAAACCCCGATTCTGAGGTAGCCTAGAGTCTAGGGCGCCTTCTCATTGTCATGGGTTACACCAATAACAATGCCAGCTCCAAGATAGATGAGCACAGTACGATACGTCCCAAGCACAAAAGGCAGTGCTGGATCCCTGGCTCTGTGCTGTGCTCCCCGTAGCTCTCCCATTATCGACCCTCTCCTGAATAGGCGAAGGGGAGAAACCCCGGCACTGAGTAGTATCCTCTCCTGCTGTCATTAACCCTCAATCACTTTACACATTTAGGCCTAACGGGCAACTTGATGCAATTTGACAGGGAGGCACTGAAGACCAGGGCTGGTATGCATAAAACTTCCTAAGAATGGTCCTAGGATTGCTCGTACACTTTGACTTAAGGGTTCAAAAATTCTTAGCAAAAAGTAGGACCTAATAGGGTTGTATAAATATGCTAAAAGTTACTTTTAGCAAAGTCTAAGCCCAGTTCCTAAGTGCTGACAGAGCCAGTGCTTAAGTGTTGTGAAATGAAGACTACAAATAAAATCCCGCCCCAACTACTGAGTTCAGCCAATAGAGGAGCTGCACGGTGAATATATTAGTGACATCGAACAGCTAATGTAGGGGTTTATACAACACACTTTTTTAAATCATACCTTTAATTGGTTGTACTAAAATCTACCTAGCACATAACCAATCTATTTTCAGTAATGGATGCACATGTTGTATATATTATGGGTCAAAAGCAAAAGTCACAGCAAGACAATGGATCCTAAAATAAAACCAAACTGGACGACAAACGAAACGGTTCCCTAGGCACATTTGGTGCTT
Source organism: Petrocephalus sullivani (assembly GCA_026780845.1). Taxonomy (NCBI): domain Eukaryota; kingdom Metazoa; phylum Chordata; class Actinopteri; order Osteoglossiformes; family Mormyridae; genus Petrocephalus; species Petrocephalus sullivani. The sequence goes on from JAODKM010000039.1 coordinate 16,777,689, forward strand.
AAATGGAAGGAGGCTCGGGAGGCTATTGCCAGCTCCATAAATGCTGCGTCGCCTCGGACAAGGCGCTCAGCTGACGTAAGTGAAAAGGGTAGTATAATGTTTTATCTACCTCGCGAAAGGAAATCGCAGCTTACAAAGCAAGCATGCAAGCTACAGATTTGTGTCATTACTTGTATTTCTCACATGACCTTCACTATAATAAATTATTATTATTTCCCGTTTCTCTTGTTAACACACAGACGGGGGTCCTCCATGTAAACCTGTAAATGGCAGAGATAGTAGAGGAGATATTGGGGGTGTTAAATGAGTCCATTTGCGGCACTGCATGTGCACAAGATCCTGCACTGCTAAAACTGAAAGAGTTTCAAAGAAGGGATACTGTACGTGTGATGGCATGACTCGTGGACATAAATGAACAATGGCTACCTTTATTTGACGTGTAAATTAAACTGAATTAACACTTATTCAATTTGAATGATTTATTTATTCATTCTTTATATCACAGCATTTCAGGCATTATTGTTGCCATTATTGTCATATATCTGCAGGACGTCCTGTCTTTGACGGAAAGTGCTCGCTCTCTGTCTGGGTGCGCGTAATGCTGCTGCTATCATGCAACTCATAACTGGTTTAGGAGTCCTCTCCAGCTCTCTTAAATAATTTAGGAGCTGAGACCAACTCTTAACACTTATTAACTTTTATACATGCCACTTACTCTTAAGTCAGAGTACGAGCAAAATCACGTCACTCTTAGAACTGTAATGCATTTAGGAGTGGAATTTTACTTTGAGAAGTTTCATGCATACCGGCCCAGATAATACCATTTTGCCTCAAGCATTTCAAGGCATTTAGTGCTGTTAATAAAACCTAGTCCCTATCTGTAGACTTTTCACTTTCCATTTTTAAGAATGGTGACAGCCCACCATACAGATAACTAGCATGACAACAGAGAAGCTACTGCAGGAGATTAGTACAAAACAACGCTAATGATTGGGCTACCACTGAGCCAACTGTGGCGCTCTCGTGGAAAACATTTGATAGCAAAAACATTAAGAGCAAAATTAAGAGGCTAAAATCATCAGCTTTCTGGTGATCAGACAGTAGGAAAAAAACTTGAACACAATAACTGTTGCAAAATTCTAATTCCTCCAACACCACTTTCTGATGCGTCCTGACATGAAACACTCTGGTTGACTGTCAATATTGCTTCACTAACAGTGCTTATCGGACTAAAGAAAATGGTGTCATTTCATTTCCACATCCTCTTTTTTTAGATTTTACTGTGTGCTGAAGACAAGCCCTACACACTTGTCAGTTATATTAAAACAAGTCAACCACCACTGGTCAAGCTTTTATGTTGTGGTACATTTCCCAAGAGCTACTTAGAAACTTAAATTTGGTTTATTTGTGTTTAATCAATATACTATTGCGGTCCGATTTCTTAGGTGCAAACTCAGTCAAAAGTAAAATATGTGGGTTATCCAAACAGAACTGTATTAACCTGCAAACATGTTTTAACAGATATCCAGCTATGTAAAAGAATTATTTAAAGAGCATCTAATCGAAATTACTTAACTGAACAACTGCAAAACAAATTAAATTTAAGAGGGGAAATTGATATAAAAAAACCAAAAAGAAATTAACACAGCTTTAAACCATACTGGCATACCATACACATTTTTTAATATAAAAATGTATGCAACCAGCTTGGATACAGAACGACTGAAAAAAAAAAAGCTTTTCTGCTTCAGACAGAATTATAAAAGTCAGACAGCAGTGCTGCCGCTATGACCGCTAGCGCACCTCCTGTAGCTCCGCCCACAGAAACGCTCCACATCAGCATTCCAACCCTTCGAGCAGCCAATCACGCTTCAACAAGTACCACGAGCACTACGGCGCCCCGAAGGGAGAGCCAATCAGAGCGCACGGCTCGCAGCGCAGGCTTCCCGTACCGTACGTAATTAGCAGCGTCCGGAGAGGCCGTAGGAAGCGGCATTATCGCGATACGGCAGCCCGGAATGGCGAGCGCCCGATACCGCCTACTGCTACCGAACATGCGCCTGGCACTCAGCGGCGTTAGAGGGCGGAGGGCCTGGGGAGATGGGGAAATGCGCCAGTGTGACCGAGGGACCATCGCCACACTGCAACTGGGAGTTATGGTTCCCAGAGGCGGGAGTGTGAAGCGCCAGTCGGTAACCGCGCACTAAAAGCCGCGGCAGGTCACCGTGAGCCGCGGCACATCTGGGCACAGACTCGGCCCCCCTCAGCCAGACGCCCCAGTAAGGGCTGCGCACTGGCGGCGATCAGTGCCGTTAGGGCAGGCTGGTCCCCCAGGGCACCGTGTCACCGCCTAACCTCGCCCCGGGGTCCTAAGGAAAGCGCATCACCCCCCGGGGGGCGTTCGGGGGGAGGGCGAGGCCCCCGGCAGGGTCTCACAGCAGCGGGGACCGGGCTGCTCACCTCCGCAGGCAGCCCAGCGTGCGCGCAGCCATCGGGACCCCACGGCCCCGTAACAGGCGGCAGCCTCATCCGGCTCAACAGGTACCCGGGTGCCGAAAATAAGCGCCGGGAAGGCGGCGTGAGGAGCGCCGGGAGAGCGCGCGGGCTCCCCGTACCGGCAGGGTCTGTGCAGCGGGCTGATAAGCCCCTGGGCCGCTAGGAGGGCGGCTCTCCGGGAAGCGCAGCCGGATGCTCCGGGGCGCCGAGTAGCGGGACAGGCAGCCGGCCCGGGCCGGGGTCCCCCGGCGAGAGCCTCCCCGCGGCCGCTCGCCCCGTCACCGTCACACCGCGTCCCCCCGAGCTCTCCCACGTCGGCGCCCGGGCCCGCTCCGCACCGCGCCGCTTACCTGGTCCGCCACGTCTTCGGCGGTGCTCATCAGATCGCTGCGGCCCATCTCTCAGCAGGCGGCGGCCGTACAGGTTCCCGCTAGTGTCGCTCGGAAGCTCCCCGGTGCTGTGACGCTCTATCCCCGGCTAAGCTCCCTCGCTCCCTCGCTGCGCCTTTACAGAAGAGCGGCCGCCTCCACCCCACAATGCTCCGCGACGCGCCCGCGGGCTCCCCCTGGCGGCGGCGGCGGCTGCAGCGTGCCACGTATGCCGCCTGGCGAGGGGGGCGACGGGGGCGGGGGGCGCGTATCGCTGCTAGGTGTCACCCCCACCCGGCCTACTGCTGGCCTCTATTTCTGCAGGAAGCAAGCGAGTGCGGGATTCCTGCTGCGTTTAAGGATTCCAGATGGAAATAATACGAGAACTATATAGCATATGACAAAAAAATAAGCATTTCCTTTCGAAAAAGCGATTTCTTTTACAATAAAACGTACATTTTCCACGTTTGTATTGTACACGTGTGCGTTTGCGAAAATAGATAGTGTCCCAAATTCACCACTGGTTGGCGCAATGCTTCACAAACAGACAAATAAAAATGTAAGCAGTCTTTCTGAGGTAAGACTTCCCAGGATGACATAAATGATTCTCTAAGCAAAGCAAGTTAACATTTTGAGAAAATCTGAATGTATATTTGGAGATGCACAATTGCACCTACATGGTTATGGATTTGAATCCTGCCTCTGCTGTGTGTGTGTGTGGGGGGGGGGTTCCATGTTCTGTAATGTGGGTCCCCCCCACAATCTATAATTAGAATAATCAGCGTCTTTAAACTGGCCCTAGATTCTAATGATGTGTAGGAGACTGTATGCCCCATGATGGACTAGCATCCCACCCAAAATGTGCCCATCTTATGCCCTATGCCGTCTGGTTCTCTGCTCAGGATAACTGATGGTAGAAGTACTTTCTTATGCATTTTAATGAAAATCCCTAACAAAACTTTTGATGAACACTGAATCTGAAAAATCTACTATTTTAATTTCAACCAATGTTGGGGGGGAGGGGGGGGAAATGTACGAGTACCTATATAATAAAGCTACCGATGTTAAGGATCCCTCACCTGCCTTACAACACTAATAGATATAGTGACCATTGTTCCACCCATATTAGCCACGACCAGTTTCCAAGAACAAAGGTTTGCTTCTGCTATGTCGGAAATTAGCAAGAAATAACACATGAGCCTAAGACTTCAAAAAATGTATATGAAGTATGGTCAATTTTAACCGATACGATAACCGATAATTAAGTCTTTGTCATTGCTGATACCGATAACCAGTTCATTCATATTTTTATATTTACTATAATTTCCATATAATCTGCAGTTTGTGCAACAGGAGACTACACTGTAAAAAAAAAAAACATATACAGATTTTTTACAGAATTTACAGACATTAGCGAGTGTACTTGCTCCCACAATGCAACGCAAAATTCAAATTAAACGGTAAAACACCTGTGAAAATATTATACGGAACATTCCTTCATATTAACACGGTACATTGGACCCTATTTTTACGGACTTTTTTTACAGTGTACATTGAACTCTACTTTTATGGACTTAGTAGCAGTATATTAGGCTTTACAAAAAATTAAGTCCTATGGTCAGCTGCTATAGTTAAAAAACAGCAGTAAAAGATACTCATAACCCAAACATCTTACACATGAAATCAGTAAATGCACTGACATGTCAAATCACACAACCGTCAAGAAAAGGTTTAACAGAACTATGACGGGAACTATGAGAACTATGACGAAACATTCAAATACGATTATTTTGTGTGCAATAAAGAAATGCATCTATTCAGCCTTTAGCGCATGAGGATGAGATATTTATATAGACGTGTTAAGTTAAATGTTTTTCAAATACATAAATTAAATGCATTGACATTTCTCGACCTCTGAAAAAGTGGATCCTCAACAATGATAAAGTGTGTTTAGTCTGTTCTAGGATGTCATTTATCAAAGCACATGAAATTATGTTGTTAAGACAAAAACTACTGTTATACGCCCAGACTACTGTAACTCTGTCTTATTTGGAGTAAGTCAGAGTACTGTAGCTCGCTTGCAGCTTGTTCAGAATGCTGCAGCAAGATTCTTGGTTGGCAAGCAAAAATATGAACACGTGACACCGATTTTGGCTGCTCTACATAGGCTGCCTGTCAATTTCAGAATTCGTTTTAAAATTCTGTTATTGGTGTATAAAGCATCGAATGGGTTGGCTCCGGCCTATTTGATTGAGTTGTTGCATCCATATGTCCCTCTTCGGACACTCCGCTCAGAAAACCAGTTGCTGCTTGTGGCTCCCAGAACTCGGCTGAAGTCGATAGGGGAGGGGGCGTTCTCTGTAGCGGCTCCCAAACTATGGAACGCACTTCCAGCATCTGTTAGGCTCTCGTCATCAGTAGCGGTTTTTAAAACAAGGCTGACGACCTATTTTTATGATCTGGCCTTCAACTCCGTGGGCTAGCTGTTGCGATTTTTATACTTTTATATTTTATATTTTAAATGAACTTTACTTTGTAGTTTGTAATTTTGATTTTGTTGTTTTTTCTCGTAGTTTTGTACAGCACTTTGGTGACATGAGTCATGTCTGTAAGGTGCTATATAAATAAAGGCTGAGTTGAGTTATAAATGAATAACGGTAGTTACCGACGATTCGCATTGTTTTGCGTGCCATGGTGCCAAAATTAGTATGCGATTTATTTTCTTTTTCACTAAAATATATTATGCAGTTCACCAACTTTGGAACACCAATAATTTCAGACACCTTAGTCTATTCCTGATTTTTAAATTTATATCCCACTACGCAAACAGCAATACGTCATAAATAATGTAATAATATACTATATCTTAGTACTGAAAGTCCCTTTTTATATTTGTACCGAGTTGACGCGGTATAAAAATGCATGTCCACATTTGTAAAGAAAAGTTTACACGCATGTGTTCCGCGGAGCTC
>JAODKM010000039.1:16783624-16796986 GCA_026780845.1 Petrocephalus sullivani
CTGGCGGAGACATGTGGATGGTGTGCTGGTGCTCATCTCCAGTCACTGCCTGTTTTAAAAGGCGCTACCTGCCAGCAAGCTATTTCACAAATTCTATTAGCCTACATCTATTTATCGGAGCAATAAAAATGATCTCATTTTACCTCATATCGGCCGATAGTCTATTGGTCCGATAAATATCATGCATCCCTAGTAATAAAGAACTGAATCAAGATGGTATTTTACTGCATACATTATCAGAGACTAGCGTTACACATTCTCTCAGTTTGCTGTAATTGGCGGGAGACGCTGCCCGTCTTGGCTGCAGCGTTGCTTACTGTGGCACCGTCTCTTCATTGCTTGCTGCCGTTTCTGACAGTTCAGGACCACGGACAATCTGGCTGGAAAAACAGCAACACATCCATGTATTTCATTTCTCGCTTGCATCAGATTTTATTCAAGTGTGCTTTTGTCTTACCAGGCTTGGAAACAACATTGGTTTGTACATGGATATATGAACACGCAGTCAAATTTAATCATACTCTGATCAAGAATCAGCATATGTAACTACAATTTTACATGTATTTTAAGTAGTTATAGAATGTGAATTTATATTTAAAACAGGACACATTTAATATTTAAAGTTTCTCCATGTTGATGTCGACATTTGTATCAATATACTTCATACAGTAGTTTACACAATTAAAAGTCGTGTAAAATACTAGAATATGCTCAGTTAGCTAGCGTACATAGAAATAACTATAGATGTCCAAGTCAAACCATTTTAGAAAGAAGGCTCCTCTATGACTTGTTAAATGCAGCACATTGCTATGTCTAACCAGTCATGTATGATACTGTGAACAGCCTTATTACAGCCTATGCTTTTCTAAAAATTAAGATCTACTTATTACCCACTACAGTAGTGGAAGAAGAGAAGAACCAGAAGCCCAGAGAACTATCACATACCTACAAAAAGTGCCATTTTGATCTGTCATCCCATACATTTTTTTAAATTTACAAAATTTCCCCTTTGCACAAATAATTACTTGAGGTAGAAACATTTGTGGTGCCGGAAGCATGACTGACAACAAAGGGCAGGTCCACTACTGTGGCCTGAAGATCATCTTTACAGTTAGTTTCAGCCAACCAGACTTGCCGGCGGATAGCCACAGAGCAAGCCATTGCCCTGCCGGAGAGCTCAGACTGGTGAGAAGACAGCTGAAGCATGAACTTCGCAATAAGCTTGAGCTCATTCACGATGGCCACAAAGCGCTGAGGTGGCTGCTCTTCACTCACTTCCAGAAGCAGACGTTTCTGGTAGTCGGATAAGTAGCGCAAGTAGTTAGCGGTCCTGGCCAGCATTCCGGCAGTCTGATAGGCTCTCCCTGCCAGAGTCTCAGCAAAATGCCAGGACTCGGCCGGCCGGGACGCTTCCTTGTTTTCCATAGGCTCAACAGCCTGAAAGATGGCGGACATGAAACTGGCGATCTGGGGCATGTGATCATAAGCTGGAGCCTGGCGCTCGTGCAATCGGTACATCTGTGCATGCACTCGCCTGAATGGTTGGGAGCATGCTGGATTAGACCATGTGCTCTGGACTGAGTCTTCAAACTCAGGGGCTACTATTGGATTATGGTGGTCTGTTGTATGGGGAAAGTCAATTCCTAGATATTTTGTGGCCCGCCCCATAAGCTCCTGTAGCTTGGCAGCAATCAGCATATCCTTCATTTTAAGGGAGGTCTCTGGCAGTTGAGATGGGTCTTGCCCATTCTCATCATCAGCCATCTCCTCATCGGCACCTGAACCAAGATGCTGCTCCCGCGTCTTCAAAGCCAGCTGGATGGATGTAGACTTGTCTGGATGGATGCAGTCTTTTTGGTCTGCCTGTACCGTTTGGGTTGCGACAGAAACCCTAACCAAAGAATCAGTTGTCAGCCTCTCCAAAGCCCCAATTCTCTTTTCCATCACAGACCATTGTGCTTGCATGGTCTTCTGCTGGGCATTTAATTTTTGCTGCACAGTCTCCATTAGCTGCCTTTCCCGTTTGACACCACGTCCTCTCCACCAGGATGTCGCTCCTCTGGCAGAGGAACTGGAGCCTGTGGAATCCCAACAAGATGTGCAGCACTTACACTTGTGCTGCCGGCTTCGTTTCGGTCGCTTGGTGAACTGGGAGTGGCCCCTGGATGAGTGTATCCTTTTATGGGCGTTAGCATCTGGTGGAAACGGACTCAGCTGGCTCAAAGGAAAGGTGGAATGGAGAGGCTGCGGTAGACCTGCTGGAGAAACACCTGCCCCTTTGGAGACCGTAAGAGTGGAGGGTGGAGAGTTCACAGGGAGCATTATTGGGAATGACAGTATTTGTGCAGGGGAAATAGTAATCAATGTGGAGGACGAGGGGGGGGCGATCAGCTCTTTGGTCACTTCTGGAGTCCCGATCAGTGGATTGGATGGAGTCTCGCAGTGCACAGCCTCGCACTTGCGCTGCAGCTGGTTCTCCCGGTGCATAAACTCCTGTACATTGGCGAGTCGATTTATACGCATGGTCCAGTCCAACTTGGCACAGTGCGGGCACTTGCCATACTCCAGCACGGCCTCCTTTGCATGCTGTATCCCTAAGCAATGCACGCACAACTCGTGACTATCCTTAGACAGGATTTTATTTTTGCCACAGGAGCACCAAGTAAACTTGGGGGTTGTGCCTGCCATCGTGCCCCCAGGTAAGGTTTTCTCTTGCAGTTAAATTGTAGATTACCTGATTATTCTAGGCATTGGACTACAATTCTTATTTATTTTGTATCAATTTTCTCTCGAACACAACGTCAACCTCCATGACGAAAAGTAGTTCACGATCAAGATGAACATTTTCCAGACCTCGTTTACGCACGCCCGTTACCACCGAAGCATCATTAATCACAACAACTTGGTTAGCTCTTCAGTGCATTTCAAACTAGCAATTACTTCATAATTTTTGTATGTTTAAATAGCTAACACGCTACATAGATCATCAATATTTTAGAATGCGTTTAACATCGGCAGCTACATCATTTAAACCAGGAGTTCCCTACATTCAGTGGGAAGAGAGCAGAAACTAACCGGCTGGTAACTCGCATTTACACGAACGGCAGCGGTGAGCGATAGCCTTGTGCGCACATAATAAGCTGCCCATCGGACGCACTCTCTTTACCTTCCCTTTATGCTTCGCCGAATCGGAACATGACCCAGCACTGTGGTCTCAGATCACGTACGCTGCGTTTCCTTTACATTGCGACGGCATTAGACGCGTATAAACAAGCCCGTCACCTGACGCCGCGGCCGACGCGCTTCTTCGGCGGTCCGCGCATGCGCCGCGCCGGGCCGGATGTGGCGCAGCGCCACCTACCGCACTGGAGGGGGCAGGCAGAACATCAGCATATACAATCTCAGCGGTACGACCACTGGGACCGTCATTTATTTGATTTTGGTGTCTGCAGTCAATCACCATTTAAATACACAAAGCATGTGCGTTTCTTATAATTATCCTGACATTTGATATAAAAGAACCTGAATCTTAACAGCAGAGTTGTCTTAAAATGTGGCATTTTTAAATATCAATGTTTTTGTCTGTTGATGAAATTTTGGTTATATAATTACGATGTATGACATAAACATAGTATTAAAGCGGCGCGTATGTGCCACCCCCAAAATACTCTTACTTTGCTTTCGGTCCTTTGGCCATTTACTCGTCGGTAGGCAGCTCCCCTTCGGCCCGGGGCCCGCAGACCTGGGCGATACCCTGGGGATGGGGCCGGTATCCTGCCCGCGGAGCTGTTTATACCGACCCACGCAATCACAGAAATGAAATAAACTCGCGCGAATGATCCGAAATACGACTGCTACTTCCGCGCCGGCATGCAAAACTGAAGTAACTTTCCGGGGACATTAAAATAGTAAATATAAAATAGCTCCTGCTGACATGGCGACGCTCGGAGTCCGCACAGGCCCTACTAAAGCGTACCTTACCTACCTACCAACCAAGCAAATTATACAGAATTGGCACACTTCCTTTCGGAGGCATCTCCGTTATAAACCATAACGTTTATCAGTTTTTACGTTAGTTACGTACAAAGGAGAAATACGTTTAATAGTGGTCAAAATACATTTTTTAACCAAAAAAGGTTCACTTCCGAATCCATAGTAATAATTCAAACAAATCACCAAATACTTTAATTACCTAAAATCAAACAAAATAAAATTCCATATGATAAAAACAAAAATGTTGCCATTTCTTGTTTTACAGTTTGAAGGAAAAAAAAATACATTATAGGAAAATAAGTGGTTCTTATGAAACTCACGCTGCTCGGCCTGGCTCTTGCCCGACAGCAGCATCGACCTGCTGCTTGTTTTTAATGCCTGACTCACCATATTCCATGCTGAAGACACCTTATATATTCATAGATTACCCAACAAGGCTTAAAATCAACATGTTACTAATGCCAACAATTCATTCAGTCTTTCAAAGGACGCCTTTAAAACCTGCAGGCAAATGGTAAAAACCCCCTTATCAGTCTCTGCAGTGCAAACTGGATTAAAAGTTCAGCACCTTTCTGGATTTGTGTAATGACCTTTACTCTATGGGTGCCCAAACCTGGCTGCTAAAGGCTGGACTCCAGCATCTTCTGGAGAATAAATGCATTTTTAATGACTGATTCAAATCGAAGAACAAAGCACAGGAATTGAGTGCAGTCCCTGGCTTAGCGACTGGGTGCCTTCTGTATCAGCAAAAACCTACACACCTGGTGTTAAAGAGTCAAACATTTCTTTTTTTTTTAAATGGTGCTTAACTATGCAATTACAACATTCATCTAGCAGCTGAATCTAAGTTAGGCTATACATTTTTTTATGAATGTTAAAGGGTAAATCAGGATGTAAAAGGTTATACTTCATTAGTTCATTGTATTATTCATTTAAAAACTCAGTTACCCAGCCGTAATGCAATCAACAACAGATAACCGTTTAGCTCACTAGTTTAAAGGCCAAAAACCAGAAACATTTCTCTTTCCCAGTTCCTTATTAGAATAAATTAAAATTGATTTACTTTGCCAATTAATATTGGGAGTTCAAGTACGACAAATAGTGGAAAGGTCAGGGCCCATTATAATGACTGAGAATCACTGTTCTCAGACCATGCTACAATACCCACCAAAGTATTAACTGTAGTAGTAGCAGTAAACTAGTCAAAAGCAGGTATGGTTATCATTACTGGCGGTGGTCATCTCATTTTCAGGGCAACGTTGACGGTCATAGAAAGCTAGAGAAGAGCCTCTACATGCACAATGAAAACAAGGCACTGTGCTTGTGAAAACGTTATAAGTGTGGAAGTCCAGCAGCTTCCATCGCTGGGCGGGCCCCTCGGAATTTCCGAAGGCTGACACTCGATACCTCCAGCAGTCCCATACAGTAATTATTCATGTTTGACTTCACGGGGGGGAATGATTGGTCGTATGAGTAGGTTGAAGAGCAGCTCACATTTCTCCAAATGCCTCCCAAGAACAGATGGGCGCGAGGGCCCAAAATGCTCTCCTGAAGCAGCCATTGCCAAAACACCAATGACAAAACTACTCTGATGGAATCAGTATCAGGGACCAGAAGTGTCAAGTGGATTGTGGCCGAGACTCATCTTACATTTTGCTTCATAAATGAACACCGGGGACATTTTTATTCCCCCTTCCTGAATTCCCTGCCTGAGTGGTGACATAACGGCAAGCCGGACTCCAAAACATAACACTCCACGGTGAGACAACAGCAGAATCAATCTTTTTTTTCCCGTAGAAATTTTTTTTCTTCTTAAACAGAACGGTAACAGGTCATAAGGACGGACCCTCCGTTTAAAATTCTACCTACTTCTAAAGTTCACGAAAAAGCGTGCAGCTCCGCTCAGGTCCTGCGAGCGAGTCGTCCCTCTCTGTGGTGGAAACTACAGCCCAGCGACGCTCTGCATCACACTGAAGATGAGCACATACATGAACTGCCAGTTACATGCAACACTTCCTTTCATCATCACACTTCAGGGTTTCAGTCACGCAAGTAAACAAAACCATGAGGGACCGTTCCCTTTAAAATGCAATATCTACCAGGTGAACGGGTCCATTAAAATCCACAGGCTTCTCCACCCTGTATTATAACTATTTGAAAAGCCCCTAAAAGCAGATCCAGGTTACACACAGCTTCGCGGTTCGGTTGGTTTGTCAGTCGACAGGCTCCATGTTGGAGAGGATCCACCTTCATCCTCCCGCAGCTGCCCATCAGAAATGCCCTCTAACGCTAGTGGAGATCTGTGCCTGCAGCTTATGCCTAAGCCGACCTTAGCGTCTCCGTGAGGTCCTAGCGGACCTCCTCCTGGAAGCGGCCTGTTTGCGTCCTGTGGCCGACTTGTCTTCAGCCACAGATTCGACCTCCCCCACCTGATCCTCTTGCTCTCCCCCGGCTGACTTCTCCTCCCCATCCACATCCTGGCCAGTGGCCTGTGGGTCTGGAGCTGCCTGGGCCAGACCCTTCTCTGCCCAGCTGCCGATGAGGACAGGGGGCCCTCCCTCGGGGGTCTCTTCTCCAGCCACGGGCCGGTCCTCTGTAGAGCCCGCTGGCTCGCGACCAGCAGCCTCAGGTGTCTTCTCACTGGAGCAGGTTCTCACAGAGGCCTGTCTGGCAACAGAGGGCTTTGGCAAAGCAGTATCACTGCAGCTCATGCCATCCAAATGCAGCACCGCGCCTTGCCTGGAACCCTCTGACTTTTTCGGTGTGTCATCAGTAGCAGCTGAGGGAATGTGGCTCAGAGGGCTGCGGTCAGGGGCGGGCGCGGTACCGCAGTCGCTACTCTCACCGCTGACCTCGTCCTTCTCCTCGTCCGTCAGTTCATCTTGTGCTTTGCGGTCTTCAGATGTGCTTCTGCTTTCAGGTTCTGCTGGATCCTCTGCGCCAGTGTCCTCCTGGTTTCTTAAAGCCCTGTATTTCTGTTTGGGGGGAACAACAAAGGAATACAGGACATTTTTTAAAGAGCTGGTGTAATGACATTAGGTTACTGAACATTAATCTAACCACAAAAAAATGACCTCCCACAGGTTTGTCTAGATGTCTTCATACATAGTACATACCCCTACATATTAAATGTAAGGTTCTTGCAAATTTTAAGACCATCTTATGTTACATAGAGTTTTGCTCCATATCCGTCTCACCGCCCAGCATTTACTCAGCAAAGACATTAGTGGATCTCTCATCCTCTCATTTTTAAATAGTGTAAATGCCATTCCAATGTTCATACGCTAAATTGTGCTTTATTACCTTATAATGGCTATTCCATTTCCCAAGTGCCCAGCACTATGAAAACAGCAATGGGGCCAAACGGCTACATGGCACACTGCCCCCCCCACCAAAACTTTTATCCGATGTCCACTTCCCTCATCCTAAAGTCTGTGATCCAGATTTATTCACCAAATGCTACAAGAACAACTTAATCCAAGCAGCCATTTCATCCAGACGCACAGACTGGCCTATCCCCCCCCCCCCCCCCGTGCTGGCTGTCGTATTTGATATGCCTCTATAAATGCCTTTTCCAACCTCATAAAACTCATGTTTATGAGGGCTAACAGCTAGGATTTCATGAATATTATTGCAAGCCAGGTGTCCTGTAACCCTCAGGACAGGCTATCACACAGTATGCCACTGGACACCCCAAGAGCCCCGGAAGGTTCCACGATCAGGTACAGCTGCACCTTCTAAATCAGCCTGCTGTTCTACTGGCCCCCTGTCGCCCCCTACCTGCAGGTTCTGAAAGTGCGTGAGCGACTTGCAGTGTGAGAGCCGGGCTGTGGACTCGAAGTGGTAGAACTTGTGGCAGAGCCTGCAGAGGAAGCCGGCCACGGGGACGACAAAGCTGGAACCTGACGGGGAGAGACGGCAGAGAGGGGCGGGTGAAGGAGAGGCCATTGTTCACAGAGGGAGGACGGAGCCAGGGTGCGAGTGCCAGGCTGCCTGGAGCATTTACATAGCACGGCCCTGCTTAGTCTGCCATCCCAAAGCCACCGAACCATTATGGGAAAGGTACTGCATGCAGTACTGATTCTAATCACTCATCAAGCATGTATCGCCCTGGGTATGGCCCTTGCTCCCACAGCTTGTTACTGGATGGCTCCTTGTCTGCTCTGGGTCAGCTAAATAAATGTATGAATATCCATCCATCCATCCATCCATCCAGGTCAGAGTCACAGGGACCTGGAGCGTATCCCAGGCAGAAGGCAGCCCAGTGGGAGGGGGGCGCCCTTAGCAAGATCGCCAGTCCATCACAGAATGCATGTTTCAAGCAGGCAGTACCCGGAGTGCGGTGTGAGAGGCGATGCCCACCGTACTGAGTGTCTGAATCATACGGCTCGTCGTCCGCCATGTCTTCCAGAGCCACCTCCTTCTGGCCCGTCTGGGCCTCCTGCCAGGCCAGAGTTACAGATCAATGCAGCTCCCATGCTCAGTTAGCTGAGCTTCCTCTGGGCAAGCAGCCATCAACAGGCATTAAGCTGGGGAAAACACAAACTGCGCACTCACCTGGAACTGCGAGTGGATTTGGGCATCTTCCTCCCCTTCCTCCTCCTCATTGGTCTCCTCCTCATAATCCTCCTCTCCCTCAAAGCATCCCACCGCATCTACGGTAATCAGTTCCTCCAGCACCTCCGGTCCACCGTCTTCCCGCAGCTAGAAAGTCACATGCAGGTCAGCGAGCATCATTCACAGATTGCAGATAAATCCCTGAAAGGCTTGAAACACTTTGTGAAATGGACGACAGAATTAATCATCATATGGAAGAGAGGAGCGACGCAAACTGTGTCGGCGTGGCCGGCAGAGGAGGCCCCCTGCGGGCCGAGAGCAGCGGGCTCACACACTGACCTCCTCCACTCTCTGCTTGTGCTCTGGGGACTTCATGTGCTCCACGAACTTGCGGGGGGTCCTGAAGTGGCGTCTGCAGACCGTGCAGAAGGGCCGGGACGAGTGCTTGGACAGCTGGGAGGTCGGGGAGCAAAGAGAACATGTTCATAGACTGCAACCATACAACCACATAAAAAAAGGTCATTAATGAATCCGCTTCTGTGGCTGCTCCCCGAATCGCTCTCCCTCCCTCCCCCCTCACCTTGTGCTCTCTCGTCCTGCGGTGCTCGATGAGGTCTCCAGAGAA
Source organism: Petrocephalus sullivani (assembly GCA_026780845.1). Classification (NCBI taxonomy): domain Eukaryota; kingdom Metazoa; phylum Chordata; class Actinopteri; order Osteoglossiformes; family Mormyridae; genus Petrocephalus; species Petrocephalus sullivani. The sequence goes on from JAODKM010000039.1 coordinate 16,792,800, forward strand.
GTGGCTCTGGCAGGTAGTGCACCATCGCTGCAGGCCTGGCTTCCGCTCCCTGCTCGACACAAACGGCCCGCGGCCTCGTCAAATGCCACGCAGCGGCCTCGCCAAACGCTGACCCTACATGGCTGACCCTACGATCTGAACCCAAGCTTTGCTTTCACCTTTATTTGTCTGCGTGTTTCTTGGACAGTAAGATAGAATGTGTAAAACCCCCCAATTTGCCTACAGGGAAGAATGACTATTGTATTCGTTAAGCCTGCATGAGTTTGAGGAGCAGAAGCGGCAGGGATAAGAACTGACCCCTCCTTGCGGCTGCCCTGCAGAGAGCCCTGGACGCGGGGCAGCAGGGTGACCAGGCAGGCGTTGCTCATGTGCTGGATCTCCATCATACGCTGTTGGTGGGCCAAGCCGTTCATGTGGCTCTGGAAGTTCTGCCGGGAGAGCAGGGCGGAGTCAGAGGTGCGGTTGGGCGGACAGATTGGCGGACGGCCCAGGGAGCCGTCCCAGAATTCCGTGCTCCAAGAGAAGTTGGGGCAGAGCTCACGCCTTCCAGAAGCACTCCGCCCACGGCACAGGTCCTACCAAAGCTCCACTTGCCTCTAGCGCCCCCTCCCTGGGATGTCTGCTCAGCGCGTTACCATACCTGCTGGTTGTGGCAGGTGATATTGCAGATGTAGCAGAAGAACTTGCTGCCCCCCTCTCTGGAGGTGTCCTTGCAGTCACTCTGGCTGACCGCGGCTCCCCCCGCGGGCCCACACAGCTCCACCAGCCCCGTGCTAAAGGCGCGGCTCTCACTGCTCTGCTGGATGGTGACCTTGAGGGACGCCCCCACGCCTAGCACCTGTACCGGCAAAGGGGTGGTCAGCATGCAGGCAATAGGACCACCAAAGCCCCAACATAACCCTCACGTGTTCAACCAGTCCCCAGCTCACCTCAGTCGCTCTGCTTTCCTCAACGAATTCCACTGCCTCTGTGCCAGCTGTACTTCCCCGCTCCTCCAGCAGGAGGCAGTCTGCTAGATGGAGACTGCTCAGTTACGAAGTAGCAGGGAATTATCCAATGATAGACATAACTGCTTTTTAAAGGTCAGGCATGTTGGCATCCTGAGTAAACAGCAGCTTTGCTGACAGCAGATTCTTATGCACAGGAAGACACACACACAGGCACACATTCACACACATACCCCCAGGCTCTGTGTCCTCTTCCAGGCCATCATAATCTGCCCTCGCACTGCTGTCTGCTCCCGGAAGCTCCTCCGCTTCAGCCTCTGACCTATTTAGAGCCAAATGATAACATCAATAAGCCTCATCTTCTCTCTTTATAATGCTGTAGATCATTTTCAAGTGTCATAGCGTTTTCCTAACATAGGACCCACTTCCCACAAACAACGGGTGGGCTGCTATGCTTTGGCCGTACCCTTCAGTCCTCTGCTTCTTAGAGGCTGGCTCCTGCTCCTCCTCCTCCTGCTGCTGCTGCTGCTGCTCCTCGGACGTCTGCCCGTCTCCATCCAGCACCTCCGTTCTCTGCTCTAAGGGACGACAGCGTCAGCCAAGTCCTGTGGCGTGACCCCGCGCTGCCAGACTCTGCGAGACGTGTCTCGTAACCACAAAAAAATACAGGAACCGCAAAACATATAGGTGGCGGCCAGAGCGACGCTCAGGCCAGTACCTGCGTTGGCAGGCCTCCCGTCGGCCAGAGCGACGCTCAGGCCAGTACCTGCGTTGGCAGGCCTCCCGTCGGCAGGCCTCCCGTCAGCCTCGCCCTCTCTGCTGCTGCCACTGCTTCCTCCTGGCTGGCTCTCCGCGCCGCCTGGGGCCCTCGGCTCCATTTCTCGCTTCCTTGGGGGGGGCCGTGTCGCAAAGTCCTACACACAGGTGACATAATCCATCATGGCACTGATGTTGCCTCAGTGCCTCTAAGTGTGCGTACCCAGACATCTAAACAAGGAAACGGATATCCAAGAGTATGCTACGCCCACTTCGGGAGCAGCGGGAGGAACAATGTGTGATTTCTCCGGTAACAGGACGACAGTTAAGCCTCTTAACATAAATAGCAAACAAAAGGAGAGAGGATACCTTATTGAAATAGCGTGCCTGATGGTGGTAATGTCGAGGGGGGAAGCCCATGTGGGGGGTCTTGATGGCCACACCCATCGGGACGGGGCCAAGAAGGGAAGGCCGGGCCCCGGCAGGGAAGAACTGCGTAAACTGCTGGCCGCCCACCGCAAACCCCCGCAGGTTTCCTAAAAGGGGACCGGGGGAGTTAGTGCATGCCAGGAAGGTGGAAAGCGAGGAGAGGCGGAAGCAAGCGACAAGGGGCAGCCCTTACACACCTTGCATCTGCTGCATGAGCAGGGCTCCCTGCAGCATGGGGTTGGCCGCGATGATGGTGGCCGGGGTGGGAGAGCACAGGTTCACCACCCGAGGGGGAGGGGGAGCCGGAGGAGGTGCTGGGGCCGCAGCTGCCAAGGGCCTGCGAAGGAGGCGACTCGCAGCTTAAAGCCCAGTCACCTGACTGAACGAAGCACTCTCATAAGAAGCGATGCTATGAAAGTCCATCATCATTGGCTCCTGACTGCCATTTGTGGCATCCCTAATAACAATGATCGAGAGCTTTAAACACCCCCACATCCAAGGCGTCACTGAACATTTGTGCTGAAGGAAACTGTAAAATGCCTCTGCCCAACTATATTATTACAACATTTCCTAGAAATAACGGCTTGCAGTTGAAGAGAATGAAGTGTTTATTCTGTTTGCTGTTGCAATCAACGGGAAACTCTAATAACGCTCGAGAAGCTGCCTCATAGCTAACACTGGTTGAAAGCTTAAAACTGTATGATCCTTTTCATTCATAAACCCTAAATGTTAAACACAGCCTGTTCAGATAGAGGAGTAATTTGTACATATATATACAGAGCAGGTGCAGCGAAAAGCACGGAACTGCTTTTTAAAGCTTAGGCGACTAGGAGAGTCAGCGCAGAGACAGGCTGACCTGCACATTTCCACATTTTCTCCATGTCTGTCCAGAAACAGGGTTTGATTGCCTAAGCAACACGACAGGGATATATCCTATTGTGCTGCCTTGTGTATTTCTGCCTAATCATATTCCACCAGAAGAATCAAAAAACACTATCTAATTGCTCTAAATGCGAATATTATAATAGCACTGTAGCAGAGATGCACATGAAACAGAATGTGGATGTTACTCAGGGGGCCTGGCTAATCTAAGTGTGCAGACAGCTGGTAGGACACTTCATCCTACGCAAAATAAAAGGCACACATTTCCAACTATGGCATAACACTGGAGCTCAATTACAAAACTACAAAAACATGGAATTAATACTTACTGAAGCTTCACATCTGAGGTTAAGGTGTGTGTAACATGCACCAGCAGCGGTGACAATTCATTTTCATAAACCGCTACGTAAAACAATCTTGTTTTATTGAGCAAGCTTTTGTTAAAAATCACAGTGACTATGAACCTTGGCATAGAGGCAGACAGATACACTCGTACTAAATTATATCTAAAACAAGGATTGTGATCATTCGGCTCACAAAGCACCTCGGGATGCAGGAGGAGCAGCAAATGTCATAATTTCGCCTGTAGTGCTAAGAAACAGAAAATGCATCAAGCGACGACCACGCTGATCAGTCACTGGTTATAAATCAAATAAAGGGGTCAATGCAAATGCCTCTATGGATGACTGGAAACTCCAAATAAGAACTTAAGTTAAACTTAAAAGTAAAACTTTTCTGCTTCTGAAGTTGCCGTTTCATTTGATAGGGACCCGAGTCTTTTTTGTTTTATTTGTTTGTTCTTTCGTTTCATAGGATACCTTAGAATACTGGCAGCCGACTTCATGGCACCAGCAGCTGTGCAGCACTGAGCCGGGAATCAAACCGCGGGCCCATCAGCATTATACACTTATCGGCATTAGACACGTAATACACAATTATGCAGTTCGTGTTCCGAGGCACGAACCACCCGCTCCGGCCGCCCAGGCGGGTAACACCAAGGTTACCGTTACGATCGCCGGATCCTGCCATCGCTTACAGGCGACACGGCGGGCCGCACTCCCACCCGAACCAGAGCCCGGCTCCTGCCGAGAAGCGGGTGACTTTTTTGTATAAAGAGTGGCACATGCACCATTGCAACGTGTGTAGGTAATCGGTGCCCCCCCCGAATCTCCA
>JAODKM010000039.1:16804534-16824284 GCA_026780845.1 Petrocephalus sullivani
AATGCAGAGTCTTTAATGCACCATCCCATGATGCAGAGTCTTTACTGCGCCATCCCATGATGCAGAGTCTTTACTGCGCCATCCCATGATGCAGAGTCTTTACTGCACCATCCCATGATGCAGAGTCTTTACTGCACCATCCCATAATGCAGAGTCTTTTCTACAAAAGGAACGGAAGTAAGACACTTATTAGAAGGTTATGTTTTTCTGTTAAATTCTGTTTTTTTTTCTTCTAGGACCTTGAAGGGACTTGTTTATGCCTGTGCATTCCCTAATAATGTAATGCATTATGAATAGCAAAATTCCACATTTATTGAGCTGCAAGTTGGTTTGAAAAATGCTGTATTATTCACTAGTAGCATACAAGTGACAGCTCGTACACACGTGCGCCTTGAGATGTGCAAATCCTTGTACAGATTCTCACGCCGGCAGCGGAGCGCAGTGCTGTAGCCCCGGATGCTCGGGGACTCTCTGTGCTGACGTCGTTCAGATCTGCATTGCCTTTGCTGATGGGGGCCCCCGGATCTATGCAGCGTGACCGCGAAGGACACGCATGCCGGCGTGTCCCATATGGCCGCTCTGTGTACCGCCGTTGGAGAATGGCGAGGGGCATGTGGTCACCACCATCTGTGGAGGGTGTCACCTGTGGTGGGCTTGAGATTCGGAAAGTCTGTGGATCATTTCCTATGGTTTTTAGTCTGCATTTAGTCTGAGCAAAATATTAGGTAATTAACTTTATTTGGTTTATAATTAATGAGACTTTTAGTGAACGGTGGAGCAGTCATGCATGGACTTATGGAGGTTAATGACTCATTGTGTTGCAAGATGGGGCAGAACAAATTGTCTGACTGTCTGCCTCGCCCAACGCCCTGGGCTTCTGCCCAACGGTCCCTGCATCTGTTAGGCAGAACATTATGGAAAGAGGCAGTCACTAGGACCTGGAGCTGCTGACCAGACAGGTGACTTCAGATGCAGATGTGCAGAGGGGGAGGGCACATGTGCAGACGATTGGCCAGGAAGCAGAAACTGAGGTATGGGAACCTGAATATGAGAGCCAGACCGAGGGTGCCGAGTCATGAAAACCGAAGATGGGACCCTGGAATACAGGCCACGCCGACCCAGGGATGGCAGTCTGACATACGATCTCTTAACGCAATTTGCAAAAAATAAGACAGCGCCTCAAGTAAAGCACGCAGCTTCGTATATATAAGACTTGCGGTTCAGGTTAAATCCCTAAGAACCACCCCATCACCCCTGAGTCAAACAAAAGGGGTGACAGAGGTGTGACAGGAGGTAAATAATTCTTTAAACACAATTAATGTGTAAGTGTCCAGCAGTATACTGCAGTTACGGAATCAAGTACTGCATGTGTATGGAATTAACTGGTTGTTTGGTGCCTTTGTGTACCCATCATTTCAGAATATTTCTTGAGTCATTATTATATCACATAATGGCACATCTGTCTGGGTGCACTCAATACAAAAATCAATGGGCATTTTTAAATATTCATCAAGCTGGTTACTTAATACCTCTGTATCGATTCTTTAGATCTGATCTTCCTAGGCGAAGAAGGATACATTTTAGTGACTGACTTTCGCTTTCAATTCTCCAAATACAAATTTATATATATTTGTATTATAAATATTTGTATTTATATTTGAGCAGTGCTGTCAGACAGGTGGTGAGATCTCACTGCTTGGTGTGCTTTAGAATATCCTGACCTTTCTCTGCTTATAGAGAATATAGTGAATCTTGAGTAGATACGTGTTGTCCATTGATGACAGTTTTCTGGGTTCATTAATGGGATGAATCTGTTTTGTTTTTCTAATTGAGAATACGGTTAGGTAGATGGTGGATTTGCTTTTAAAGTTGAAGTACTTTTATTTCAGATTGAGCTAGGGCTGTGGTGTCAGGTTCATGATAATTCTAAATCACTTATATTTTATATTTTTATCTTGTCTATTGTAAGAACACTGTCATAAAATAAAGTTTAATACCACATTGGTGGTTGGACAAGGCCTATTCATTTCAGGATACATTGTGAGATGTTTGTAGATATTTAAATGCAAGCCACCATGAACACTTAGACCGGTACTAATGCCAGCACTTAGACTGCCAGCAGTCTAAGTGAACATCTGCATTGTGTGACAGTGAATTGAGGAGATTGTGTCCCTGTTAAGAATGCAAACAATGTCTCAATCCTCCTATTCACCTACATAGGAGAGACTGACTGAAAACTGTCTCGCTGCCTTGGCAGGGTCAGAACAGGAGCTCCTGTTGTAAAAAAAGGTTAGTTATTAAAACACTGGCACAGAAAAAAACAAAGCATGGAATCTTGAAAAGCACAGGGTGAAAAGCTCGCCCTTCTTACTATTAATAAGGTATTTTCCGGAAAACAGGTTGTTTTCATTCTGGCAACTTGAAATGTCAATGTTAGCAAGAGGGGGACCTTGGTGGTGGCCGAGGGGGTCATTTTTTTGGTCAACTCCAAAGCAGCATGTGTGACAGCCGTGCCCTGGTGTGGGACAGCTTGCCGTTAATAGGCTTCCTCCAGCTGTCCTGCCCGGCAAACCCTGCTCTCCACCTCAGACACACGCGGCATTATGCCTCGCTGGCTGGGGATCCGCTGCCTCCATGATGCAAACACAGCTCCACTTGAGAGGGGTCCGGTGGCTGAGTGACGGGGCAGGACTCAGCTGTGGAGCTGTGTGGCTCTTTGTGCTGGGTGACACAGCAGGCTTCTCCTGTGGTCCGGCCTCCTCAATGCCTGGGTAGCCCCAACATCTGGCCGGAACGTGTCTGCGCCCTGCACAGTCAGCATGGGGCAGGACACAAGCCAACTCATTCTCTGGCAACATAATATACCGAGCTGTCTCATTTCAAGGGTGCGAGTAAGGGCTGCCCTGCCGTTTCTCGTGGGCTGTGTTTTGCTTGTCCACACTCGATCAGGGTGACTTACATGAGCTACACATCCCTAGATGCATAGATGCACGGAATGGGGCATCAAAAGCAGCAGAATTACTGTAGTGGGTAACACGGCAAACACAGGGAACACGATGGCATTGTTGTTGTCCAGCAGCCTTGGAAGACTGACTGCTAGCACAACGGACCCTGAAAATAAATCACAAAATGACAAGTAGACAATTATAAAGTTTAAAGTTTCATGCAGTTATGGTAAGTGTGGTAGAAGGATGGATGGTTATTTGTGTAATAATATCGTCTTGAGCCATGGAGCTGGGTTAGTGTCCTCTAGACTGATTTAGTGTGAGGAACAGGAAGTGGTGTACAAACATGTGGCAGGAAGGTGAGGAACATGGAGGCCTGGAGTATTAGACAAGGGTGTGGCAGTAGGGATAAGGGCATGGAGGCCTGGAGTATTGTACAAAAGTATGGTAGTAATGAGAGGGACATGGAGGCCTGGAGTACTGTACAAAAGTATGGTAGTAATGTGAGGGACATGGAGGCCTGGAGTATTAGACAAGGGTGTGGCAGTAGGGATAAGGGCATGGAGGCCTGGAGTATTGGACAAAGGTGTGGCAGTAGGGATAAGGGCATGGAGGCCTGGAGTATTGTACAAACGAGTTGCAGTAGGGTTTAGGGTGAGCGAGAGCTTTGTACAAATCAACGGTGGTAGTGTTAGGGACATGGAGCCTGGGAGTATTGTACAAGTGAATGGCAGCCAGCAGAAATGAGCGCCTGAAGTATTCAGTCGTGGGTCTCTGGGTGATGAGTCTTTAGCCGAATGGAGCACAGATTGGACACCATTTAGCCCTCGGCTACCACTTTCAAGGAGTCCAGACTCAGTCCCATGATGGAGCTAGCTAGATAAACTAAGTCTGATGAATGTGCCATCCTATGCAGCGGTACAGTATATTCATTTACATTTGCATTTATAGCATGTGGCAGACACCCTTAGCAAGAGCGACTTACATAAGTGCTTTAAGACTCCATTAGTGAATACTTACTCAGAAGAATTAGAATCAGAAGAATTTGAGTTGTGTAAGACCTGCTTTTTTAAGACCAAAATGGAGTATGAGGAGGTGAGATTTTAACCACTGGCAAGAACTGCTGCAGCTGTGGGTTGTTTGTAGTTATCCTTGCCTAGCAGAGGGTGGGGGTGTCGCACCAGCGAGAGGCACTGAAGAGCCAAATGGCTTAAGGCTGCTGAGCGGAGCAGTCTTGCCTGGGTGTAAACAGTGAGCAATGGGCAGACTATGCTAATGTCAGGGAGGAGGCTGCAGGCCCAGAACTGCTGATGATGTGGGGTTGGTAGAAAAGCTCCGTGTTGTCATTAAGGGCTCGAGAATCACTCTGGCGGATGTCACTCTGCTTCAGGTTCATGAATTGCACTGCTTTCCGATGCGTTGAAGGGAAACAGGAGCGATTCCATTTCTGTGAGGTTTTGAAAGGCCCTGTCTGGCCAGAATGAGGAGTATGCATCAGGGAGGCAGAGTTTAAGATGCCACAGGATCATCCAGGCATGCAGAATGAGGAAAGCAGTGAATCCGGGTATACGTGCCAGCCATATGGGCGAGGGAAAGGAGGTACAGAAAAGCAGTCCTATGTGGCTGTAATTTGGCAGGCCAGGGAGAATGCCTGCAGGATTTCAGTGCCCATTTGTCTGCAGGCAGCTGAGTGGTCGTCCCCTGTCAGTTTCTTTAACTTCTGACCCCTGTCCTGTTTGCTGAAGCACCAACAGCAGCTACCTTCTATCCGTAAGCCCAGAGGATGCTGTGTTTTGCCGGGCTAAGTGACCAGCCCTTGGCTCAGTGGTTCGCGAGCTGATGACCTGGTCGGCCGTGTCACGTGATCGTCTGAACTGTGTTTGTTTTCAGAGCATACCTGTGTCATGATTCCATTGCTAAGCACCCTGTCCTGGAGGAAAGAATATATTCTAATATAAATCACTGAGAAGTAGAGCAGGCCCCATAACGGAGGGTCCTGGGGGTTAATTAAAACTAGAAGAGTTTAGGAAAAGGAGGGAATGTGGCGGGGGCTGGTGGAGCGTGCTGACCCTGCGGCTTTCTTGGGGCTGGGCAGTGTGCATGCCATTATGGCATCCTGCAGAGTCACTGCAATAAACCCCCCCCCCGTTACCCACTGCAGTCTCCGTCCTGTCACTGTGGCTTTGCCTCTGCCAGGCTGGGGCACGGCTGTTCTCCCCGATCGCTCACAAGCACGCACAACTCCATGTACGTTTGTGGGTCTGCACACTCCTAGCGCTCTGGCCACCTGTTTCACGCGCACGCGATCGCACCTCCAAGTGTGTGCGTTCAAATATCCACACGCTAATTATGCTTCACCCTGGAACAAGACGGGAGGATAATTAACTTCACTCTGCTGGTCCTGTGTGCCCATGTGACCTATTTCCATGGTAACAGCTCCTGCTCCATTATGGTTGGTTCTCCAGGTACATAAGGCAGGAGACGACTTGTTTCTGGGGCTTGTTTCTGCTGTATTTAATGCATTAATTCTATCAGTTGTTAATGAACCTGTATAATTTTAGAAGAGCATATTGCTAATGTACACATGAAATATATACCTAATGTACATATACAAATTTTAGCAGAAGATGACTATCGCCTGTCACATGAGGCAGTAGAACTATAGCAGCAGTTAGCATCACAAGAAGGGTCATTTTCTAACCATAGACGTGATGTCAGATTATAATACCTTAATCAGAATGATAAGCTTCAAATGTTCAAAGTAAATAAATGGCATCAATTATATTGACAAACTTGACAGGGTGATTAAACCTTATATTCCGTTCCACAAAGGCAAGGTGAAATGCTGTTCCTAGCTTAGGCTCCTTCTCCCCAGGCCCGCTGTGTCCCAATGCTCTCTTCTTCAGGACCGCCTCCCCAGTGTAAACCCTCCTTGGCTGAATGCTTCGGTAGCTCAGTCCCAGCATTTCCTTAGGACCTCCATGTGTAGAAGCAGCGTGATCTTGTTCTTGGTGCTCGGTGTCTCTGAAGGCCTGGGCTCAGGCGACTGAGCTCTTTGTCATGTGTCTGTGACAGGGACTTCCTGCCCCGGGGGTCTGGCATCGTCACCCGTCGCCCGCTGGTCCTGCAGCTCATCAACTGCCCCACAGGTGAGATCAGCGTGGGCACACCGCAGCAGGCCTGGGCTGCCCCGTCTGCCAGGCACGCAGACAGGCAGTGAGCAGGGGAAAATCGCTCTCCTTCCCACCAAAATATCCCTGCAGCCTGCATCCCACAATCCGGGGGAAACGGGACAGTGGGAAAGAGAGGCAGCCCGGGGTCCCCCAGCCTGCCATGTGATTATGCATGATTATGCACTAATGCAGGGCTCTGCTATGCTTTGGTGATATTTATATTGCCGCCCCAGGGTCCTACGGCCTGCTGGATATCGATCAAATGTAGCACCTCACTTGCCTGTATCATAGCAAACATTAGCATTTTCTTTGGGGAGGAAGAATATATTAAATGGATAAGTCAGATAATCCCAGCACTAAGGAGAAACGGAAAGCGAGGCCTGTTTTTGACTGTTTGGGTGAGAGCTTACGGTCAAAGAGTTTGGGAGAGCCGAGTGTGAGTAAGACCGAGCAGACCCCCAGCAGCAGGGGAGACGTCTGACGTAGCCCGCCATGGACTGTTAGATGTTATGCTGTTTCGCTTTCCTCTTACTGACAGCCTTACCAGTGCTGCCATCTAGCGAGGTTTGTTATTCTTGAACGGAAAACTGCCTCACTAACATTAAATGGGAAATAAAAGATTAACTGTTATTACTCACTTTACCCAAAGCATGCAAAACAACCATTATGGTTTTGACTTTTTCGTGCTATAAGCATGGAGTTTTCCAATAAGAAAGAAAAAAGAAAGAACATTAAAGAAGATCCATTTTAAGTGTAAGACAAAAAATTAATTTGACTTATTATGTTAAAATTCACACATCAATTGACCATGTTTAGAGCAGCCTGCTGTTATTAGTGTGTTTATTCAGTTCAGTCATTCCTTCATTCATTAGATACACATGAACAGCAGCATGGCAGCTTGCCTCTTTGTCGTGGGAAGGTGGGCAGCCTGGCGTTCTGGACCCTCACGCTCTTCTGTGCTCTTTCCCAGAATATGCCGAGTTCCTGCACTGCAAGGGCAAGAAGTTCACGGACTTTGATGAGGTGCGGCAGGAGATTGACGCAGAGACGGACCGCGTCACGGGGCAGAATAAGGGCATCTCGCCCGTGCCCATCAATCTGCGGGTCTACTCTCCCCACGGTATGGCCGGCGGCCGTCACGCGCCAGCATGCTGCATCCTGCCTGCGGGGGCCGCATCTGAAGTGAATGGCTTCGCCGTTAGGGCATTCCTCCCCATCTTCCTCGCCCCCCTCCTTCACCTGACCCCTGTATCTTTGTCCTCTCCTTCTCCTCTTCCCCCGATCCCTCTCGCTCTCTCCTGCTTCATCCTCGGCCCTCGCTGACCCCCCCTAGTCCTGAACCTCACTCTGGTGGACCTGCCGGGGATGACCAAAGTGCCAGTGGGCGACCAGCCGGCCGACATCGAGCAGCAGATCCGGGAGATGCTGATGCAGTTCGTCACCAAGGAGAACTGCCTCCTGCTGGCCGTATCCCCGGCCAACTCCGACCTGGCCAACTCCGACGCGCTCAAGATAGCCAAGGAGGTCGACCCCCAAGGTCTGCATGTTCACACACGCTAACAGTTGTCCTTGATGCTTGATGGATAAACAAGCAAGACCTAAACAATGGATATTTGCTTTGCGAGCTAAAGATGGCATACATTATATAATATAACACTGTAGGGTGTAGGGTTTTTAAATTATATATTTAATTCGAATATAAGTTCGAATACTGATGTGAGGGAACCAATTATGGGATGCAGAGCCAGATTAAATAGCACTTCAAAGTGTATGTTTGTGTGTGGGTAGGCCAGAGAACCATTGGTGTGATCACCAAGCTGGACCTGATGGATGAAGGCACGGATGCCCGGGACATCCTGGAGAATAAGCTGCTGCCGCTGAGGCGAGGTGAGCCACGGCCCGCACCCCCCACGCGCTTACACCACGCGACTGAGGAGTGGCCACAGTAAGCCTGGGAATATACACAACAGCGCAGCACAGGATTGGCTGCATGCTTTTCCTTTGACAGATACATAGAGAGCACGCAGACGGTATAGAGCAATTTATAGCCAGTTTTCCTCAGTGTATGTGGTGGAGTTTTCTGCAAGATGATATACCCCCAACATGAAGGATATGGGAAATGCTGCCCTCTAGTGGCAAGAATGCTGTGATCGCATTCTGACTTGAAAACACTGTCTTGAAATGTACATCTGGAAAAAAAAACAGTATTCTCTACTGGGATTCTAATATATTGCTGATTTCCGCACTAAAATATATTTTTGGAAAACGCTGTAAGAAAATTTGCTGACGTGAGCTTTTCCTAATTGATTTACAATTGGGTTACAGCCCAGAAAGATGTTGTCACTGGGCATCACTCCCTATATTCCCCTCCATTGAGACATATTAAGCTTGTTCTACTTGTGATTTAAGTATGAATAAATTACCTTTTTAAAAATGAGAAACTTGAGAAAAAAGGTATGAAGAGAAAATCTGTTTGATGGGAGAAAGACCTTTTCTGGGGAGGTATAATGAACCCTTTTCATTTTGGAATGACCTGCTTTCCCTTGTTCGGAAGAACAGTTTAGTCGATTTTTCCTGCATGCTTCCTTTTCTTAAACATGTCCCAGGTGTCAATGTCCATGTAAAATGAGTGTTGAAAGCCTTCTTGTGGGTTTTAAGGGTGTTTTTTATGAGCTGTGGTCACCCAGATCTTTTAAAACACTATGATTACATTTACACCCCCTATTTCATTGTGTAGATTTGCCGTTTTTACGCCTCGTGTCTCTATGTCGCCCCCTGTAGGCTACATTGGGGTTGTGAATCGCAGCCAGAAGGACATTGATGGTAAGAAGGACATCGCGGCCGCCATGGCGGCAGAGAGGAAGTTCTTCCTCACGCATCCAAGCTATAGGCACCTGGCCGAGCGAATGGGGACCCCCTACTTACAGAAAGTCCTTAACCAGGTGGGTGCTGAGGTGCAGAATGAACACAGGCACTGAACTGCACATTGTATAAACTTTTTACTCTGTTCCTAAGTATTTGTTGAGTGTTTATGAACATGTTTAGGAGTAAGTTAAAGGTCTGCGTGATCATGACTTTTATGCTGAATTACCTTGCTTTTCACAATACTCTCATAAACCACATTTAAATGCTGCTAACATTCGTAGATTTAATTCCCATCAGATGACACCAAACAGTGTTTTATTATTATTCTGCATTTAATGTGGATTCCTTGTTTCAATTTGGAATGCATGTACCTTGACCTGCTGCAGAGCACATGGAGGCCAGCAGATTTCGATTAAGATTTACTGATGGGCTTAAGTGCCGGTATGTTTCTCATGGTAGAAACACACTTAGCTGAAGGGCTGCTTTGTCACTCTGGCACGGAATCTGGGTGAAGGAAAGTCATACAAGCTGGGCTCCTTTCCTGATGACCAGAGAGGCCCATTCTAATGGCATATTTCTCTTCCCCCTTGAAGCAATTAACCAATCACATCAGAGACACGTTGCCAGGACTCCGGAACAAGCTGCAGAGCCAGCTGCTGTCTATCGAGAAGGAGGTGGAGGAGTACAAGAACTTCCGGCCAGACGACCCGTCCCGCAAGACCAAGGCCTTGCTGCAGTGAGTGGACGTCATCTGGTCAATGGGGCAGTAGTATGATAATACACACCAAGACACTTTAGCCATGTTCCTCTATTTAACCAATCAGGGTGGGTTTCATTTCAATGTAGAGTCCCAAGCAGGGACAAGTAACAGAGGCAGGCCGCCATCATCACAGACGGACCTGCTTTTCTGTTAGTCTCTGAGATGGGGCTGTTTGCTGAGCGCATCCTGCCCCCATCCCTGAGATGGGGCTGTTTGCTGAGCGCATCCTGCCCCCTTCCCTGCTTTCCCACTGCTTCTGACACAGGATGGTGCAGCAGTTTGCGGTGGACTTTGAGAAGCGCATCGAAGGCTCTGGAGACCAGATCGAAACCTACGAGCTGTCGGGGGGAGCCAGGATTAATCGGATCTTCCACGAGCGTTTCCCCTTCGAGTTGGTCAAGGTGCAGTGCCCCCTTCATGCATCGTGTAGTACAGACCCATATGGACACAAAGGGGTCTATTCTATTATATTCTATTCTGTTCTATTCTGTTCTGTTCTATGCCAGACTAAAAAGGTCTGTCTTAGCCATAAGACAGGCTTGCGAGAGTTCAGTGCTTTATGTTTTTCTTATATTTATATTTTTTACTCTTTGGAGATTCTTCAGTCTTTCCATAGAAGGTAGCATTACATTTTAAGGTAAAACTGTACACCTCAAAAATATGACATGAAATCTGTATAATGGCCTCCCTCTCCAAGGAAGCCAGGTCAAGGGACACTAAGTAGGTAGTGGGTTTGTGTTTTCCTGCAGCAGAACTTGAGTGTAACGAGGCTGTTTGTGATTCTCACGCTGCAGCAGAGAGCAGCCAGACGGCCGACCGGCCAGCCAGTAATCTGAGACAAACCATGACTGAGTGTGTTCACGTTAAAATGGTTCCTGGCAATAAGAATGCTCCCCCACCCATTCGAAAGGACGTTGTGGTGCGCGGGCCCATGCTGCTGTTTTTAACTAGCTGTCCCAGGCATGATAACACATGGATGGAGAGATTTCACTCAACTCAGAGACTGACAATTATGGGATGGCCCGTTTTGAGCAGCATGACCTGATGTTGGTTTCCGAGTGTGCAAACTCCCGTTTCGAAGACGATGAAAATGGTGAGGCGGGCCGCGTCACGGCTCCACCCTTCCCCTCGCTCGGACGTGGCCCTTTCCATGAGGCTGAGAGTTCCCTCATCTGTGACCCGCCTGTGAGTGAGAGGCAGAAACAGAGAGAGGGAAACAGAGAGAGGGAAACAGAGAGAGGGAGACAGGGAGAGGGAGACAGGGAGAGGGAGACAGGGAGAGGGAGACAGGGAGAGAGTGACAGAGAGAGAGAGAGAGAGAGTGAGAGAGAGCAGGGCTCTGCTATCGGTTAACGACGGCGGAGAAGGTGACTCATTGCTTAGGATCGAGTCTCTCCCGGGGCTGTTACCAGAGGCTTTATGACAAAAACATGCTGTTCGCTCCCTCTTTCTGGAAAAAAATGCACACACAGTGCGTACCCCCAGAAGCGAGAAGTGTGTCTGGTCTAAACGGTGTGTCTGGACAGTCCTACGCTGCCAGGCTGGCTCTGAGAGTCAGTGCTGCTCTGGTCTGTGGACACAGGTTATTTGCTGACATTGGGATAGCTCTGTGCTAACATGAACACGCAGTGCTACTTTTACTACGCTCCGGTCATATCGCTGTGCTGTCAAGACGACCCACCGGGTCTCGACCGGGCAGTATATTTAAGTGGCTCATTATCTCCATTTCTCCGCCATTTTCAAGATGGAGTTTGATGAAAAGGAGCTACGCAAGGAGATTAGCTACGCCATCAAGAACATCCATGGCATCAGGCAAGTGGCCTCCATGTCCCAGCAGCACCGGTCATGCTTTACCACCCAATCAGAACACAGAGATCATGCCAGAGCAGCGCACCTGTCCATATAAATAAGTTGCACCATTAAACCATGTCTCAAGCTTATTCTTGTTTATGCAATTGGTCAGCCAGTGTCCTATGAACTTTACTGAGCACCTGGAGTATATATCTTTTGATGCATATCCATTTTGATGCATATCCATGCTGCAGAACAGCTGTTTCTAGTTAAATCTGGGCCTAGCCCACGGGCTCCTGCATTACGATGGTAACCACATGATCTGTAGCTGATAAATATTTGTGTTTTTTTTTTATTTCTGCGCCTCGTATTTCCCGTACTGCATAGTTTTCAGACACTCATCTCGACTGCCCCTGTCGTCTTGGCCGGCATTATTCGCCGGGTTAGATGACACCTCCGAGATGCGGAGAGCTCCCTAATCAAATAGTGCTGATTTAGGGTCAACACAGGAGTTTGTTTTTAAAAATGCTAGGCATTTTTAATCATGCTGCCATAGTCTTCTTATTTCAAAGAAAATCACGTGAGAACCTACAAGAAGTATCTGAACTTGTGCCAGATTGTATAATATTCGGATGGCAAAGCTAATGCCCAGCATCCAGATACTGCAGCAGTTCCCAGGGGTCTCCAGCCACGCTGCACCCGGATGGCTTGCCAGGCTGTACAGATGGGTTACCCCTGCTGGTTCCCATTGATCATTAGGGCATCAGAACTGCAGCTCTTCCTCTGTTGCCTTGTGGGTCGCTAGTATGGAAGGTGCCTTTTCAGCGCTGTCAGTGTATTTGGACCTAGTCCAGTTAGTCAGGGTTAGTACTAATGGAAAAAACAATGATTGTTACGCGAGACTGTAAACATGCCACATGGCTTTGCTTAGCTATTGTTACGCTTGGCGGGCGGTGCCTTTTATGGGCCACGTTCTGTTTTTATAGGGTCCTTTTCCGTTTGGCTTACTATATCAAACTATATGCCCTACAAATAACATCAGAAGCAAACCTATATCATGTGTG
Source organism: Petrocephalus sullivani (assembly GCA_026780845.1). Classification (NCBI taxonomy): domain Eukaryota; kingdom Metazoa; phylum Chordata; class Actinopteri; order Osteoglossiformes; family Mormyridae; genus Petrocephalus; species Petrocephalus sullivani. The sequence continues at coordinate 16,817,133 of JAODKM010000039.1, forward strand.
TGCTACAGGGCAGTTCAGCTGTAAGTCAAAGCTTCTGCATGCACTATTTATTTATTGGTATATTCATATTATTTCGTAAGCCATGCTGGAGAGTTGAGCGTAATTCTGAAAAATAATGAAATAAGCACATTTTTCCCTGGATACCCTATTGCTGACCCTCCACTTAGCCGTGTTGCTGGAAATTGGATATAAACCACCTTTTCATAGGCAAGGATGCTGCAAGAATGAAAAAATCTGCCCGCTGCCAGAGGAAACCTGCGTAAGACTGGGCAGAAGATGCAGCTCCACACACACACACACACAGACATTTGTATCCATATCTTTGTGGGGACTGGCCATTTATTTTCATGGGCAACAATGACAACCTTAACCCCAACCTATCACTAACCTTAACCACAAGTGACCAAACAAACTACCAGACTTCAGACATCTTTAGTTTTTTGATTGCATTCACAGATTTTTATAAAATTGAGGTCAACCTTGTAGAGACCCAAAAAATGTCCCTCACGATATCAAAAACAGGTTTTTATCACATTGTGGGGACATTTGGTCCCCATAATAAAATATATGCTTAACCCCCCACCCCTCACATACGGAAATAGCATGCCTTCCTGACCTACTTATTATTCGCAAAGTACATACCCCTGGATTTTTAGGCGACTTCCTTCCTGGGCACAATGGGTGGGAGTTAAAGGCTAAACTGTGGATGCAGTGGCTTAGTATTAAAATAGCATCTGATGGGTAGTCTGTGTGTCTGCTGGAGGTATACTGTGAGTATATACACAGTGCAGAATTGACAGGCAACTCGACTGACTCTAGGGTTCGAGGCCAAGATTAAGAGGCCTGAATGGAGTTGAGAGACCACCCGGCCGTCGTGCAAAGAGAAATCGCACTGACCCACATACTGCATCAAGCACTGGGAAATTGAGCACAACAAAAAGCCTTGTTAAAATGAAGTGGTAAATGGTTTATGGCACTGAAAGGCACATGACTAGAGTTTTTCCAGTGTAAAACGTGTCAGGCCTGTTTCTCATTTCAATTATTGAAATGAGTCTATTTATACTCAAGGCGAAATGAAGGTATAGTGGGCTGGCGATCAAAGGGGGAGAGGTTTCTGCTGCTGGCCTGTGTGGCTGACGCCAAGCAGGCAGCAGGTCATGGGCTCTGCGCAACTTGCTCATTCTCACTCTCGTGGCCCAAAGACACCTGGATTATGTGCATCGCTGTCTCTGAATCGCCGGTAGTGTCCCACGGCAATATTCTGCATGGAAGATGAATGGATTAGACTTATTATAACATGATTCATATGGAACATTTATGAGTATTTAATTAATAATAGCTCAACAAGTACAGCAGTGTGCTAACAACACCAACAGCTTGGCTTCAGATCCTAGGGACCATGCTTGTATTGTAACTCTGCCCTCTACTGTAAATTGCTTTGGATTTAAGTGTCAGCTAAATGTAATATAATTTAGCACTAATTACTCGGGGCATCCGCTAAGCAGACATTAATGATGGTTTGTGCACTTCCTCCTCCTGATGGTCTTTCGCTGCCCTCCCCCCATATTCCTATGCCTGTGTGACATATCCGCGGGTCAGAACTGGGCTGTTCACCCCTGACATGGCTTTCGAGACCATTGTGAAGCGGCAGATTGGGAAGATCAAGGAGCCGTGCCAGAAGTGTGTGGACCTGGTCATCTCGGAGCTGGTGAACACTGTGCGGCAGTGCACCAAGAAGGTAACTGCCGGGGCCGGTCTCACCGTTTAAGAACCAGGAAGTGTGGCCCATGGCTTGGGCCCGCTGTAGGGTTCTGATGGCTGAAGCCCCCCTTCCCTCCCGTGACTACAGCTAGCATCAAGCTAATATCACTCTCTTCTTTGATCTATGGAGTCTTCAGGTTGTAAACCCCAAAGAATCGGGTAGCTAACTTCACAAGCACTGGACGACGAGTGTGCTCACCCCTGCCCGAGCTTGTGTGGGTGTGGTGAAGGGAAAAGCCTGGGGAAAAAATTAGATTTTTATAAATAAGTAGCTTGTGATTGGCATTTAGGCTGCAAAAAATGAATTGGAAGTGTGACACATGATGCTGTCTTGTGCACTATCCCTCACCACGAGAAGCCCCACTGTAAGCTGGCAGCCATTGTACCATCGATGCTGGTTCTTAGAGTGGCATGATGTGTCTGACAAGTGTGTCCATGTGGCTTGCTCTGCACATTGCTGGTCCGGCCTCAGCCATTCGTCAGCCCTTGTCCTCTGGCCCACAGCTAGCCCAGTACCCCATGCTGAGGGAGGAGATGGAAAGGATCGTCACCCAACACATCCGAGACCGGGAGAGCCGCACCAAAACTCAGGTTGGCAGCACCTTTAAGCTCCTCCCCTTTCCAGCTGAGTGATACTGTGGTTTGGCCACAGCTCAACAGACCGTGACTAGAATTTTTACCCAAAAGAACAAGCACACAAACCACAGAACATGGTAGGTGTAGTGGTACGTCTCTCATTGCCATGGCAACCTGCTAATGCCACTCCTGTTGTAATATAATATTTCTTATCCATTTATGGTGCCGAATATACTACATGCATACAACTGACAACTTATTGGCTGTAACCATTAGAGTTTAGTCCTTGAGAATTTCAGTCCTCAAGCTCATTGTACTTCCAGGTGATGCTACTGATTGATATTGAACTGGCTTACGTGAACACTAATCATGAGGACTTCATTGGATTTGCCAAGTAAGCTCCTGCCTGTTTATTTGCACAATTTACATATACAGTAGGTTACTGTTGCTGAGGAAACTTCTCTTTCCAGTGCACAGCAAAGGAGTAACCAGATGAGCAAGAAGAAGGCTTCTGGGAATCAGGTACAGAGTCTGCGGCACATCACCTCCTACAGGACTACCTCCAGACCTCCTCTGTCCTAATATTTCACATCCTCGTTACTTTTTATTGCTCTGTTGAGATACACTTGGGCTCACTTCTGTTCTCTTTTGCTCTCTTCCTTTGCTGTATTTTTTCTGTTTATTTGCTCTAATATTCTTACCCGTTCTCTTTTGCTTTGCTACTCATCACTTTAGGATGAGATTATGGTGAGTATGCCGGTCACATGTCATCATGCACACTTACATTACATAACTTGCTATGTCTCCCAGACACTCATTCACATATACCCCGACACCCATTCACATATACCCCGACACCCATTCACATATACCCCAACACTCATTCACATTTACCCAGACACTCATTCACATATACCCAGACACTCATTCACATATACCCCGACACCCATTCACATATACCCCGACACTCATTCACATTTACCCCGACACTCATTCACATTTACCCAGACACCCATTCACATATACCCCGACACTCATTCACATTTACCCCAACATTCATTCACATATACCCCGACACTCAATCACATATACCCCGACACTCATTCACATATACCCTGATACTCATTCACATATACCCCGACACTCATTTAAATATACCCAGACACCCATTCACATATACCCCGACACTCATTCACTTATACCCAGACACCCATTCACATATACCCCGACACTCATTCACTTATACCCTGATACTCATTCACATATATCCAGACACTCATTCACATATACCCCGACACTCATTCACATTTACCCCAACATTCATTCACATATACCCTGACACTCATTCACATTTACCCCAACATTCATTCACATATACCCAGACACCAATTCACATATACCCCGACACTCATTCACATATACCCCGACACTCATTCACTTATACCCAGACACCCATTCACATATACCCCGACACTCATTCACATATACCCAGACGCCCATTCACATATACCCCGACACTCATTCACATTTACCCCGACACTCATTCACATATATCCAGACACTCATTCACATATACCCCGACACTCATTCACATTTACCCCAACATTCATTCACATATACCCTGACACTCATTCACATTTACCCCGACAGTCATTCACATATACCCTGATACTCATTCACATATACTCCGACACCCATTCACATACACCCAGACATTCATTCACATATACCCCAAGACTCATTCACATTTACCCCAACATTCATTCACATATACCCAGACACCAATTCACATATACCCCGACACTCATTCACACATACCCAGACACCCATTCACATATATCCAGACACCCATTCACATATATCCAGACACTCATTCACATATATCCAGACACTCATTCACATATACCCCGTCATTCATTCACATATACCCAGACACTCATTCACATATACCCAGACACCCATTCACATATACCCAGACACTCATTCACATATACCCAGGCACTTATTCATATGAAATCAGTGAACACAGTATATCATTAACAACATATCATTGATCTTCTGTCACTGAAAGAAGACTGAGTACAGAGGTGTGTCACTATGGTTATTTAAAGCAGCGTTTCTCCGGTGGTGGAGGGCAGTGTATGTGGTATAAAAAATAATGACTTTTACCATCGCAAACCTCATCCCCCCCAATCACCAAGGAACAATGTAGTTCTGAGGATCATAAATTTAATTTATGCATAAGCACTTTTTTAATAAGACCTACTTTATGTATAATTAATGTCACATATGGACTTTTTATCTTATCCGAAAAACATTTTACTAAAAGACTTGCTGAAGTGACATTAGTTGGTGCCAGGATGGTGGGTCGCTTGTCACCTCAGGCTTGAAGATTGTCACGGCTTCTCCTGTACAGTGGCTGCTGGTTCTACAAGCCATCCAGATCAGATATGCTGTTCACGTGTCTAAACAAAGAAGGCTATTCACGTGAAGATTATATTACTATTGGTACACAACAGATATAAAAATTGTATTGAATATGTGACCTTTTTTTTCATTTTCACTCTTGTGTTTCTTCATTGAGTTTTCCAGACTTTCTCCTTTATAGACAGGAGGTAGAAGATTCTCAGACGTCATTTATGTTGGTGAGGACACAGTGTCCTGTACAGTTGTCATAGCAACACATGGGCATCCAATCCCGGTTTTTCCACCTTTCCTATTATGTCCCAAAACCACTGGAATGCTCTGTGAGCAGAGAGCCGTAAGGGTGGATAGTACTCACACAACTATTCACAGAAGTACCAGCAGCTTGGGTGACGGGCCTCACCGCTTTAGTGATGCAGCAACAATATGGCAGATCCAGCTAAAAAGCACATTGGGCTTCAGATGTTGCTGCAATTCTTCTGGGAAATAAGATGTAGCACTGATGTCTATGGTGATGTACTGGAGACAGCCTTATTGATTGGCGCAGGTCTTTGGTAAGGGAATCTCCTTCTGGTGATATTATAGCAATATCCTGGATGTAGGAGTACAACCTTGGCCCAGCCAAGCAGACAGGTTCTCTCGCCAGTAGGCATAACGGGGTCTTCTTGTTTGTATTCTGCTGAGTAAGAATAGGATCTCCTGTGATGTGTCCTTTCTCCGTGCCCCACACAGGTGATCAGGAAGGGCTGGCTGACCATCAACAACATCGGCATCATGAAGGGAGGCTCTAAAGAGTACTGGTTTGTGCTGACTGCTGAGACCTTGTCCTGGTATAAGGACGATGAGGTGAGTCTTTGACTGGAACACATCTTTGACCTTGTAGTGAAGGACTAAATGTTTACACATTGGCTGTTTAAGGATTTTTAAAAAGCATTCATATTCCTATAGTACTGCGCTGGGTTGGCGCCCTGTCCTGTGTTGTTCCCCACTAACTGATCAGGATTCAAGGGTGTAGGTTTGGTTTAAACATCGGTAGGAACCAAATCAGCCCCAAACCCCACATACACAGTGTTTTCTCAGCTTCGGAAGGGATGTGTTCCTACCATCCATTCTCAAATTACGCCCTTGCCAGGTTTTTAGGTGGAATTAATTCCTGGTGTTGTTTTGACTTGAAATACCATTGAGAACTTCAAGGTCTCCACTAACACTAGGAGCAGAATTAGGGAATATTGCGATGCCCTATAGAAAGCCAAGGCCACACGGGCCTCTCCATTTATGCTCTCCGACATGCAGTTATGAGCTGTTCTTTCTGTTTGGTTTGCTGTGATTTGAAGGGAGGTCTATAGATATTTGATGACCTCTCGATTTACAGAGCTCAGACAGGGTGGGAGTCCTGGAGGGGATAGGGGGCTGTCCTTAAGTAAGCCAGCCCCCCTGAGTGTCAGACATGTGAAGGCTGGCACTGAACATGTGTGGACCAGAAGCGATCCCTGTCACGGCTGGCAGCCGAGGGTAATTCGAGAGCACGTCTGCTTCTCATAAACCGATTTGGGGGGGGGGGGGGTCTGGCATGATGGGTCGGGTCTCTGGTAAACTAGCCGGCTCTCTAATGGAGACCATGTGCCGTAGAGAGGGTCCATGAAGGCTCCTTTTTATCTGCTGGCACACAAAGGCCTTGGCTGAATGCCCCCACCCTTCTAGTACCCGCCACTCTTCTGCTAAATGACTAACACACACGCGCGCGCACGCGTGCACGGCAGACTGGGCCCTGTCCCTGCCCTGCCCCCGCCCCTAACCTCTACTTGTATTTATTTTAACATGAGCTAAGGATGGCGGTTTCTCTCAGAGCAGGGACCCAAAACTAACAGAGCCTGGCTCCGAGGAAAAATGGCCCATTGTTTTGTCACGGAAAGGCCAGAGGGGCCTGTGCAGTGACTCCAAGTGTGGCATGTGTGTTGGGCTGTCTTTTTTTTCTTTTTTGGGTTCCGTGGTTTGGAATATGTCAGCCGTGGAAGTCCTGTCAGGATGGAGTATGTATGAAGCAGAAGATCTAACATTTGATGTGAAACAGTGTTTCCATTTTCCATCTTTTTTTTTATTCATATGAAGTGCTGTGCCCTACTTGGGTGGACATAGATCGGAGAGATTGGTGTGAATGTTGCAGGATGCAGGCCGGTCTCCTTCCATCGGCCCGGCTTGAACACCTGCCTCATTTGCCGTGGAATGTGGCACTAGGAGGTCGTGGAATCTCCCCACCGCTTTCTCTGCCTCCATCGAGCCAACGTGCCTGGGTGGGGGGGGGGGGGGGGGGTACCCTCACTTCTTTTACTGCGTGCAAGTCCCTCTGAAGTAGTCGATCCACTAAAAGAGGAATAGTGATAATAGTGTGGG
>JAODKM010000039.1:16845204-16857645 GCA_026780845.1 Petrocephalus sullivani
TGTCGCTGCAGGCAGTACCTGCCAGCTCCTGCAGGGGGATAATAAGGCAGCATCCAGAAAAGGGGAAGACTGAGGGAAAAGCTGTCACTACAGGCAGTACCTGCCAGCTCCTGCAGGGGGATAATAAGGCAGCATCCAGAAAAGGGGAAGACTGAGGGAAAGGCTGTCACTGCATGCAGTACCTGCCAGCTCCTGCAGGGGGATAATAAGGCAGCATCCAGAAAAGGGGAACTTGGTCTCCATCTCCACAATGGCTCTGTCCAGGATGTTGAGATGAGCTCTCTTCAAAGCCTGGCTAGGACTTTGAAGTTTTCGGTGTGACCTACAGTGCATGAAACAACATGCATAAGCTGTAAACTTATTGCGTTACTGTACTGCGTCACTCTGGACAAACCAACCAATCAGATTCTTAGCGGTGGATATTTGCCGTTTGCAAAGCCAAAGCTTTGCCTATTTAGAGTATTTGGCGTTAGTGGGGCAGGCGGAGCATTTGGTGGGGCATTGCCCCCCCCATCCCCCCCCCCATGCCCCTGCCTAGAACCGGCCGTGCCCTGGCAGCTTGATGTAGGAGGAAACGCTGTGGAGAATTCACTAGGCATCAGACTCATACCAAGTGAAATCAAACAGGTCTTCATCAGCGAGGGGTCGCAAATTGGTGAGATCACCGTGCTTCGATGCATAATTAAAGAGTGTGTGATTTAACCGACTGATTTACGTTTTCTCCCAATAAAATAAATGCAATTAACTTTCATACTGTTTAATACATTTTTATATTTTTTAGAAATGATACATAAAAAGTCTTATAATCAATAATTCAGTTTGGAAAGTGACAAATTATGAACTGCGTGATATAATCCGGTTAATATGCAAGGGCTGTTAGGCTATTAAAGAATGCATTTGGAAACGTAATAAATAGTTAGGTAGAGCGTATCCACCCTAAAGCTATCACAAAAGAGGGCTTCCTAGTGATTATGTGTATAGTTTATTGCCGGTGGGGATATCAAAGGGACGGCCTGCCTACATCGTCCCACAACTAGGCAAATAATTAGGATACCGGTTGGATTCGAAATAGGACAGGAAGGTCCTGTACGTGTGCCTTCTGTTCCACCGCTTTCCAACGGAACAGGAAACGGAGTCCTTTTTGGCTGTTTTGGTATTTACTTCTGTAAACTTAGCACTCACTGCCCGGGATAATAAATAATAAATATAATAAATAATAAATATATAAATAATAATATAATATAAGATAATAAATCATTCCCTATCGTTCCTCTCTCTCTCTCATATATATATATATATATATATATATATATATATAAAATCCCCATGGAGAAATTCTTTTTGCTTTGCTCCAAGCTTTTATAGTCTTACATGCAGGCAGATCCCAGGATAAGAACGTCCGACCTACAGACAACTCATACTTCTGAACAGACTGCCATAAAGCCTGTTATGTTAAACACAATGGTTCTTAATGATGAATACACTACTTCGTAACACTTGTGTAAACAGTGGCCTGTAATACAGTAATGTTAAGTCCCGTAAGTAAATACCTTTATTATTACAGAGTACTTACAAATACGACTTAAATACCGACTTATGGAACTGAACTGGTTTGTTACCTGGACACTGCCTTGTATTCGAATTTTAAAGAACATTGCTTGGGAGGAGTCTAAATAAAAAAAAAAACTGTATAGGTACCTTGAAAAACCTGCCTGACCAGCTGTTCCTCATACCTAACACCAGGGTGCAGTGTTGGAGGGGCAGAGGTTGCTTGATTAAAATGATTAAAAGTGCCTCTCTGTAGAGCAGGGGTGGGCAGAAAGGGCCGTTGGGTATGCTGGTTTGCACTGCAACTCCCTAATTAGGTTACTAATTAGAGGGCTGACTGGCCAAAGAGTCCTCACACCTGGGTTTAAATAGCTGATCTAAAGGTTATAGGTTATCCCGAAAACCTGCATACACACCGGCCCTTTGTGGATAAGATTGCCCACCCCTGCTTTAGAGGTTCTGAGTGTCTCATTTTGATTACTGGCATTTACATAAACTTTTACCAGAAAAAAATGGGGTTGGCAGTGTATGGCCATCCATCCATCCATCCATTGTCCAACCCGCATATCCGAACAGGGTCGCGGGGGGTCCGGAGCCTATCCCGGAAGCTAAGGGCACGAGGCGGGAACAACCCAGGATGGGGGGCCAGCCCACCGCAGGGCACACTCACACACCAGTCACTCACACATGCACACCTATGGGCAATCTAGCAACGCCAATCAGCCTCAGCATGTCTTTGGACTGTGGGGGGGAAACCGGAGCACCCGGAGGAAACCCCACAACGGCACGGGGAGAACATGCAAACTCCGCACACATGGAACCGGGCAGGATGTAAAATATCACAGCACCACTTACAGTCTTTGCACTGGGCAGCCATCTTGAATCCGAAACTTGGGGCACTCTGGGCTGCCCCGAGATTTTGTCTCAGATTTTCGAGAGACGGGAGCGCGCATGTCGAGGATAATGTAACGCACGATAAGCCCCTGTATCTGGGAACGGAAGGCCACTGGTTCAAGCCAGGCCTTGAGACCCATGGTCCCCAACCCCCTGGGTGCTGCAAGAGGTGGCTACCCCTTATGGCCAAACATGGAGAGCAAAATTTGGGGAAGGTAGAAAGAGAATTTCCCCACAAGGATCAATTATTATTATTTCCTTCACCAGTTCCTAGGCATGGCGGAACTAACCCTCGAGCAGCGCTGCGAGGCCAGCATGGTGCTCAGTCGGGACGGCGATGCCCTGGGCAATAACCACGGCCACTGGGAGTTCCAGACATCAGGGAGGAGAAGAACTATATTGACTGCAAGAAGGACATGGGCAGCAGAGAACCAGGTACCAGAGAACTTTGATAAATATCTGTATGATACACATCTGGGAACATCTGTAGCACGTAATGCTGTTCTTTTCCTACAGGCAATAACTGCATTTTTGGAGCAGGGTCCCTGAGGCCAGAACTCAAGCACTGCTGGAGGATCCCCTTTAAGCTGATGGTAGGGGTGTATGGGGTAGCCATGATGGCCATGTGTCTGGGCCGGAGGTTCCCCTGAGCTGACCAGGGGTTTGTACTGGTGGCCTGGAGTGTGGGAAGTGGTTAGATGGCCTACCACCACCCCACTTGGCTGCCTGGGAGCCCTGGCCTGTGTGGTGTGGGGCAGGCCCCTGACGGAGTAGGCCTGGGGCTGCTGAACAGGCCGCAAAAGGCCTGCAATCAATAAACAAACAAGTAAATAAATGATGTCTGCGTGATCATCTCGATGTCATAGCGATTATATGGCACATGCACAATAAGCGCCAGGGCTTTAGATAATGGGTGAGACATTTGTTCAACGGATTAACAAGGCTTCAATGGTGGTGGCACTTGTTGCAACTTAAAGTCAGGCACATCTATTAAACAAAGATTTAATTTATAAAGATTATTGACTTTTACGCATCATAATACACCTCATAAATATTTTTGGTGCACTACTAATCTGCTTACCCACCGTCCATATAGTTCCGAAACGCTGGCAGCTGGACAAATGATTTGCCTATTATCTAAAGCCTTGGTGATTATTGTGCACAAGACATATACTCGCTGTGATGTGATATTGTGCAATCTGTGAGTACTCACCCCCGCCAGGACATAGTCATTAGAGATTTATGAAAAGGGGGGCTAAGTCTTTAGTTGAGATTTTAATGAAAATGAACAAGATTACACTATTCAAACTTAGTAATGCACAGTTATTGGGGGGCTGGGCTGCTGAAGAACATTTTAGTTGGGCTACACTTCTCTTTGAAGCGACAACACAAGTAACACAACAATATTCCCATCATATTCCAGAATTGTGGTGTCAGCATAGCCTTCCCGGAAAGACATTTGACTTAAAACGCAGTATATTCTCACATACACATGAAAAACCTGATGTGTGGATTTTGTGTGTATATATCTTTACAACTCATTGGTCAGGAACGTTCATAAGACACATAGAACTTGCATTTATGTTGGGTCCTGAAACACTGATATATGAATGTCCAGGTACATGAGCTTACAGTATTTTATTGCTAACCAGTATCTGAATACCATACCAGTAGATTGAACAAACAGAGTCCACCTTCCAGTCACTTAACTTAGTCAGAAGGGGCTGGAAACTATCCCAGGTAGCTTAGAGCCCAGTGCTGGGGTACCCCAGGTAGCTTAGAGCCCAGTGCTGGGGTACCCCCTGAATCCTTGTACATGCACAATCATGCACTAATTCATGCAATTTAAAAACAATAATTCACCTAGCAACTTTTGGACAGTGCACTGTCAGAAAAAAAAGGTACAGGCCTGGTATAGTTTTATACCCCAATGTACAAAAAATAACAAAGTTCCACCAATGGTGTGAAAATGTTCCGAGTCCATTTCTGTACCTTAAAAGGTACATTTACCTACAGCTGGGGTAGACCTGGCAGACTCCTGAGGGTACAGCCCCATGCAGTGACAAGTAACTGGTGGTAGTTTCCTAACAGTGTGGGAGTAATCCCATGGAACATAGAGGGAATGTGAAAGCTTTTCACATAACACGTCTTGCTGACCTCTGACACATATACAGGTAAGAATGAAGCTTGGGGTCAGAGTATGGGTTCAGCCATTTATCTGGTACGCTGGATAATTTTTTGGTACGGGTTAGAGGCCTTGCCCAAGGGCCCAGTAGCGATTTAAATCCTCTAGATTTGAGCCTAACCTGCAAAGCCACACACGGGCCCTCCATCCTCAGAGGCATGAGGCCACAGTGCTACCCACAGCCATAAAAAAGGATACCAGAAACATGAATACTCTGGGTTATGACTGTTGAGAACAGCAGTCTTGATTAAGCAGAACCATTATATAGTTTAAAAACATAATTAGACTGTAAAATTAATGGCTGAATTGACGCTGACAAAAATATAACATAGCTTTGAATTTAATTATACTTAACGTAACAAGCCAAAACAGCATTCGATATATCTGCATTACAACTATGTGTGTTTTGAACGGAGAATAATTTTTTTATCGATCGAATGTTGAAATAAAAGAATCTTTAGTGATCTAGACCTTAATTCTGGAAAACAAAAAAAAAACCACTGATTCAGGTGAAGCTCATTGATTTTAAAAATGAAGACAAGTTATTAAATCAGTCATGTACATTTTCTACGTAAGGTAACAAGATGTCACGTGTATCATCAACACATGTATTAAACCACAATTTCCTTTGCGTTACAAGACTTGGGCATCATAATCTATATATATATATATGATATTTCTCTATGTTTGCTGTATTAGATGTATGTACCTTATACGTCTGGCAGATAATGTCAGTGTCTTCCCCACGTATATACCATACAGATAATAACGCCCATATGAACGCAGCACAGATTTCATTGCCAAAGCGTGCGAAATGTAGTAATCGAAGGGCAATATTTCTGTCACGCGAGTTGAACTTACTTGCCCGCATGCGATTGGGCTCTCATGCGTCAGCAGCCATTGTTGTCAAAAATGGGCGTGGATCACTCTTACGTGTCCGAATCAGCGGCAGCCAGCTTGCTTCATCCAGCCAATCGGTGCCCTCCACCGAGCTACCGTCTGGCCAATAGAGTGCATCCACGATAGGAAAGCTAAGAACTGTATATAGAGACGACGCCGAAACTGCACTTCATTCGGTTTGTAGAAAGGAAGCAGTATTGGGCATTTGGTGGGTTTTTCCGCTCGTAGGCGTGCGCCAAGCATACTTTTACATTTAAGGTATGTATATGCTTTAACACTTACAAGGTATTCAATGCCTTTATGTGAAATACGAGAGCATTATGTTTGGTGGTGCGGTGTTGCACTGGTTTCCAGTCGTGCACCTTTAGAGTGAATTTCGTAAGTATCTATTTATGCGAAATGGCAAGCTTACTTTATGTGTTAATTTGTTTATCATTATTATTATGTTTGCCATGAAATGCAGGGGCTCTGGTGTCCGCGGTGAGACCGTTACAGGCCGGTTCATTGACGGGATAAAGCGGAATAATAGTGACTGGTAGCTAAACTATCCGACGTAAGGAGCCCGTGTGCCGTAAGCGGCCCTCCCAGGCTCGCTCTGAGCCGCTTCACTGCCACTCGCCCATCGCCGGTTGTCTGTCTTTACGTGCATAGGGTAAATTTACGCTAATTCGGATATTCACTTGGTAAGCTGTCCGTCGGGGACTTTTATTAATAATAATAATAATCGTTTGTGAAGCACAAACGGGGGCTCGCTTCTTCGTGAGCGCCGCGCCGCGCCGGGCGGCCTCCGATCCGCGGGCTGTCCCGTTAGCCGCCGGCCGAGGATGCTGCTCTCTGACCCGGCCACCGCGGCGGGTGCTGAGCCGCCCCCCCCGCCCTTTTGCGCGTCCGCGTGCGCAGCCTCGCGCTGGCTCCGGCCGGCCCGGCTCTCTCGGCACCTTCTGGAAGCTTCCTCGGTCGGCCGCCTCGCGCCGGTGACGCGTGTTCCGCTTCCGGGCGGCGCGCGCCCTTCCCGCGCGCGTCGGCGGCGCTCCGTATATAAGGCGGACGGGGAGCCGATGGCGATGCTGACCGTCCGCCGCCCCCTGCTCCAGGTCCTGCAGGATGAAGATCGCGTGTGTGCTCCTCCTCCTCACCGGCGCCGCATTCGCCGCGGCCGACGACGACGATAAGAAGGAGAACGTGGGGACGGTGGTGGGGATCGACCTGGGGACGACATACTCCTGGTGAGTGCTGCTTCCTTCTTACCCGCAGCTCCGTGTAATGAGAGCATGCACTGGGGTTTCACATGCACTTCTGCTTCACTGAGCTCATTTTGTTCTTCTGATGCTTAAGTTGATGCCTTCATTTTTATTCCTCCCCCCTCTTAGTGTTGGAGTCTTCAAGAACGGTCGTGTGGAAATCATCGCCAATGACCAGGGTAACCGCATCACTCCGTCCTACGTGGCCTTCACAGCGGAGGGTGAACGGCTCATCGGGGACGCTGCCAAGAACCAGCTAACATCCAACCCCGAAAACACCGTCTTTGATGCCAAAAGGCTGATTGGACGCACATGGAATGATCCGTCGGTACAGCAGGATATCAAGTACCTGCCTTTCAAGGTGAGTGACCTAACCACTGACTTTATACACGTCTGCCTTTGTTGGTCTTTGTTGGTGAAATGCTGGAGAGAACAATGGTAATATTTTACATTTTTATTTAGGTTATTGAGAAGAAAAGTAAGCCCCATATTCAAGTTGACATTGGTGGCCAGATGAAGACTTTTGCTCCAGAAGAGATCTCTGCCATGGTGCTCGTAAAGATGAAGGAAACTGCTGAGGCCTACCTGGGAAAGAAGGTATGAATCTGTGTCCAGTGCTTGCATGGAGGAGAACACAAATCCAGGTGTGCCTGTTGAGTTTGGTGAGATCCTAATTGAGAATTGTTCCTCTAGGTCACTCATGCTGTAGTTACTGTTCCTGCTTACTTCAATGATGCTCAGCGCCAGGCCACCAAGGACGCAGGGACTATTGCCGGGCTGAATGTGATGAGGATCATCAATGAGCCGTAAGTTTATCGACATTTTTGGTTTCATGAGGGTAGGAAGAGCTTTGACCTGCAGCCTTCACATCTTTCCTGTTTGGCATGGAGGAAATGGCCTGATTTGGCTTGGTTCTCTCCCACAGAACAGCTGCTGCTATTGCCTATGGTCTGGACAAGAAGGATGGGGAGAAGAACATCCTGGTCTTTGACCTTGGTGGTGGCACCTTTGACGTGTCCCTGCTCACCATTGACAATGGCGTCTTTGAGGTTGTGGCCACTAATGGTGACACACATCTGGGTGGCGAAGACTTTGACCAGCGTGTCATGGAGCACTTCATAAAGCTGTACAAGAAGAAGACGGGCAAAGATGTGCGCAAGGACAACCGTGCTGTGCAGAAGCTGCGTCGTGAGGTGGAGAAGGCCAAGCGCGCTCTCTCAGCTCAGCACCAGGCCCGCATTGAGATCGAGTCCTTCTTTGAAGGTGAAGATTTCTCGGAGACGCTCACTCGTGCAAAGTTTGAGGAACTCAACATGGTAAGTTCTGATTTTTATTTTATGACCTTGATCATTTACCACAAGTTATCATAATAGATTGCAAACTTTCAACTCTGGTACTCACTTTTTTATTTTCTTTCTGCCTTTCTCAGGATCTCTTCCGCTCCACCATGAAGCCTGTGCAGAAAGTCTTGGAGGATTCTGACTTGAAGAAGTCTGACATCGATGAGATTGTGCTGGTGGGTGGTTCAACTCGTATCCCCAAAATTCAGCAGCTGGTGAAGGAATTCTTCAATGGAAAGGAGCCGTCTCGGGGCATCAACCCTGATGAAGCTGTGGCCTATGGGGCAGCTGTGCAGGCTGGGGTGCTCTCTGGAGAAGAAGACACTGGTAAATACAGGCACTGGTTTTAAACTGATGTTAACCTGCACTTCTTGGATGAATTGCAATTTGTGTTATGTGACAACTGGAATGCAACTTTCATCTTAGGTGACCTGGTCCTGTTGGATGTCTGTCCTCTGACTCTTGGCATTGAGACTGTGGGAGGTGTTATGACTAAGCTGATCCCAAGAAACACAGTGGTGCCCACCAAGAAGTCCCAGATCTTTTCCACTGCCTCTGACAACCAGCCGACTGTTACAATTAAGGTCTATGAAGGTATGTCTTATTTATTAGTATGGCCTGTATTTTAAAAAATTAAAGGTTGTCAGTTTTTTTTAAATGGCCTTTTTACTTTTGCAGTAACTTTTCATGACCATTCATCACTCTAATTTAACCCCTTTTCTTACAGGTGAGCGTCCCTTGACCAAAGACAATCACCTTCTGGGTACCTTTGACCTAACTGGAATCCCTCCCGCACCCCGCGGTGTCCCTCAGATCGAGGTAACATTTGAGATTGATGTCAACGGCATCTTGCGTGTCACCGCTGAGGACAAGGGTACCGGCAACAAGAACAAGATCACCATCACTAACGATCAGAACCGCCTCACGCCGGAGGACATTGAACGCATGGTGAATGACGCTGAGCGCTTTGCCGATGAAGACCGAAAGCTCAAAGAGCGCATTGATGCCCGCAACGAGCTGGAGAGCTATGCCTACTCGCTGAAGAACCAAGTGGGCGACAAGGAGAAGCTGGGCGGCAAGCTGTCTGCAGAGGACAAGGAGATCATAGAGAAAGCAGTGGAGGAGAAGATCGAGTGGCTTGAGTCTCACCAAGATTCTGACACTGAAGAGTTTCAAGCAAAGAAGAAGGAGCTGGAGGAGGTGGTACAGCCCATCGTGAGCAAGCTGTATGGCAGTGCGGGTGGGCCCCCACCCGAGGGGGAATTTGACGAGCAGTCTGAAAAGGAGGAGTTGTAATGCTGCTTCACCACTGCTTGCCAGGCATCTCGGTCCTCCTGAGGTCTGGCGTTGGTGGTCACCGGTGTAAATACTGGAAAGATATGAACTGCGAGAGGGGGAAGTGGGGATGGCACCAAACCCCAAATCTTGTAGAAGGACTGATGGAAGGGGAAAGTGAATGTTGTATTCTTCACAGGAAGTGGAGATTTAAGTTGGCCTTGATTCAGGCTTACTTCTGCTGTTCTCAGGCAGTTTAGGGGTGTATTGTCTTGGGGGGGTGGGTAGGGAGGGGAGGGTGACATTTAGAGCAAATGACAGGTTTATGGGTACCTGATGTTCAATATTAAATGTTCAAAGTTATTTATTTGATCTGGTCATTCTCTGCAATTACAGGAACCTTTCCAGGGTTTCACGGTAGAAATAAATGTTTGATACAAACACCCTGACTTGAATTTCATTGTGGTGATGGATGTCAATGGTAACGCAATATCCAATAGCATTGGCTAATGTTAGTGATGGGCAAAATGTCGCGTCGTGGGACTTGCTGCATTTTTTTTTTTTGGTCCCACTAGATGGTGCTCTTGGCTTACTTTGAGCCCTTTTTTTGACTAGGGCACCATCTAGTGGCGTGAAAAAATACAACCAATATTTCATGAAGCGTCATTTTGCCCATCACTAATTCACGTGTAATGCAATGCACTTCGCCTACCCCACGTTGTACACTGAATCAAAACATTCGCATTTTTATATTAATAAAGCTTACAAAAATGCAAAAGCCTCCTTTCTCATGCCTTTGTTGGTAATTGCTACTGATCAGACTTTAATGGAAATACAAACCGAACCTGCTGATACATAACAAACATTAAGTTACAACATCTATAATTCATAGAAATGTTCCCAATAACGGGAAGGTGAGCCATAGCTTTTTCAGCTTGAATCTTTTGCAAGGCATTGGTTTTTCTTGTAAGTAAAAGAGTTGTCTTCATTCCAGGCTCTGCACATATATATATATATATACACACACACACACACACACTACACCCTTAAAAATAAAAGAACCAAAAGTGGTTCTTCACAGTGATGCCAGAGGGGAACCTTCTTTGGTTCTTCAAAGCACTGAAAATGACACAAGGTGTTAAAGAACTTTTTTGTATTCAGTTCTCCAAAGAACATTAAACACCATAAAAAGGTTCTCCAGCATGAAATGATTCTCCAGAGCACTAATGAAGAACCAGTTTCTTAGAGTGTAAGCTATTTGAAGAAACCACTCTAGCCCTGTATTTTTGGACGGCAAGAAAGAAGGAAACCTGCACAATACAAGATGCGCATAACTTCACACCCCAAACGGGCAGGATTCAAACCCTCTACTTTGGAGGTGTGTGCTGCCCGCTCACCCACCATAAGTCTGTCTCCTTCTTTCGTGTACAGCTTAGCATGCAGTCATTGTTTGCTCGGCTTGATGTATTTTATGCAATGATGTATACTTTGTGGGTAGGTTTTTTTTAACACTAAGTATTTAAAAATCAAGCACTATTTTTACAGTGGGGAAAACTGCATAAATGCTAGAGATAAAAGCTGTTTCACTGGTGTTCCTGGTTTCCCCGGTCAGAGTGTCACTGACTGTGATGGCTTAGTGCCCCATCCAGGGTTGTTCCCTGCCTTGGACCGGTAACCTCTGGACCCCCCATGACCCTTAATAGGACAAATGGCCAGAGAAAATGGACAGAGGGTTGGCTGGAAGGATGGAATGTGCTATTTTATCATATACATCATTACACATGGTGGGGTGGAACCCTACAAAATACTCCCGTTGAATGTTGTTCTATCACTACTCTTTTGTTTGCCCCCATTGGAGAGCGTTTGAATGGCTTTTACACAAGAAAGGACACTCATATTACACCCTTGCACTCCCTAATTGTCCTCACCATATGACATCTATGTTAGGTACTTGCTGAAGTGACTACCAGGGATTAAGAGAAGACAGCTGACATCGTCTTTCCCTTGGTTTCTTTTGTCATGCGACCCGGTGTGCAAGTCCCATTCCCTTTAGCAAAGTGCTGTACTCAGAAGTGGTCTGGAAACAGCTCTGGTGGAGGATGGGGGAGGTTTAAATTTTAAACTTTTCCCGTTAGAGAGTCACGAGTTCTGTTACACAGCTAATGGATTTCGGTTTCCGCTCATTAACCACATGGGTCGCATGGAAGCTGAGCGCGGCCTCCAGCTTGGGAACCCCCTGCCATTCCTCCAGCCTCCTTGGTGACACATTGTTTCCTGTGGGCTCACTTTAACCCAAGTCCCCTCCTTCCTCCTCCTTCCTCCTCCTCCTTTTCCTCTCTTCTTTTTCGTATCGTTTAATAATTCACTTCTGACCGATTATGTTTTACCATATTCTTGGAAAGAAAATTTGCCTTCTGACAAAGACAACAAAACTTATTTTTGCATGGGAAAAAAAGCCTGGAAGTTTTTTTTTTTTTTTTTAAACAAAAACGCACCGATCTTGCCATTTTTGGGAGCAGCCCCGGCGCCTTTGAAAGGCAGCCCGCCGATTGGACGCCCCGGCTTCCTGCTCCGGAACCCGGCCGCCCAGGGAGTCCCCGGCCGCCCAGGGATAGGGAGTCCCCGGCGCGGCGCGTTTGAATCCCGACGCGGGCCGAGCGGCACACTGCAGCCGAATAACATTATTCCCACGTAATAACATTATTCCCGCGTAAGGATGGAAGACGGGAGAGCGCACGGGAGCCTCCGGCCCGGCCGCCGGGGAAGGTGCAGTAAGCCGTCTGATCCATTGTTTTTCGGGAGAAAACACATTTATCTCGGTTTATCGCAGCCGTGTAGTACGCGCGGTCCCATCGCGCCGCTTTAGTCTGCTCGGCGTCCCGCTATTCTCTCTCTTTGCTGAAATGGGTTACAGATATAGGTATATATAGGTATAGGCGCGTATCTGCTTACGGGTTACAGATATAGGTATATATAGGTATAGGCGCGTATCTGCTTACGGGTTACAGATATAGGTATATATAGGTATAGGCGCGTATCTGCTTACGGGTTACAGATA
>JAODKM010000039.1:16865352-16876177 GCA_026780845.1 Petrocephalus sullivani
TGTGACTCCTACGTGAAGGTGAGCTGCTCATTAATAACAGCAACAAAGATGGGGATGATATTATTATTATTATTATTATTCTGCGGGAAAAGCAGAGTGGGACGTGTGACTCCTACGTGAAGGTGAGCTGCTCATTAATAACAGCAACAAAGATGGGGATGATATTATTATTATTATTATTCTGCTGGAAAAGCAGAGTGGGACATGTGACTCCTACGTGAAGGTGAAGAGCAGCAATAAAGATTAATATTATTATTATTATTATTATTATTACCAATGGAACTACTATTTTGGTTTTAAAATGTAATTTTTATGAATTTGGACTTATATATTACAAAGTCGAGAGTCTTTAGAAGTCAGGGAAAGATGTTAAAAACGTTGAAGTGGTGTCATATTTAGCTGGTTCCATGACAAGATGTCATCAACTGTACTCGGATCTTTTTCAAGGTGTTTGTTTGATTGTTGTTTTGTTTTCTGCCTGTGTTTTTCTCAGGTGGCTATTGTACCAAACAGTGATTCCAGTAAGCAACAAAAAACAAAAACAGCACTAGACTGCAAGAGTCCTGTCTACCGTGAAACTTTCGTTTTGTAAGTTTTTTCTAGTGTTCTATGTGTGTTTTCATGAATTATAGATCTACTGCTATGCTAGTAATGGAATTTGTTTTATATAGTATGTCTTAGACACGCAAACAAAATGTTTAAGGTTATTTTTTTACTTATTTATAGTGTGTATATTTGCTAAAAAAATGCAATTTAAATTAAAAACACACACACACATATATAAACCGTTACACAATAATACATAAACAAGACTTCCTTGTCGTTTCCAAAAGGTTTATGACAGGGGTGCAGGTTTTTGGGATGCCCTCCATGGGTCAGGTTCCCCACCCCTGTCATAAACCTTTTTGACTGTCTTATACGTCACATTTCTGCTGTTTCCAGCACTGTAGGGGCTGTGGAGTATGAGAAGAGGCTGATGGTGACTGTGTGGAATCACGATAAAAGCCTGAGGTAATCAGTATTACCTTGTCAGCATTCGTTGTATATGTAATGTAAAGAGAATATTTAGATTATGTACATTGATTTTGAATGCATAATGAAGAAGGTGATTTCACTCTTGTATCAAATTGCAAAATATGTCATTTTGATTTATTGTGACTGTTATGAATGTTTCATTTTTGGATTTGTGTGTAATGTTTGGAATCTTTAGGAGGTACTGGAAGAAGAAACGGTTGTTGGATATTTCCTTACCTCTCTGCATTTCTGTATTATTATTATTATTATTATTATTATTATTATTATTTTGCTTTAGGAAAAATGAGATCCTGGGCTGTATGAGTTTTGGTATACGCTCCCTTACCACGCTGGCCAAGGTGAGTGCTTCTTAGCTGGCAGCCAGAGCTGAGCTGCGCCCATTTGGTCCCCACAAACCCACACTCAGAGGCACACGCACCCACACTCAGAGAAACGCACCCACACTCAGAGGCACACGCACCCACACTCAGAGAAACGCACCCACACTCAGAGACACACACACTCACACTCAGAGACACGCACTCACACTCAGAGACACACACACTCACACTCAGAGACACTCACACTCAGAGACACGCACACTCACACTCAGAGGCATACACACTCACAGACACTCACACTCAGAGGCACACACTCACAGACACTCACACTCAGAGACACGCACCCACACTCAGAGACACGCACCCACACTCAGAGACACACACACTCACAGACACCCACACTCAGAGACACGCACTCACACTCAGAGACACACACACCCACACTCAGAGACACGCACACTCGCACTCAGAGGCGTACACACTCACAGACACTCACACTCACAGACACTCACACTCAGAGACATGCACACCCACACTCTCTTTTGGAAGTAAGGAGCTGTGAGCCCTTTCTTGCATTGCGACAGGAATTTCTGGGTAAATAAGCCCCCCACCTGGCCAGCTGGAGCCCCTGACGCACCCACACTCAGACAGAAGCCCCTGACGCACCCACACTCAGACAGAAGCCCCTAACCCTGACCCTCGACAAGCTTTGCTGCTGGCCAAAATAATCGCACAAACTCATTAAACAACAGTTCTATTGTACTGCTAATGTTGGGGTCAAACACCAATTTTAGTTACTGGCTTATCTCATCACTATAAGGTAAATGACTTAAATTTCCGAGCTGTTTCGGCACCACACGGTGACGGCACTTTGTGGCGGTGCATGCACGGGTTCAGCCGGGCTTCCTTCCTAGCTTTGCGTCGGCCACAGCCATCTAGCCCACGCTGTGCCCCCATGCGCTGCAGGAACGCACAGCTGGCCGGTGTGCCGAGAAGCCTGGGCTCGGCTGCTGGCCAGCGGGGGCTTAGGCCGCTGATGCAAGCTTTGCCCAGCAATGCATTATACAGCGACCCTTCCATCCCTCTCACATACAGTACACACAATAATAGAGGACCCCCCCCCACTTCACGCCATCCTGTGCAGTGAGAACTCTCCTCTTGTCACTTGCTGTTCATCGCGCCATGGTAACGTTATCTCCTGTCGCTGTATACGGATGCTTCTCACTTTGCGATGGTTTTACTTACGATATTTTGACTTAACGATGGTGCGATGGCGGCACACATTCGGTAGTCGGATTTTGATTCAGCGAGATGCTGAAACGATACTCTCTACTGATGCCGGGAGATGGCAGTATTCAGCCAGCCATGTTTCCAGTGTCTGTAGCGACCGCGAGCCTAAACATCTCGGACAGTGACTACTGGTGTTTTGTCTGTGTTTAACCAAATAAGCATATTTATTTTGCATTTTTATTTGGTTAATTATAGTAATTATTAACTTACTCAGTGACATTCAATGCAATTTTATGTATTTCATTCAGTTTTATTTACTCATTATTTACTCATTGACTCATTTAATCATGTCATTTATATGTGACTTACAATATTTTTCCATTTCAAATTGAGCGGCACCTGTACCCATCTATGTGAGGGATGACTAAAGCCCACTTGACTTGACATAACGCACAGATGATTGCAAGCACAGTCATGCACACATATACATGTGGATAGCCACTGACAACACATATCCGCTGATTTTCACTACCTCTGTGTTGTAGGAGATCAGTGGCTGGTACTACCTACTAGGTGAAGACCTTGGTAAGACCAAGCATCTGAAAGTGGCCTCACGACGTCTCAAATCCAAACCTGGTGAGTGCTGAAGAATGCTCAGAATGAGTGTTCATGATGGTGGTGCTTGAAATGATTTAAGATGTTAATTACCCTTTGACGCTGACCGGGATATGTGGCCAGGAGATGGATAGATGGATGGATGGATGGATAGATGGATGGATAGGTGGATGGGGGTGGGTGGATGGATGGATGGTGTTACTGCGGCACAGCTTGAGTGAGGGTACTGGCCAAATTCTAGTTCCCAGTTGAAGAATCGCCTACAGTTACTCTGTATTCGGTGGGGGAAATACTTTTCTTTAATCTTGTACATGCCATCTGTGTGTGTGCTGAATTCATAAAAACAATTTGTTTTATTTATAGTTTTCTCTCTCTCTCTCTTTTTGGAGCATTCTTTGGAATTGGAGTTTTAAGATGGCCATTTACAGCTGTAACTGCCAAAACAGATATTTTGAATCTCATGAGGAGTTTCACCATGAGATCGACAAAGTTCACATTATCTGTAAGAAAGGGAAAAATGCATCAGATTTTTTGACTGTGTTGAGTCTTATCTCACTGACAACCAGCAGAAGGCCTCTTTCATCTGGCTCTCATGATGCACCTCTCCATTTTTTAAGAACATACACTATGGTACTGCTTTACTGAAGTTATTTAAGAGTACTTATAGATTTCAAACAGGTCAGCACAGTAACTTCAGGGAAATTTGTAGCTGTAAAATCATGTAATGTTTTACATTAAGTAATGAGTAGCTAGCTGTTTTTTACCTAATTTTTCCCTTTCTTCTCTCAGAATAATTGTTTTAATTGAAGAAACTGCTGTATTAAATGATTTAAGTTAAAGGATATTATCACTGCTAAGAAGTTTATGGTGAGTTTAGCCTCTAGCGATTTTATAATTGTTTCCAGATGAAAATTTTTTGTGTGTAATTTCTAATTTGCACTGCTTTTGAAAGCGTGACGTATTCTGATGTATACATTTTTATTAAATAATTGTGGTGTAACTATCCACAATAATTTGTGCATATAATCATTCTCACAGCACTCCCTGACACTGCTAATTTCCAAGGAGAAATCAGTCTTCCTCTATTTGACTTGCCTAGATATTTTTACGAAAATGCATTTTACAAAAATTACAGTTGTAATAATGCGCACACTGTCACAGAAAACTCACCATGGACTATTCAGAAATATAATTATTTTTGTCTCCGTCCCTCACTCCTGGTTTCCTGTGAGACTTCAGGATGTCTGACAGGGGAAATCCATACTTTTTAAGATAAATGCTTTGCTTTTTCCTCAATGAACAGTCTTCATTTCAGTTGATTTGACCAACTGGCTTGACACAGAGAGCCACATTTGTTCGAGTTGCTTGCACTTGCTTTTTGTAAATGAGTTTGGATGCCCAGTAAACTTGCTTTCCATGTTGTGGGGGTTTGATTGTGAGGGCTTTGGTGAGAAAAGGCTCTTGGCTTCTCGGCCGCAACTGCTTTGTCTCTGTAGTCTCTTTTTGAGATGCACAACATTTTGTGTTTTTGAATGCACAAAATATGCTGCTCTCTTGTTAATACTTGTTTCTCATTGGAAGCACCAACCGAAATGACATTTCTTGTAATCTCCAGAGGCCCCACAGAATGTGAATGATTCTCCCTCCATAATGAATCATAGCTAAAAACTGCAGGCAAAAATATGTGTTTGCTCTTTCCGCATGTCTAGATGCACTCATGTTCAGTCGTAATGGTCCTCCTACTACCTCTGTGTCTCACTGTCACTTTTTAGGAAAACCTGCTTCTTTTTGCAGTTCTATACATTTTTGTCGTGCAAAAACTCAGTTCATATTTTTCAGTCTCTAGAAATGTTCCTGAAATGGTCAGTGAGATCTTGTGCAAGTGGAAGGTAGCTTGTCTGAGTCCCGTCCCTATCTGTACTGACACTGGCAAAGCCCCTCACATTTCTTCTTGTAATTGGCTTGCTTTTAGTTAGTTTCCAGTTGTAGCTATTTTTCAGCTAGTATTAGTTAGTGTTTGATCACTTTTGGTCGTATTCGGCCTTCAGCGCTGGTACATGTGGAACTCACATGATTCAGATCCTGTAATGCGAGGTACAAGTTGGACAGGTGGTACGGATTGGGTAGTGACCATACCAGCTGTTTATCTCCTTGAACTTTGTCATTGTTTACAAAGCTTAAATGGCAAAAAATGCGACTTTTATTTATGTTCGAGTGTTCAATGCTAGTTAATAGCTCTTCATAAGATAAACTATGATTAGGCTAACTCTTGGACATTGTCATAAAATGAACAGAGAAAGACATTTAAATTGTTAATAGCAATTATTTGTAAGACAGTCTTCAACTAAAATTCCATGATCTTGACAGCCCTATTCACTAGGAGAAACTTAATTTCATGGAAATCTATGAATGCAATCAAAAAGCTAAATGTGTCAAAAGTCTTGTATTTTGTTTGATTACTTACAGTTAAGGTTACGGCTGGGTAGGGGTTAAGGTTGTCACAGGTGGGACTAGGGTTTTGCCCATAAAAATGAATGGTGAGACCCCACAAAGATCTAGATACCCGTGTGAATACCTGTGTCTGTATATCAAATGTGTGTCTGTTTAAATATTAAAACCAATTGACTAAATACTGTGTTGGCAGTCTCCAATTTTATATTCTCTGGAGACTTTGCAACAGTTGTTGGTGACAGTTGTTGAGAAGCCAGTAGAAGTCGGAGTGACTCCCCAAGACCGCAGTCTGCAAAGTTGGCACGTCAATTTGTAATACTAATTTTAGTTTCATCGAGACGGAGTCAATTAAAATGGCCATGTATTTAGTGGCTGAGCCGGTAAATGGGAGGAGGAAGGTGTTTCTGACATGATGCTCTGTAGATTTTGAGGGAGAAGCCAGCAGTATTGTGCCCCAGTTGAATAGTGCCTTTGAGGGATCTTGAAAAGACATGGTTGCCCGGGAGAGTAGTAGTCTCTATGGTAACCTTGCAGAAGCTTGTAGATGGGTGGGAGTAATGGAGTGTGAGAAGGCTTTTCTTGACCTGTAGGCTTAGTTTCTCTGAGTCTTGTTCCTAGAACACACTGTTTGATCCTGGGAAGGATCCTGTTGCACTTTTTTTGAGTAACAGTATAACTGATTCAGTTTTATTAGTATTTTGTGTTCATTTCTTGGTGAGGGAAAAAAAACTGGCCCCTTTTGGTACAAAGGGATGTTTTCTACGGGCAGCACTTCAGCCTGTGGCACTTTTGGCTGTTTTTCAGGCACTGCTTTGTCAAGCCGTGATGCTGCCCCTGAGACCACGAGCCAAGAGAACATGCAGTGCACAACGGTGAGTAAGCAGCTGCATGTCCTGTGAATGCATGGCTTCGTCAGTGAGGCGAGCGCTCGCTTAATGGCTGAGCTGAACGCGCCGCGATCAGCTTGTGCTGGGGGTCGATTTGCTTTCCCGCAAATACTTTTTCTCTTAGCTTTCCTGTTGGTTCGCAAACATGCTTTATGGAAAAAGAGTTTTAGGAAAACCTATGCAGTGCTGGAGCCATAGTTTTTGACATCCAGCTTGGAGGTATGAAATTGCATGAAAGTCCGTGGCTTCCTAAAGATATTCGAAGTTCTCCAGTCCAGCCAAAGCAGATCATGCCTTGAGATACAACCGCATGGTCATATGTGAAAACTTTGCTTAAACCAACTTCTGCTCCTTGTGATACATCCCCTTCCCCCTTTCTGACCTTGACTTTTCTGAGATTGAAGTTATGGAAGACAAAGCTGGGAAATAGGAAAAGCCAACACTGTGGTGGGAATAGGAAGTCTGGCTGAGGAGTAATCTGTCTCTGATTTATTCCACTTTACTCTAAGCCAGGCTTTCCCAACCCTGTTCTTGGGGACGCCCAGACAGGCCATGTTTTTGCTCCCTCCCAACTCCCTGCCAGACGGTCAACATTTGTGCTCCGTATTGGGAGCTGGGAGAGAGCAAAGACGTGGACTATCTGTGGGTCTGCAAGGACCAGATTGGGAAACACTGCTCTGAGCACTTTGTTAGTTTCACGTACTGGTTTCCCACTGTTAGAGCAGCCCTGGAAGCCCGATCATTACTCGTATCCTTCCTTCCTTACTTGGAATTATCACTGCCGGCGGGACTTTGGGTGCCACTGATATGATATACGATAAGGGGCCTGAGGTGAGGGGTGCATTTTGTTACAGCAGTCAAAAATAAAGGAGGCATGTGAAATAATCTGTCTTCATAAACATACCATTTACCAACTGGTGTAAATGTTACCTGTCTGCTTAATAAATGGACTAGGTTGGATATTCAGAACAATCCGGAAGAATCGTCTATCACAAAATTAAAGTGAGGAAAAAAAGAGCTGGAGTAATGAAGGTGTAAATATGTACCTTAGGGCACCTAGTACCTTTCCACATATGGATGCTCTCAGCATCATTACTGCCCCCCCTCGTTAGCCACAGTCTTCAGAAGGAAAGGCACCGTGAGAACCTTCTCGGAACTTCTCGGGTCCTCTGAGTTGACACGCAGAATAGATCGTGGTTTGGCTAAAGACAGCAGAGCATTATGGGGCGTGCTAGTGTGATTTACATTGGAACAAGAGTATATTTACAGAAGAGGGAATAGAATAGGGTAAAAAAAGGAGGGTAAGAAATGCATTATCGACCCAAGTGGAATAATCTTTACAACATAGGTTTACAGGGCATAGGTTTACTTAAATTTACCAGTCATAAGCATTAAAACACTTACTCATTGGTGAACCCAAAGCCCCCCCCTCCCATTTTAGTTAAAAACAAAAGGTCTCATAGTCTGGCGTGATCCCTTCATCTGGAGAGGTTCCTTTTCACTCCTGTCAGCGGCTCATTGAGGTTTGCGCGTATTCCCTGCCCCGGACTGACGAGCCAAGTGTAGTGGGGGTCGTCTTTGATTGCTCCCCTAGAAAAAAACGCTGCTTGCAGTTGTCAGACATTGTGGAATAAGGGGGTGTCGTTCACTAGTCCGCATAATAGGCAGTGGTCCGCTTCCAAAGAAGAGCGAGCGCAGGTCGCCCTAGAATCTGGCAGCCCATGTCGGAAGGGTTTAATGGTCTCCTCGGCCCCTCTGAAATGGTTATTGTGTCACTGTCTTTGGGCTTTTTAATTCTTTTTCGTTTTATATGTTTTTTTCTCCAGCGTTTTCTCATGACTGCTCTCGTTATTTTTTTGTCTGTGTGCGCTTTTGCTTGCTTTTTAGAACAAGTTTGCTCTGATATTGGTCTGAAGATGGAAATCATTCAGTTTGGAGGGTCGAGAGCATCTAAGGGCGTCTTAAAACACCATGACAGCTGGACATTGGTTGGCTGGGCGAGTGAACTGAAAAATAATACGTGAAATAATAATAATACGGAAAAAAACATTGATTCCTAGAAGTGAGATGGAGCCTGGTGGGGGCGGTGGGGGGAGGGATATTATGTACTAGTGTGTTTATGGGAATTTTTGGAGGTGCGGGATGTAAATCCTGTCTAGGCAAACTCTCCCCCAGTCCTGCAGTGAGCTGTCAGGAAGCCTGCTGGCTTATCAAATGCAGGCACACAGAGCGACCAGGGGTTGGGGAGGTGAAAGGTCGCTTCCTGGCATTCTTCTGCTACGCTGAGTTCCCATGAGCGGGCATGCCAAGTCCAGTGGGCTTGTAGCTGAGCCAGGCTGAGACGACCTGGCTTGTCCCGCAGATGCGAGCTCCCTGGGCGTCTGGACGCGCCGCGTGCCCCATGCCTGCATGCTACATGCCGCGCTCATACATGCCGAGGACCGGCACCCTGCATACCATCCACGGGCTGTGCAGGGCCTGCATTGAGCGCAAGCTGCCTCAGGTCGGTCACACGGCGCCTGGCCCCTTGTACAGGATGTTATATGGGCAGAAAATGCCGCCTGGGACCAGGTTTGGGGTTTTTAACTGGGTGCCGGTGTTCTTGGTGTTCGACAGGATAACCGGTACGGTAAATCGGCGGATAACGGAGCAGTTGCGCGGGTGTTGGGTGTAGCTTAAACTGTGTGCGTGTTGGTCGATATTCAGAGTTTTTAACGTTAAGGTTAATGTCGGCACTTCCCTGTCATGCATGCTTCCTTCTGTTGTTCTACCAGTGAATTCGGTGAATATGAGCCGGACAAATACAGCTTGTTTTGTTAAACAAAGTAAGCTAGTTAATAAGTTTAAATGATAAGCATCTCATATGTTATCTTAAGGTAACTTGATTCCCTTAAATTGTGTTTGTAATGACAGTCGCTAAAATTAAATCTCTTGGTCACTTTTGACTGAGGGTGCAAAATTCTAACCCCTTGACTTTAATGTTCAGCATGTATGTCGCATGCAGACTTCATGGTGCACATGGGTAACACGTGTGATAAAACATTCTCTGGTGAGAAAGAGGAGTTCGTCTTGGAATCTTGGAATCTTCAAGTAGCGTTGAATGAATCACATTTTGAGCTTCTGTTCTTTTAATATGTGTAGTTAGCATGGCAGATATCGCACGGCTTACAACATGAATTGTAATCACTTGCGCATGTAGGACTGTGGGGCTTGTGCTTGTATGAAGAGTCAAATCCTCTCTTATTGACATTGATTTTTATCCAGGATGCCGTAGACTACTCTCGGGTGTATTCACTCTGCCAGTGCTGTGATCTGCTATAGAAGCTAGACGGAAGCTAACAGGACAGAAGGCCCGATCTTGGGACGGCGGGTGAATATTTGGGATGCTTCAGTGTTTCCAGGCAGAATGCGAGTGAGAGCGAGAGCGAGATGGGAAGGGAGGCTGAGTGTGTGAGTTCGGCTCCATCGGAGAACTTCTGTCTTTTGCGCTCAGTGTAGCCAAAATAAAATAAAAAAAAGCGAGAGGCGGTTTGTGCTCCTGCTTGGTGTTTCAGCGAGAGCCAGCAAAACTGGCGGCAAATCAGCCTCTATTCCCAATATCCTCTGGCAGATTCACTGGGAAACCCACACCATAGACACAAGCTGGTCTCGGAGCTCAGTGTACTCTCTCTCTCTGTCATACACACACACACACGCACACACAGTGTTTGTACCCCCCAGCTGGTGATATGGAATCAGGGCTTCCGTTTCTCATGTCTTCCGAGCGGAATGGGACATGCTGATGATGTTGGGAAGATGCAGTGCATGTTGTCAGGCTGTTGAAGCATGTCCCATTAATCTAAATAGTGGCTGTGTGACATAAACACCCCTTTGTTACTGTTTGGGCTGAAATCATGAGCAGTAATGCAAATGGATTTTTTTTCTCGCTCATGTGGCCACTACTAATGCAATGAGATACTGGCATTTTATAGTTGTGGGATTATTTTTTTCAGTTGGGTGGCCCTTGCCAGGGTCCTGTGCTTTGCCCTAGAGGAATAGAAAACGTGACTCTTTGAGAACTTCCCCTCTGTGCTGCTTACAGCCTTTGTGTGCAGATATTTGTCTTGCTCGGCCCCCTTGAGGAGTTGAGTATTTGTTGATTTGCTTTATTCTGCAAGTGTAATGAATGTCTAAGGAATTTGCCTGATGCTGCGTGAGAAGAAACTGCGGGGCAGTGTAGTACAGTAGCAGTGACTATAGGAAGGACATGAGACACAGGGAGGACAAAGACAGCTGAGTAAGAGCAAA
>JAODKM010000039.1:16913934-16934931 GCA_026780845.1 Petrocephalus sullivani
TTCTCCTTATGAAGGCTCTATTCTATCGTTTATAGAGCATAGTGATCACTTTGTAGATATTTCATTTGTTTTATGGGCATTTTAATGGCCAATTCAACAAAAGCAACTGAAACCTTTTAAACATGCCAAGTTTTCTAATAATTTTGGCCACCGCTGTGTGTATATATATATAACACACAGCATTTGCTTTAATCATATGACACAGGATGTTTCTGCAGCTAAGGAGGTGTCTCCTGAATAAAAGATGCAATAAGGCGGGTGCTTCTCCAGTGGTGGTATATCTTTCAGGTCATCAGTAATTGGCTGTGGGTGACGGCATCATTTAATTTAGGCTCTGCCTGCCAGGTACCTGCTGCGTAGGGATGGCCGATCCACGTCCCTTCAGTTCCGATCCAATTCCGATACAAGGGCTCTTTTTACGTTAATATTTTAGTATAATATAAATAATAAATATTTATACTTCATATATTATTAATTAGTTTAAACACACAGTCCTTTTGATGGAATAATTCCTTCAGAATGCTTTTTTATATACAAAACAAGACAGGGTCTTATATTAATTTTTGCCCCAAAAGAAACGTTAGGGCTTATTTTCAGGGGATGTCATGTACAACAAACTACAGTACATTTACTGGTGATGTGAACATCTGCATGAGGGACTTGTAAACAATTATCTTGAGACAGTTAAGATTAGTGTTGCTTTTAATGCTGGAAAAATGGCATGTGAGTATGTGCCACAGTAGTATGAACATCAGTGAATAACCGATAAATACATACAATAAATAAAGTGCTGTAAACACTGTACTCCACTCTTGCCTCTTCTTCATGCTGTATTCCCCAGGCCATCTCTGCTGTCCTGTAACATCCTTGAAAATGAAGTGGTCTTGCAGTGAACTGTTCGTGCGCTTAGAGAGATTTGTAGTTTTTAAACTTCAAAAGTGTACGCACTCATGCCAAAAACTAGGTAGTTGACAATGTCCCATAAGAGAGCCGAGGTAGTGTGTTGGGATCCTTTGTCCATTTGTTTGGTGGCATCTCGTAATGGTCGACGTTGATCACCGATAACTTCTTCAAATACATTTGCTTGGCATCCACACTTCAGTTTCTAACTGCTGCGACCCCGGAGGAATTGCTTTCTCCATCTTTGCGTTTCTTCCAGTGTGAAGATCTAGGGAGCATTTTCAAAAAGCATAGTTGCTAACAATGATAGCAACTTACATGGTTAGAACCATGCAACTGAATGAGTCAAACTATGTTAGTTCTAACAGGAGCTTTTGAGAAGCGCTCCCCTGGTTATTTGTGTTTCTCTAAATATGGCACCGCTATCCCGTGATTCAATGTGGTAGTGACATAACTCCACGGGCCCAATCCATGGGATAGTAACTAGGGCTTATTTTTGGAATAGGACTTATATTACGAGCATTGGGGTTGGGGGGGGATCATGCTTAGGCTTATTTTCGGGCTTGCTTCCACTGTCTTAGTAGTACTTGTTTTTGTACAGGGGAAAAAGAGTAACATTAGCACGTATTAACACTGTAAAAAATGACAAGAATTTCTTCTGTTCTCTAGAAAGTTAATATTTTGTTTGCTTCTGTTCCTCTCCTGAGTGGCATTTCAGCCATTTCATGTAGCCGTTTCACCACCAGCTCATTTAACTAACTGAATTAGTTAATACATTTTATAATTGATTATATTGATTAGCCAAACATAGTATTCTAGTGATTAAGTCACCAAATACATGGGCGTATTGGCTGGTTGCTGCCAAGCCTGGGGTGACTTTACAATAGGTTTGAATACTTATTTACATTTACATATGTCACGTCGGATGAAAGTGTGAGCTAAGTTGACTAAATTTAATGGCTACACTGAGAGAGTAACTGTAGTTACAGGATCTCAAGAGAAAGATCTTCAATATTTAGCAATCGGTTTAGCATGAAGGGTTTTATTTGAGCCCCTGGTTTTTCTTTTTGTGCTTGCAGATGCTGGACCCCGAGGCTGACGAGCTCTGCAGGGTGAGGAAGCTTCGGCAGGGGCACCACGGCCTGGGGGACGACTGCGCGCCCGTCATGGGCAGCACTCAGCCAGAGCACCTGCTGCAGCTGGGCCAAGCATGCACCGTGGCAGACAATGGGCAGAAGCTGGTGCCCCCCCCAGCCACCTCCACCCATGGAGAGGACTGCAAGAGCAAGGAGGTTTGGGGGGCCGAGGTTTCGCAGGAGACTAGGGGTGAAGCCAAGGGAACAGACTGGGCGGACGAAGGAAGAAGTGGCACAGAGCGCCTGCCTTCCTACTCATCCACGTCCTTCATCATCCCCGAGCTGCGGCTTGACCGGGCCTTGAGTGCCGACGGCCTGTCTTCCCCGGGAACAGATGGGGATGATGAGGAGGATGATGAGGAAGAAGAGGAAGACGTCGAGGAGAACTGCTTGAAGCGCAGCAGAGGCAAGCGGTGTAGCATGGTGCCAGCCTCGTCGTGCGAGAAGCACCAGGGGGGTCTGAGTGTGCAGGGGTCCCTGCGCCGGCGTACGCACAGTGAGGGGAGCCTGCTCCAGGAACCCCGGTCACCCTGCTTCGCCTCTGATAACGCCATCCACTGCCTGGAGTCGGCGGGCGGCCACAAGGGCGGCTGGACTCTGCCTTCCCCCAAGACGCTGAAGAAGGAGCTGGCCAAGAATGGTGGATCCATGCATCAGCTTTACATGCTCTTCTCTGGGAGGAAGGTCAGTCTCCTTCATGCCAAGAATCTCATCCAGCTCTCCAGGCTTGCTGTTGTCATTTGTATGCAGGCAAACCAGCAAAACTACTGAATGAAAGTCAGTATCGCATGGAAAGCTGTGGCTTGGTGTCACCATATTGCTTTCCTTGATGGATTTTGGCCATGTGTTGTTTTCCACAAACAAATCGCCGTAATGCAGTAGCTGTGATGCTCCATTGTGTGAAATTTGTGTTGTTCTCCTTAGTTATACTCTAAAGACTTTGGTTTCACAAAAACACGAGACACAGAAATATTAATGAGCATTTTGCACTTGGAAGAGGTTAATTTTTCATGCCACAGTTTTTCATGTCATTATCCTAATCTTCAGAACTGCAAATTAAAAATAGCTGAGCTTAATTTAATTCAACTGCACCAAGTAAAATGTTCTCCAACATTTCAGAAGTTTTATTTTTATCGTTTCCAATGTGGAGGGTAATGACTGCTCCTTTTAAACACTGGACCAGTTATTGTCTGACACCTAGTGCTGAATAGAAGGAAATGCGTAGAAAAGCAGGCCTGTGCTAAGACTGAATTCCCATAATGCATTGGTACAAAAACTCTGTAGTGTCTCTTCAGCAGTGTTTCTCAGCCCGGACCCATCCTCACTTCTGCTCCCTCCCAAGTCGCTTCTGCCAGTCCTCATTTCTGCTCCCTTCCAAGTCCTTTCCGGCAATCCACATTTTGCTCCCTCCCAAATCGCTTCTGCCAGTCCTCATTTCTGCTCCCTTCCAAGTCCTTTCCGGCAGTCCACATTTTGCTCCCTCCCAAGTTCCTTCTGCCAGTCCTCGTTTCTGCTCCCTCTCATGTTCCTTCCGGCAGTCCTCACTTCTGCTCCCTACCAAGTTCCTTCTGCCAGTCCTCATTTATGCTTCCTCCCAGGTCCCTTCCGGCAGTCCACGTTTCCACATTTCTGCTCCCTTCCATGTCCCTTCCGGCAGTCCCCATTTCTGCTCCCTCCCATGTCCCTTCTGGGCAGGTCACGTTTTTGCTCCCACCCATGTCCCTTCCAGCAGTCCTCGTTTATGCTCCCTCCCAGGTCCCTAAAACATGGACGGTCTGGGGGTCACTGAAGACTAGGTTTAGAAACATTGCTCTGCAGAATATGGGCTTGCAACAGGTTTCTGGTCCAAGGCCTGGATTGCAGTCCAGTATGGTACCATTTAAAACAACAATATAATGGTTGAAAAGGCATCAACCAAACCAATAAATGCTATATTTTTCTCATGTTTTAATCAAGAATCAGACTTGTGTCTACAAGGTCTCCGGCTGAGATACTAAGAGCAGAGCTGTTGAATTCTTGAATGAGGAGTTTACCTCGGATTGCTTCAGGAAATAACCATAATTGTGTTTGTTACCGATGGAGCCTTTTCCATAATTAACCTAAAAGGTACATCTAAATGTCATTGCAGGACAAAGAGGGTGAGACTAACTGTAATGGTGGTCTGCACAGGCAGCGATGGTCTATAAGTTAGTGGGGTGTCTGTCTCTAGTTCTCTTTGTTGTCCGATGCCTCCAGCATCATGTTTGATGCTTGATGCCAGCTGTGGCTCACTGTGAGGCCAGTTTGTTCCCTGTGTTCACGTGGATGTCCTCCCATGGCTTAATGACAAGATTTATATTTGTCCAGTGATTGAAGCTGGCATAAAACATTTCACAGTGCATTAATTCAATCCAGGTAACATCTGGAACGTAGTCTCCTATGGCCATGCAACACAATATTAAAGGAAGTAGGAGCATCATTTTCCAGCTGCAAGCTGGTCCACTTCATTTGTCCTGCATGTATAACATGTATATTTCCACTAGAGGGAGCTGATGATTCTCAGGTCTCCAGCTACCAGACTTGGCTTGCAGTCATTGTACAACATGCTTATTTCAGCTGCCTTCTTAGTCAGGGCACCCCCCGTCTTTGTAGTCCTCAGGTGCTCAGTAGTCATTCTCCTCTTGTTTCTGTCTCATTTCTGACATGATGTTAGCTCAGTGCAATACCTACGTTTGGCTAAGTACCCAGGAGGCTGATGTTTAACTGTTTTTATTCCATGCTTGAACTTGTTTTTCTGCTTATAAATTAGTGCTGACTGTACTGATTATATCAATAATTCATAGACATGCTAAGTCTCTCACATTTCGTGGGAGTCTGACCCTTTTGGAATAATTCTCCTGTATTCTAGTGGGAAAATATTTTCTGTTCAGTCTGAACAGTCCTGACCAAAAGCAAGTGATTTGTTGGGACTGCTTTGTGTCTGCTAGCACAGCTCACCAGCAACTTATCTGGCAGGTTGTGTTGGTAGTTAAGTTCTATTTGGCTATATATTTAATTTTCAAAACCTAAATATTGCAAAAACTTCAAATATCACAATGTGAAATTTCAGAAATATTATTCAGCCCCACTACTCTGAGAGGCCAGATGGCACATATGGCTAACCTGGCATTACTGGGTGAGTCCATCACACCCAAATGTCTTAAGATGTATTTGCACTGCAGTCGTTCTTTGCTGATATTTAAGTTCCGCTTTGCAATACTGACGGACGGCTACGTTTCTATCCACTTTCAGGGTGTAGACTGCGGGTGAGGTGTTCTTCCAGCTCTTTCTGCCCGCGTTGGATCTTACTCACCTAGCTCTGAAGTGTTTTCATATGCTCCACATGTACAGGAAAATGAATGGACAGCCTAATGCCAAGCTATTTTCGTGACCATGTCATTCAGTTTGCTTTAGCCTTTCACAACACTGTTCCTTACATTTACCACACTGGTTTGTAAGTTGCAAACCTAGTGATAAGCAAGGTCTTTTCTAGCATGGGGATGATTTTCTTGGAGTTTGTAAATGCTGCAGTATAAAGTAATGTCCTTTTGACAGCCACCCTCTGCACTGTGTACATTTAACGCACATCTGTAGTTTACATATTTATACATTTGTCTTGCAGTATTTGTTTGAATGGTGAAGCCTATAATTGATTCTAACTTGCCTTGATAGAGTTATATAGGGAAGGGCCTGGTGCTGACATTGTGTTTTATGGACATCACCACTGCTCTAAAGCAGGGCTGCAATGGAACAGAGCAGCTGGAAATTTCATTCTGTTGAAGTCCAAGGTACTCTTTAATCTTAAAGATGTTCTTCAGTGCTGTAAATGTTGTCTGTTATTAATGGGAAATATAACCCATTATAATTTATAAATAAAACATTTTGCTCCTATTTGTGAGATCAGGACCACATGAATAATGAACTTTTATTAAAGGTTTTAAATCCAATTATGTATTGTAGGTTTGTATTAAGGTATGTAGATTGTCTGTAAATCAAATAGTGCACTTTTTTCCAAGTGGAGATTTATCCCTGTGTGCATAGGCAGTAGAACTTTAGGGAAAAAAAAGTCTTCTGGCTTTGTTCAGTGCCTGTCTGATATCTCTATTTACCAGTGGGGGGCGACATTCAAGCACTAGAAAATGACTGCATGTTCAGCAGCTTGATGCATCCCTGTGCTTAAAAGGTATTCCTGTCTGTCCACTGTGGAGTACCACTACCAGCAATGTGAGCAGAGTGCTCTGGTAGTTGGGACATCAGCGGGACCATCAGCCATTTCAGTCCAGGCATTACAAACAGCCTGCCTGCACCCACAGCCCCTTGGCCTCGTTGTGATGGTTGTTTGTCCGATTAGCATTTAATCTAGCGTCATTTTGTTACATGGCTCTTGGGTCACAAACGGGGCAGCATGTCACCAAAAATAGTCCAGTCTTGCGCATTCTGTTTGGACTTCATTCAAAATGCAAAACAACAGAGATCTATTTAAAATACAGGGCCTCAAATGATTACTGGATTTCAAGGTCAACGCACTGAAATGTAGAATGTTTGTGTTCTCGTGTTATGTCTGGGCTGGAGAAGTGACTGGAGACATTCTGCCATTGGGGCCAAAGTGTACTGGCACAGCAAGGGCGGCCCTTGGTGCACAGCTGCTGTCTACATGCCCAAAACATATTGTATTGATGCTTTTTTTGTTTAAATAATGTGTAGTTTGTTAGTATTCTACACCATCCGTACCAGAACACTGCTACCAATTCCTCAAATCCTGGTTCCGACAAAAACAAACAAAGTCACTCTAAGTTCAATGTATTAAAAAAAAAATAATAATCTCTTACAAGTTAATGCTGCTCCTTTTACACTATATTCACCTCTGGAGGCTTTTAGTGATTCTCAAACTTGAAAATTTTGTGAAACAAAATGGTAACAATGAGTGATTGGTTCTTTTTTGTGTAGAGAATTAGACTTCACCATAACTTTGTAGGTATATTAAAATGATGTCATTCGTTAAAATAATAAGTTCATGAGAATGACCCGTTTCCTCAGTGTCATTATTGTTATATTTAAATGTATGCAAGAGATCTCTTTGAGGTGACAGTACATTCTATACTAAGTGCCCTCTGAATATGTGGTAAAACATACTAGCTTTAAAAGCACATTCTTAAAATGGGTACGTAAGGCTATGAGCAGGTGGTCAGTGTGGGGAAGCATGTTACTGAGACAGCCTGAGAAAGATGTTATATCATTGTGGGCTGAAGCCTGAGAAAGATGTTATATCATTGTGGCTGCTTCAGTTCTTATCCTATCCTATCCTGAGAAAAGGCTTCCTCTGTTGTCTGTGCGCTCGATAGAGCTGATGGTACAGAGGGAAATTTAATAAGGCTTTTGAGAGAATTCTCTGCGTGGGCCAGGCTTGTGAAATAATGTCCCATCTTCTAATATTACATTACATCACATGTTTAACATATCCCATTTACATCATTCAAACATTTTTAGTTTAGTGGATCTCATCTCATATCATTAATACTTGCCCAAGGGGGGGGGGGTCGCAGTTTGTATTCAGTACATGTGTATATAAACTACGAAGAAGACCCAACACCAGCCGAGTCTGTAAAATACAATATATAGGGGACTAACAACATTTGAGCAAGATTCCCACTAATATACTGAGCTAGCATTTATGTAAGAGACCGCATAATGTGAGGCGGAAACATGGATCGCCATAGGTGGCATGTGGTTGAAATAAATGTGAAATATTTGTAACATTGATGAGCTTTGGGCATCGTTATCCCTTTGTGGTGGGTGGTTGCCATGTGGTGGTGTCCTAATGGGCACTGACATGTTAATAATACATTTAAACAAGTGCCAGTCTTTCCAACTGAAAATAAAATCATTCCCACTGTAATAAAATCAGCCACTGGGCTGATGTTTGGCAGACAGGAAATGGGGTAGTCAGTCATATTGGACGGCCATCTGAGAAATGGCATGCAGCCATCCCCGAAGAATGTCTCACTGTTTTTATTTCGTACATGAAATAGCATAATTTGAGATAATGAAATGCAACTTCTGAAATGCAAGGCTGATTATGTAGTCAGCATAAAAGCTCACTTTGGAGCTCATTTGAACCTTTTGCATATTTACCTGTTGGTCACATTTTACCTGTTTAATTCCTAGGTTTAATCGCCCTATAATGGTTTATATGCCTTCGTCTAGGTCACTATGGAATGTATGTGGTAGATGTATATTTAATTAATTATAAAATGCTCAAGTAAATAAGTGCTTAACCTGCATTTTGACCCCATTAATATCTGGTGATTTTCCTAGAAAATCCTCACAGTTTGCCCTTATGTTCTCTCGGTTCTGCCCCCTACCCCCATATGATGCTGTTATGGGGCTCATCTGTTTTAGAGTAGTTCTTTGCATGGGAACAGCTACCTAAACCGTATTTACAGGAATAAAGGTCCTTAGAACCTAGGAGCCATAATATCTTTATATAACAGCGTGGCTTTGCAAGCCACCGTCTAACAATCTGGCAACTTTTTAGTTCATGTTACAAGTTTATGGGGACTTTCAGCCATCCGTGTTATGCCCATAGGCGATAAAATGATTGTAGCGTTAAAACCAAAGCAATGCCTATGTCCCAGTAACAAGGCAAAGTCATTTTAATGGCTTCTATAAAAAGCAGATAGGAAAGATTGCCATGTTTACATGTAGGTTTTACGCTGGCCAAATAGTTGGCCATTTTGGTTGTTGTACTTGTGTTGGAGTAAGTAAACAATAGGATTTCTTGCAATTAGCAGTGATAAAAATAATATATATTTGAGAATATTTGACATTACTTGGGTTTACTGGAATTCTTCAGTATCATGCCAGGCTTATGCTGGAATGGAGGCCAAGAGGACAACGGCAGTTATCGGGTCCGAACGAGCCTGTTGGAGCAAAGTTTACTGGAACAGTCGAGCTTGTCTCGTCTGATCCGAGAGTCTCGGTGCAGGGGGAGAGGAAGGGGGGTAGCTCATAAGTGCCCTGCAGCATTGTTCCCTGCCACAGGAAGGAGGTGGCCTTGTCCTGCTTGCCTATAATAGCTGCAGGAAGGGTTTGGATGGAGCGATTCAAATGAGCATAAGAATGTGGCGGCGCTGTCGCAGCCCACTTCCTCTTTGCTTGGCCGCCCGTTGCACAGACCCTGTTATCGCCTCTTAGCAGCAGGTGTCCGCTTCTCCTGGTGTGCCCCGTGTGGCTGCTCTGGGAATGACCGCACAACTCCTCCGACCATTGCAGAAATGCACTCAGCTGGCTGTCTATACAGGGGGGAAATGCACTTCATACATGGTTCGCAAGGCATATAAAGTCACATTTGCACCTTGCACATTAAAGCAGGCTCATTTTCTCTCTTTTTTTTATAATACTATCATGCCCAGGGGGGTTTGGGCAGCCAGTCGCCCCCCAGTGCTTTTTCTCCATACTTGGGAGTTTTTGGTTCCTCTCCTCCATTGTCTTCTGCCTTTCTCTCAGCGCGCTTCCCCCTTTCCTTCCTTCCTTCATGCACCATTTGGTATAAATGATGTTAATGCTGGTTTGCCGCTCGCCCATAGTTAAGTGGCTTGATTGATTTGAACTTGATTTATCGTGGAAGGTGCTGTATAAAAATAATTCAAAAATTTAAACGGAGTGATCGCAGTCGGGCGGAATCTGCCTTATTTTTTTATTTCATGTGGTGATATAGGAGAAATTATAATAAGCCGTGCATTGTGCTTTTTAAATCCACAGCTGTGGGGGCAGTGAAGCACCTGACACATGTTGAAGACACATTCCAGCAGCACATTGGTTTACCACTATGATTTTCCTGGCTGGCACAATGTCTGCAGTTATAACAAATGAATGGCTGCCCTTCTGACCTGTCAGACTTGAGGGCTGAGCAGTGCCATGGTATAAAGCGGGCGAACAGCGCCATGTGTTGGTTACAGACTGGACTGCCCCTCCCCCCATTCTGACATTATGCCCAAGGAGGCTGCAGCTCTCTGGTCCTATTCCAGCAGTCCTCCCCTAATGCAGTGATGCATACAATGCGAGGAAATGCTTCCTAGGTTCACAGCCCAGTCCCATTCTTGCTAAGGGATTTAATTGTTCACAGTGGGTGAGAAAAGAAAACGGCCTAATATACGGGGGGGGGATTGTGGTACTGCGGCATGGGGGCAAAAGTACCCTTTGCTTGGGTGGCAGGCCGTTGGCTGGCTGTGTGGCTGCTGTGCAGTGCAGCTTGCATGCAGGACAGCAGGGGGAATTATGGCTATATGGGCCATCAGGAAATGGCCTCCGCTGGAACCTGCCTGACCAGCGGCCACTCCAGGATCTAAGGCTGCTTCCTGACAGCTGGCCTTGTGTGCGCCGCTTGAGAGGACGCCCACCTGCAAACTGCAGCTCTGCTGGCTCCTTTTGTCTGTCGAATGGCACCGCAGGTCACTGAGGAGCAGCTTTTCTGTGCTCTCAGGGCCCGATCAAGCTCAGGTCAGATGGCTGCCAGCTGTG
The DNA here is from genome assembly GCA_026780845.1 of Petrocephalus sullivani. Classification (NCBI taxonomy): domain Eukaryota; kingdom Metazoa; phylum Chordata; class Actinopteri; order Osteoglossiformes; family Mormyridae; genus Petrocephalus; species Petrocephalus sullivani. The sequence goes on from JAODKM010000039.1 coordinate 16,924,509, forward strand.
AAGCAGAGCTTCAGCGCCATAGGTGTTACTGGAGATCACTGGCGCTTGTGTTTGTCTCGAATCCATTTACTGTGGCTGCTGTTATATTTAACACTGAAGTCCAATGTCCTCCAGTTCTCACGCTTTTGAATTGTGATGCACTTTTCCAAATATCCAGCAGTGTCTTTAGGTCAGTGATGAGGGGGTATGTACTGCCAGTGCTTTGGAAAGCAGAGATTGTAGGCCGTCCATCCTTGTCCTATTCGGGCTCGCAGAGCTCCGGAGCCTATCCCGGAGTTTATCCCGGAGCCTATCCCGGAGTCTATCCCGGAGCCTATCCCGGGGCCTATCCCGGAGCCTATCCCGGAGCCTATCCCGGGGCCTATCCCGGAGCTTATCCTGGGGCCTATCCCGGACCCTATCCCGGAGTTTATCCCGGAGCCTATCCCAGAGTCTATCCCGGAGCCTATCCCGGGGCCTATCCCAGAGCTTATCCCGGAGCCAATCCCGGAGCCTATCCCGGAGCCTACGGGCACAGAGCAGGGAACAACGCGGTGGCAGCCCCTCACAGGACACACCATAGCATGTTTGCTGTGGGAGGACACGCAAGCTCCACACAAGCGAGCCGTACAATGCCTCATTCTCCAGTCTGCCCCAGGAGCAGCACTGGCTTGCAGGTTGCTGCCATGACTACCCCCCCCACCCCCCCATTCTCCGTGCATTCCTCCTGCCTCACAGGATATGTAATACGACACCCCACCCCACTCTAGTGCTTCGAACCTGGCCTCTGCCGGATGTGCGTGCACACACACACACACACACACACACACACACACACACACTTGGCCCTGCACATTTTTCAGACAATGGTACATAAGCCGCCAGGCTGTGGGGGCATTTGTATTTGCCCCCTGGGGGTTTAGCTGGGCTGGGCTGGGTCTACAGGCTTCTGTGGGACAGTCGTGCTCTTTGGCATTTGCCCCCCGCGCAGCCCGCGCCTCTCGGTGATCATGGGACTGTATGATGCCCACTGCTCTCCTGCTGTGTCCCCTTCAGCTCAGTGGATCTGAATGTAGCTGTGAAGACGGATCCGAGGCCACCAGAAAGAAGAAACCCAAGAACCTGTAAGTCCAACGGAGCCCCCGTTACTCAGTGTGCGTTTTGAGTGTGATCTGCACCAGAAAAAGTCAATACCTAGTGACTTGTATAGTGCTTCTTTTCCCCAAAACATAGGATTTAGTCATTCTTATGTGTATGGACAATGACCCAGTTTAGAAACCAAATAGTTGTTAAGCGAAACAGACATCATCGTGCATTTTTTAAATTATGGAATTGCAAAGCATCTTGGCTTTTTATTTTATAGTACACAGTCATTAAAATGCATGAGAATTGTTAATTACAGTTGTATTTCAGACCAATTTCTCAGTCATGCACATAAATAGACTTACTTACCTAGACTTAAATAGACTACTTGACCTACATTTATCATGGAGGTTCAGTTGTAGGGTCCCAATCTCCAGTTTTGTCTAAAGCAGAACGTTTTGTCTGAACGAAATGTGAGTCTCCCCAGCGCTCCGGCTCGCTCCCGGGGGGGGTGCCGTTTCACTGCAGCGTGTTTGGGCACACTAGGGCAGAGGTTGTTCTGGGGATGAGGAAAAAACGGAGGTCAGGGAGATGCCAGAGGTGATTTTTTCCATGAGTGGGAAAGGGAGGAAAAGACAGTGAGTTCCTGAGCACGGCACACATCTGGACAGATGCTTTCCGCTTCCAGTATAGGAAGAAAGCCCATAAGGGTAAACAGCTGCGGGGTGATTGATGGTGAGCACTGTGCAGGAGACATCACTGTGAATATTAATTACTGACTTCAGCTGTATAAGATTTAAAGATAGACATATTGATCTGGGGCCAGTTCAGATGTTTGGCTTGTGTGCAGTGGGATAGTTTGGGATGCAGTGTGTCAAAGGTGCTTCCTCCGCTTTTGGCCCGGTTCTGCGGTGTTCCCCTGGCCTGCTGTGAGGGGTGGGAATTACCCTTTCCCTATAGCCCTGACCACGTGCGACAGCAGAGGAGACTGAGTGAGTCCGTCATGTAGCCCGGAGCTAAATGAAAGAGCATCGTTTGTCCCAGAAGACGTACGCTGAAAATCCTGCTACTGTTTTGGCAGAGCTGGTTTGCTGGCTCTCGATTAGCCTCCTAGTGCTAAACTGGTTCAATATAATGCCCTGGGAGTCTCAGTTGATTTTACTTAAAAATGGTGTTTTTTAATTAGCTCCAATGGAAAGTTGTAGAAGGAGTCTCAGCTATTATAAGGCAAGCATGCAGTTAAATATAATAATTATTATAATTATAGTTTTGAGGTGTATATTGACGATGCTCCTGGACGAGTCCCCGGAAGTCGGACTCTGTTTCTCGAGTGCTGTACTGACTCCCTAGGACCATGGCTTTTTCTGTTTATTTGATTGCTTTACTCCGTGCTGCTCCTGTACTGTTTTCCCATCTGGCGCTGGCTTCGGTGCCGTTCCCATCAGTGAATGGAGCCAGGGGGAGGTTTGGATTCCTGAAGAGAAAATGAGGAAAGAGGAACACTGTGGTGGGGCAGCAAATTATGGAAGTGTGTTAAGGCTGTATTTCTTGTTTTTATAGCACCTTGAAATCAGAAACTGTGGGGATTTTGATATTGTCGTAGTTAAATGGTTATGTTAATCTAATTCAAATTCAAAAGTGAATTGTTAGGTATGGTGTTGGCATCATTTGTAGTTATTCAGAAAATGCTCTTATAATTAAACCAATTGCTTTAGACTAAGGGGAGTGTCATAAAGGTGCCATTCATTTTTTTAAATTATTTTTATTTATTAAGTTTCATTATGCATGTTTTTCCTCATGATCTGTTCCTGATCATATTGATAGGAAAATGAATGAATAACCTTTTTTGCATAAGTTACAAGCATAGGAACAGACTGTAAATGTAATATATTTGTTCCAGCACATCTTTATTATTTTAGACAATGTAGAGTATTTGTATAAAAGTATTTAGTTTTGCAGAGGGGAAAATGTCTAGTGGAATTCTCCAACAACAATTTGGCCTGGTTGCTTTGCTTCAACTGGATTTGTGGCAGGCCTCACAGTGATATAAATCTGTATAAAGTATTGCTGATATATATACTTTATCCTCCTGCTCGAGGGGCGGAGAGGCCCAGTGTGTCCTGTCCATGTTGCCATGTATAAAACACGTTTGTGTGCACTGTCCTCTTGAATTGCATGGGGAGATCCTCTTGGTCGCTGTGCATTGTGAAACTGTTTTGTTATGCAGAGACTGACATTAGAAATGCTAAAAATTCAATCTGCTAAATGTTTGGGATAAAGTGAATTGCGGAAGGGTGAGGCAGCTCCTGGCCCTTTTGGAAGCAGTGTCTGCAAAAGCTTGCTTTCGGAGCGCTATCCCACAATGCATTGGCATGGCCGTTATAAAGCAGAAAGCAAAGCACGCATGTGCAGTGTAATCAGATCGAGCTGCCACCCGATAGGAGGAATGAGGGCTTTGCTTCTCTCTCAGCGGCACATGCTAAATCAGCCTTTTGACAGCTTCCTTCTGCCCATCTGGAAACTAGCTTCTGGGCAGGGCCAGCCGTAAGAGGTCAGGCACACTTTGCATTAATACTTCAGTATATACACCAGACTGAAAGTGTACAAAGCAGCAGTGAGAAGCACTGTCCGGACCCATTTCAGGCCCTGCATTTAGGGATTGTCTTAGATTTATTCAGTTAATGGTTATCATAATCCTTATAATACAGTGAGCAGTACCTTACTGCTCCTTGGTTATCTTAGTAACTTGCAATGCATGAGACCCCCCCGCAATGCATCAATCTGTTGAGTATAGTGTAGAAAAGCAACATATGCATGCTTTTGAAGAAAGCTGAGACGTGATTGGTGCACCATAGGACCCGCCTCCCAGGCTCTCTGCAGTATGTAAGGCTGAGGCAAAGCAGCGCTGGCCCAGAGGAATATGACTGCCGGCCACCCTCCCCCGGGCTCCACGCTCCCACAGCCCGCACCTATGCTCAGTACCATGGTTGATTTCTCAGACAGATACCTGGAAAGGTAGGTCACCATGGAAATGAAGTCCCTGCCCCTTTTTATCTTAGTCCACTACAGTCTGTAGCTTTAAAAGTAGGGGAGGGTAAAAACTGACCCAGAATGCAGAACCACACCAGTGGACTGTAGGCTGGCCCAGAGTGTTGGTGCTGAAGGAGAAGTCTATAGGTACTACTTCAGTCTCTTATGGGATGTCCAGTTTTCTTCCATAGCACACTTTATGGTGCACGTATGGTGCAGCGCTTGTTTTTAAATGGTTTCCAGAGCAGCCACGTTAATTTTCGTGCTTGTTTGTTAACTAGATACTGACAGAGTTGTGGTTGTCTTCCTTCTACCTTGCATGTAAATGTTGAGGAGTGAATTAAATGTGTGATGCTGTATTATTCATGCTTTGATTTTCCTTTGTGTCTTTGTTGTTCTGTGTATCGCTGTGTACACAGGGAGGTATGTGGCTCACATCTGAGAGAGAGAGCGAGAGAGAGAGAGAGAGAGATCTAATTGATATAATTATGAGTCTAAGCAGGCCTGAAATGTGTGGACATAAAGGCAGCAGGTGGATGGATGCAGATGGGCGTTGGGGTCTCTCCAGGCCGGCATCAGCCCTGGGTAATTTTACGTTGACTGATGTGTAATACAGGGCTTCCGCTTGTCCTCTCACGGCTTCCTCCCTCTGAAAGCAGCCTAATTTAGTCTCCCTCGCAGTGCCGAGGATGCTATTAAGGGCTGTAATGAGTACCAGGCAATGTGGGAATTTCTGGATTCCTGAGATAATTGGGTATAACCCTGCCCCAGGCTGCAAAGGGCACGTCTGATAATATGTAGAAGTGCACTCAAACAAGACTACTCCATCCTGATTTGATAATGCCCCATGATCACCTCATTCTTGCAGCATATTAGACAGAGGGGCTGCATGATGGGCTTAAAATTTTGCAAAGCCCCATATTAGTGGCATGATGGCGAGAGGCTGGTGGGTGAGCTCGTGTAAAGTGCGGCTTGGCAGATATCTGCTAGGTCACTGGCAAATTTAGCAGTTGTTAATCTGACACACGTACCACCAGAGATTTTCACCTCATCTGTTCAAAGGGTTGCTCTGTGTTTGAAGGTTTAGGAAGTTAGGTACATCGAGGCCGTCTGAAAACATGAAGGTCCTACTTATTATAATCAGCAGAGGACATCTAGGACTGAGCCAAAGACTGAACGGAGACACATGATTTTTGTAGGGTGTCTTTTGACCTTGTCTGTACATGGCCCCCAAATTTCTGCCAAAAATGCAGTCTAGCATATGACATTCTGTAAATGGCATTGCCAGGGCATACGTCTACTATCTGTTACAGTGAGTATTATTATGTAACCATGTTTACTGGCTATAGTTTGCCTATGATAATGATGATTATTAACGATATAACCACAATACAAATAATAATAATTGATAATAGATTATTGCACTGAAAAAATTTTACACTAGTAAAATGTGTATATTTATTGTTGTTATTGCTGACTAGACCACATTTTGCAATTCCCTTAGATATTCCAAGTGCGTCTTTAATTGTTTTTAGTCATTCCTTAAAAGCTCAGCGTAAGTTGCTTACTTCACACAAAGTAATCTTAGATAGTAAAGGGGTAAAGGAGGCTTTAAGTCCTTGCAGTGCACTTAGGCAAACTGTAGGTGGCAGTGTGGAGTTACAGTTCTACACTTTCCTCTTACCAACCATCTATTGGTCTGATTAGGAATATTGCTTCCTTGTCTGCAAATTAAGACGTCTTGTATACTTGGATAAGACATATTGTAACTGAAGGAAACGGGAAATGTACGTCAGATACTGCCGAGTTATCAAAGACGTGTTTTCCCATGTACTGTATACCCATTATTCAGTTTTGCTCAACAGAATCCTGTTACAACAGTGCGAGGGCTCTGGTCAGAAAGTGTATATTTGCGAGTAAACATTGGCATTTCATTTACGGTGTGCAGTCAGAGTCATATCCAGTGGTCATAAGCATGCCATCATTTCCGCTGTGGTCCGCACCCACATTCTTCCTCGTGTGCTCCCTCCCAGCAGGGGTTGGCAGTAGCGACCCATCATAACAGCCCCTTTGGTGAAAGGGGTAGAATCACATGAAACTGGCCCTCACTCCACAGCCCTTCACTCCTGAAAAATGACAACACTCAGCAGTGACATGGCACGTGTTAAGTGTTAAAAGTAGCACCCACAATTATACCAGTGTGTGAGGTACTAAAATTAGCACTGGCACTTATGACCTGGCACTTTCCCTTCCACAGTGTCCTCACATCTTGAAAGACTGCTTTTCTTAATCTTCACTTTTTTTTCCTCTAATTTCTCACCTTGCTTGTGTTTAAAAAAAAAAAATTAAAAAAAACTTCCAAAAATAACAGACAGTCACTTTAGCTTAGATGCTGTGCTGTTCTGTGTTCACTCAGCGCCTTGAGTCACAAGCATTTAGTATCAGTGTGAGACCCTCCAACATGCAGCATCTTCCGATAATCCAGATGCGAGCTCGTTTAGCCGTCACACTGCCTCCTGTCATGCTTACGATGAAAATCAGTCATATTTGGCCTAAAGCAGCAGAAGAAAGTCAAATGAATTAGGGGGAGTGGCTATATCCAAAATTCTCCAGGGTTTTCTTTTACTTGTGGATAATAATAACTTGTGGGTTTTCTTGGCTCAGTTGATGCTGATGAACGTGATGCGAGGTAGCTTGCTTGCGACCGGTGTAAGAACAAGACTAGGTGTCTTGACTGGGTTTGGGGTGAGGGGTTCATTTGAGGTTAACCATTTATATTACAGTGGGGAGCGTGAGGTCCTGGGCTGGCGTGTGACAGTTTGGGACGAGAGAAGCTTGCTATCCCAGGAGCTTGAACCAGGGCTGTTGCTCATTGTCCTGTAGGGCACCTAGAGAGCAGCGGGATTTCACAGGAGAGACGGCAATAAGGAGTGAGTCTCTTCCCCTCCTAGTGAGCTGCTGCAGTTCCACTCAGAGCTCAGGACCAGCAAAGCTAGAGGGGGAGAGAGAGGGAGCCGCTGCTTCACGCGAGTTTCACCAGGATAGCCTCACACTAATTGAATACCTGCTGGATACTGAAATGTACACAGTGACGGCCTTGAATCCCTTCTCTTTTTCTCTTTCCTCCATATTTCAGTTTTTATCTTTCCGCTACTTGGTTTTTTGCCAGCTGTTTGGGTTATTTTGGAAAGCGTGCCTTTTCTCTAACATCTTTTCCTGTTTTGTACAGGGCCAAAGACATGAAGAACCGTCTGGCCTTCCTGAGGAGGAGGAATGAGTCTCCCGGAAGTAACCCAGCCGGAAAGCTGGACAAAGCCATGAAGTCAGTCAAGTAAGTGTGTCTGCGCGCCTCCCCGACCCGGCTGGCAGGCAGGCAGGCAGACGAGTGGGCAGGAGGCAGGGCAGGTCAGGGGGGCCACAGTGCGGATCGCAAGGTCAGATGCATTTGGCTGAAACTGCTCCCGTTTGTCGGAATACGCTGGTTTTTCCCTGCATTGTCTAACGCTGACGGTCCACATGTAAGCAGGTGACGAATTCTGGCGGCTTCGTTTGCGTCTTCCTCGCTAACGGTAATGCCGGTTGGCGACTGACGCACGCGGCGGCGTTTGCGCTGTGCTGCGGTAATGCCTTTTGAACCGTGCATCTTCTCACTTGAGCGTTTTTGGCAGCTTGAGATCTGCCTGTGGAATCTCCGGTTTACAAACAGTTTTCAGTCCATCCAAACAATTTGCAGTTCTTTATAAATGACTGGGAAGCTTCCTGTCAGATAGCGGGGTCTCCGCTGCCCCGCGTGGGGGCTGCCAGCACATGGCGGCACAGCAACTTGCCGTTAATTTTCCTGTGAAGTCTGGGCCATCGATGCCTTCGGAACGTGGCGGCTTCTGCTCCCGGAATGGGAGTGTTAGACCAAAGCACGCCTGCGCTGGGGTCGCTAAGCTTACTTTGCACACATAGCTCCTTAAGTCTATAAAGCGGGGTTTGGGCTTCTTCTTAGGCTGAACTGTTCAGCCCCTCTCTTGCAGCCCTCTTTAAACTAAGCACTAATGGTGTGCCGTGCCATCTTATGTTATTTCCACTAATGGCATCCTTGCGGCATGCCAACATTTTGCAGTGTTCATAGAGGCCAGAATGATCTGAATGATGCAGAGGTGTGTAATATGATTTTTTTTCTGTTCTTGGGCATAATACATTCTTAGCTTATTTGTAGGTGTCGTCTATCAGTTCTCAGAAAAGCAAATTTATGATTCAGAAGTGACGTCTCATCCCATCCCGTAATGACTTACCTTGAATAAGCTTAATTTCAAAGTCCAATTCTTTCTATATAAATAAATTCAGTCGATTATGAGTCAGCAATGGTATTAAATGTTACTATTAAATACTTTAGGGTTTTTTAAAAACTATTTTAATATAACAGGTGCTAGCTTCCAAATCTCCAGTATAATTTATTTTTCCCCGCATCTGTTCCATCGTGAGCCTTGGGACTTTTACTGTGAATCATATCCAGTTTTTACATCTGATTTGTGACGGTAGTTTTGATATGCTAGTTACAAAGTCGCAAGTATTGACCTTGTTACCAATTTAACGCAGTCTTTAAATTGTTATAACAATTTTTATGTGCAAAGAGAACAGCAAAACTTTGTTTTGCATGAGATTTCAGCCCTCCATTCTGAGAACTTGTTGAAATTTTAGTCACTCCTTTAGGGGTCACGGCAGTGTATGGCTTCTGCCTGCCGAGTGGATTCTTTTTGTTTGTGACGTTTTTTAAGAAATGGTTTTGCACATTTTAGTTGTTCAGTAGTATTTAGCTTAGTTTTTCACCATGAAGGATCTTTAGTCTTTAATTTTTCACTTTGATTTATGGGAAGGTACTTGATACAGAGTAACCTCTATGTACTTTATTCTGTGTATGTACTTTTTTCACACTATGCCTTATGACAGTATATATTTCACAATATTTTCAGATGTTTTAAATGCCATCACAAAGCACAATGTCATAGGTAGAACAAAAAGTTAGAAATTAGAAACAGGTGAAAAAGGTAAAAGTGGGTTGCAGGGAGATGCATTGTCTCTGTATAGAGAATCAAGGGCAGCATATTTTAAAACACAGAATATGGGCTGCAGTTTCTCACTGACGGGTGGGTGGTTCTGGGGCACAGAGACACGCCTCCTAGGCTCCGCCCACCCTTCAAGCCGACTATAAGAGGATCGAGTGCAGTGGGAGGTGCTCACACACGGTGCAGCAGAGAGCCGGTCACACCGACTGAGCCAGCCTGGCAGAGGAGCCTGCTGGCCACTCTCGCTTTCATGTACACGCACTGCGGATGGGTCACACCATGAGAAACCTGGCTGAAATGGGCTTGCTGAAGAACCGGTCCGCTTTCATCTGCAGGCCCACCCCGGAGGAGGCTCTGAGATGGGGCGAGTCCTTGGACAAGCTGCTGGTCCACAAATGTGAGTTTTATTGTTAATAAAATGCTGTTAATATTAGGGAGTGTGAATAAGGTGGCTGCATGTTTGGAGTCATGTAATTCTAATGTTTTACATTTTATATGGTGTTTTTATGAAATTATACTGCCATGCTTGGCTAATCTTCATATTTGTGGGGGGACATTTGTCATTGCAGATATATTCTGACATGCACGGCTTCCCTTTGCATTGCTTAATTGATTATTTTTACATGCACAATCACCAGGACAGACATGCATGCCTGTCAGTGCCTGAATCGCGGGCAAGTGAGCGGGGAAGTGTCATCCCTCTTAGACTGGCATTAATCCTTCTGATGAATGGAGTCCCCCAAAAGTCTGCAGTGGGGGAGGGGGGGTGTGTATGGTCAGGCGGGCGAACGATTACAATTCCCTGTGTTCACTAAATACTGTTTATTCTTACATGGTTCATGGTTTTGAAACGACCTTGGAGAAACCCTAAAATGCTAATATTATAGTCTATTGATCTCTCTGGTTATGATGTGTAATGACAGGGCAGGTTTCCTCTTTTTGAAAATACCCCTTTGATTTTGCAAATGTTCTCATTATCATAGGGGGCTTCATCACCAAAACACTGCGGGGTGGGCTGCCCTTTATTGACAGGCACATTTGCTATACCTCAGTGTACAATAGCAATGTATGGAGTCAGACTCCCTATAAAGCACATAAATAACCAGTGATGGCCAAAGGTGTTCTCCTTACTGCTCTCAGTCTCCCTACTGTTACACTGTTACAGTGTAGCATCCTGCACTCTGCTGTCTATGGACTAAACAGGCTGGTTTGACTTTACCCCCCCCCCCCCCCCCCGCGCCCCCCCCCGCCGCCGCCCCCCCTCCCGCCCCCCCCCC
>JAODKM010000039.1:16939051-16958114 GCA_026780845.1 Petrocephalus sullivani
CAGAGAGAGAGAGGGGGACGGGGGCAGAGAGAGAGAGAGAGAGAGAGGGGGGGGGGGACAGAGGGGGGGGGAGGGGGGGGGAAAGAGGAGGGGGGAGAGGGAGGGGGGGGGGGAGGGAGGTTTTGGGGAGCAGGAGGCGGGATGGTGGGATCACTCTGTTGACCAGCAGCCTTCTTTGTCTCAACTCCCCCTGTCAAATTAATTATGATTTCAGTTTAATCGTTGTGAAATTGAGAGAATTGTACAAAGAAACCTTTCTGTGGGTGGGTGTGCCCAAACTTTTGACTGGTACTGTAGTTGGGCAAGGCTGCTGTCTCTCTGTAAAGATCCTCATGCTGTGCATAACCAAATCAGCTTCTCTTTCAGGTGAGTGGGAGTCCTCGCACAGTACTGCTTCTTCAGTGCCAGGTGGTCACCCTTCAGGCTTACAAACACAAAGGGGAGAAGTTGACTGTGATGGGCTAAACAGCCCTGCTGAATTCTGGCTAAGGTTTATGTGTTCCTCTTTCCCATGCTTTTTAAGGACTTTTCCAGGCAATGGAAGCTGATGTAAGAGAGAGAAAAAAGACTATCTGACGTGCACATCTGTTTTCAACGTGTGTCTTCCGGGATTGGTGAGTTTCTAAATTGCAAGGGCATGACGGAAGCTGCTAACCGATTCTGAGGTGTACTTAGTCACAGACTGGTGCTCAGGAATTGGTGATTCTGTGCCATATCATGGAGAAGAGTACTGTAGGTGAGTTTTTCTTCTGGGTTAGAAGTCTAGTGAGCTGTCTGAAGAGCATGGAAAAAAGATTCTGAAGAGTTTTTTTTCCTGTTGTGAAGGGTATCAGCATGTGAGTATATGAAAGATGGGGAGGTGATTTAAATCATTACTGTGTTATCTAGGAGCAGGCCCAGGCAAACAGCATTTATTAGGAGGTTATTTCATGGAATCTGTACTCACAGTTATATGCTGCCTATACCCTATTTCCTATTGCCTCTGTGTCTTAGGGACAAAGAATCTGTTAAGGCTTGAAATGCAAGAAAACAGGAAACCAAACAGAAATAGGCCATTTTTTTATTTCTCTGTACATGCCAGATTGATGATAACTTCTCCAGTTTTGGTACAAATTTCAGTAGCCTGTAACAGTTTTCCAGCTTTCTCTAATTAAATCCACAGGATTCCAAAACGCGCATTGCCAAGAGGAACAAAAGGCTTCTTCCAAGCGTCTCGATCGCCTGGTCTTACTGTGTTTTGAGAGGGGGATTCGTACTGCCAAATAGAACCATTGCCCTGAGGCTCTGAAAATAATATGGAACTAAGTATGTTAGTAAGATGATTCGGTTTAGTTCTTAAACAAGGAAAAACTCCTAAAGGAACAAGAATGACAAATATTCTGGTCAGATAAAGCTAACATAATAACCCATATTTTAGATGATGGTATTTAGCAAACAAATGCAGCCTTCTCATTCCAGAGCTTTACAATCCAAAAAGTATATAATATTGAGAACTTCAATATATGGGGAATACACTGTATTTCTATTGTGTCCTTAAATGAACATGCAGGGTTTTCCATAATACATGATAACATAACTTTTAATTTACACATTTTTACCAAAGGGTGTTTGGTTGAGAACCTTCTGGAATATTAAGGCTCCTTCAGATTTTCTCTTTTCTCAATCTTTTTGTTGCAACCTCCTCAATTACCCTATATATGCAGACATTTGCAATTCTGTCTGTACTCCCATTATATTACCTGCTTATATACGAAAGGCTTGTACAGTATAATATGCTTTATGGAATTTTCTAATTATATTTTTGCTGAAGCTTACATATTCTTCCGAAGTGAAAAACATTTAAAATATTTCACATTCAGAGTTGGGAAAGTTACAAAAGTAATGCAATAACAGACACTTCAGGTGAGTTCATTAGCTCTGTGAGTAACATCCCCAACCCTGTCCACTTTCATACTTACATATGGTAGTAGTAACATTAAATGGTTTTCATTCTGATAATTACAATGTGGCTGTTCACAGTGTGCCGGTGAAGGGAAAGGGTCACCAATTAATCATTTGACTACCTCCAGAGTTCCCAGGCCTCAAAAGACAAAGGCAATATATGTTCTTACATGCTGCTTTCCTTCACATCTTTTGAGTGACTGACTGTTGCCACTCCGATGACTGGGGAGGAATGACCTCATGGCAACTTGCTCTGTGACCGTGTAGAGTAGGGGTCGACTGATTATCAGTACCAGCGTTTTATTTTAATGCGCAACGATATTAAGTAATTAAAAGGTGCGTTACTGTGGCTCCGTACTTCGTTTAATGTCCCGCCCACAACAATCTCTGACTGGCTATGTCACATGAGTAATAGCCAATCAACGCTGAAGCTTTGCTGTCACTCATACCCCACTCACACACAAGCGCAGCGTGAAGCCCCAAGGAGGAGAAGAGCAGGGAGGAGGTTCAGCTGAGCGTGGGCTGTTACTGAGACTGGAAGGTAAAGCAGCTGATGTTTCCCCAAATTAAAACATTACAGTCCTAAACGCTGAAGTTACAAAATGCCACGGAGCTCCTGTGAGCTATTTCCGTAATGAAAAGCCTGCCCACTTTCCTAGTTACACCCTGAAAATGTCCGAATAATGACCTTTGTTATGGTGATAATGTAACGGAAGCGTCATGCATTCACTAAAGGAAAAAACACCATCCAAGCGTGTCTTTAAGCAAAGTGTATCTCGTTAATTCAGAAAACCATTTTTTTCTTCAGTGAATTGCTGCCAGCAATGTTACCTGTAATGACGAAGTGCTAATAGTGTTATGTAGCGGCGACAGCTGATGTTACAACAGGAGCTTATTTGAGCTTCCGCGCTGCTTCTCTTACTTTACATTACAGTACTTATACAGTATCACGCTTACATTGCTCATTCCTATGAGAGTCTCACATTACGTGTGCTGACAACAACGTGGAGTCTCTTACTGCTAATTTAAATGCGTTACCAAACTCTGTTATGTTATTAAGCAAACGGCATGAATGGTATTAAAGCATCTATTAATTTGATTTGTCCAGCTCAGGCATATACGTTTTATTAGATGCTTTTAAATGTCTTATTCTTGCTGCAGCTGCATTCTGAATACTTAAGAATATGTAAATAATATATACATGTTTTTGTTTTATATTGAATAATGAATCATTTGCCATTAACTTAAAAAGTAACATTCACTGGAGCAGCCTTACTCTAATAGCGGGCTTTATATCCCCAAATTCTCATTGCAGAGGGGTGCAATGAAAGCACATAGAAGCAAATGCATACCGGCCCCAAATATCGGTTATCGGCTAAATCAACTAGTAATAATCAGTATCGATATCGGCCCCGAAAAACTCCAGCATAAACTTTGCTTGATGACAGATATAAGACACACAAAGTGCGTTAGGATTTCATGGTCAAGCAAATTCATACCACCCAGCTGCAACATTAAATGTGTCAAAATGGTTTTTCATGTATAAAGATCACTGTTTGTGTGTCAATATTACAGTAACTTATTATACACTCCATTGGCTCGAAAAGACTCAAGTATCAGTTTACTTAAGGTAATAAGGTAGGTTGTGGGGGCAGCACCCTGGCCTCACGCCTCTGGGACCAGGGTTAGAGTCTTTGTGACAGCGCCATGTGCAGTTTGCATGTTCTCCCAGTGTTGTTGTGGGGTTTCCTCTGGGTACTCTGATTTCACCCCACAGTCCAAAACCATGCTAAGGTTAATTGGTGTTACCAAATTAGGTGTGAGCAAATGGTGTGTGAGTGTGCCCTGTGATAGGTTGGCGTCCCATCCTGGGTTGTTCACTGCCTTGTGCCCATAGGCTCTGGGCTCCTCGCAGCCCTGAATTAGAGTAAGTGGTTACAGAAGGGGGACGGAGGGTAGGTTTATGGTTGGGAGAGCTTACTATTGGCACAAAGTCAGTTTTCATTTATAATGTTTAAGGTGCTGTTTAAGGTTATGGTTGAAGTTGGGAGAACTGATTCTGGGCTGGTGACCACAAGCAATGTTCATCCTGTTAATACCTGGAAATCCTCCAACAGTGCATTACCTGTTCATAATTAAACGTGTAGTATTAACATGAAGAATGAAATTTTGATTATGAATAGCAGAGTTCAAAATCTGCTTTAGTATCTGTGGGAGTAACTGTGGGCTATATTTGAAATGTACAGAGGGCAGTGCTAGATCTTATTTGGGACGGTCTATGTGTCTGACTGTACTGAGATGATGTCTAAGTAAATGAAAAGTGATGCTCCATTCTTCAAAATATATTGAAATATATGTCGTTTGATGCTACATAAAAGTAAAATGTAATGAGTTACTAACAGCTTAAGAAACTCCTCGTTTACCAGGAGGCTACTCCACAAAGCTGGCTTTCCTTATTAGCCAGATAAGCCAAATGTAAGGATCTTCCAATATAAATGTCACTTACCTCTCTCTTGCTATTGGACAGTTCTCACAATTAGCTAACTGGGAAGTCTTGCTTTGTGGAATAGCCCCCAGGTCCCTTTTGAAATTCTCCTCTCAAGCACTGGAGAGAGCAAGTGCTTCTCCTGGATAAGAATATGAAAGAGCCAGCGAGGCGATAAGGAGAGAAAAGGCTTGGGCTTCATCCCATTTACCCCACTTAAGGGCAAGTGCACTGAGATAATACGCACTGTGGTGATGCATGTTGATCAAAGACGGCAAATGTTCAAGTGTACAAGTTGTACCCAACTCTGTTACAATGGCAGGTTTTTCATCCATAACCACTTATCCTGTTCAGTTGTGGGGTGTTCCAGAGCCTATCCTGGAGGTTACGGGCACAAGGCAGGGACCAACCCAGGATGGGATACCAGCCCATCCATACACACCATTCATTCACGTACCTATGGGCAATTTGGTAATTCTCAGCATGTTTTTAGACTATAGGGGGAAACAGGAGTACCCGGAGGAAACCCCACAACAGCACAGGGAGAACTTGCAAACTCTGCACACATGGAGCCAGGGTGAAGACTCAAACCCTGGTCCTAGCAGTGTGTGACAACAAAAAACCATTGGTTGCATAAGTGTGCACACTCTTAAATAATACTTTGCTGAAGCACCTTTTGATTTAATTACAGCATTCAGTCTTTTTGGGTACACATGTGCCATCAATTAAAGTCTCTCTGAGTAACCCCAAATATGCTGCAAGTTCAGCTGTCCTAGTAGGATTTTCCTGACACTGGGTGGGTTCGACTTCATGCAGACGCTTACAGCGCTGGCCTAAAGCGATGCATTCTGGTCATTGTGGTCATTTCTGCTTGGCCAAAACCTAACCATCATGCATTGCGTCAAGACCAGAATGCATCGCTTTAAGCCAGCGCTGTAAGCGGCTGCATGAAGTCGAGCGCACCCATTTACTCAGTTGCATCCTACGGTGAAAGCCATGGTCCGCAGAGAGCTTACAAAGATTGTGGAAAGGTATCAGTCAGGAGAAGGGTACAAAAAAAATTCTACGGCTTTAGATGTACCAAGGAACACTTTGAAAACAGTCATCGAGAGTGTAGAAAATATGGGACAACAGTGACGTTACCAAGAATTGAACATCCCTCCAAAATTGAGGAAAAGATGAGATGAAAACTAGTCAGGGAGGGCTGCTAGGAGGCCTCTAGCAACACTGAGGGGGCTGCAGGAATAACTACATGGGAAGAGCCCAAGTGCACGCGAATTTCTTGAACACAACGGGACACACTAGATATCTGAAGAGGTAAATGAGACACGCTACAACTGTATTGGTTGTCTTTCACTGTAGTCTGGACTATGTAAAAATTAATTATACCGGATTTAAATTGAAACATGCTGGACTCTGATTAGCCTGCAGACTTCCTCATGTTCGATGTAAACATTAGTCATCACTGATGTGGTGCATTGTGGTCTATGTACAATACCAGTCAAAAGTTTGGATGCACCAAACTGCCTACAAAGTACAGTGATAAAAGGTCGCATCAAATGACCTTAACACAGTAGAATTGGTTTTGGAGACCATAGAGTCAAGGAAAAGCAGCCAATAAGTGTTCAGCATATATGGTTGGACAGAAGCCTACCTTATGAAACCACTGTAGAGCAACTGGGGTTAAGGGCCTTACTTTTGATGTCTTTATAATTATTTAAGAATGTAGAGAGGAGTCAAAATAACTGTTGTGTGGGTAGGTCTGTCCAAACTTTTGACTGGTACCTTGCCAAAAACTGCTGCCATGCAGTATTTCCCAAAGTGTGGATGAAGTGCACTTCAAGCATGCTGCACTTGGCCTTTCTGAGGAATGGAACATCCTTGAATACTTATGCTAAGTGCAAGCCAATAGTGCTAGTGTGTAAGTATGAATTATGTTGGGTAAAAGGGACAAAGCCTTTGTAAGGTGGTGTGGTAGTAATGGGGCTTGGACAAATGATCAGGTGAGGACTGAAGAAGGTTTTTATGTTTAATGCAAAAAAAGTTGTGCTGAGAAGAGCTGTATTGGATTTGCTGGATGTGGCCTCCTGTTGGCATCCTCCTTCTGGCCAAGTAAAGGACCACTTGCATATGGAGCAGTGAGCCTGTCCCCAGTTATACATCTCTCTTCATCACTTTGGGTTTGTTTGGCAGATGGGTCCAGTGCAGTTTTTATGTTTCTTGCATTGATTGATAATTTGGGCCTAATCTTACTATCAAGTGGAGTTGATTATAGGCTGCAAAACCTTGGACTGAATCATATGCTGAGCATTGGCAGGCCTTTTCTGAAATGGTAGGTTTCTGTGATTCTGTTCTTTTCTTTATGTGAATGCTAATACATAATGATATCTTGAGTTTTTGTGGTATTGGGGCTGCATAGTTTTATTGACTTTATTGACTTGTTATTATTAATGAGTTGGCAATTAGCACATAGCTCAGTAATTTCCCTCATATATTCCCGTAGCTGTAGCACAGGCCTTAGATCAAGGGTCAGAGATATGCGGGAAGCCTCATGTCGGCTGCCTGTATCACTGATCCTGTTCTTCTGGTCATTGCCCACAGTTTATGACCATAGGTGAGGAAAGGGATGTAGAATTAACAGTCAACCGCAAGTCTCATCTTACGGTTCCCATTTTGCCAACACTTGCCATCTGCTTTTCCTGTCAATCTCATAATGTTTTTCAGCTCTCTGAGGCTCTTAAACCTTTACCAAGGACAGGATCTTCCCCTGACACCCGAAAGGAACAATCGATACATTAGAGAGAGAGTATCCTGACCTTAGAGTCTGAGGTGCTGCTGTTTCAGACTCAGCATTGAACAGGGCGTGCTGGAGAATCTGCTCATGTAATACCATGCCAGATGCACTTCTAGCTATGGCTGTGCCTTGGGAGTCTGTCCATTAATATCACGCACTTGTCAGGGGCTGGCACCCACACTAAATGACGTGGTGGTGACTTTGTGCCAGGAATGCAGACCGAACTTGCCCTACATTCAAACAAGAACTGAATGGCTTATAGTAGTGGCTGCATGACCCTGCACACCCTGCATTCCTTCACTATTTCTTACAGTATGTGCTGGTCACGCAGTCATATGCTATTGCCACAAAGCACATGTACTGTATTTTGTCACAGCATATTCCCCCGATCCCTCTTGCACTTGTCTGAAGGCGAAGGTGCAATGTCCTATGCCCAGGCAAGGATGGGTAGAGTCTCCTTTTCAATATTCTGGCCATAAAGCGCTCGCTATCAAGTATCAGCCCCAGTCCTGGTACCAACAGTGGGTCCTGGTGTCCCTGCACTGGGTGGGATGCTCTGGGTCAAAGTTCATGTTTCAGGTGATGTAGCTCTATGGATTATCGATGTATACAAACCCCTCCACCCCACTAAAGTTACCACCTGTGGAGGGAAACCATTTTGTCCCCGAGGAGATATTCTAACTGCTCCTTTGTTGCGTTGTAAGTATGCATAGTCCTCCTCGTGGCCGGAGACCATTTACTGCTGAGTGTAAACACAGTGAAATGTTTAGCAACAGAATATTTACAGGGGTTGTACAATGAAACTGAAACACCTGATTTTAGACCATTATAATTTATTAGTACGTTGTAGGGCCTCCTTTTGTGGCCAGTACAGCATCAGTTTGTCTTTGGAATGACAGATACAAGTCCAGCCCAGAGGGATTTTGAGCCATTCCTCTTGCAGAACAGTGGCCAGGTCACTACGTGATCCTGGTGGAGGAAAATGCTTCCAGAATCGCTCCACCAAAATACTACAAAGTGTCTCAATAATATTCAGATCTGGTGAGAGTGCAGGCCATGGGAGATGTTCATCTCTACTGTCAGCTTAATCAAACCACTCTGTCACCAGTTTTGCTGTGTGTATTGGTGCATTATCATCCTGATACAGTGCCACCTTCCAGGTCAGTCGAGTGTCTGCTCTACATTGATTAAATACTGGGCAAGAAGCAGAAGTACATCCTGGATGGGACACTGGTCCATTGTGGGACACATATGCACAGTGAGCAATTTAGAGATGCTAATTCACCTAACATGATGCCATTGTGTTGTGTAAGGAAATTGGAGAACCCAGAGGAAAGCCAAACACAACTGTATGCTCCACACACAGTGGAGGTAACAATCCAACCCTCAACCCTGGAAGTGGCAGGTGGTAGTGCTATCTGGTTTTTATTATTATTTTCATTGTGTTTCCTGCACAAACATTAATATCCTTTTTAAGATTCTTACGATTACAACTTTTTTTTATATTTGTGTTTGCCAATCCTGTGGCCCCAGATGTATGGTTCAAAAACACATGGTCAATTTTCTTAATCAAAGGTATTCCATCCAGTGAACATTAAAGACTGTTATCTGAGTCTGCCTGGAGAGAGAGGATGGAACTGTGACCTTGGCCCAAGATCTACAGACAAGGAAACCATGGAGTGTCACTAAACAATATCCATGTTCCCTCTTTCCTGGGTTATAAATTTCTTTTCACTTGTATTTTGCAAAGAATTTTTGCACTGGAACATTTCACTCGATTTTCTTTTTTTGCCCCTTTTATATGTAACGTGGCATGAATGCACACATTTGTTGTTCATTACTAGAAACATCTGGGCATTGGGGGGGACTATTCTCGGTGTTGGACTGACTGGACAGTGCTTTGCATGTTTTTGATAGAAATGCTAATTCAGTCGTCACCTAGGATTTGGTTGGAATTAACTGAAAAGTTCATCTGGGAATTTAATACGCATCTGAAAAAAGCTATTATGTACACTGTAATGGAGAAAAAACCCACTGCATTATTATGCATTATTTTTGTATTGTATTAAATAAAAGTTTTTGTTCTGCGTTGTATTATTGTTGTGTTAATTGTTCTCTGTATGAAATTCCTGACCTTAGTTGACCTCTTGACCATCTAGGTGGTCAGTTGCTCAGTGTAAATTAACTGAAAGCTTTGAAGAACAATCTATGGAAATAATGTTTCACCTTTTGTCTTCTCTTCTAGAATTAATAAATAAATAGATACTTTGTAGCACATTTTCGGTATATACAAGACTAACACACAAGGATATCACTATGTGTAAAATAAATGTTTTCAGCACTAATAATAGCTGAGCATAGCATGCATTTACAATGGTGTGCCTCTTTGCCCAAATCCCAGTTTGATGGCTTACAAGCACATCTGCAGGACACATCTGCTTGGCCTTCCCTAGTTGGATGGAAATCCTACTTTTGGAGGGAAAAAGTGAATTGACGAGAACATAAACGTTATACAATTTGGTTCAGTGTTTATCTTCTTCAAGAATGTGATGAATGATGGTTTTGGAAGGCTTTCTTATTTATACAGGGATTTGCAGTGCCAGCTGTAGCTGGACGGCCTTTAAATGCTCCGTCCAAGGCTCCTCGTGAAGCATGTTGACTTAACACATTGCAGCAAGGGGTATTTTAGCTATTCCTGATGTTACATAAGCAATGACTGATGTGCTTATTTCTGGGTGTGATTAAGGCTGCCTTTAGAGAAAAAGAGTGATCAGTATTAATAAATAATCCGCTGGAAGGAGACCAGAATCCCTTTTTGTGTTTTTGAGTAGGTGTGTAATTGAAATAAAGCATAACATACCAGCTGTACTTACAAAATGGTGATGCACATTTAAATAGAAATATAAAGCCTCCATGTACATGGAAAAAAATTCCAGAATGCTAACCCCAGAATGTAAACTCTAAAGAAGGTACTGTAATTAATTTACATATTATATTGATTTTTAAAATAGAACCCAAGCATTTCCCTTCTGGATACTTGACCTTGAATTCTGCATTCTGTTGGTTTAAGTGAATGCCAAGTGGAAACAGTGGTTGCTGTTGATTTTATATTTGGAATATGGAGTGTATCTTGAGTGCACAGTGACCTCCCATCATTCCTGGTTTCGTGACCATGGCGCTATAAAGGGAGTGCAAAGTTCTGTCTACGGCTTCTGTAGGTTTCCCAAAAAAGGAGCGGGCTGTCTGTGATAACAGTGTGGCTTCCTTCTGCTCCCTCCTTCTCTCGCCACTGTAATTGTGCTGGAGGCTAACTGTTTTTAGCATGGGAACCGGCAGTGGTTACCGGAGAAGACCACGGTGACAGCAGTGAGAGTGGCATGAGGTTTAGGACCTGCGACAGGGTGCGTGCCAGTGTGCAGTGCTGCTGCGGTCCAAAATGAATGGCTGTTGCTGAAATCGGAATGTAAGCTACATGTGCCGCACCGAAAATGCTGCAACGCCGTGGTCTGCGCTAGAATGAGCTCTCCTACATTTCTTTAGTTTGGCACTGCTGTTAGGAATGCATGCATATGAAATTCGATCTCATTTGATCGCATGGGATTTCCCAGGATTCCGCTGTGGAGTATAACAGCTTTTCCTGGGTGGTCCAGCTGGATGTCGGTGACTGTCTTGTGATCCTGTTATCATCTGTTTGCTTTCTGTTTGCTAGAAAATGGATGGAGTTCATTGTAATGGTGTGAAGTATCTGCTATGAACATGCCCCTTATAAAAAAAGGGGATGAATTCAGGATTGGCCATAAATGAGTCATCAGTTTGTACAGTAAAGAAGAGCTGCACAGATACGTCTGTCTCACTGTCTTTAATTATATCTTTTGTATGAGCAGTGCAAGTTCCATAAAAATACATAATATAGCACAACACATATCAATGAGTGCTACAGATGAGAGGTTGTCAGAAAGTCAATATTAAAATTAAGTCAAAATTAAGGTCATTATATTTATACTTCTGTCCATCCATCCATCCATTATCTGCTGCTTTATCCGGAGTCGGGTCGTGGGGGCAGCAGTCTAAGCAGGAATGCCCAGACCTCCCTCTCACCAGCCATCTTCTCCAGGATCCCCAGGCATTCCCAAGCCAGCCGAGATATAATCTCCCCAACGTGTCCTGGGTCTGTCCCGGGACCTCCTTCCAGTTGGACATGTCCGACACATCTCCACAGGGCGGCATGCTACATAGATGACCATCCCCCTCTAGTGCCTTGTCAGTAGTGGCTCTACTTTGAGCCCCTCCTGAGCTCTAAGGCTGAGCCCAGACACCCTGCGGAGGAAACTCATTTCCGCTGCTTGTACCTGCAATCTCATTCTTGCGGTCGCCAGCCAAAGCCTGCGACCGTGAAATGAGGGTGTTCTGTCAAACATCGTTTAATGTCTGACTGATGCTCATAAATTAATGAGCATTGATAAATTAATGCTCGTTAATTTTATCAACAGCATCAGTACAATCAGCCGAAGCAGACAAGAGCTCCTGCAAACAGCCTAGAAAGGAAGCTAGCATTACTACTCTGTGTGACTAGCAATTACCAGCAATTATGAATGACTGCATGGTCACACCAGATCTTTTCCTTAATATTACATAATGTCTCTCTCGAATCATACATACTTCCCTGCTCCAATACACCCTCATAATCACTTCCACAATGTTTTGATTTAATGCTGAAGTGTTTAAAATGGAAAAACTAACATTTTGCTGCAAACACACACAGCATGCTGACATGCAAAGTGAATAAACCAAGTAAAAAGAGCGCAGTGCAAAGAATTCACTGTATAATTTAAAGATCATTAGTAAATTAAATTAAAAGTGTAATACTGATAATAGAAGCAATATCGTTAATATTTTGATGCCTAAGGAACAATTTTCATAGTATCTGGTAACAGTAATTCTCAAAAAACAAATAATTGTTTTGGTTTTTACGCGTGCTTGCAGTTTTATTTCGCATTCCGTTTGTTTGATTCATTTTCCTCACTGTGCATTAAATGTTGGCTATGAAAAGAAAATCTGTTTCTGCTTCAGCTGCAAAGCCTTTGCTACCTCCTTTGGCTTTGCTGGCGTAACCATAGCGATGGAGTGTAAACTAAATGAAAAGATATGACCATGAAATATGCCGTTATTCTATCATGGTGCTTCCACCACATTGAACTGATATTTCTGCAGCAATTCTGAATTGTAGACAAAGGAGGGTGGGTGCATATTCAAGGGCGCTTTTTGTGATCACAGAAATAATGTCAAAATATTCACATCAAGTACGGCTTTTGAGAAACGGCCAATTTTTTTAATGATTATTGTAAAATGTAAAACAGGTATTTCGCATAGCACAGGTCAACAAAGTTTGTCACAAAACTTTTCAAGGGTTGTCTTTTATGTACTTTTTAAATGTTTTTAATGTTTAAAAAATTCAATCAGTAATTTTCTGTCACCCATAGTTTTTCAGAGATGTACGTTTTTCGGCTATATTAATAGTATATAATTCCTTATTAAGAATGTATGGGCACTTTTAAAAGTCATTTTAAGAATATTTTAAGATTTAAAATCATTTTATTTTTATTTAGGAACATTTTTTGGGCTTTACAGAAGGTTGCAAAGTACAGTCTGTTTTGCCAGAGTTTACAGGCTGTATCATGATTGGACATGATATGACAGGGCCTTGCTCTCTCTCTCTGATTTGGAAGAATTTCATGATCTGCGGAATCCAAGTATGCTTGCTGACTTCTGGACCCTTAAGAGGGATGTTCCTGATGCCATGTACAGCAGAAAATCATTTTAGATGAGTCGCTTTCACCATGCACATATACTTTAACTGTACACATACAGTAGCGTAAGTTTTAACAGTGTGTCACTCAAAATCCTTGCATGATAGGGAAATCCAGAATTCAGAATTTGAATTCAGCACAAGCAATATTGTAAGATTCGCCTGTTTTGATTTGAGTAACAAAAAGAATTTGTCGTTGCCTCTGTTTCTCTGCCTTTTACTTATGTGTATGTTATTTATCCCCCAACCTAAAAAATATAGATAAGATCATGGAACTGTAGCTATATGATTCTGCATTCTTTAAATTTATGATGGTGTAATTATATGTGCAGCCATACATCACATATCCTGGACAGGGTCTCGGAGAGCCAGGAGCCTATCCCAGGATGCACGAGTCAGGGGAACACCTTGAATGTCAGTCTAGCACAGGGCAGTAAATCCCAATACACCAATTTACCTCTCTGTGTGTTTTGACTACAGGATGAAAAGATTCAACCCTGGAGGCTGAAGGCAAGAGTGCTAGCTAATTTACCTCCCTGACCTCTGGATATACTTTCCATTTCCAAATAAGTAAAACAGTTGACACACTTGGCAAAACACAGCCGTTCTCTAAAACAGATTTCCTGTCTGGCACTGTGCTTTGGGCTCGACAAATTTCCTGAGTTGCCTTGGCCAGATTTTTTGATGCAGGTGTAAAGATGAGGTAACACAATCCAAATTGTATATAATCTTGTAAAAAAATGTGTCTTACACAACGGTCTTATAAATGCATAAAGTCGGAGGTGATTTTTTATCTATTTATTCATTTATTAACGTTTTACATTGGTTCATTGTAATAAAATGAGCCCATATCTTTAGTACATTGTAGATGTGAAGGGACACCAGATGGAGTAGTCTGAAAAGTGCCAGCCCCCTGTAAAAGTGATTGCCATCTGGCACTAGTAACTGTTAAATTGTGAAAGCCTTTAAGCCCAACAGGGGGACCCTGATGACATTAAATTGTTCTGAGATTAGGGTATCAGAGCTCACAGACTTTAAGACCACTTTTGAAGGCAGGTAGAATCACCCCGTGCACTTAATTTACACTTACAGTATGGCTGATTTTATTAATCTATTAACTAAGAAGCCAAAAACTGAACTGAAATAAGCAAGCTGCAAGTCAGTTGCCATTATGACTCTGTCATCGTTAAAAAAGTTCCATTATCTTGTATAATTATAATTAATCTTGGTTTACGGAAATGCATTTTACTTTAAATGCATTTTAGCTGTACTACCATCTTATATCAATGCAATCCAATATCACCTGTAAATTCTCTAGAACGTGCCAGAGAAATAAAAGGCTGGTATTGAAAGACTGGTAGCTTGGCTGATAGCTTCAGTGTCCTTAAAATAGCATTACATATAAATATTTATAAAAATGACCTGGTCCAGAACATGGTGAGCTGAATGTGTGACCACCACAATGGCACATTCCGTGAACTCAGTATCAAATGATTAGAGTGAATTTATGGCAGATGTCTCCCGGAGCTGCATGAACATTCCAGCGCATGGACTGTGAGATCAGCTCTCGAAGTCACTAGTTTAGGAGGAGATTTCAAACAAATGGACTTTCCGAGAGATTGATGATAACTCAAATCAGTTATATATCAGCCAGTGAGTTGCCAAAAAAGGTTTTATTTCAGGATACATCCAACTGCTTCAATAAAACCAATTTCCAAGGAAGCAATAATATATCAAACTCAGATCCCAGTTTATGCATAGAAATCTGTTGGCATAGTTGGTTTGATTATGGAAAACAGAGGTAGGGATGTTTCAGTCCCATCTGTACAGCTGTGTCAATGCGTTACTGAGAAACAGTACTGTGCTGAGTACCATCTTGAGCAGTTTGTATTTTGAGTTTTTTCTTAGCAGTATATCTCAAAAAACATTGGCCGAATCCAAAATAGGACATCTTAATGTCATTAAATGACAAAGAAGAGCGTACAGTTATAATTCCTGAAACGCTATCCACTAGCTATTCGAGTCTGATCGTCTGCTTTTGGTTTGTTCTATGCAGGAGTCTTTACTTGGCCTTTTCAGAGCATTAGCATTAGTTTTTCGTTAGACCTGCAATAGCTTCTTTTTTTTATATTAATTTGCAGACCTTGGCACGGTGGTTATATCCTCTCTGTGGAATAGTCATTAATGCATCCACTGTAGAGAGCCAAATACGAATTGTAGCATCAAACAGTGCATAGTCACTGCTTAGATAACTGCAGAGCACCTGACATATTAATTCATTAATGTCTATTAATTGAAGAGAAGAGATATTACTATATTCTATATTATATATGTACAAACTCTATAACTGGTTTGATTACATTCATACAGAAAACGAGGAAAAAGTAAATGACAAAAAATAAATAAGAAAGCATGCCGGCAAAAGCATGGGCAAGCCTAAAACGGACCTGACGGCTCAAAGTGAAAAGTTCAAATTAAAGTCAGCAGTAAAGTAGTGGTGTATCATGAAATGTCGGAGCTGAAATGGCTGGATGTACGTTAGTCTGCTATTAGTATCCAGGCTACGTCTTGGAAATTGCAAGGTTATGCTATTTCAGAGAAGGGAAGTAAGAGCAGGTTACATAACAGCTGAGCACAAAAGAAAATGCAATATGTACAATGCTTGGATTGAGACATGGTGAACAGTATTAAATTATGGCATTTTTGTCCTTTGTGAAGGGGAAAAAACTTGATTCATAGTAAATTTAGTGACTCCAGTAATGGTGATAATGAATTGATAAAACCTTTGGGTTTTTTTTCTTTCAGGGTTGGTTGAAGTACAAACATGCTGCATTGTGTACCTCACATATTCTCTGAAAACCTCGCAAAAGCGAGCATCCTAACATTTTATATTGTTGCAGGCTGCATTTGCTGTATGGACCAGGGTCTACATTGGTGCCTAAGAGTGCATAGCAGCCTCAGGTAAATAATGTGCACCCTCGGGTGGAAGTCGGTCAGTGCAGAACCGCCAGATAGTTGTGGGGTCGTGCCCCCCACACTAATTTCAGATGTAATTTCATTTGTCACTGTGATGTCTTTTTATTCTTTTCGTGTGATGGTACCACTTAATTTGAGTGGGCGCGTGTAGTATTAAGCTCTTACTCATGCATATACTGATTTCATGTCTATTCATCATGAATGAATCGTGAAGCATCTTTTATCTCAAGTAGCTACTATATTTGTTACTACGTATATCTGTTAAGGTAACACTTTACTTGAGGGGCCACAAATCATAGTAGTACAGTACCTCATTGACTACTGAAGTACTAATCATGAACATGAATTAGTTAATGATTAACTAATGAACTAACTAATGAAGTTCCTGCAAAGAATACATGAATCGTCATCACTGATTAATGATGAAGTAACGCATAGTTAATGGTTAATTAATGCATTTACTAAGCTTGTATTACGGCATTATTTGTGGCCCCTCAAGTAAAGCGTTCTGTTAATTTTCCAAACTTTTGTGAACTACTGAACAACTAATGAATAGCAGAAATGATATACTGATCTCACATTTGTTCATCATTAGTTCACCAGTTGCTGTATCTGTTTCTATATCTGTTAATTCTGTACACCTTTGTGAACTACTGAAGGAACTACTAATAAACTACTGAAGTAATGAATAATGATGTAATAATAATAAATGAATGAATAATGAAGTAATGAATAACAAGTGAAATACTGATCTTTTTGTTTGTTAATGAATCATGACGCATCTTTTATCTCAAGTGGCTACTACAGAGTTACTACTAAATATTTCTGCCCCCCTCAAGTACTGTGGTACCCGTCTGATTATTGCTTATACTGCTATTCTGTTTGGAAGGCGAGAATCTCTGCAGATTAAAGTAGCCAGCTAGTACCCCGTGTTTAGGGCACTAGTTCCCCTGTGCATTCTCTTTCCAGGGACCCCGTACATTTTTGCAGTGCTCATGATACAGTTCGGTAGTTTCCTTCCTACACGGTCTTGATATTTCAACTTCCTGTCAACAGAGAGAAATGCACTGAAGCTTCTGAGCATGTAGTTTCATCCAGGAGTCGCCCAATAGCCTGAACCGTTTCCCCATTATATTTAATAATACTTTGTTAGTATATACCTACAGTAATACTGTGTTAGGTCTAGATAAACTTAGTTAACCATAGTTAGAAAACCATAGTTAGAAAAACAGAGGTTGGTTGCCTTCTCTGCTTCTCTGTGACCCCCATTTTCTGTATAATGTGAATCTTGAATAGAATACATTGCAGCAAAGGGAGTCCCTTTAGCTGTACTTGATAGGTGTAAAGTGGACATTTGGTCACTTCTTGTTTTGCTTTGGTGTGAATGTAGTTAGGCTGCAAAATGTTTGGTCGTGAATGTTTCCACAGGGGGGTTCCTATCTGTTTCTGGAGACATTTACTTTGGCCTTGAACTTCTGAAACACATAAAGTATCTCTCTGGCCCCCATCCAACAGAAAAGTAATGTCTACTCTGCCAAAACATCTTGGAGGCAAACAAATTGAACTGAAATTTTCAGTCCTACAGCGTCTTTTTTCCTTTGATATATGAATGTTGCATATTCCAGTTTCCCATGATGTGAGCAATGAACAATGTTGCCTATGATAGTAACACTGAACACTGGCATACAGATAAGTGTGCAGACTTCATTCTATAACGAGGTTAGGTTTACCCCTCACATCACCTGAATAAAAAACAGAGAATAAGGGATGTGACCTCACCTCTGTCTGGCATATCCAGGGGTTTAATGCAGTTTAATTTCCAAACGCATTTTTCTGTACAAGAACATTGCTTCCTGCACATTTCCGCATATTTGGAGAAGAAATAAACCAAAAAGCTGGAATTATGAGCCATTTTCATCTGGCATCTAATAGCACTCTGGCTTTCCTGTAATGCATTTCTACAGCTCTGCATTAAGCCATTAATGAAAAATAATTTATATGACAAAATTAGTGACTTTTCACACAAAGAATTCCTCTTCCTGTCGTTAACTAATTGCAGATAATTGCTTTCTTGATTTATTATACTCAGTTGAGGTCAAGAAAAGCATCAGTTGACATGCTCTTTTAACACGTCGACTTTTTAAGAGGATTGATAAGGACAGCTCCCCGTGCTGCTGGGCACCATCGCAGACCCCGCTTGCACCTTTCTCGAAATGGAAACCAGCCCTCTGCTCCTCTCTCCTGGTTACATAGAATCATCACAAGCCCAGGATGACATCGCCTTAAAGCTACGACACAGTACTGCTTTCAGCCTTGGTGTTTGCTAAGTGGGCCCCACTTACTAGATTCTTTTCAAATCCAGTGGTGTTTCATTTTGCACCTTCTCTGGCTCATAGAGGCATCATATGAGAGCACTGAGCTCACTTTTTCTACAGGCATTCTACTCTGCCGCTTCACTTTTAGTCCTCTGCCCACATCTTTCCTGTTTCCCTCTAACTTGCCCATGCATGTAGAAGGCTGTTACTGAGCTGCAAGAACCAGCCAAGCTCCTTGGAATTTAATAAAGGGCTTTTATCACGAGACCATTATGTGATATCTGCTTATAACACACAGCACCGGCGGATTGGATCCCTCCATCATCTTTCTCAATTGCTGCAGAGTTTTCCTGTTTCATCTCTTTCTATGCATTTAAAAGTATTTTCTATTAGAAATTATTACTTACTTATAACACCTTAAGATTGCGAATTCAGCTTTTTTGCTGATATTAACAGGAATGTAATACACAGAGAAAACACACCTTACGAGTACTTATAGAGAAAATAAATAATACAATGCAAAGGTCAGTTACAGTAGGGTTTTCTGTATACAGTGTCCCTCGTTAATCGCGGGGGGTTACGTTCTAACCCAGCTTTATTTTTTACAATTATTATACACTCACCTCAAGGATTATTAGGAACACCATACTAATACGGTGTTTGACCCCATTCCGCCTTCAGAACTGCCTTAATTCTACGTGGCATTGATTCAACAAGGTGCTGAAAGCATTCTTTAGAAATGTTGG
>JAODKM010000039.1:16988623-17004805 GCA_026780845.1 Petrocephalus sullivani
TGCGTTAATATATTTAATCAGATTAATCACAACGCTGGATTAATCCGCGTTAACGCGTCAATTTTGACAGCCCTACTCAAAAGCAAATAACAATTTATTAATTACAATGTTTGAACAATATTATTAAATTCAATAATGTTCACCACTGAAAAGATCTATTTGCTGCAATCTATTGTCACAAGTATTAACGGCCCATGTTTTGATTATATAGATCTACATATGACTCGTTTACTAATTTAAGCAATGCAGTCAGTCTGTTTTGTATTGCATTCATTCTTTGATGTTTTTACTGTGGTTTGCACTTTTTCAGGACGCACACTACTGTGTGATTAAATGAGGGAGGATTGTGGGAAGTAAACTGGGCGAAAACAGCCTTTCTGAGCAATAAAAATAGATATTAACCTTTTTGTTCCATGTTAGCTGTAATGTCTGCTTCTCTCCCTCGCATCGCTGATTAGCATAGCAAACAACAGAATGGATATGACCCTGCCACAGTACGTCTGCATTAAGCAACCATCCAAACCCAAAAATGAGCGAATCATATCTGTTGGAATGAACTTTGGGATTATGATTTTCTTTTGTCTGAAAATGCTTCTTAGAGGTTCCTGACAGGTCTTACACCATAAAGTTTTTGTCAATAGAGAATGGTTTGTCATGTCCCCCCCTGCAGACCACTAAAGCATGCTTGCCCACCTGCCTAGAATATTACCTGAATATAACCCGGCCCTCCCGCTGTCAGCAACACAACATCCGCATCTTCCTTGCAGAGTAGATCCTGCGTTATCAATGGCGCAATGTTAGCAGATGAATGCATTTCCCAGCAATACTGCCACATCACGTTGTGTCTGTGGGCGGGAAGGTAACGTCAGCGGTTGTCTTACTGTGTTTTAAAAGTCTTTATATGCTATTTTCTGCCATTTAGCAAGCAAGTGTGCTATTTACTGACTTTACTCAATGAATTTCCACTCTAAAATGTAGAATGAATCTGCTCTGGCCCACAGAGATGATGTAATGGCAGTTAGCTTCCATAAAGCACAGTTCTTCCTGAGGTTATGAGAGAACCTCAGTTGTGTATTTTTCCATACATGTGGAGCTGGAGGAGTGACGGATTTAACTGTGGGAAGACAGTAACTGTAAATTAAACGCCCAGATAATTCATTTTAATGCAAGAAAAACAAAAATGAGAATTAAGTCTGAGTCAGTTTTTTCCTTCCACCTGTGATCCCGAATGAAACAAACACACTTCCTCCCTTCCTATTTCACATACGCACTCTCTAACAAGCAACATGCTAAATTTGAACAGAAGTGTTTTTTGTCTACAGATGTGTACAGTACCAGCAAAAATATTTTAATTAATTAGGAAATACGTCAGTAGAAATTACTTCATGTCCACTTCCATTGAATAAACACCGAACTGTGATTCCTCAGCACCCCACTAGCTCAGATGGAGTTGAAGAGTGTGGAGTGGATTTCCCAGTGGCTGGAGTGCCAATCCTGCCTTGTCATACCCAGGATGAAGCAATTGCAGGTTAAGGGCATTGCTTAAGGGCCCAATGGAGCAGTATGACTCCTGGCATTCACGGAATTCAAACCAGCAACCTTCTAATTGCTGGCACAAATCCCTAGCATCAGAACCAGCACTCCACTATTGGAAAGAGCAAAAGGATGAGATGTTGTAATATTAGTGTAATATTTAGGTACAGCACAACAATTTAGTTATATGAATCTTGGAGTTTATGCTTTAAAGCAGTTAATGGGGACTATATCTTACATAATTCATATTTCCTTTCTCCAGATAAACGTGAAAATATTCTCAAAGGCTGGATGAAAGGGCTATACTGTGATTCCGTACATAAGGTTCATGCACTCCAAATAAATTTGGACTCCCTGGTTTGCACCTCTTCCGCTCAGGAAGATGCAAATCGTTAGCCTCAAACAGCAGCAAAGTAACCAGGAATGTGAATAGGAGAGGAAAGACGGAGGACATTCTGTTTCCACAGCACAATGAGATTATTATTGGTGTGCTTCCTGCAGATTATAGTGCCAGATACCAGTAAGGTGATAAATACAACATGAAATAGAAGAATACAAAGTAGTGAGTACAGCGGCCCACAATAAATGTAAATAGATAATAAATATCCAGAAAGGGCACCATCACAGACAAATGAATGCGTGAGCGTCCTGTTGGTGGTGGGCATTTGGTGCGAAGTTAGCGTTTGCCCAGGAGCCTAACTGCATGCTCTCCCTGTATCTTGCGGTCCAATAGTTATTGTGCCATCGTTTCTGGTGAGACATGGTGTTGGCAGTGATGGAAATCTGCAAGAAAATGAATTCTGACAATCTCTAAAGCAGGGGTGGGCAGAAAGGCTGTTGTGTACGTGGCTTTTCATTCCCTAATTTGGTTACTAATTAAAGGACTGATCGGCTTAAAAGTCCTCACATCTGGGCTTGGACAGCTGATCTAAAGGTTACCCCAGTAACCTGCATGCACATCGGGCCTTAGCGGATAAGATTGCCCACCCCTGCTCTAAGGTATCCTCATTGATTTGTGAGGATTTGTTTCTGTCCTAAAATCAGTGACCAGGGAGAGATCCACAAAGCAGGATTTCATGCTGAGCCAGATAATATGTTGGATTTAAGGTAGTCTGGGCTACATGGGCTTTATGTTAATTAATTTACATTTAACCTTAAATCCAACAAGTTATCTGGCTTAGCAAGAAATCCTGCTTTGTGGAACACTCCCCAACTATTTGGCGTTGTGGGTATTGGTGCATGGGTAGGGAGCTGCTTCCCCAGCACTAAGCTGTTATTGGCCTGTCCACCTCTCGTAGGTCTTCTTATAGTCATTTGGTGCATGGGTAGGGAGCTGCTTCCCCAGCACTAAGCTGTTATTGGCCTGTCCACCTCTCGTAGGTCTTCTTATAGTCATTTGGTGCATGGGTAGGGAGCTGCTTCCCCAGCACTAAGCTGTTATTGGCCTGTCCACCTCTTGTAGGTCCTTCTTATTGTCATTGTCAATGTTCTCCTCAAATGCATTGTGTCTGAGGAGAAAAGCTTGGTGGTAAATATACACAGCCTTGGAACGGAATGCAGACATTTGCACATACTTCATAAATAAAGTGGCAATTATGATAAGTTCAGTCAAGCTACTTTACACAGGTGATTAATTTGGAAGAATAATGCAGCTCATTAATTCTTTTCATTTAAGACCGAAATAAAGAGCAATGCAAAGTGCTTGTGCAAATGTCTTCTGGCAGGATGTCCTGCACATCCTGTGATCCTTAAGGATTCACATGCCGTCACTAAGAATGTAGCATTGCCTTTTAAGCTTGGCTCAGCTGAATGTACCAATAAAAATGCTACTGTACTGTGTGCATTTTACAAAATGTGCTAAGTTTATGCACACCTTCTATATGAACATTTTTTTTTCTGGAAATCCATTCTGCAAGTGGTGTGGCTGGTTTAGTCAAACAGAAATAGAACAGCATCATTCCATTGTTTGTAGCTTCCTGTTTTTGACCCTGACCTTGTGTGGTGGAGCAAGCCTACCTCAGTCTTAGGACTGCCCAATCCTCTTTGGCTTTCATCCTGAACTCACCACCACATCTGTAGTTCTATATCTGAACACTGTCAGATCTGATTCATTTACACTTAATGCTACATGTGATACAGTGCATGTATAATAATTCATTCTATCAGCTGATGTTGTTGACAGTGATGAAGTTGTTAATTGCTGCCATACTGTGTTTTATGTGGCAATTGTTTTTTTATTGCATGACTATTTAGGTCACATTCAGGGTTTGGACAATGAAACTGAAGTAACTGGAGTTTTATACTACAATAATTTATTAGTATGGTGTAGGGCCTCCTTTTGGGGCCAGTACAGCATCGGTTCATCTTGGGAATGACAGCTACAAGTCCAGCACAGCAGCTAGAGCGATTTTGAGCCGTTCCTCTTGCAGAACAGTGGCCAGGTCACTATGTGACGCTGCTGGAGGAAAATGCTTCCAGACTTGCTCCTCCAAGACACTACAAAGTGGCTCAGTAATATTCAGATCTGGTGACTGTGCAGGCCATGGGAGATGTTCAGCTTCACTTTCATGTTCATCAGATCACTCTGTCACCAGTCTTGCGGTGTGTATTGGTGCGTTATCATCCTGATACATGGCACCACCGCAGGGTACAATGTTTGAACCACTGGGTGAACATGGGTTCACTCTGGGTCCTTCCAGAATAGTTCAGTGGCATTTGGTAGTTAAACACCCATGTAGAATAGTAATGGTCCTAGGGAATGCCATGATATTACAGCCCAAACCATCACTGATTCACCCCTGTACTGTACTTTGGATATGTGACAGTCCAGGTGGTAAGTGGAAAAGAATGAAGGTGAACTTATCAGAGGATTTGTGCTGCTGGCACCATTGAAACCCATGAATGGCATTGGCAGGAATATGCAAAGGTTAGGCTGTAGCAACTCAAACATGAATATTGATGCTGTGGACCTCCCAACAAAGAGATATAGTGGAAACCAGAGGGCTGAGATGCATATTTAATTCTGCATTGAGAGACGTGCCAGCGAGACATGCATCAACAATTTACTTTCTAATTCAACTTTCACACTCTGCTCCTCCTGATGGAATATGCCATCAGTGACAATTGGCCACCTTGCATGCATATACAGTATAGGTGTGAAACCTCAAACACTATTTTGGCCAGTATTTCAGTTTCATTCTTCAGCCCCTGTAGTTACTGTTCAGTGTTATTATTGGAGGTTGCATACTACTTGCATACGTGGGTACACTGGGTGTCCAGCATGTACCTCAATTCACTGGACATGTCTGTGTCTCCCAGGACGACGGGAGATAGGGAACTGAAATGGGTCCCTAATTCCAATGGAATGGACCAGACGCAGAAGAGTATATCCTACAGACGAATTTTCAGATCTGTCAGGTGTTCTACTAATTTTGGCCACCCCTGAATATGTATATGTATATGTATGTGCTAATCCAGGTATTTCTGAAAGAATGTGTGTACCTGGCCTGTACCTCCTGGGGCAGGTGTGAGGAAATAATCTGCTGGAGTGACCAAGAGGAGTGCTCCCCAGCAGCTCCACACACTAACCAGAATTCTTAGGTCCTCACCTGACCTCACCTGCTCCTTGTTGCCCCAGTTCATAATAGCCCACACCTGCCCCTTGTTAGCCTTGTTAGCAGTGTATTTAAATGCCTGTCTTTGTTATATTCCTTAGTTGGTCACTGTGGCTACCCCCCCCCCGTATAGTTCCTGCGTTATTATTTAGTGTTCTGCTTCCTTGATCCCTATTTGTCTTAGTTGTAGTCTTTGTTTTCTTTGTGATTAGTTAGTTCTTGTTTTGTCTGTTGTGTTTTGATCCCTTATAGTCCCTTTATTTTCTGGTTCTTCATTTGGGTTCTATTTTGTTACTTTGTTGAGTCAATATGTGGATCATCCCTCCGTCGTGATGCCCCGCCTGTAGTGGGTAAGAGTTTGGAAGATGGATGGAACATATTTAATAATCACACCATAAATCAGTTTATAACCTATTCATGGATGGTTTTTTTTTTTATTTTTTTTATTTACTGAATATCAAATCTCCAGGGCCTGTGAATTTATAAATACGATGTGGTATCAATTCCAGGATGAATGTCCATAAATTTACTTTTCTAACCAATCTTAAATGCCGGCTGTATTTGTACTTCAGTTGCTTCTGTAACTATGAAGAAAGCATGCCATTCTAAGCAGACAATAGTGGTCGAGGCTCCGCAGAGCAGCTTAGTGATGGAATGTAGCCTTCATTATGTGTAGCTAAGCTGGGACCCTCCACTGGCCCTTTTATATGGACTAGATTAGTCATAGCTTAGATATCCGTGAGGATACTGCATTGTCAGCTTTGTCAAAACGGATAGCTCTCGGCTGAGAAGACGGCCATATCTGCTCTTAATTTATAGCTGCATACTTCTAGGCTTAATAAACACAGAATCCTACACTTTGCTATGACTGATGATATATCGTCAAGTTTTTCTTGGCAACGCTGTCATTGATCAATTATGACACTGTAATTAACCCGGGGGCCGTTATTCCAAACGTCATAGAAAAGAAGGCCATTACTGACACCATTAATCATTAAAAATCTTCGAAAATAGGTTTCCAACAATAGCACTCTCCAGATGCTGGTGAATCATCTGAAGGGAAGGACAAATTCTATTGATCTGAAATCTGGTGCCACCTATTGGAAAGTCATTTGCAAAGTCACTGTACAGTCTATTACATTTTCTTTCTCTGCTAGATGCCTTTATTTTAATTGCTCAGTCTTTAGTTGTCTGTCTCATCCTCTTGTTCCCTTATCGCCGTTACCATGACATCAGTGATCACACGAGCTAATTTAGCGACCAAAAAAATGGTTACTTTGCTAAATGATGTGCTGAGTTATAATTGCTGCCAAAAATCACCTCAAGAACCCCATGCTATTTCAATAACACATAAACAGCCAACGGCCTTTGTAAAAACCACATTGCATAACTCGACTATAATGAAAGTCTACTAGATGAAAGTACCTCTATGCCATGGCTGTTATAAACAACGTGCTAAAAATGCTTTCTGACATCCTACGCTGCAGGGAAACAATGAAACAAGATTTCCAGAGCATCAGAACAATTTTAAAAACATTTCTTTAAAATTGCATCCCAACCCCGGCATTTTACCTTTGTAACCAATTCCCGTAATGTTTCCATTCTATGAATTGTAAGCAGACGGTCTAAAATCCATTAAATTTTATTTGCCTGCACTTGTTCCCTAATACGAAATGGAAAACTTAAGAGGAAGATTTACTATCATGTGCTTTAATCATTTGTGTTATTTTTGTGTTCATCCGTGCATTTTACTTAAGGCAACAACATTATAATGGGCACAATAAAAATATATTGCGTGATGCCACATGTCAGGGTTGCCAACTTTGGCCAGCTGACTCATGCGAGATGTTCAGTTCGAGACGAGTCTTCACACACGTACATGTGTGTAACAGTTTCATTGCCTCGTAAATATTCTGTATGGTTTGCAAACTATCCCAATGCTTTTTATGTAAGTAATTTTAGATTTATAATGGAATAATACCGATTTGCCATAAGATTCCTTGCATGAGTGCGAGAGTCTGAAAGCGTGTCACGCCGGATGCTTAACAGTTGGCAGTAAAAAGACTTCATTTAAAAGCAAAATAAACTGAGGGCACTGTCTCTGCTGTCTTAAACTGTATGATTATGGCAATATTCCATGTTAAATGCATATGAGGATATTTAAATCAATATCTCCAGTTCGCGGTTAGGCGACCCTGATCCCGGGCTGCTGGTATCCAGTCGGTTTTCCCTCCTACCTGGTCTCTGATGAACCACACCTGATTTCAGGCAGCTAGTAACTCCATAGCCGTACTGCAGGATCAGGGGTGTCTACCCCAGTTCTAGTTCTGTATTGTAATGTATATATTTTCCCAAAATTTTCAAATATGGGTAGGTTATAACAATAGAACATGGTAAGTAAAAGTGGTTCTTAAAAAGGTTGATACCTTCGAAATTGTTTCTCTGCATATATGGCTATTAAAATCTGATCTTCAAATCAAAATAATAAATACGGTCCAACCAAACAAAAAAAGCACCAACCATTTTACAACTCTACGGAATTTCTTCCATTTGTCTGCCTGACTGGACAGAAGGGGTCCAGGTCACATTTCAGGAACCTTTCATGCAGAAAACCATAAAATTCTAAGGGGTTCACAAACTTTCTCCGCAAATGTAACTTCAGCATCTGTAAACCATTTGTACTAGGGGCTCCATCCCTGTTGCTGCGGGCTGCAGTGGGAAACATTTTATATTTTTATCCATTAAAATATTTTGTAGATGTGATTAGATCATGCAAATAACACAGGTGGTTAAAAAGTTATGGCATGAAAATAAATACTTATATCAAATAGTACAATGTTTTATACTGGTCTCTGTTGGCCAAGAGAAATATTTTAGATAGATTTTAA
Organism: Petrocephalus sullivani; assembly: GCA_026780845.1. Lineage (NCBI taxonomy): Eukaryota > Metazoa > Chordata > Actinopteri > Osteoglossiformes > Mormyridae > Petrocephalus > Petrocephalus sullivani. The sequence goes on from JAODKM010000039.1 coordinate 16,996,659, forward strand.
GATTGTACTGTGTGACTTTTAAGTCATTTATCACATTGTGAAAAATCACAATCATAGCCGCTGTAAATGGTTGGTATAAGGGTCTCTACATTCATAACATATCAAGTCCCATGGGCCAAGTCCATTGTTTTCAGTGTCTCTGTACTTTGAAGTCTTTTCCATTCAACATTTTCAAGTTGCGGACTTAAATGTCTAAACAAAATGCTGAATTTGTGCTTTTACACAGGGCCTGCATTTATTGCTCCATGCATAATCAGTAATTATTTAGGCAAATATTACTGTAATGTGGAGGTCAGGGGACAAGTACTGCCATGCACCTCTAATGGATAATTCATTGATTTCTTGAGGGAGAGGACTGGAAGCTACAATCGAGGTCTTGTAGCTTTCCAGAGATTCTTCCTTGGTTAGATCTGAGACAGGGATGTTTGTCTTGGATGTTTTCTCTCTTTACCCAATCAACGTTATCGCCAGTGTGCTAATATGCCATTCTGCCACCACTGGCCCTGTCCTATTCCTGTTTGGCCAGCAGATGTCACTGCTGGCCGTCCTGTGCCCTTATTGTTTGCATTTACCCAGCTGTTTCCCATCCTTTGTGATGAGCTGTTCACACCTGCCTCTTGTGTACTCCTCGTTATCTGTGTATATATGTGCCTGCCCTCACTACCTTCCCTAGCTTGGTTATTAATGTTGTTTATTACATTGTGGGGCCTGTCTATGTGTTTGCACTTGCAAAAGTAAAACATTTTTTGGTTACAACCAACACCTGTGCATGGATCGTTGCTCCATCCTGCCATTCGTGACAACTAATCCTCCAAGCTCTGTATAATGTGGATCTACTTTCTATCCCCAACAAATGCATGTCTTACAATTGTGCTTAAGTCAAGGTGCCCCTAAAATAAACTGGAAATTACCTAGATAGGGTTGGAATCGCTTAACATTTTATTGGTCGCCCACAATGCTGGGTTTCCTGAAAATAGATGACAAAAATCTCTCTTAGGTCATTTTAACCATAAGAATTTGGTTAAGACTACAAATACCACAGTTAATCTACATCTGTCCTGTCCTTGGTCAGTTTGAGACTGTCCATGGCCCTCACCTTTGAAGACAACGTGATCATGTGGAGGGCATCTTACTTCTGCTCAGAACTAAGGGCCTGTTCTATAGAATCTTTTTCAGATACTCATTACCCCCAAGCTCCTGCTATTGAGGAATACTCAGGGAAGTGTGCGTCACAGACTCTGGAGGTTTATCACAATCATTTGTCATTTTCTGAGATAAACAGAGAAAAATCAATGGTTGTCACGATCACATTTTGGAACACACTGGGCAATTTTTCATCAATACACTGCAAGTAATTAATATTAATCTTCAGGTTGTTTTATATCTCTGGTGAATAACAAGCTCATTAAGGCTCAGCCTCCCAAGAAACTGCTCTGTGAAGTGGACTTTTTGTACCTGACCCGGATTCTGTGTGCACCAAACTCTATATGTAGCAGATGTTATAAACTACACCTGTGTTAAATTATGGCATATTTGATGCAGCAATGGCACCATTTTTGAGTTATTGTAATTCAGTTTTGAGTTATAATTATATTGATTTTACAGTCTAGCTACAGGGTTTATTACATACAGTTTGCAGATTTGCAGTTAAACTTCTTGTCCCTGCATATGAGCTACCTGTGCTTTAGGTGGTTAAATAGGGTGACCACTTGGAGGTTCAGGTTTTACAAACTACTGTACTTTGCTTGGCCAAATAGTTCAGTTCTTCTTGTGCTTTGACTGGTTTGTTTCCTTGATTGAAAGACTCATCCAGCTGTTTCCCATTAACATTAGTGGTACGTGCATGATTAGAGGGGACTGACCAATCAGCACACAGCAAGAATGCAGCACTTAAGTGAAATCCAGGTCCTTTTAATTGATATGGCAGTTTGCAAATCCTGTCCTAGCTCAAAGTGTCCGGGATGACAAGGATTATCTGGTCACCCTAGGTTATAGGAATCCACTGGTATAAGTGTTTGTTTGCCCTCACTTAGACAAGATCTCATTGGTTGGAAGCGTTGTAGAAAATATTACATGGGCTTTTTGGGGTGTGGGGTTGGGGAAATTTCTTGAATATTTGAGTTTGAAATGGTACCATAAAAGACTTAAAATATCATTAATTTCAATTTGTCACACACTTAGATTATAAAAGACCTAAGATGTAATAAAATCATAGCATTGGAATACCAAACATAAAAGCCAAATTCTTCTTTACAAAAAAACCCATGCGAATCCAAAGACTTAGGAAGTGAATCAAAACGAATACATATTTTGCAACTCACAAACTGGTCTCACACAGTTTGCAGATTCAGCTGATTAAGATGCGTTTGAGCAGGGAAATCTGAAAACTGTTTTGGATTCTGGCCCTACAGAACTAGAGTTGGGCACCCCTACAATATAAGCATGGAAGTCCTTTTGCGTCACTCAGGTAAGATGTTATGCTTAAATGCCCCACTAGAGGGCGGACATTCTCACCAAATGTCAAAAATGTACGTGGCGTTTTCTTGTTGGCTGTGGGAAAGAGCTCGCGGCATGCAAATGAGGCTGTGCGTTCTTCTCTGCTACGGGCTGGTGTGGTAACGGTGTTGGTGCAGGTGTAATATAAATCACACATATGAGCAGCAAAAACTTACTCATCTACATACTCGTTACCTCACCTGTATATAACGACAGATAGGTCGTTTCAAAGGTGACCGAGTTCCAAAGCCTAGCGTGCAGTGATGACACATTATGGGAAACCACTTTATAATACCTGCCATGCAAACTGTGTTGTTTAGACGTATATTATTAGTATTCATGGTTTGAATCTGAATGAGAGGATTTCGCGTAAATATTAACTCAGTTTAAGTAAATGGAGCTATGAGTAAAGCCTCTAAACAGGCATTTTTTGTGTAATTTTCTTTGACGAGTCTTTCACTTCAGTGTGTAATTATTTAATTAAGGTGTTTATTCTTATAACATCCGTATTCACCAGGTATTTGAAAGTTTGATTTTGTACTGTTTTGTTATATAAACTGTCAAATAATTGGTTTGTAATTAGACTGGTAAATTTCCAGCCGTGAATTGTTTTTTTTTACTTGGCCATCCCATAACCCTCCAAGTTTTTGATGGGTGGCCTTTTGTTATGCTGAAGCATTTTCAGGTACTATGTTGAATTCATTGTAGACACTATGATGGCAAGTTGGCAAGGCTCTGAGGTAGAAAAGAGACCCCAAAGCAAGAACCTCCCACCACCATGCTGCAGACTCGGTATGAGGCTTTTTTGCCAAACATAACATTTGGATTTGCACACACAACTCCACCTTTGACTCATCTGTCCAGAGTGCATTGTTCCGTTTTGGGTGTCTCATTCTGGTGTTTAGTGGCAAACCTCAATCTTGTGTTAATGTTTTTTTTTTTAGACCAGAGGCATCTTCTTTGCTGCCGTCCCATGCAAGACATATTTGTGTAGTGCTTTTGTTTGGTTTACTTGTGCATTTTTACATAGACCGTGTCCAGGGCTGGCTGTCCATCCCGTGATGACGCCCTGGGGATCTCTGAGAGCTTCTGATGTATCTTGAGTTCTGCTGAATTTGGTGGGACGATCTAGTCTGGACAAACTGCCAGTAGTCCGAAATAGGGCTAGGTCATATATCAAGTTTTTAAATGGTGTATGTATGAGACAATACTGTTTATGTTTATATACTTTTATTGTGCTTTTAGGCTGTATTCAAGATTTTAATTGAGACCTATAATATTCCTTCCTGGTTGTAAATGATGCAAGAGCTTTGGTTGTTAAGTTGTACAGATTCCAGAATTCACAAATAAAATTAAAACAGATTAATGGGGTAGTGGGTGTGGAATCATTGTTACTTGGTTCATTTAACATTAAAACATGTCATAGGTTAAAAATATTGTAATTTGCAATATTTGTTAGTTTGAAAACCAACACTTAAATCGGGATCTTTCTAGTAGGCTTTCAATGGTTGTCAGGCCATTTGGAAATAATTTGAACTGTAACATTGAAAATTATATAATATTTCTCTAACAGTACTGTTAAAATGTACTTCTGGCCAGATCGGTGGGGAAAAAATATTATACAATGGGTGCGCTTCTTCAAATGTCTGTGTTTATTTTTGTGTAATTTGTTTTCCGAATTATTTCATCATCTTCTAATATATTGTCCACACAAGGCAAGCTATAGTATTTGCAGATGGCACTATCCCTCTAATAATATATAGAATATAAAAAAAATATATGCATAACTAGTGGTGACTATGATGTTCTTTTGCGTTTTCACTACGTTTATGAGACATTTGCAAGACGACAAAGCAATTGTTTTATATAACTTTCTCAAAATACATGCATAAAATAGGTTAAAATTGTATGGACTGTATTTCCTGAAAATTATATTTTTATATACCCTTCTGCACTAAAACATCTGTATAATTCACATAATTGAGTGTGAATCTGTGACTCTTTATAATCAACTAGTTGGTTGAAACAAACTCTTGGCCTGGATTTTTATCTTCTGGACCCGAAATTTACCTCTCTGGTTTCAAAACCAAAATGTTATACTTAAAAAAACTTTTTGTCAATCATAATGTTTGTTGATCATGATTAATCACAACCTGTTATTGCGATTACCTGGATTCATTTCATCAATTGACACACTAGTAAAAATAAATAAATAAATAAGTAAAAAATTACCCTTCTTATTATCAACTGCCTTTAACGCACCTTTAAAATTTGTGCTCCTACAGCAAGTAACTCACAGTTTTTGAGTCATGGTTTTCGTGTACTGCCTGCATGCAATGCACATACAGAAGCTGCTCCCTCCTATTTGTGTTGTACTTAGAAAGTTGAATCAGTTATAATATGCCGGGCAGCCTTTGCCATGACCCCCGGGGCGCTAATTTGCATTCTCACTGTATAAGTAGTGCACCTACTGTAAATGTTTAGCCCAAACCTCTGTGACTATTGTAAGTGCAGTGATTAGCATCCTTTCCCATGCAGTTGTCCTCTTTGGTTACTTCATGCATGCATGACCGCGGCTGACTGACCTGACTGACCGTGCCACAGTTAGGAATAAATGGTCCAGGCATGTTAAGTCTACAGAAAACAAGCAAAAGCTTATTTTCCCTCTCCTTCCATTTACTTATATTTTACCTCTCTTTGCTGGTGTCTGTTTATTTTCTCTCAAAGTGCTTAGAGAGTGAGTCTATTACAAAAAAAATATGAGGAGGATGTGTACTGTAATGTGCATGGGTGTGTCTGAAATGGAGCACGTGGATCCCAGCCAGGGAAGCCTCTCACTTGGCTTGGAGATGGCGAGCAGCGCAGGCCGGTTGCTGAAAACTCTTCCTGGTGACGTGGGTCGACTGTGGAAAACAAGAGGAACTCAAAAGCATTTTGTTTAACATCCATCATGGGCTAATACTTTAATCTTGCAGCTGTAATCAGGACCAGTGTATGGCCCTGGCATCAATGTGTCGTCTCCACCAACTAGACCCAGCAGCTGGTGGTAGAGCACATATCCTCTGAGGGTCGAGCAGTTCATTCCCAGGCTTCTCAGAAAGGGAGCTTTTTCAGTCTTTGCTTAATCCAGCTCTCCTTCTTGGGATGGATGACCATGATGGGAAAAGTGGAAGGCAGATTCCTTGGCTTGCATCTTGTTGTCAGTGTTACAGTTTCGGCCGTGAGGCTGACCTTGAAAGGGGGTCGTGGGGGTTCTGGAACACTGATGCTCGTGGCACCCAAATCTCAGTGCAATCTGATCCCATGGATGCTATTAAATTTGTGGCCATAAAAATGTCAATCCTGTGAGAAGGGCTTATTATGCTGGGGAGGGAGAGCAGGCACTGGGGAAGGGCATTTCCCATCCCAGGCTAGGAATTCTGTTTAAAATCACACTGACATTAGATCTGCTGCTACCTCTGATGTGTTGGCATGGCAATTATAGGTAAGCAAGGCTAAGCAACTTGTGGGTGGCAAACTCAGCTGATGAAAAAAGGAGCAAATCCAAGAAGTCTCTCTGCAGACTAATTGGTTATTAAAGTTTTACAACAGTGGTCATAAAAATCTGTTTGTACAGCTGAGTGTGGGGCTTACAAACCTTGTATATCATGAGTCTTTATGAAAGCTCCCTAGGTATGTCCTGACCCACTCTTTTGAGTAAACTGAACTTAAATCTTTTGGAAAGTCTTCAAACTTACCATTCCTTACCCTGGCAGAAGAGATGCACAACTGCCACTAGTTTGTGTGACACTCCTGCCAAATGGAAATGAAAACGTTTGGCTGTGATTACAACTGGTGTTCCTATAGTTAATATGAGCAGATTCTTGTAGGTATGTTTTTTTTTTTTTGTAGAATTTACAGGCTGGCATGGCAGACACAAGTAACTGAAAGTTCATGTTATTTGCTACAGTAGCTACTGGAAAAAGCAAGTGTACCAACATCTCTATTAAAATGACAGCAGTTTTCCCTGGCTTTTTTCCCCCCTGTCAAGATACCACTTTAGTAAGAGTTAGACAAAAAGCAGCGTTTGAGCTCTGGTGAAATATTGGATTAGACAGTGGACACTGGCCAATATAAGCACGCAGCTTCAATGAGATGGAAAAGTTCCTGAAGGTAGTACTTAAAACAACTTTCATTGGATTAAAAAAAAAAAAATCGGTACAGAGTATTAAGTTGCTCCAACACCTAAGCACCTGTATCAACGAAGCAAAACATCAGTGCGTCACTGCAGTTAGCCCTGGCCAACCCAAACCGATGTGCTGCTGCCCATGTATAATAAATGTATATGAAGTGTTCTCATTATTTTGTAAACAAAATTACAGAAGATATCATTTTGTCAATAAAATATTTTTACTTGGGAAGGAGTACCAAAACCACGCACATAATGCAAACGTATATTCTTCATTATTTCCTGGAGTCACAAGTAGCAGTTTGGAATCTGGTGTGTAATTAGTTTTAACTAATCAGTTTTCCTGGATAGCTTGCAAAACCATATAAAATGGTTATCAAATTACAGTTTTTCTCAGTTGCTTTGGTACTTTTCTCAGATCAGAATGAAAAGTCTCAAAACCATTAGTGCAACCTCCATAGCACTTAGGCACAACCTCCACAGCACTTAGGCTCACAACCTCCACAACACTTAGGCACAACCTCCACAACACGTAGTCACAACCACCACAACACTTAGGCACAACCACCACAACACTTAGGCACAACCTCCACAACACTTAGGCACAACCACCACAACACTTAGTCACAACCTCCACAACACGTAGTCACAACCTCCACAACACTTAGGCACAACCTCCACAACACGTAGGCACAACCTCCACAACACTTAGGCACAACCACCACAGCACTTAGTCACAACCTCCACAACACGTAGTCACAACCTCCACAACACGTAGGCACAACCTCCACAACACTTAGGCACAACCACCACAACACGTAGTCACAACCTCCACAACACTTAGGCACAACCACCACAGCACTTAGTCACAACCACCACAACACGTAGTCACAACCACCACAACACGTAGTCACAACCTCCACAACACGTAGGCACAACCTCCACAACACGTAGTCACAACCTCCACAGCACTTTACATTATCATTTGACATGTCATGTCAGTCAAAATGAACTATACTTTTGGATGCTGAATAGTTGTTCCCAATAAAACAAATAGTTTTGCAGATATAATTGCTTGAGTCATTACATACAAAATTATTGAATTAGTTATCAAATTCTGTCAAGTAAATTTTATACCTTTCTTTATTATTTTTTCCTGGAAATGTCTCCTAAATTGAACAATTTCTCTCAGGTGAACTTCAGCTTTCACTGACAAGCAGGTGTGTGAAGTATTAGTTGTAACCAGTGACAAGCCACTTGGTCACAGTCACTCATGGATCAATCCCATGAACCCTCAATTGGCAAGCATATATGAACCGAGCAGGACGTAGTGCGTAGTGTCTACAATTCTGTGACACAGTGATGGACGGTCAGCATCGTGGAAGAGGGGTGAGGATGCGGGGGGTACAAAACAGGGGAAGAGGGAGAAGACGCCAAATACATAGGCAGATTCCTAATGAAATTAGGGCAACACTTGTTGACC
>JAODKM010000039.1:17051057-17061548 GCA_026780845.1 Petrocephalus sullivani
ACAACAGTTTGGAGTTGAAAAGAGTGCGTCGGAGTACGTGGGACGAATAAAAGTGCGCAGCTTTTGCATGACTGAAGGCAAACATTCTCGGAGTTTAAATTGGTGAAGGGGAGGCGGAGTATTTTTAGATTTTTTGCCAAATTGTTTCCCTTTACGATGAGTACAAAACGTAAATGAATTGTAGGTTAAATGGATACGCATCTTAAGGCGCTAAAGCGGTTGGATAAAAGCAAAAAGATTTACGTGATATTTCATTCATGTAAATGCATAAGTAGATTAACTGTGTATAAAGAGAAGATAGGAAAACCGATCCTAGAGAGATACTGAGGGTGCAGGTTCTGCTTTATCTCTCAAATTTACAAGCAGTTCATATAGTTAGTTGCCTCAGAGTCTGGTATTGTAAATATAATATCAACCCTAATTTTTTAAAACTTCCCTCCAGACTACGGGTTAATGAGACATAAAGCAAAGCATAACACCATACCTGACAGATCGCCCAGCACCTGACTCCCTACTGGCTCTCGTCCCAACTCCTGATCCAAAAGGTGAGAGCATACCCGATCATCTTCTGGCTTTGCTAGAGCTGGGGGGCGGCTGCGCTTGAGTGGCCGTCACCGGCTTCACGTCACCCCACCGCCCAAACTCTACCGCAGGGCGTCCAGCTGCTGCTCGGCCGTCAGCTGGCGCATCTTCAGTGTCGTCTTCTCCCACAGGGTTTTGTGCCTCTGATTGTGCACGTCTCCGAGTGTCTTTTTCTACATGAAAATAGGTATACGTCGGAGTAACCAGCCAAACGGCAACCAGCCATGGGTCCAGTACAAGAACATCAACAGACCTCTACTTACTGTCTCCTGCTGACCAAAAGTCAATGCACACTAGCTGCATTGGAGGTGAGCTCTTAATATTCTCCAATGGCATACGAGTGCAGGCTCGGGTGATTTTCCAAAAATATACCTGACAGCATTTGAAATATTCCTTTACCTCCTTCTCCATATCAGGCCAATAGAACCGCTGTCTTGCAAGGGAGAGAGTGCGATCATGTCCCTGATTCCCGCTAAGTCTTCAATGCCTGCTAGGGCCCTGACTCAGGGACTGTAGAACACGAATTTCTAGTCTATCCCACTGCTTGAATAATCTGAGGACTCTCCTTCTCTCGTCTGGATGGTCATCTTCTGGCAATGACAAAGGGCAACTCTTTACCTATGATGGAGCCTTGCTGCTGACTCAGCTGAAGCTCTTCAGCAGAAAACACAGGCAATGTTCCCTGGCCACCAGAGAGGTGTTGGCTAGCTGGGTCACCCTGGACTCTGCTGTATCAGCCCAGTCACAGTGGAACTGACAAAGCGCCCTGATCTCAGCTGCCCCACACGCAGTTTCGAGCAATGCCTGGCTCACCAACTGACATGTCTGTTGATGACAACTGACTCTGATTAAAAAACTTAGCAAATGGATCATGGCTTAAGGTATCCACCACTACATTCTCTCTCCCAGGCAGGAACTTGAGAAAGGAATAAGACGTGAGCTTTGAGATCCAGCGAAACTCACAAGCATCCAGTCTTGGCTTCATCAGCAGGTATGTCATTGGATTATTGTTGATCCAGACAGTAAATGTATGCCCTTTCAGCCAGTGACTAAACTTCTCACAGACACTCCACCTCAAAGCCAGAAGCTCTAACCAATGGGCTTGATTCTGTGACACACTCAGTGTTTTGCTCACAAAAGTGACCGGTCGTGCATTCAGCTCCCTTCTAGGAACCTGGGAAAGCACTGAGTCCATCCAATGATGCATCACTTGCCAGAATAAAGGGCTCGTCAAAGTCTGGGAGGGCAAGTATAACACATTCCAACAATATGGTTTTAAGCTTGTTGAAAGCATGAGGTGTCCAATCCACAGGGGCCAGTTTACAGAAGGTGCCTTGGAATTTTGTGCCCTTAGCCAACCTCTCCCGCCTCTTCTGCCCAGCAGTTAGTGCAAACAATGGTTTTGAGATGGACGAACAAGCAGGTGTGAAGTGCTGGTAGTAAAATACCATACCAAAGAAGAACCGGAATCATCTCACAGAAGGAGTCCAACCATCACTATCCATAAGATCCTGTATCTTCATATCTGTGTGCTAATAGGTGTGCCTATATGAATGATGTGTGAGTGTGGCCAGTGACGGGCTGGTGTCCCACCCAGGGGTCAATAGACACACCTCCTGCATCCATAATGTGACCTGAAAACCGGACTGGTCTCTGCAGCCAATGACATTTCTTTGGGGCCAATTTCAAGTTGTTCTCCCTCAGCCTCCCAAATGCTACCCGGAGTCTGGACAGAGACTTGCTCTCTGATGGTGCAAAAATAAGGAGAAATTTATGTCACCAAAAATTCCATCCTCATAAAGGACGCTGGACTATCACATAATCCCTGGGGCATTCTATTATATTCACGGAGCCCTAAAAGAGTCGTGAAAGCGGTGCACTTTTTTTTATCATCCTCATGCATGGGGATGTTATAAAAAGCAGATGTAAGGTCCATTGTGTTAGAGACAATTTCCACCAAAAGTAGCCATGCATTCAGGCTGATGAGGTAGGGGATGCACATCCTTCAAGGTCCTGGCATTCAGCCACCTGAAGTCACCTGTGCAGATTCGCAACAACCATCCTTCTTCCATACCGTCACCAAGGGCGACGCATACTCACTTGACGATTTCCTGATAATCCCTCTCTCTTCCATTTCAGTGAGAACCTGCCTCAACTCTTGATGATGGGTGGGGGGCACTCATCTGTAGGGAAGGCGTAGGGGACTGTCATCAGTGAGACGAATATGGTGTGTGTATCCCTCGGCCTCACCACAGTCCAAGTAGTGCTTGAAAAAAATATGTCTTGAAACTCTATCAATAGTTGGACAAGCTCAGACTTGCATGCCTCTGTGACCTGACATGAACCCAGGTCAATTTCACCAAGGCCCAGTTCTGACAAATATTTGGTGACTCTGTAACAGAACGAGTGCTGGATGAGGCAGCCAAATGCTGACCATGCAATATGCAAACCCTGGAAAATGTACAAGTCCTCAACTGCTAGGCATGGAGAGTCATCAGCCAAATTACAGTTCCTCCTCAAGGTAACAGTTTTGTCTGATGGATTCACAACTATCATGGGTATCCACCTGTCACCCCAGAGAGGTGTGACAAGCCTACCAACCAAAACACTCCGTGGCATAGGCCTGGATTTGGTTGGCTCAGCAACAACCGTGCTGCCAGGTGACATGGGCACATTAGGCGACAGTCTGCCCCATAAAAGGTGCTCATGCCTTGGCAAAAGTGTGACTGATTGAACAAACTGGACCGTGCCCACTTTTTCAGGAGCTGCACTCTGCCTCCATTACTCAACTCCAGTAAACACTGACGGGAAATATTCAACATCAGGATCTGACTGATTGCTGTGCTTAGCTGCAATGTCCCAGTAGTTGTCACTCTTCAGATCATGAATTAGGTGTTTGATGAGATTAGAACCCAAAATGAGACCATGCTGACCAGGCACAACTAAAAAGGGAACGACATAGTGAACGCCATAAAGTTGTATCTCCAAGTCATAAAAGCCATTGGGTTGAGCCTGCAGACCACCATAGCCAATCAAAACAACGTTTTCTTCAGAATACTGATTTTCTGGTAAAACACCGGCAGAGCAGAGCTTCTCTTCTGCACATCTGCTAATGGTGCAAGGCATAGAGCCAGAGTCCAACATTCTCTCAAGCTGCACTTGGTGATTTACAACAACTGAGGCAAAGAACAACTTGCTAAAAGCCTGTACCTTCTGAATAGTCTGCATCACTATCCCTGACCCCTTAGGTGCTGCGATACAGTTTTCTTCATATAAATAGGCTAGGTCACAGACATCATAGAGGGATTCATCCACTGTGCCCACACCACCAGATGTGGGTCCTGTAGTTTAACTGTTGATGTTGGCCTCTGGGATCACTGCTAGACTGCTAGGGTGGCACTGGTGGTCTGCTGAAGGCAGTTCTCCTGCCAATGATCAGGGCACAAGCATTTTAAGCATCATCCCGTCTGCAGTGAGACTGTAGAATGACTAGCCATACCACGCACCCTACACGCTCTATGAAAGGCCCGGGGTGCTGAAACTTGAAGACTATGGTCTTCAACACAACATAAAGTTGTGCACTCTTTTGTATTCACTGCTCCTTGGACACAGTGTAGTGGGCATCACTTTCCATCATCAAGATTGTCAACATCTTACAAAAAAAATTGCAAAATTAAAGGTGTACACCATGAAAAAGTGATCAGTCTTATGAACACATGTTCATTCCATGGACTCAAACTCATAAAACAAAGTAAAATTACAGTTGAGCTGTCCACATCAATGGGGTTAGGGTTAGATTAGCATGCCCTCCGTGACCTCGGAAAACTGCCTCAAAATTTTTGGTCCACTTGGCTAGCGAGGCATCTTGGATCTTAGTACAGGTCAGGACACAAAATGGCACAAGAAGATACAAGAAACGCAAGATACAAAGATCACTGGGAGGCTGCCGTAAACGTGATTGGTGTCCTCCAAACCAGCTCTGCCCGTTTATTTCATGCATTTACGTATTACTGAACTTAGAATGTAACCTGAACTTGAGAATGTATCCTGTGGCTTCCATAAAGCTCTGGGGAAAAAAATATCATGTTTATTTTTTTATACGGACCATTCGATATATTGAGACCACTCGCTTTGAGGAATGCAGTGATGCAGAAGGGGTTGCCTGTACTTACAAAGCCTTACTAACATGCTGGTTTAAAATCTTAACGCATTAGAACACAGTCTGAACAGTACCCATATATTTGTAATGAAATGGACAGAAACTTACCAGGATGGTATGTACTGTATCATAGCACATTGTTCTTATTTGCCTGTTTAAGCTCAATGGCCGCAGTGTTTTTAGTGGCCTTCGCTATCACTATGGAAAGAAAATCATTCATTTGCTTTGTGTGTTGTTCACATGAAAAGTGACCACGTGGTCGTGGTGTCTGTTCCCATTAATAACGAAAAATTTTAATTTGGGTAATAGATTATGACGGAATTTTCAGCTTCGCAAAAAAGCGGACACTGGGGCCAGACGCAATGTGTGGCGTCAAAGAAACGCAAATATTGACACAGAAAGTAAGTATGGAAAATATGCCTCGGCCAATGTCTGAATTTGCATTATGGATTATTACCACAAAATTATCAATATAGGAGTAGGAAATGTTGCCCAAATAAACAGCATTGGTCAATACTGTATGACCAAAATAAACTATGGCAAAAAATGAAATTATGGATTTGAAGAAAAACAATATCATAACCACAATAAAACAATAAGATAAGAAGTTCATATATATCATATATTAATTACTACAGACAATCGACGTAATCCGAAAAGACATAAGGCGTAAACCTCCATCACTGTTGGGGAGCATGTTTACTTTGCTGAAGTTTTTTTTTGTTTTGGGTGGATCACAGAAGAAAAAGAGAAGTTTTTTTTGTGTTTGTTTTTTAATTTGACACTACAGTGGGACAAAGTGGAAACAGAATTAGTTGTGACTCAAAATGAAAATTATATCAATATAGTTGGAGAAAATTAATAAGAATAAAAAACTGGATTTATTGTTATCGATTATCTGCCCTACCCTAGTAGAAAGCAAATGTCAATATGAAACAAAGGGAAATTCCAGACATTTGTGGCATTTTTAGATCCCAAAAACAGGGTGTTTGCTCTCCCTAGGATAACGAGAAACGTATAATTTGAAGCCCTTCTTTTTAGTTGTTGACGTATCGCACAATGCAAGAATAATGTGACTAACGTTGTTGACCATAAGTCTGGGTAAGTCTTGAAGCAACCGAGTGAAAAATGTCGTAGTCAGTCAGTTGTTTAGTACAGTGTACAAGAGCCATAAATGACACAGCTGGCTGACTCAGAATGCAGAAGAGAGTGTGCATGTAGCCCCTTGTCGACAGTGGATGGGATCACTGCTCACACAGATGAAAAGATTGTTTGAATTCTATTCTTATTCTATTATGTAATGACATTTAAATTCCAGCCCATGTTTTTAAGGTGTATTTTTGGATGGGGAAAAATGGTCTTATATTAGCACCAAGAAGTATATGAAAATGACAGGCATATCATATTATCATATTATCGTGGTTTATGTGTGCATATTGAACTGTCAGCAGTTTGTCAAACAGTTCAAAAATATATATGCATTTTGTTTTTTGTTCTGTAGCAAGTCTAATACCTTTCCCATATTTGACATTTCTAATAAATTTGATAATCAACTAACAATCAGCCAAATTTTCCCATTTCTGGTACATGTCTGTGTGTGCTTGTGTGTGTGTGTGTGTGTGTAGGTAAGAGAATGAGTGAATGAACGAGCAAGAGATTGACGTTTAACAATGTTAATACCTATTACAGTGGACACAATTTGAGATGTATTAAAAGTAAAATTTCCTCTTTTATGTAATCACATAAATTTGTTTTTGCAAGCTCAGTTAATCCAATGTATATGAAGGGCTGCAGGATTATGTCGTTTCCGTTTTGGCTTGTTGGCATTTAGATAAAATCCCTTTGGACTGAATAGTGCACCTGATGCTGAAGAAGCTGTCATTTTTATCCAAGTTCCTTATTTTCAAAAGTAAAATCACATAAACCTCTGAACAATGTATGTTGTGAAGTAGTCAGAGCACGGTATTGACTCCGGAAATGACATTCTTAGGAACAGATTAGGAAATTTCATTGCTCAGTAAATACACATATATAATATTTGTTATAGTTTCTAAAAAAATATATTTAATACTATGTTTATTGTAGTGCCATGTCTGTTGTATCATTATATAGATTGCCAGTAAATTTTATTGTACTACTAGCACAATGACAAATAATCATTTGACCCTTATTAAATATTAGGATACCTCTTTAATGGTATAGTAAACCTAAAAGTACATAAATATTAATCTTTGATAGTATTTTGTCTGATTTAACCTTCTAAACCTCTAGCCTTGTCTGGGGAACATTCCCCTTGTTTGAAACACATTAACTGAAGGATAATATCATATGAGTCATAAACCACAGATGCAGAGATTTAGACCTTTTTTGATGACCACTGTTAGTTAACATGTCTGATAGTTAGATAAAAAATTCATAATATCTTGGCCAAGAGTAGAATTTTATATGAATTTACGTACCTACTGTCCAAGCCTTTCCAAGCCTTTCGCCAAATTGTGCACGAGACACAACCAATGTAATTATGTGACCTGTGTAATGTGTGTTTTTTGACTCAAGGTTTGTGGTATGACTAGTTCTGTCATCCCCCATATAAGGTATAAATGACTGTGCTCTGTTTCATTTTGTCCCGAATAAACCAAATTGTGTTAGATGCATGACCCAATTTGTTCATCCCCAACAAACCCGCTGGAATCAATTTTTTTCTATTCACATCTGCTGCAACAGCCCTCTAATTTTTGTAAGAGTTGATCCCTGTTCTGCCCGACCCACTTCGCCCTTAAAAGGGAAACCCTATCCACAGTGCATGTGCAGTATTCTTTCCTGCTAGGCCCAGCCACATGGCTTTTGTGTTCTTTGTGTTCTGTTTGTGGTACAGCGACCTTGATTAGTTTCTTCATTCAGCTTTTCCATGAAATAATTCTCTAACAATTTTTTTTTCTTGTGATAATGCCAGATTACTGAAATTCTATAGCTGACCCTGAAAAATCCTGGAGCGAGGGGCCCGGAGCCTATCCCATGCAGCAGAGGGCACAGGGCTGGGGTTCACTCGTATCTTGTATCTACTCGAGCTGCAGGATCATAAGCTGACAAGGGAAAACCGTTGCTAAAGCAGCAACATACTGTCTGCCTAATGGCTGTATATTTTTTAAATGGAGGTATATCTCAGGTGACTCATGAGGTTTTGTGCTTGTTCTTAGTTATGTATTCTTGCCGTCTTAGATTTCTGTTACCTTTTACATTTAAAGGTTATATCCCATCCTGTGCGACCTGTGCTGCCTGGGAAAGGCTCCAGTACCCCTGTGACCCTCTACTGGGTAATAAATTGGAAGATGGATGGATGGATTTAAAGGTTACAGAAAATCATTTCTTTATTATCTCAGCACTTTGGCAGCATAAAGAATATTATATTGGGGTACTGGGTTTGTACCTTGAATGGATATTAAACATATCCTCCATCCTGGTTAATTATGTTTTGCTTGGCATACCCTTTGATTTCATGTAGGTAGGTGTTAAGAGTTGCCAAGATACAGTAAGTGCACCCATGAAATGGAAATGTATGAACAAGTTTCTCCTTAAGTGTCTGGCCTTCTGATTCTGGGGTAATATCAAAACTGGTTTTTGCATTAGGATTGAGTCATGAATCATGTACACTTTCTACAATGGCATATAATATTAAGCTGCAGTAATGGAAAGAGAGAAAGCCAAGCTCCCCACACTGGACACAGTCAAAACTCAACAGCATTATCACTCTGCAAGCAGCATGTTTGAGAAACTCCACTGTTGGCTCGTTCGTATTTTGCCTGGAGATTTGCTCTGGGATTGTTGCACAACATATTGTCAGTGAATTGTATAATGAACAAATAACATTCAAGATTCAACTGTTTTATTGCCATATGTACAGAGTACAGTGAAATTCTCACTAGAATGCTTCTTCAGGGACTAGACAATTAATTAATTAACATGCAGACAAGTACATTTCTTTGGGTAAAACACCTTCTTAAGGGTGGGTTCATGGTAGTTCTCAATAGATTTATGCAATTATTATGCATATACAATGGCAGTGATACTCCTATGCTCAGTGATATAAGGAATAAATACTTTTAAGAAGGGATAATCCAGAAGATAGCTGAATGTATCTTCATTTATTTATGGGAAGTTAAGTAGCTTTTTATTGGTTTGTTTGTTTGTTTGAGAGGAATGTAGCTTTACCCAGGGTTGGATGGGTCTGTGTCAGATTTTGCAAATATAAACCATTTCTACACAATCAAAATGGAACCTTGTTCTTGTTTTAGTACTGTTTCAGGATTCAAATATCCACACACCACTTGACAGGCACTTGCACGTTTGTTCTGTCATTTTAATAATAGTGTTAAGTAGTACACTTGTATCTGGGCACTCAGTGAAAGCTCAGCTTAGCCACACCTGTGCCTAGTTATCTCCTCAACAGCACTTATGTTTCTAATGTGCTATTTGCCATACTTGTATGTCTCTTTGGGGAGAAAACAGCGTCTGCTACATAAATGTAAATGCAGTGTTGATTCCTGATTAGGGGTGTAAGAAAAAAATCGATACGCTTGAGTATCACGATATTGCATTTTGCAACACCTTATCGATTTTCAAAAACACAACACTGATTAAAAAAAATATATAGTTTACATGCATTCACGGTTGACAGTGGTGCGCTTTACGTTGTGTTTAATCTCCAGGCCACTAGATGGCTGTGCTCAGTACGATGTATCAGTTGCGCCCCACTCCTAACTTTAGCAAAGTCAAAATCTGCTCCTGCTGCATACTGAGCTGAAGTGTGGAATCATTTTGGCTTTCATGGTAAAAAAAAATGCCCAATGTAACTCCTACAAACAAGAGCACATGTCCGGCTTGTGTTTACACTGACCGACTACAAACATTGAAGATAACTGTGTTGAGTAAGTTACTTTCGCTTTGATAATTATTTTACTTCTGTCAGCTCCCCACAAGCACAGCATAGTATTTATCACTTTCTATAGCAAAAACTTAGGTTCACGTAGCATAAAACTTGTCTCATAAAGCAACTTGCATGAACGCTGGCTGAACCTTCAGTCTGTGCAGCAGATTACCGTAAAATGAGTCATAAAGCTGCATAATATTAGGGGCTATGCAAAATTCGATTGTAATGATCATTAGGTAAGACTCATGGATGCCATTATTTTGGTAATTAGTCTCATTATTGCAGGGTATTTTGTAATATTTTATGTACTTTATGTACTTAATTTTCTGTTTAAAAATTGTATGCACTGAACTTGTTTACCTGAAGTAAACATTTTTGCTTAAATCTGTATACACATGGTCTTCATTATACCATAATAGTTCTTCTACAGTTAGATAAAAAAAACACAATATATCACCTCACATATATCGCGATATATTGAATTGTAACTCTGGTATTGTGATATGTGTCGTATTGTCAGATTCTTGCCAATAAATAGGCCTAATCCTGATTCCTATAATACCACAGAAATGTGTATTGTGAATGCAGTTGCAACCAGGTATGATAAAATATAGGCATATCACCCTGTCTGCCTGCAGATACACATCATAATTTGATGTGTATGGTTTTATTTATTTATACACCCCCCCCTTGTTGTTTTAAACTTTTGTAAATATATTGTTAAGTGATATATAGTAATTTAAAATATATTTCGGTAACACTTTAGTTGAGGGGCCACAAATCATAGTAGTACCTCATTGACTACTGAAGTACTAATCATGAA
>JAODKM010000039.1:17095458-17120733 GCA_026780845.1 Petrocephalus sullivani
TCATAAAATCAAAGTTTGTGCTTAATGTAGTCATTTTTCGATAGGCTTCAGACATAAGCAGTTGAAATATAACACTTAGAAGCCAGGAACAAAAACTGCGTTACATTGTATAATGGATAAGCAAAAAAAATCACTGGAATTCTTTTATGTTGATGGAACATAATACAGTGCAAGAAATAAGCTCTCCTATCTTTAATGCTGAAATAACTGCGTAAGTTTTGACCTAGATGATGATGAATTTGAAATTTAAATGTATATTCATTAGGACTGGGAATAAAAAAATTAGTTTTCTGTTGCTAATTTTTGCAGTTAATCACACTTAATATTAAAACTACTAATCATAAAAATGTGTATGTTGAATCTCCAAATTAATGTAGAATTAACACAAATTGGAGAACATGGGTCACTGTACCAAACTCATCACTATAACATATTGCACTCTTTTTTGATCTAAGGCAAAGCGTAAAGCGCGAGGAGTGACTAATATTTATGGGACTGTCGAAATCTAGTTCACTATTTTGACAGTGGAAAGAACAGATTTTGCGCTGTCGTAAGGCACAAAAAGGTCGTCCTACATGTAACTCTCTTAGCTATTCCGGGGTGTGTTTTGGGAGAGAATAACTTCTGTACGAAACTGTTTGAATAATTCGCTTATAGTAATCAAGTAGTCCACTTACAGTGTTTTTTTTTACATAACATACAGAAGAAAAAACTATATATTTTTTACTCTACCTTGGTAGCCCTCCTTTGCCTTGTGGTAACCTGTCTGCTTCTGGCTAGCTACCTGAGACCAATGGTGCATGCACACAAAACATGATGGGGAAAAAGAGAGTCGTTTCCTCTCAGTGATAAATATAGACTCACCAAAGCTTATGATGAACTTCCAGAAATTAGCTAACGAGATGCATCAACCAAAAGACAATAAGCTATATTTTATGTACAGTACTGCACTGTTTTATAGTGTATTCTAATTATTATTCAAATTATTAGTGGATTTTCTTTTTATTTCAGGAACTTAATTGTACTGAAAATAAAATATAACCTATAACACAAAAGTAGACATTTTTTTAGAGTTCCTCCTAAACATCTTTGGGGAGGCTTTCAAGGGGGCTTGTGTCCTTCGCAGGGGAGCCAAGGTCCCCTTAGCTCCCCCGTAATTCTAACCCTATCGTCTGTCACACATAAATTCATAATATTATAATATAAAACACATTCATAACACAAATAACACACAGGGAGAGCTGTAGTTATACGCTGTAAATGCAGCTGCAGAGCTAACAAATCTTTTTAGTGGGCACCACTCAAGAAATTGAGGCACTGATGCTGACAACTTTAACAGTAGGTGTACAATAAAATATTTTATTGACCTAAACTCTTTTTTAAATCATTCTGGACATTTCATGAATATATGTGAATATAAATCCATCTGATGGAGGCGACTTCTCAGTGACGGAGTTGGCAGCCAACTGATGAGGTTGACATAATATAAAACACAAAATAGTTTGCAAACGTTTAAAAACACTTGGAAGCACATAGAATGCCATTCCAAACACAAATGTCTTATTTTTGGTTGCTTCAGATTTTAACTGAACTCCGTTACATCGAAACAGTTAAAATATCTCACATAGTTGATTACTTATGGAGTTGAGTTCACAAAATTGTTATATTTTTCAAGACAGCATAGTCGTAGTGAGTAGCCAATTTATTTTTTATAGTTGCTAAGAGTTGTCTTAATGCTAGTCAAAATATGCATTTTTAAACCATCATTTTTAGTTTGTTTTGATTTACAAGGGTTACGATGTTGACCTGTCATAGTTGAAACATGTGATTCGATATTATTTAATGAATCTATCAAAAACATACAGTAGGGAGCTTTCCACTGCTTGAGCAGTATTCCCTCCTTTTTTAAACCAGGACGTGAGGCAGGGGTCCTTAGGATATAGCTGATCCTTTTTATCCCTGTTTAAATTATGTTTTGTGGAAATCTGACAGTTAACAAAAATCTGGGACATAAATTTAAAGCAATATTTTCATAAAAAATGTATATAAAACAAAGATGATTATAATAGTAAAGTATGTATTATAAGTCTAAGTATGCAAGTAGCATAGTCTGTATTGTTGCCTTTAGATTTTTAAGGCTTTTAACACATGCATTAATTGTTTGAAGTTGTGAGTTCTTGTCTGGGACAAGGGTATTTGTGACAGAGCAAAAAGGCAGTCCAATAATTATATAAACAAATTAAAACTAACAAACAAATTTTAAACATACTTTAAAAAGCTATCAGCAAAATACCCTATCACCATATACTGTTAATGAAGAAACCAAGAATAGTTTGTCATGTGTCTATCGGCAAAGTGACAATGTGCTGTTCTTGCCATACTGAATTTGTCATGAATGTAGCCTTGTAATATTATAACACATTATTGTTTTGTGTGATTAATACATGCGACATTTCTTCACTGCATAAAGGCTGTTATCTATAATCAATGGTAAGTATATAACGAAAAAGAGAAACAGGGGTGATAGCGCCATCGCAGACCCTGCTGGGGTCTATTCTCCGTCTGTTTCATAACGTGTTTCCTGAATTCCTTAGCATGTCACCGAATGGTCGTATTCAGTATCAGTTGATGTAGAAACAACACATCTTGTTTTTCATGAATAAATGGAGCATTGTCATAAAACCAGATCTGGCAAAGCCCTATTTGTTGCCTTGCGTTCTCCCATGACTCACAATGTGTCAAATACAGCATGTGAAGATGATAAAATGAATCAGTTTCTCCATTTTAATTGGGAGTGATTTCCTAAGACATCTTTCTTCATAATACTGAGTCATGTTTCCAGGAAGTGCTCTTGGTAAACAAGTCAAGGCTACAGATAGTGATTTCCAGGTGTTTAGAATGATCTTACTGAATTTAATTTTGAATTTATAATGATTGTAAATGATTCGTTTTCTTGGGTAATTCATTATTCAGACATTCAGAGTCTTAAGCCTTAGTACTTTCAGTACTGCCCCTGGTTATGATGGTTTTCATTTATTTTCAGTGCCTGATTTTCAGATTGAAGTGATTATTTTCACAATAAGTACTGACCACACATGCAAACGAGGATCAAAGCTTATGAGTTTTGTTGAGTGACCACCTACCAATTTATGTTTATTCCATGTTATCTTAGCACCTGATTGTGTGGAAAATGAAAAAAAATGTATTTAAATTACATTTGAACTATGTGATCAGCTAGTTCTGATTAAGGCAGTAGTAAGAAAGGAGACTGGTATGGGACCCCTATGAAAGCAGGCAGCCTAAAGGACTGGTCACTACTCAGTAGCTCTATATCCTGAGGATGGTGCAGGAATTAAAGTTTAATCCCCCACGTTTCCTGTCCCTAGCTTGTGTTGGAATTCACACTAACACCTAAACATCCAGGATTCTGAAATTTTTATGAAAATCGTGGATTATACTGTTGTGTGCTATGTTACGTGTATCTTAATCTACTTTTATTGTATAGTCATTTGAGGTGTTTTACACTAAATAAAAGCCAATGTTCTCATTTCATTGAGAGTACTACTGAGAGGGAATATACTAAGGCTAACAGTCCCACTCTATATAATCATGCTGCTTTGTCTTATGCATTTATTGGAGATTTTAGCGCCAGTTTGAATCTTGATGGATTGCACTAAGTCTTGTTAAACCACAATTCAGTGCCAAGGTCTGGGTACATGCTGTACCTCAGAGAGGTGACCTAAACACAATTTATGGCATTTAAGCTGGGAAATTCAATTGAATTTCGATCCCATATTTTGTGGTTCTATCCTTATATATTGATAAGCTTGAAGTTAACGTTTTTTTGTCAGTTCCCAAGGTGATCATTTTAAAGTTATCAAACTGCACCAGAAACTAATGTAGTTTATAATTAATATTATTGCCTGTAAACACAACAGTCATCCTGCTCTACTCAGTTTAATGCATTTTACTTATTTCTTTCACAATTAGCCTTATAGTCTGCTGGCATTTAAATGTAATTTGCAGTTAACATGATAAGGTTTTTTTTTTATTCTATGTCACTATTTAGAAACTTGCTTTGCCGCTTATATCCATATTGTAATGAGAAATATGGACTATCCAATTTCATTCACTATATGTCTAGCGGACTCCAATCACATGCAGGCAATACGGCATAATGTGACCCGACCTCGGGAGAGGTTAAGGCTGGATATTGGACGGTTTATCTGTAATCTGTTCATCTGAACATAAAATTGGCTTATTTAGTCGACAAGATGTACTATAATTTCACATCATAATGATGACTATGTTCTAAAATAAAATTACACAATTTCTAGAATTTTCTATTTATTTATGCCTGGCAAAATTCCTTTCTATTGAAATGTAAAGTATTTTCCCAGTTTTCCTTCGTGGTTATACATTAAATAAACACTGAAGCAAGAGGTATAAAAAATGATTTTAGTTCTATTTTCAAAAGATATTACGTTTCCTGTTAAAAGTAATAAAGTAAAACAGTTTTTCAGCAAGGGATAGTCTCGATATCGTATAGTGTGTGGGACTTTATTATTTTTTGTGTACATTATATCCGCTTGAAAAATCTCATTTATTTGCCTTCATTAAGGCACAGCATACGGCACGGAAATACATAAAAATATTTAGGCAAACAGAGTTGTATCAATGTGCGTGTATTCTTGCCTTACGTGCCAGTCGGCGTTCCTCTGTAAAGATGACGTCACTTGTTTGCGGGGGGTGGGGGGGGTGGTTCTTTGCAGCTGTGAGGACGAGAAACTGGGAACAAGAGCACAACCTGTAGGAAGTGATGTCAGCATAATGTGCACATGCCGCGTTGTAACTAATGCATCAGCTCCAGACTGCAATGTGAAATGTTTAGAATTCGTAGTACTTACAAAAGAAAAAATTGTACAATTAAAAGGAAGAATGCCAGTCAGCCTTTCTCTCGTATTTCCCACTATCTTCTGGGCATCAGTACGGGACCTTAAGGCAGATGTTCGCAAAATGTCGTGTGTGGCTTTTAGGACGGTATACTTAGTGTGCAGTGAGAATTTAAATGCTAATGGGATGAATGCATATTGGATCATTGCCAGAGATCTGAGAAACGTGCCAGTGGCGGTATCACCACTATCAGCTGCATCGAGCTTTCTACTGTGTGGTCACTCTCTTGTAAATGATACCAAAATAGTGCCCTAAATCTGTCTCCGTTATAATGAACTTAGTCGAAATGTCATGCGGGTAGTTGTGATCGTATTGGTTGAAGCTAGAACTGTAGTTATCTGCTGTAAATACAGCTGCAGAGGTAACAAATCTCATTAGTGGTCAGCACTCACGAAATTGAGGCACTGATGCTGACAACTTTAAGCGCATTTCAATATTACTCTTTCGCAAACAAACGGGTACCTAAGAAAACATCCCAGCGCACTGTGAAAGGAATTATTTTTGAACCCGCATTTACCGAGGCATGGGCTAAAACCCAAACCAAGCAATACATTGGTAAGGACGATGCACAGTTTGATTTATCAGACTGTAGTTATGCTGAATTTGAAAGCTCCTGCTTTTACATTTGTTGCTTTTTTAAGTCGGGCTGTGCGCTTCAGACTTGCTCTGTGTTCTGAATGGGAGATTTACCGACCGTGTGTAGTATTGTTCAACTTGTGACCACTAGGGGGACCCGTGGGAGGCATTTCAAAACACCAAAAACACCGTCCCGGCACAGAAACGTACAGAGAAAGAAAACAGCCTTCAGGGGTTACCTGTGACTTCCCACTCCAGCTAAAAAAAATAAAAACCGTATAAACTTCAGACTGTCTTGGTACAGTCTGCTAAGACATACAAAGGCGATCTGCTTCACTAGCGGGCGCCTATCTCAAGCTCCCCAAGAGCTTTCAGCTGAGCAAATCAATGAAGATACCCGACGCTACTACTGCAATCCCTCTCGCTTTAAAACGAGACAATTCCGTGCATTTAAACTTTGAAAAACCAGCATCAACTCTAGACAATTAATCCCGACATTAAATTCGGGTTTGATTTTTTTTCTAGACTATTATATACGTCCTTTTATTTTTGCGAGGAGGATAAGCAACCAAACAGCAGAAATGTAAAAGTGCCGCGGCTGCTGCAAGTCAATTCATCAAGACTTGAAAAAATACTGAGAGGGAAATTATTCTAACCTCCTCAAACAGATTGATTACTTACTTAATCATCCCTCTAGTTTAATGGGATCCTTCAATTGGGAAGGTGGAGCACTTGTATGAATTAACATATTCACTTTCCCTCAATCTGTGTTGAAGTGTCTTACTTTTTGCTTAAGGGGCAAGGAAAGGGGGTCGTGGCTTAACATTATAAAGGAAAAAAATAACAGCATCGCCTTTTCGCTTGGTGTAGAATCTGTATCTTGACAAGTTGTTTTAAAATCTGAAGGAAGACTGGGAAGCCATTAAGAGACATTTAGTGGATATAACATTTTGAGGAGATTTGTTTCACTGCATTGTATTTCGTTTTAAATTTACCTTCACTTCTCTTAAAAAATGAAACTTTGGACTTTCCTCCCCTGGCTGCCTTGCCTTTTGATTTTTATCATGTGTTTGGGATCTGAGTGCGGGACTGTCCGGAGAATGGTGAGATCCAAAAGAGACTTGGTGCGCATTAGGGAAGCCAGGAGCACCTTCCCAGGGGCTTGCGCCACACGCCTGCCTCGGGGCAAACGCTCCCTGCCCGGGATGGATCGGCGGTCGCCTCGCCAGCACCGTCGCTCCTCCCAGGCGGAGGAGAGCTCTTCAGGTCGGGGAAAGGCTGTTTATTTTACCGGCAGAGGAGATCAGCTGCGACTGAAGCCTAGTGTGGAGGTACCGAGAGGAAATTTTACCCTGGAAATGTGGATCAAACCAGAAGGAGGGCAACGGTCACCCGCAGTAATAGCAGGTTTGATTTGATTTGTTCTTTATTTTTTTTCCAAGAGAATGAATGGGTTTAACCCCCAAAGCGTCAACAACGCGTCTAGTCCCTTAAGTAGTGGCGCTTGAAAGAAAGTCTGTAGCGTGTGCATATTTAATCTGGCACTTTTCAGTTAGCTGTGTGCTCTGGAAGTGAAATTTGTCTGGAAATCATAATAGTTTCACTGAGTTTGACTATATACGAGTAAGTAAAAAAAAAGTAACGTGGTGATATGTGAGGACACCCGGCACAGTGTAAAACTTTTGGATCGCAAGCATAGTCCGAAATGTTCGAGTGCCATAAATGTTAAAGGAATCATGTGGGCACACATTTGGAAGGTACCCCTGAAGCATCCTTCAGTATATTGTTGTGATTCTCCATGTAACAAGCGAAGTGTTTTATATAATTACCAATAATAATAATAACAATAATAATAATAACAAACACTTGACAATTACATTTATGAAACGTAAACATTATTTATTTCATAACGGCACACTGCTAGATGTATTTACATGTAAACGACGTAACAACCCAAAAATAAACTTTTGCATTTAACAGTTGGCGGTAATACGTTTTAGTCATGCAAAGCACGCAGAGCTCACGTACAGTAGTCCTTAGAAAACTTTTTTATAAGGCATTCATTCATTTTAAAGAAGTCTTACTTTGCACTGAATGTTGGCTTTTATAGTTTATGAATACATATGATTGCATAGATAGAAAAAAATATATATAATGGAATACACCGGAATATAGGAAGTGTTACAGTATTGTTATGTAAGCTATATATAACCAAAGGCAACCAGCATACAACATACAATTTAAATAAAAGTCTGTCTTAAAGACTGATTACCTCCGTTGCCTATAGATGCCAGTGCTGGTTTTCAGCTCGCCTTTATTAACACAAAGCAGATACAGGTTAATTTATTAACGCATGATTTTAAATACCAGTATATTTTACGACACTTTTGGCGTATTCAGCCTATATGTCAGGCATATTGAAATATCTTATTAACATGTCCGATTAATGTTGAATATGGGCCATCATAATAAAGTAATCTGCCTTATGCTTGTATCTGGACGGCGATCTCCGAGTTTGCGAGAAGTCGTTTGAGTCGCGGCGCTCCGCACGGACCCAGCGCCGCGCTATTTTCCGCCGATTCGCCGCCGGACCGCCCCCAAGCATCATTGCCCGCTAGTATGTATCTATTCCCCGTCGGCGACCGGCGGCCTCTTCCCCGAAAGGGACCGTGGCGAAATTTCATTTTCACGGGCGACAGGATAGTCATTTCGGAGACGTGGATTCCGGCCACAGCGTGTGGAAGACGGGGAACGGTGTGAAAATGCTAACCGCTTATTAGGAGTCTGCTCGGTAGAGGGACATTACGTTGTTTTATATGGCTGTGTAACATTAAACTCGATTGTTAAACACGAAATGATAGCGAAATGGTACAATAATGTGATTAATCATACATTTCTAAATATCCCAACTTAATATATTAATAGAATTATTGGTTTTCAAATTATCTTAAATCATTGTCAGACTTACTTCGACAGTGGAATTATCAAAAGCAGACTTTTACGTTTCGTTTAAGTGGGCATTATCTGAAAGAGAATTGTAGTTAAAAGCATTCGGATTTATAAAACCCCAAGTTTTCCGACTAGCCTTTAGATCCCCTCGTCTGCCAATAGAGAGCGTAATCTTCATTCAGCATACGGAAAAGGCAATGATCCTTAGGGATCGTCGCTCAAGTGTTTGCCGTTCACAAAGCGGTGATCAAAGACGCGAACACCGAGCACTGCGCAAAGGGAAGCGGCAGAGAATTAGAGGACACGCCGGTTTCGCTGTCGCATAAACCCTGGGGATGTCACTGATGGGCTTTCCCGATGTTAAATTATTCAAGAACTGAGCAAGCATTCCTTGTTTATATTGGTATGTTGATATATAACTCTACAAGAGTGAGTAAATAAAGAGACGTCGGCAATGTGCACTTACAGCTAGAAACGGGCAGATATGGAATGTATATTTGTTTGATCCGATAAAAATAATATTGATTTACAAGAATTTTGTTTTAACTTAGGTTCCGATTTATTGTTTTCCGATATCGATCCTAACCCACTGTACACAGCGCACGAGATGCAATGTTCATGTACATCGTGCTGCACTGGCAGAAGTTTAACCTTGACGTTAAATGTGTAATTGTTTTGTATATATTTTATTTTTTAAGTTTATGCAACTTGAAGTTTATAAATACCCTTTCCCCTCTTTTGTCGGGCAAACAGCGTCCTTCTAATACCGAATTCAAATGTTCATCATTTAAATGTGACCCCGTGAATTTTTGTAATTTATCCGTTATAACATCTTTGGTATGTTATAGGTTTGTTATCTTTCGCTTAGTGCTCATATGCCGTTATGTGGCACACCGCGATTTACTTGTATTTATGCCGCAATCTGATTTGATAGGAGCTGGCATTCTTGATACTGACAACAGGAGAGTGCGTGGCGGGAAATGAACCCCAGCCAGCCAGCCTGCCTGCCTGCCTGCCCGCCTGCCTGCCCGCCCGCCTGCCCTTGTCTGCTCCGATACACGTCATTGTGTTTGGTCATCAGCTTTGTGTTACTGGGTCGTTGGCAGATAAACCTTTGCAAGCCATTCGTCAGTCCATCCTCCTTATCAGGACAATAAAATAGCTCTGTAAGATTTTCAGTTAATTTACTTTATTTTCATCACTGTGAGAAGGCATATTTCATTTCTTGAACATATTTATTGCATGAAAACAGATAAACTATTGCTTTTTAAAATGAGAACGCAATGACAAAAAAGAACATTTCATCATCATCACCATCATCATAAAAAATACAACAAAGGGTATCTGCACCAGTTTCAATGTGGGTCTTTGCATTCCTGGCAAGCTGTATTCAGCAAGTGAAGTT
This sequence comes from Petrocephalus sullivani, assembly GCA_026780845.1. Classification (NCBI taxonomy): domain Eukaryota; kingdom Metazoa; phylum Chordata; class Actinopteri; order Osteoglossiformes; family Mormyridae; genus Petrocephalus; species Petrocephalus sullivani. The sequence goes on from JAODKM010000039.1 coordinate 17,105,342, forward strand.
CACACTGATCACTAAATGAAACCATAAGAGTATGTTTGTAATGCAAACAGCTGCAGCATGTGGAAGGCCGGGGGATAACAATGACAAAATTCAGGACCATGAACAGCGCATAGTAAATGAAATTTTGTTCAGTGAATTTAATGGATTATAACTTCTTTTAAATAGGTGTTCTTTCCCTAATTACTTTCTGGGAGCACAAAGGGGTCACATCCAATCTTTCTGCTCTCCGTGAGGAACATTTCTGCTCATAGAAGGATCCCTCAAACTTCAGCCTATCCAATGGCTTCAGTCTTAATGTTTAAGATTCTAACTGAAGAAGATATTTTGTGTTTTCATACTCCAATTTTAAAATCAGTAACAACAAGACCTGACTGAAATGCAAAAACCAATATTAAAAAACCCTGGAATAGTAGTGTGACCATAATAGGATATTAATTTGAGTCCTTTTAACACTGTAAAGGAAAAAATGTGCATGCGCATACATAAGACTTATTTCCAGGTGTAGCAGACATACTACTAGGTTTAAAGAGCTCTTCCAGGTTCCTTGAAAGGAGTGCAGAGATGCAGCGGTTGGCTGTCGTCCCGTGGTGACACATGGTCTGGCAACCCGGAGGAGGTCCCAACACACTGGGCTGAAGAGAGGGCATTAATCAGGCAACACAACCGTGTTGTGGTAACTGGCATAGGGATGGAAAAAAACTATATATATATATATATGTATATAATATGATATTCAAGGATTAGATGTGGGAGTGCTGTAAATGTTGGGGGAACCAAGAGCTTGTAGCTGTCTCACACAGCTAAGAGTCTGTCCCACCCTGTTGCCTGAGACATATTTGGGTAGATAGTGACTATCTGACAATGAGGTGACAGTGGGACCGCTTCCAGGACCCTAACATTCTGGAGTTTCCCTGACCTGCACTCCCCTAACCCCCCTCTAGCTAAAGCGCCGGCTACAGTAAGTCTACTCTTAAAAAGGAGACTGTCCCTGGTCCTGACCAAGGCCTGATGAATGATTCTATAAATCAACCCTCCTCGCTCTCCTTGTTTTGCCTTCTTTCATATTTAAAGGTTCCAAGTAGTGAGCAGATTACAAGACAGTAAAGTCTGTTGTAATTGAAGGAGCCACTGCACTAGTGTGCCAGTGTTTACCTCCTGACCTACTTCAGACATACATCGCTGTTGTTCTGCCGCCCTGTTAAATGCACCTTCCTTTCTTACGTCTGTCACATTGTATTGAAAAAATCCTACCGAGTAACACTGTGTGTGATCGTGGTCTGAAACAGCCGAGTGAACGGCCTGCCCTGTGTAGTGGAAGAGCTGTACTTTCTCCATGCTGAGATGTGGGTAGTGAAGAGTGTTTACATTAGAACTGGGGCTCCCCCCCATCAGTGCAGTGTTTTGGGGGGGGGGGGGATCTATAATCCCTTTTTTTGATCTTAACTATGCTAAAAAATAAATAAATAAAAAACTGGGGATATGCAGGACAGTGGGCAGAAAATCTGATCGTTTGATGATGGATGTAAAAAGGAGAGAGGAAGCTGGAAAGCTTTATCCAAGCATGGAGTAACCAGTCAAGGAATCACCTTTCAAGGAGAATCTGTGAATGCTAAGAATGTGTGATCTAGCCAAACTGCTGAGTTATTTTGAATTTCTAGTGTGAAGTCACTGCTCTTGTTGAAAATTAAGTATCTGTTAGCTATTTTACTAAGCTCCCTCTCATCGTTCTCTTATTCCTCTCTGAGAAACCACTGGCTTCCCAGCAGCAATAATGATCGTCTAATAGCTGTGTAGCTTTTGTTGGTATCGCGCGATATCTAAAGGTTAATGCTACTTATCTAGTCGGTCCTACCTTGCTGAATTGCATTTGTGACAACTACCTTTTTAACAAGCTTTGGAATACATAGGTATGGACATGGCATCCTCAAAGTTCCAAGGGTTATGCGCAGAATATTAAGCCATCATGAAAATGTAAGTGATTAAAATATCTAAAAAGGAAAGTTGTTCTTTTCAACTTTTTCTTCGTGCTTTTTTCTTCCCACGTGCAGATATATTGACGTGTGACACTGAAAATACATCAACTTGTGGCATTAATGGCACGTGCATAAAATAAAGGCTCAAGGCAAAGCGTAATTTGCTTTGCACCATGACACAGGTGCCCGCCCTCTCTGCTTCGGAACCTTTTTACAGCCTCTCTGCTTGCTGTGGTCAGCATCGAATCCCCCTCATAAATGCACCTCTAACTGCTGTGCAAAGACAGATTCCACACATGGGCACGGGGGGCAGGATGTGTAAACAGTACCGCGCTGTGGGGCTGTAACTCACGCCTTTCTGCCAAAAGCCCAGGGGATCCCAGGTTTCCTCTCCTGGTGCCCGTGCCCCCTGTTCGTCCTCCATTCCCGCTAGCCTGTCAGCAGACACCTAGGGGACCTCACCAAACGCACAGGCAGCTTTCAGAGCACGCTGCTGTATTTAGCAGGCTGATGTCACATGAAACAGAGCTGACTAGTGGTGCTCAAAGGAAAGTCGCTCTTCTATTGGGGCAAATGGGAAATAAACGGGGTGTTTTGGTGGATTAATGCAATTTACTCTGCTTTGGCTACCTTCTTGTGGTTGCGTGACTATTTTTCACATAACAAAATAAGACAGAATTACCTGTGGACCTCAATAGTACCTTAATTACTCTACGCAGTGGTAGGTGTGTTCAAACCACCAAAACTGTCCTTGCCTCAGTAACATCCCATAGCTTGTTTAGTCTGGAATAATTAAATGTGCTCTCTTTTTTGAGCTCAATAAAATCATGGCTGGTGTTTACATTAAGAAGCTTTCGAGCATTTTGGGTATAGCTTCAACTTAAGTGAACTGGCATGTCTTCAGGTCCAGTGAACAGATGCCTGCTTTTCTGCCAGGCATTGGAAAACATTGAAACATAATATTTTGCAAAACCAACGTTTATTTGTGCCCCCGCCATCCCACCTGCCTGAAATACTGGGTATTTAACCACTGAGGTCTGAGAACTAGTTTATATACCAAGGATGCTGTTGGAACGAGGAAACTGCCAAAATCCTGCATCCTGCTGACGCTGTTGAAAATAAACTTTTTTAATGTAGATCACATATGAAACCCATGAAGTGTTCCGTACTCTGCACTGACTGAACATCTTTATTTCAGAGGTGTCTTCATTTTGGAATATTTTCTCCAACAGTCGGGGCATTCTGCACACGTACATGTGCGCACGCTGCACGTGTGAGAAAGCGTGTGAAACTGCAGTGTACGCACGTGTGTTTGCTCACACGCGGAAGCACACATGGACGCTTTCTTACACTCAATTAAAGCTCGCTCTCATTTCTCATGACCCCTCCCACACTTTGCCTCTTTATAAGTTGATTATAACCCTAAAAGTTGCCTTCAGATGTAAGAACACGTTACCTTCCTGAACTTAACATATGCCGCCCAAGCGAGACAGGAAAAGGGGGCTTCAGAGCCCCTAGCATAATAAGGCTTTTGCAGAAAAGTGCCGTTTCTGATTTTTAACTTCCCCACAGTGAGGCACATTTCAGGAAAATAGACTGAATGTTCATGTAACCTTTGCTCTGTTGATACAAGACCACACTGTTAGGGTCTGATTGTTAGCAGATGGCTCATTGTAGTCTTGTGGTCTTGGGACAAGACAAATGTGGTACACATGCTACGGCAGCCATGCTAGCCAGCACTATTTACAGCGCTACATTTTTTTAGAATGTTTTGAAAACCCCCATTGAGTAAATTTACCTGTGGAACAAGCGCTTCTGCATCTGCAGACCCTACGCGCCTCAGACCGCCAACCTAGAGCACTTTGTTTACATAAACTCATCGTCACTGAGGCAATTCAATTATTATTTTTTTTAATCATCTAATTGTAGACTATGGTGGCGGAAAACCACGTCGTCATCAGTATTATGACATGACATATTAAGCCGTTAATGAACAGTTTTTAATTAAGAAATGAAATTCTACGTATAAATAATACTTTTAAATTGTATTATGCTGCCCGCCGTAGACTGAATTTAAGGCCTTTTATTGCATCTATATGCATTCCTTGCAACATCCTTCTCAGGTTTAAAGGGTAGTATGTAAATTTAATAATATAAATGCATTTTATAAATGTATCCGCAAGTATCTCTGGCTTTGTACTCTATTGTCTACGGGGTCATAGGCCTGAAGGTTGTGGGCCCATAGCGACTCGATAATGTCTTTGATTACCTGCTGCTATCCCCGGAGCCAGACTCTGGCTTCCCTCCACTTGCTGCAGTTTGTCATTTCTCCACGAGCGGCACTGTGCAAGCTAACGGGCGATATGAACGACTGTAGGTACCAGCCAGAGGTGTCAATTTCAGGTCCAGAAAGTAAAAATCCAGACCAGTATTTTGTTTCAACCAACTAGTTGAGCGCTCTGTGACTGTGACTCTTTATGCTCAACTGATTGGTTGAAACAAAATCCTGGTCTGGATTTTTACTTTCTGGACCTGAAATTGATACCTCCAGTGCCAGCAGAAAGGGAGCGGACTATGTATAGCAAAGCTATACGTTTATACTGCTGATAGTGCTGTAGTTCGCCTCCTTCAGTGTCTCCCTATTTTGGTCGTATTGAGCTCTGCGTTTTCTCACGGCCCTGTATTCCCAAAACGGCCGTCTGCGTCCCACTCCTGCTCCACTTCATCGCAGGAGCGGTGACAGCGTTCTGAAATGTGTTTCCCTTTGAATAAATACACGTGCTGCTCCACTGTTAGGAAGGCACTTGAGCTTAGTGCGGAATATTGTGACAGACGTCCCCAATAGCCAGGGAGAATGGATGTGCTTGTGTTTCTTGCCAAAAGAAAAATGAGGTTTCCAGTCAGGCATGTCAAACAGAGGAAAGCATGCCAAAAGACATATTTGTAGTTTAGTTTTGTACATAAATTCTTATGTGTGTTACGTGCAAGCATGAACTTGATTCCTAAAATTGTAACAGGTGATATAATGAATCTCCCTTAAATGTCGTGCTGACAATGGAAAGTGTTGTAATGAACCAAAGCAGCTTTAACAATGAAATAAATTAGCAATGTTAAGAATGGGTGCAGTATTTTTGGCACTTGCTAATACTGAGCCATGGTCCCCCTTTGTTTCAGGACTCTATGATAAGTGCTTCTATGCTTCCAATGACCGGGGCTGGCTGCTGGGAATTAAAGCCGTCAGTGAGCAGGGTAACCGGGATCCTCGCGTCTTCTTCTCCCTCAAGACTGACCGCGCCCACAAGGTCACCTCTATTACCTCCAACACACGCTACCTGCCCCACCAGTCGACGCACCTGGCCGTCACCTATAATGGGCAGCACATGAAGCTGTTTGTGAACGGCGCCCAGGCCGCCGTGAGCCGCGAGCAGTCTGGTGAGGTCTTCAGCCCCCTCACCAGGAAGTGCAAGGTGTTAATGATCGGTGGCAATGCCCTTAACCACAACTACCGCGGCATGGTGGAGCAGCTGTATCTATGGCGACGTGCCCGCTCCCAGCCGGAGATCATGGCGGACATGCGAAGAAGGAGCCGAGACGAGCCGGAAGACATTAGCCAGCTGGTCATCCACGAGAGCTTCATCAACGTCTCTCATAAGTGGCTCACCGTGAAAGATGGCAGCTTCCCACAGGCAGAGTGGGCAGGCCACCCTGGAGTGGAAGATGCACGCGGGTGGCTGGACACGTTGCTGGAGCCACCACCCTGCGGCCAGACGGTCTGCGATAATGTGGATGTGGCAATCAACTATAACAGCTTTTGGACCTTCCGTAAGCCCAAGACAGTGCGCTACCGGGTAGTGAACGTCTACGACAACTCTCATCACAAGCCAACCGTCACAGAGCACCAGATCCACCTGCAACACCAGCACCTGAACGACGCCTTCCGTATGTACAACATCACCTGGGAGCTGACCGTCCACAACGTGTACAACTCCTCGCTGCGACACCGCCTGGTGCTGGCTAACTGTGACATCAGTAAAGTGGGCGACGAGGAGTGCGACCCCGAGTGCAACCACACGCTTACAGGCTTCGATGCTGGCTACTGCAAGAAGCAAAGAGCGAACTGTCCCGACAGAAAACAGGGCAACGACGAGTGCGACCCAGAATGCAACTGGGATAACTTCAGCTACGATCAAGGAGACTGCTGTAACCCCAACATCACTGATGTCACGAAGACGTGCTTTAATCCTGCTTCACCACTACGGTGAGCCCATGCTTCCTTACACATTTATAAGTTATGAGCATTGGGAAAAGCTAAAAGCTTTCTCTTGCTTCATTGGGGATGAAGTGGATTTACAGACACCCCCCCCCCCCCCAAATTCATGCTATCATATGATATCTTTCTTAACCCCATCTCCTGGGACACAGTTTTGGCCTGGATTGTATGCTACGCTATATTTCAATAGTAATATTACCTGTTCTTCCGTAAATAATCTGATAACCAGTTTAGCAAGCACAATGATCAGCTGGCCGGATAGCTGTCCCTAATAGTCTGCTGTCATTGTATTTGTTTATATATTGTTCAGATTTAAATTGATTTTAAATTCTAATTATAATAAATATAATCAATGGATGTTTTTGTTGTGGGAAAATGGCAAAGCAGTAGCCATTATTGACTTAATGATCCCATTACCAATTAGTGTATGTGTGTGTGTGTGTGTGTGTGTATATATATATATATATATATATATATGATTTCTGCACAGCTACATGTAGAACATCAGAACATGTTTTTCAGTTAGCCACATTTATTCATTACATTTAATGCTTGCATGTTTGCATGTTACAATACAGAGGAATTCCTCAGTTGTGCATTTGGAGTGCCTGACCGCTACCTGACACGGGCCACTCCATTGTGAGAAGCGATCCGCTGCAGGGTTACTCGGTCCGTATGTACTCCAGTGCTCCTCAATTGCATTATTACCTATGACATATTCATAGTAGTCAGTGGTTTGTCTGTACAAGGTGGGCCATTCATTCCCTGCCATGTTTCTGAAACGCGCAGCCGAATCCGCCCTTTCGCTGTGGAACAGCTGGAAAAAGGCTTGCAGGATTTGTTGTTCCAGTGCACCATATGCCCCCCTAACGTTCTGAGAAGAGCAGTCAAAGGCCGCTTCTGCAGCTAGCTTGGACTGTTTTTAATTTAATTTCAGTCGCTCAGCATCACTTTACTAAATCTGTGCTTGGGTGAGACCAGTTGTTCAGCTTAAATGTATAAGTGACGTTAAAAGAGCTTGGAAGGAAGTTAGTCTCCTGCAGCATCGCTACTCTGTTAACTCTTTGTGAAACATATATTTGCTATTGGCGTGCTTATGTAGCTCATGCAGACCATTAGCTTGCCATAACCAATGTTAATTTCACACTCGTTCACTGATTTGTTGGTAGATTGGTTACGTATTAATTGATTTGAATTGTAAATTGAGTGGCAGGGCAAGCTTGTTAATGTCTTGGTCTGGATGTGAGGCATGTGATTCCTGGCACCGCGCTCCACCTCTGTGCCTCTGAACTTGCCTTCCTTTGGGTTTCGGGCCAGCGGGTTACATCCTACAGGGTAAATGCGTCACTCTGACCTTCGCTCAAGAGCGATAAGGTTCCCTTGCTCCGAGGCCGAAACAAACTGCTCTCTTGGTAACTGGAAGAGAGGAAAAATAGAGATCTTTTCCTTGGAGATGTCTGAAATATTTTTCCAAATTTTGAGATTTATTTTGTGCTTATAAAAAAGGACTTATAGCGAGTGAGTGCGAATGGAAACCATGTCCCCCCGGACAGCCAAGAGGGGCAGTTGCTGCTTGGGACAGGATTTCCAGCAGCATTACAGAGGGGGAGTCCCTTCAGAGAGTGTTTTTCAGAAAGCAGAACATTCCAGAATATTTGGGGGCTGGGAGGGTCTGTGTGCGCTACGGGAAGATGCCGGAGAGGTGTCCCCTCCCAGCATGTTTCACGTTGGCTAATTATAGCAGAACAGCTTAGGAAAAACACTTTTAGGCACCAGCCATGTACGTATGAGATCTTGTCTTCACATGTAAACCTATTGTCTTTATATTAATGATTATGATTCCATAGAAAAGTTCTTTGTGAAGTAATGGAGCAAGCGCCCCGAATTCTGATCTTTGTAATGGTGTTATGGGAATTTCTGGCTTTAAATTTCTGTCATAATCTTGCTTCCCAGTGTCAATTTTCACCGGTCTGTGGTCGATAATAACAGTTAAATTATGATCCTAATTACAGCAATCTTTGTAACACATTGCAGTAAGCAAAACATTGTTCCCGCTGTGCAGTCTCAATCAGTTATAGAGTCATTATGCCTTCATGAATATGGAGTGGGACATGTCTTAGGAACTTCTGATTGCATCTCAGGACTAGTGCTTTTTCTAGCTGTGCTTGGCAGGACTGTCTGGATGAGTTTGTCAGTGTGATGCCACACTTGAACCTACCTACCATCATGTCATGTCTTTCTGTGTGTAAAAAAAAAAAAAAAAAAAGATCAATGTGCCCCCATCATGCCTAATCCTTTCAATGAAATACATCACTGAAATTAATGAAAAATTAAATAAATATGTATTTGCTCATTTAATTAGTTAATGACCAAAACAAATGTCTTTGATATATATTGATTGAATGCCGGCAATTGGTTGCAAGGCTTAGAAAGCAGTTAGTTGTACACTTTCATTATCGTTTGTGAACTTTTACTTAAAATTAGGGATGCACCAATACTAGTATCGGTTTCAGGTCATTTGAGACAACATTTGAAAACTAAAGATGATAAAAAAGTATGGCGAAATTGTCACCAGCAGCAAGACCACCAAATGTGCGGCAAATGCTACAGTGTAGCAGAGAGAGCGGAAATGCCGGACGATAAAACTGCAGTGTAACAGTGGCTCTTACCCAGGATCGATCGGGCACAATATTGCAATGGTGGCAGGCGGAGAGTGTAATTAACCTTCCAATCCATCATTTTACACATGATCAGTCCCCCCCACCCCCCTTCCCCCTTGGGTGGCTTTCATTAAGTGGGCTGTCCCTTTAAGATAGACTTTGGAATATTACCCTGAATTCGGTGTGATGCAGGAAGTGTCATTTGATGATGTGCGTGGATCCTGTTGGCCCACTGAGTGGTGGCTGAGTGAGGCATCACTGCCGTGGTACAGACATGCTGCTCTGAGACCACCAGAGCTAATGCCTGTGACTCTCTGTGTTAGCACGACTCACTGCTCTGACTGCAACCATCAGGCAACACATGGTCCTGGGGGTTCTGGGGGTTCTGCTTGCCATTATGCCATTTCCTAACAGCCTGTAGCAGCATTTTTATGGCCAGTCCACCTAGTTCAGGACCCTGGAGATTGAGACGGGAACCCAAGACCCTGCTTGTGTCTGGCAGGCTTTGTTAGCTTTCCGTTTGTCACACCAGATTTGTGTCAGCGTTTATTTCTCAGCTTGTATCTTTGGTCTTGTAATGCTTTGTTGACATATAAGCCTGGTATGCATCCCTTAGAATGCCTTTCAGTGAACCCAGGAAGCCTCCATTTATGGCTTTCTTAATGATATTTAAATATGTGACTTTTTAGGGGAATTCTCAAAAAGCAGGTGTGTGTTTTTGGGTTTGTTGTTTTAAATGAGCTGCCAATGCTGATTTTTTTTTTATTGAAGTCAGGGAATCTACAAACTGTGTTGGATTCTGGCCCTCCAGGACTGGAGTTGGGCAGCCCTGATCTAAGTGATCTAGTTGATGAGTTAGAGGCAGTTAGAGGCAGAAACTGACTGAGTGCGGTTGAATTGGTGCTTGCCTACGTGCAACCATGACATTTAATTGCAAACTCCTTCTGCACACTTATGGTAGCCTCCAAAAATGTGGTTAAAAAGACAGTAAGCTTCTGGTTTGCTGATACAGGAGTGGATTAAGGTTGGCTAACTTGCATTCATTTAGTAATGCTGGGAAAGACTGGCCATTTAAATCAATTAATAATCATAAGTATACAAGATTGTTTTAAAGAAGTTCTGATACGCACATACACACTTGTATTCATATCTTTGTGGGGACCTATTCTATGGGAAAATCCCTAATCCCAATAATGACACCCTTAACAACCTACCCAGCCGTAACCTTAACCATAAGTAACCAAATAAAATACAAGACTTTCTGCATTTTCTTTTTTATGTTTTCTTTTTATTGCAGTCACAGATTTTTATAAAATTGAGTAACCCTTTATGGGGACCGAAAAATGGTCTCACAAGGTCAAAATAATGTAGGTATATACATAACCTGCGTGTGTGTGTGTGAGAGAGAATTATCCCAGGTAGAAGCCTTTCATCTGGGAAGCATGGCCCCTCATTGGGTAGCACGGCTGGCTCATGGCTGAGGGTTCTACCACCACCCTGTTCGTGGCATTTGCTTGTTCTCCCCGTGTTGCACAGGTTTCCTCCCACATTCCACAAACGTACAGTTAGACTAACTGGTGGCTTTAAATGGCCTATAGCATATGTGCCCTGTGATGGACACCCCCATTGTACCCCAGCCTTGTGCCCAGTGTTGCCGGGGATTAGCTCGGGGTCCAACATGATGGTAACCAGGATGACCAGGTGGTCATACTGTACAACTGATGGCTGGAAGGTTGGAAGTCTTTAAATTTTGTCATAAGGGTTTAAATATAAGATATTAAATTAATATTTAGACGCACCTTTTATGCATGCTACAGGGTAGATACGTGTACATTGTATGGTGCAGCATGTGGTCACAGTGAATCGCATAACAACTTTATCCTCTAATATCCCAATGAAATGTTTACCCATAGTGTTAAATCATATAGCACTATACATGGAACAATTATGCTGTGTGCTGAAAGTTGGGGTTTTGGTGTCTGTCATTCTGTAGCTAAAGCATTTGGGATTTATAACTCACCATGGCTTGGCTGATTGCATAAATAAGTGATTTATTAGTTTGTGTGTATAGATAAATGATTAGAATTTAAAACTGGCAGATACAGATGAGCTGGTATGCGTGTAGTACGTAGAAGGTAATGGACAAAGGAAAGAAAGAAATTGTCTATCAGTCCAAAAGATAAGCTTTCCAACTACACTTATTTTTGTTTTATTATGGTATGTCTAGAGTGCTTTGCCGAGGGCTGCATAACAAACATTTTACATTCCTTGTTGATTGCGGAATTCTGTATGAACTGTGAACATTATGAGCACGTAACAATGAGTACGTAACAATGAGTACGTAACTATGAGCACGTAACAATGAGTACGTAACTATGAGCACGTAACAATGAGTACAGTGACTTAATGTCGCCGTGACTGTGGAGCTCCCAGCGGTTATGATTAGTCATGAGTGGAGGGTTATTTTTGTTGAGTAGATAAGGGACAGTGACTTTGTCAGAATGGGCCAGTTAAAGAGCAGCTTTGGCCACAGATACATTGAGAATGATATAATAGATTAATGATAAACTTAAGGAAACCCTCACTTGTTTGTTTCGATGCATTTAAATGAACAAAAGCTTAAGTAATAAAAAGATATTTTGAATTTGTATTCAATTTGTATTCAGAATTTATTCATAATTAGGTGAGCTCATTTTCAACATATTACCACACCATGCATGTATTACTTACTGACCTTTTTTCATTAACCAACGTTACAGTGCAATTATAATACCTAAATTCCATTGAACATTGAATTCCAGTGATGTGATCTTCACCTCACAGCACTTCAGGGACTCACACGTTGGTATCATTTGGCCCACCATCTTTTCGTGAGTATCTGCAGCAGAATTAGTTGTTCGGTCAGCATTTGGTTAACGTTGCAGACATGCGGAAGTCTGTTAATGTCGCAGCAGGTGATTTGGAACTGTAATGGTATGGCATATCCCCTGTGGTATTGGTGTTCCCACAAATTTGGCTTTTGAAGCACATATAAAGGGTTTTGTGTCTCTGGGAAATCCTCAGGTAAAAATAGCATCTTAAGAAGGCATAATTGCACAATAACTCAATAAATGTACTGTATTACGTACATATTATTATTCAATTGACTTAACTATAGTCATCCAAGAGAATAATAAAAACTTATCTGAGAAATCTCAATGTCTGTTATGATTAAAGATAAATGCTAGTTGCGGCAAATTATTGCACATTATAATTCTTTTTTTTTTTTCGTTTTCTAGCAGTCGTTAGAGTGATTTATTGCTACACTAGGCTCCAAACCACTAAATGAATTTACTGGTAGACTTGAGCAGTCTACACTTGCACTCAGATGTTGCTGTTAAGAGCACGCTTTCTTCTGCTGGAAAAGCTATGCGAGGAGACTTCTGGCACTCAGACTAAGAGCAGTGGGAACTGAGAAAATGCTCTCATTGTGATCATGTGCAGGTAATATTTTGTGCACCGTTTAGAAGCCTTGGCACTTTGGGTATTTATAAGATTATAATGACAATCAAGAAGCTGTCATGGACCCATCTCCTTCATGTGACAGTCTGCTTTATCCAGTAAAAGTTCAAGCTGATTTGTCAGTATCGACCTGTCAGCAATCCTCCGCTGCACAAATTAGCCTTTCCTTCTTTTCCTGGACTTCCTCAGAGGAGCTTGGCATTTTACAACCTGTAGTCTAAATTTAAGACCCTCTGATTGTAAACCAGGAGATGTTAATGGCTTTACCTAACAGATGATTTGGTATAAAGCGTGCTCTTAACACCTTCGTTTTAAAGGCTTGAGTAAAAAGGCCCAGTAAAACGCCTGTGCAGCCCATAGTGTATGTGACGACATGCAATCTCTGGTGTCCTGACGACATGGGTTTAATGTAGAAGCTGCTGGTGTTTGCGGGGGATTTTCACTTCTAAACAGCTACAATTAAAAAGTCTGTTATATCGCAACTGGTGGGAGAGGATTTGTCTTTCTGGCCCGTCTGACAGAGGCTTTCATCATGGCATCTGTGGGGGACTTGCCCTGTTCTGTCTGCACACCTAGAGCTGCTGCCTTTCACTGTTTGGTCACACTGTCTATTCATGCGTTTGTTTGAGCCAATAAAATGCCTGTGCCTTCTTTCCCTTTAGATCAGAATGGACACAGTTGAGTCAGGATTATGCTCTCATGGGAGGTTCCTGAATAAATGTAATGGCAGATTCCTTCACACCCTAATCCCGGACTCCCATAATCCCTTGGGCTTCGGCATTCTCTACCAGGGGGCAAGCAGCCACTCCAGAGGGCGGGGACCACATTTCTATTACTCCCACGGACAAAATGACAGCTTGAATACAGGACTAGCAAATTTCGGCCTCAGTGTTGCATTTAACCAGTGCATACTTGGGTAACAGCCAGTTGATGACGGAATAGCTAGAGAAAGATGCACGGTGTGCCCCATTAACGACAGCAGAGCAAGTAAATGCCAGCCACACAGAACTGTGGTCAGGAGGAAATGACGTCGTCAGGTACATTTCGTGTCTGTTTTTTTCCTTTTGAGTGATTGTATTGGGTTGCAGGGCTGGATGATATCTGTAGCTGTCTTGGTGTCTGTGTTAGAAAAGTACCCAGGGCTTGTGGCCAGGGTGGTAATGAGTGACTGCTTAGATGGCCACCTTGTTCATGGGGCTGGTGACAGGACTGTCGAGGGGCTGCCAATTTATGGCTTTCTCGGCTGTCTGGCAAGCAGCGTCCAGCCAGCGTGCCACAGCTTCCGCGCACACCGCGGGCAGGACTCCGCGTGCGAGATGATTTTATGAGTTTATGTGAGTAATATATGGGTGTAGATGGATGAAGCCATAATCATACATTTAGCTTGTATTAAATATAAATGCATCAACATGCATTCCTACAAGCTGTGGCGAGTCAGGCAGCAGTGATTTCCGGCGACATCTGCGTTTAGTGGAGTTCTTTTTTTTCCTTCTTTTTGTCTTTTAAGATGATTTAAATCTCTTTTTTGACTCTTTTTGAAAAGATTGGAAAATTCTCTCCCTCTCCCCAGGGACTCATCCCATGTGAAAGTGTAGGCCCAGCACCGGGCCCCGATCCGTGCTCATATAGCGGACCGGCAGCAGGACGTCCTGGGTCGGGGGGGGTAATGCTGTGCTTCCGACACAAGGCCAAACGTGACTGGCACAGACCACCCCTTCAGAGAGGCCATTGGATCTTGCTTCCCCCACAGAATACCGCATAAGCAGGCACCCAGATAAATAGCAGAAATTTAAGACGCACTGTACACTTATGCAGACGCATGCGTATCGCTTTCTGTTTGTCTGTAGCCGTCTTGCTCTTCTCCCCATTAAACTCTGTGACCCTATTTTCCCCTTCTTCATAGCCAAAAAGCCAGCCAAATATTTTCATAGGAAATAATTAAATTCCTGAAATTATTAGGAGGGAAACCTTATATCATGTGTTCTCCATAGGCCCGTCCCTGGAGCGAGCTTCCTGGTTTCCATAAACTGACCTTAGCTGTCCTTTGATAATGCCCCCCTGTGTAACAAGGCCCCCCTGTGTAACAACTTCTCACTTAAAATGCTTTTTGAGAGAGATAAAATTCCACCATCCTTTTTTTGTAAATCCTGCACAAAAATTCTAAACTCTGGGAGTTTGTATCTTTTTGTGCTCTTCATTAGAATTTAATGTGACCCCATCAGATAAATGGGGTACTCCTTGGAACGTTCTTCAGCCTCGCCTATTATTCAGGAGGGGTATGAGATTGCTAATCTGTGGTGACAGTGTCTTTCAAAGAGAATTAATAGCAATGCTTAATAGAAGTGAAATAGTAATTACATATAGGTAATATTTCTTTTACTACTTATGTATGCTATTTATGTATGCTTGTTTGCTAGAATTTGTGGAAAAGATGTATTTGTAATTGCTTTGCGGAGTGTGACTTAGAGCAGGTGAAAATTGTGATGTAGGGATATTCTTAGGGATATGGGTGAGAAATATGCCAAAATGCAACATCCCATCCATAGCTCAGGTAGGTGAATGTGCTCGCCCCGTACATAATCCCAGATTATCTGATCCAGTGTCACACAAACCTCGCAGTCCATTGGTCAACACACAAAAAACAATTCTCAGACTTTTATGTGTGGTTATGTGGGTATATAAAACATATGAACAGTTACTTAATCTGCAATTAATATTCAGGGAAAAAAAATATTCTACATGATTGTGAAAAGATGTTCGGTACTGTGTGCTATGCGTATCTAAGCCATAATGTAACAGCAGTAAGGCCTTCTCTAAGCCATAATGTAACAGCAGTAAGGCCTTATCTAAGCCATAATGTAACAGCAGTAAGGCCTTCTCTAAGCCATAATGTAACAGCAGTAAGGCCTTATCTAAGCCATAATGTAACAGCAGTAAGGCCTTATCTAAGCCATAATGTAACAGCAGTAAGGCCTTCTCTAAGCCATA
>JAODKM010000039.1:17120833-17144793 GCA_026780845.1 Petrocephalus sullivani
TCTAAGCCATAATGTAACAGCAGTAAGGCCTTCTCTAAGCCATAATGTAACAGCAGTAAGGCCTTCTCTAAGCCATAATGTAACAGGCCTTCTCTTATCATTCCTGTGGTGAGATACCTTCTGGCTTCCTGGATCAAAAGTTAACATTTACCTTCAGATTTCAAGGTGATGCACATGTGAACATTCTGGAAGACAGACAGCACTCCGGCTCCATCCATCTACAACTGAGCAGAGTGAGCTGGCAAACAGATGTACCTTCAAAGAGTCAAGTTGCCAGTGTTTGAGGGTGGTGCAGGGGTTATGGGTGTTTTTCATGGTGTCTGTCCTGGGGGTTGGGGCATGTCTTTTATTTTTCTTGTTCCAGCATTGTAAAGGGGGGGGGGGTAAACTATTTGTCTAAGGCTTCCTCTTTCAGTGGAATCCAGGGATAATAGCAAAATTTTTAAAAGTGGCTTTCAATTAAGGTGGTCTGATTGGAGCATACGGACAGTTTGCTTCCCAAACGCTATAAATCCATTGCATCAATAAAAAAATATTTTTCTGTGTGTAATTATATAACATATAACCAAAAGCAAGACACAAAATTGATCTACACACATGACAGCCTTGGAACTTGGACAATATGGGACAGTGGTGGCCTGTTGATTAGGGAAGTACAATTATGATTAAAAGGTTGCTGGTTTCAATCCTAGACCTACAAGGTGCCTAATGTAAGGTTGTTTGTGTGCGAAGTGTCAGCAATGACAATTAATCATTTCAATCTCTTGTATTGGACAATTTTCCCAAAATTGCATTCATGTTGTTGGCTTGTATATGGTATAAATTCATTACATAAATAATAAAACTATTTTTGTGTGAAAATGCGTAAAGTATAACTGTAAACAAGAGGAAGGCTTATCGTCAGTGAACTCCCTATCCTTTTTACGTTTTTACCTCACGGGAGAAACAAGCACTGACTCCCGAATCCTATCAAAAGTACTCATTTGTTTTGTTCAATCCTCACTTAAAAGGATGGGGACTCTCCGCGATGCTGACAGTCACCGGGCGCTGTCATTAGTAGGAATGGCGCGCTGTGATTGGTCGAGCGGAGATAACGGATTCAGCTGAAAATCGGGACTGGCATTTGTTGCGGTTTGCAAAGAAAGTGAATATACAAGGCAGCGAAAGCCTTTTGCATTGATTTGAATATGGAACTTTGAACGGCGATGCCAAACTTCTTGTGGTGCGAACTTCATTTTTTTTTTTTTAATGGCGCTTATCGTGTTTTGGAACCAAACTCTTCGTATGTCTCCCCTAAATTTAACAGGGCAAGATGCTTAGAAATTATTGTTGATCAGTGAATTGGAGGTGTGAAAATCGAGGCCTGTGTGTTACCGTAACGCCTCTTCAGAATCTCATTGTGATGACTGAGTGTGAAGCTGTTTACACTTTTCTTTCCTGTGTTTGCGTTTACCTAGCAGCGTGGTGTATCTGGCTATGCGATTAAGGCATCTGTAGCTTGAAAGGGGCTAATAACTACATATAATTAAGAGTGGAACTATCCCGTTCAAAAGAGGAGGGTGCACACTCACAACAGTTGTAGATTGGGAGGAACTTACAATAAGGCAGGCAGGCACACAGTGTGATGTATCCTGCTGTGGTTTTTCTGTAGCGTTGAGGATCAGTTTGGCTTCTGTTTACCCTGTAAGAGCATCCTCTCTGTTTCAGATTCATACATCTGGCACTTAGCACGCCCAGGACACCAAGGGAACATGGAGACCGACTTTGAAACAGAGTAATTAGTCTGTTGGAGGGTAGATGGTTGCAACAGACCAGATGACATGTTACATTCCTAACTAGACAGGGCCAGTGACCCTTAACCCCGAAGACTTGGCCTCCCAGTGTGGCTCAGATTTCACTCGTAATAAGTCTTTCCTCATGTGATAGGCAGCTCATCTGGCCCCTGCATTTACAGGATGGCACTCTTCCCAAGCAGTAGCAAGACGGGCAGGAAGGCAGCGGCCTGGTTGTTCTTTTTTTTCCTTTCTTATTCACATAACGTAGGCCAGTGAGGCACTCTGCACAGCACTTGAACATGGTCTAAAATCTAAAAATTTGTTTTTGCAATGACCAAAAATGGATTAGAAACCCTCTCTTTAACCATTAAGTGGATCTGTGACATGCCTGTCAGATGGATTTCTGTATTCTTTGCCAGGTTCAGTGGGGTATAGTCTAACAATAAAGCAAACAGACAGACAGACAAACAAACTAACAAGCACTCCCCTGAGGGTAAGGTATTGCATATTGAGTTTATTTAGTTAATGATGCATTGTCGGGTATGTTTATTGTCATACCATCCATATAAAGGTAGACAGTGGCATGACATCATGTCCCCCCACACCCTGACGTGACATATGTGACAAAGGGAGGGGTTCACAATAGTTTTAAAAGTGCAAAACCATAGGACAGTACAAGTCAAGGTGACTGAATTCAAGTCTGTATATGTCTGAATGTATGTAATCAATGCTAATAACACTATAGTAGCATAAATAGTATGACTACATAAATAGATAAGTAGTCTATTATTAACAATTAATAAGGATTATGTGTAAATTGTATTGATCGTAGATTACCCTGCAGGGCTTTTTGTGTTGTAATCTGTGCTCAATTTTGTCACTCCACTAGAGCATTTCTGGATGTCAAAGAGCTCAAAGAGATATTAAATCTGGATGGTTCCACACATCTCAACATCTTCTTTGCCAACTCCTCGGATGAAGACCTGGCTGGGGTTGCCACATGGCCCTGGGATAAAGAAGCCTTAACACATTTAGGTATGTTCTAACGTGCACCATATAATTATAGTTCATGAATTGAGATGATCTGCTGAAGTCATCAAGAGTCTGAAATGCACTTTTTCCTTTTTTTGGACAACAAGGAATATGCTTTCTGTCCTTTTGTAGGTGGCATTGTGCTGAATCCTTCCTTTTATGGCACTTTTGGTCATACTCACACCATGATTCATGAGATTGGCCACAGTCTGGGCCTCTATCACGTCTTCAGAGGGATCTCTGAGGTCGAATCATGTAGTGATGCCTGTTGGGAGACAGAGCCCTCCCTGGAGACAGGTGATCTGTGTGCTGATACCAACCCCACTCCCAAGTACAAACACTGCAGGGACCCTGAGCCCGGAAATGATACCTGCGGCCGCCGTCATTTTACGCGCACCCCCTATAACAACTACATGAGCTATACAGGTGGGTAAGAGAACATCTGAGCTACAAAGGTGTTGTGTTTACTGAACCTTGTTTAACTGAGGGAGCAAGTCTGAGATCAGCTTCTTGATTGAGAAGCTCTACTGTGAAACTGGCAGTGCAGACTGACCATTCCTCTAGCTAGCTATCCATTTTCTGAAACCACGGGCAGGGAACCACTCAGAACGGGGGGGCCAGCCCATCAAGGGCACACTCACTATTCTGGGAGAACCCAGAATACCCATAAGAAACATCCAAACTCCATAGGGAGAACATCCAAACTCCAACTCTCGTCCCAGAGGTGTGAGGCAACAGTGCTAACCACTGCACCACCCTGCTCCCCTCCAGTGCTGCCCCCATATGTAACTGGTGTATGACAGGCAGTGTGGCTGCCTCACTCTGCATCGCAGAAATTAGTGGACATTGAAAGGTCTTGCAGTATTTTTCTTATATTATTATACTTCAACCACTAGCACATCTCGTATAGGTAATCAATATCTCGTTGACTTTTTAAACTAATTTAATTAAACGATTAAGTGATCTGGTGGTGAGATTTAATAAATACATGGAATGGCTGAGGTGCCCCTGAAGAGAGAAGCTGCATTCATCCAGCCATCCAACTAGATATCAGTAACTTTATTAGTTTTTATTATATTACTCATATTTTCTAATGCTAAATTCTGTTTTTTGTTCTCAGTTACTATCCAGGGCCCGGTTTCCCAAAACCTTCTTATCGCAAAGTAGTTCTTAAGTTGTACCTTAACCTCTCTTTTAACGTTATGGAATGATTCCCGAAGCGTTCGTACACGAAGTATATCTTAGGTAAGTCACACGTTCATAAGGTTGGTCCGGACCACTCTTAAGAGTCTTCTTAGCGCGCTAACAGTGTGCCTTATCGGGAAACCGGGCCCAGATAAATAGCTTTAAACATATCTTTTGACTGCCTAAGACTTTTGCACAGTACTGCATCTCTGCTATTAACTTTACGTTAATAAAAATAAAAACCAGCTCAGGAAAGGCTCTCCGTTCAGCATGCTGGTGCTTTTCTCTAAATTCTGTTTTTTGTGTCCCACTCTTCCCTTAATACTTCACTCAGTTGGAACATTTTTACCCAAATCAAACCCTTTAAAAAGAAAGAGCACCGAGGCAGCTGAAAAAATTGCATTGTGTATAATTTATGTTCTGCGTTGCGACGGACTGGCATCCCGTCCAGAGTGCTCCCCTGGCTCGTGCCCTTTGCTGCCTGGGATGGGCTGCCTGTGACCCCGTGCTGGATGAGCGATTACAAGATGGATGTATGGATGGATAGATGGTTGGATAATTTATATTGTGACTGAACTGAATGTGAAAAGGTCACTTCTTGTTTCTTCTGCTGTAGCAGTTTTTCTGTCGCTTACGCGGGTGATCTGAGCAGACCATTATAGACCTTATGTCTAGTCCTACTCCTCTTAGGGACATCATCATGCTGGTGCCTTTCTCTCTCTCTCTTTCTCTCCACCCCTCCTGTAGATGATGACTGCACCGACTCCTTCACGCTGAACCAAGTGGCGAGAATGCACTGCTACCTGGACCTCGTTTACCAGACCTGGCAGCCGAGGAGCAAGCCCCCCCCCGTGCCCATGGTGCCCCGAGTGGTGGGGCAGGAAGACGAGGCGCTCACACTAGAGTGGCTCCCGCCCATCACAGGACACTTCTACGACAGGTGAAAATAAGACACACTGGCCGGGCTGCCCACATCCTTAGGAGCATGGCGTCGCATCAAAGGGCCTAAATGCATGCCATGTTAGCATCTGCAGGTGGTGCGTCTGTGCATTTAAACCTGTAGTGCTGCATAACACTTAGTGTTGACTAGCCTAAGTAATAAAATTATATTACAGTATATCAGATTAATCCTCAGTAATTTAATATAATTTAAAAGATCACGTGTAAATAAGGTAAAGAATTCCATGTTTGTTCAGCATATGTAATTGAATGATAATTTAAGATAATTTAAACATTTCATATTTTTTTAAATTACATCAGGTATTTGTTCTTAAATTTTTGTCTTAAATGTAAAAAATACAGGAAGTGGGCAAAATCATGGAAATATCAAACAATATATTAATATCGAGGACCCAGTGAGAAGTAGGGAAGGAGTCTTTGGGCTTCAGAACAGCTACTGTCCCTCTTGGACTTGTACAGTAAAACGACTTTGTATCCCTTTGCCATGTGACCATGTAAGGAAATCATCAGGCCTAATGTCCTCCTTGAGATGACATGCCCACGCCGACATGCACTGTGGGCTGCAGGCTGTCGCCGAATGTGAACCTGTCCAGAAGCAGGAAAAGTGTGAAAGATGATCCGTCAGACACTATTACTTTCTTTTACACTGCTCAGGCATCCAGGTTACACATTCTTTTACATTGTCCTTACATGCTAGCATTTTCCACTGCGTGTAAATTCTCATTTTTTAAATGAAATTCTTATTTTTTGAAGCTCACCATGTACAACTTTTGTTGAGACTGGGTCACAAAGGTGCCGATTCAGGTCTTTGGTCATGCACTTTTTTTTATGCACTTTTGTTTTGCTAACTATTACCGTTAAACGTCTGTCTGTCCTTTTCAGTGAGCTTTGACTTACAACCAGTGTTTTTCACCAGTGCAGTTTGTCTGTTTGGTATTTCTTGTTGTAATTTTTAAGAATGCTGCCCATGACACATTATTATTATTATTATTATCTTTAATAACTTATTAGTTGTTGTAACCAATACAATTTCGCACTGACTGTCTGGCCTCTTCCTGCTTTGAAAACTCACATGTGGAAGTACAGATTCTCAGACCTTTTAAATAACTGGTGCAGGGGTGCCATTAGAAATCTTGGACCCCATGAAAGCACATAATAAGAAATAAAACAACCAAAGAAATGAGGGTCTGCGTTTGACTGTGGTCAAATTTGCACTCAAATAGCACTTATGTAAGTTAGAAGTCTAGAGGCTGTACTGACTTGGACTTTGATTGGTTTCGTGTCTAAGTTGGTACCTGTGGCTGTCTGTTGGTTTCCTAGAGAAGTGGGATCAGTATGTGACAAATGCACAGAAGGGCGGGTCCTCATGCAGTACGCCTCCAACTCCTCATCACCCCGCCCCTGCGCTCCCTCAGGACACTGGAGCCCCCGGGAGGCTGAAGGTACCACCAGCTTTCATTCCTAACCCTCAGCCCTCCCGCTTAGCGACATAGGCCGCCAGAGTCACCGTGAACATTATGCATCGATAATCTGATGGTAAATGCATGCAAATGATGTCAGCAAAACATCCTAACACTAGGATTAGTGGAACTGGTTGTTTCCTTAACAAATGTAAGGGTAGATATTGGAACGCTGCTCGGGATGTGTATTTCGGCTTATAAATAATGAAGCGCTTTGCACGCACCTGTCAGGCACCTACATGTACTGCTGCTATGGTCTGTCCTCCAGTCCCACAACTTCAAAGAAAGAGTGGGGCCTTCAAGACATCTGCACTGATTGAGGTGTGGTCTGCTGCCAGTCTGGGAATTCAGTTTAAATGTAACGGTCTGTAAAATAAAACTTGGTCTGACCTCCAGAGGAATGGAAGCAGGCAGGTTAATGTTCAGGGACAGAACCTCATAGCCCACTAGGTCCCAGGCAGAGTCTTATTCTGAGCCCATGACTTGGATTGTTTCCTTAAAGTTTCCAATTGCATAAATGGGCAACGTTCTAAGCTGCTTTGGATGTTTTGGAAAAAAACATTTTATGTTCCACTCCTCACTATGAACATTGTGCTACTCCTGATACTGATTATACTACATATTTAATAATTATTAATGCTCTTGAAATGTATTCATCATTTTAATAATGAGTAATGATACATTTATTATATATATTTCCTATATACATAACTAGCATAAATGTACATGGTTATTCATATTTGTGCCAGCTTGCTCAGGTTTTTGCACAAAACAATAATGCCAATTTGTATTATATTAAAAAAAGCAGGCATCTGTATAGGCAACCCTGTCAGGGACCTGTGAACCGCCATCTTTGTTTTTAATAATGAAGTTATAAGCAAATGGGAATCAGAGGCATTCTTTATGCAAATTCGTCTTGTACTCTGATTTACTGCTTCTGAAGATAACTGCAGGGCTAAACATACTGCAGTGCTGATGGGAAAGGCTGAAGACATCAGGCGGCAAATCCGGGAGTCATAGACATTTGGCAGGAACATTTGCACGGTACTGCTACTGTTCCTTATTTGAACTTTCAAATAAACTTGTTAAATACTTTACTGTCCTTTCATTCTGAATTTGCACAATGTTACACGGAAAGCAGTTTTAAGAAATAAAAACAATTTGTAGATTTATTCTGGGTAGTTTAAGTAGTAATAATTTATTGATACATGCTGAGAGAGGAGATATCCAGGAGTGGACTATTGCCATATTTTGGAAAGTGGAGAACTTTAGTCATACAATCTCCGTAAACTTTTATTCTCTCATGTATTTATTTTAAGAGAGACCGTAAATATAGAATGAAATGAAGTCCATGGAGCTTTGTACACATATACTGGGAAAAGGGGCGTGTTCTTATTTCCCCGTTTCGCCTTGACTCATGTTTTCCCCTCACTATCTTCTGGAATGTTCTATTTTTTGACTTTGGCGTCCAGCTGTCAAAGAATTTAAATCTTATCATCCCTTGGTTTTGCACGTCTTCACTATCAGGTGATCGATTGCTGTCCTTATAACATCTGCACACAGAAGGATGGTGTAAATGTGATGCTGCAGTGCTTCACTAGTGAGCAGCCCGTGCGTGACTCACGTACATTTCCTTATCAGTCTAGTGGCCGTCCTTCTTCATTAACTTGTCCTTTCCTTAGCTTATTAATGGGCTCCTGAGGGACGAGCGCACAGACAGCACTCCAGCAAGCTGATGGCTAGCATCCGTAACCTTGCTGCCTCAGCGGTGTGACTAACATTCAGCGGCAGAGGCATGCCTGGGCTTGTAAACCCACTCTGTTTCCCCCTTTGAAGATATTCCTGTCAAAAGCCGCTTTGCTCCCCTTTCAACTGTTTACATCATCTGATGCAAACCTGCCAGAGATACCTCACAGCTGCTGTAATTTCTGTTATTTTTAGCTCCACTTTTATTTGAGTTTTTTCTTCTTCTTTTTTTATGACAATCGCGTGCCCCCTAAAACAGAGACACTTCCACAGAGGGATTCCTGTAGAGGCCGGGCACTCATGCTGCGTGCCTTTGCTACATGCGACTCCTCTGGCATCTCTAATCACCCTAGAGTTTTGTGGTTTGTTCTACTCACACAATGGGTCTGTCAGAAATATCAGTGGCATCAAATATAGCCTTCGGTAACCCTGTAGCATTTCACAGGGAGCCCCAGACGGCTGGAGCGCGGCCGACCAAAAAAAGACAAAAAACGCGTGCGTGGAAGGAGCCTGCTATGCAAATTGCCCTGCGGTTAGTGACATTCATGTGAAACATCCCACAGTTGATTGAAATCAGGAGGCGAAAAGGAGAATGGACGTGAGAGGGGAAACCAGGAATGTGTGGAATGAGCATCCTTTTAGCAGACCAAGGCATCCTTACCTCATTAGTTTACTTTGCTGGTCCAGCTCTGCAGGCTATGGTGCGGTTGGTCCGTCTGCCCAGCGCCCTGCGCTTGGAGCCAGGCCACTATATTCTGGTTTATAACAGCATCTCAGTCCCAGTGCTGGGGGCACAGCTGTTCTGAGTTCAGCAGACATCCCATCGCATTAGCTGCACACTGATCTCTATCACACCCAAGTTGACGTCATGGCACCTTCTCCTTTTGTTGCCTGGTTTGTCACTAAAGCTGCTATGTAATGGTAATGAGGAATGCGCAAGTGCTGCCTATTGATATCTACCTGAAGACAGTGTTAAGCTGCTGTTTAAGACGTTGACACATCCCCTTGGCGACAATGAGCCACGCCAGTCATATACCGTTAGTGATGTCACACACTGTCATTATGTGTTATCTGCATTGAACGGTTTGCCGTCTTGGGTTTGGCAGCTTTCCATGATTTCCACTATTGATTGGCCGAGAGCCAGTTATAGGCAGTGTCTGTTCTTCATCAATGTCATTTTTCAGATAGGCCACAAATGCATTATGCTGCATTATTATAATTATTCTTGCAAAGCTTTCATGCTCTGAACAAAACTGGAGCCAGGCTGTGTCTTTGTATGTATATTAAATTATGCTTGGAATGAAAAGTTCAATGTGGTCCTAAAAACCATAAAAAAATCCAAATGTTAGAAATGTTAATCTGTGAGTGACAGTGATTTAAGCAGGAGATTAACAGTGGTGA
This sequence comes from Petrocephalus sullivani, assembly GCA_026780845.1. Taxonomy (NCBI): domain Eukaryota; kingdom Metazoa; phylum Chordata; class Actinopteri; order Osteoglossiformes; family Mormyridae; genus Petrocephalus; species Petrocephalus sullivani. The sequence continues at coordinate 17,130,393 of JAODKM010000039.1, forward strand.
TTCTGAAAGTTGTCTTAAAGAGGTATGTTCCAGATTCCAAGATCTTTTATATTCATCATGCCTGCACTGTCAACAGGTGGCAAAGGAATTTCGTTAAGAGATTTTTCATATTGAAGTGATCACTGAGCAGATGGATGAAGCTGTACATTTTTCAATATGAGGTGAACAGTCAATACTGTGTCCTCCTCACCCGGGCCATTCTCCTCATGCCACTTGCTTGCCTGGTCACTTTGAATTGTTTTTGGCTGCATGTGAATTGGAGAGGGCTAGGTGACAGGGCGAGAGAACAGGGAGAGAACTCTTCTGTGCTCCGGTTCTAGAATTGTGGAACATCTGGGGTTTGTCAACAGTCACAAAGATGCACCTGTACTCACAGCTCAAGTAGTCTAACAGAGATGGATCTGGGATGCTCCTCAGAAGCCAAGTGAACACATTACCAATGTTACAGACAGTTCTGGAATATGCCGAAATAAAACGAGGTGTGAAATGTACATGGAAACAAATAAGGCCAACATATATTTAGATGTCCAGGGTCTTGTTTGGGTGATGCCCTCTCATTCTCCGCATATAATATTCTACATTCCATTCACACGGTAGGTATTAGGATGTTACGGTGTAGCCATGAGAATAAGTGGATTATGGCTGTGGACTTGAAATGGAGAATCGGGGTGCTGTACTACCCACTGGGAACCCGGCTAGTGGCACGCAGGGAAGAGGCCCCTAACCATGTAGGCTTTCAGTATTTTGGACTCAGTTTCCTTACCGAAAACATGTCAGTTTAAATGCAAGGATACAGCTATATTCACATTTTTGTACGTTTTACTGTTTTTATAGCTCTCGACATTCCTGACACTATTTGGGAACTGGGATTTTTGGTGATTCCAGTGAGTCACCAGGCTCAGGTCAAGCCTGCCTGGGGAGTTCGGAAATCAGGGGAAAGTGGCCGCTGCTTGTGTGTTTATTTCCACATAAGGAAAAACAGAATACGATAATAAATTTCAAGAAGTCTTAAGGAGGTGGCAAAGCACTTGTTCCTTAGGTTTGTAGCCACTTTGAGTCCACTGCTTTGAGACCAGATTTTGGCTGCAGATTTTGACAGGAGAATTGCGATTGAACAGCACCTATATTAATAATTAGTCACATGGATTACATATTCCACACATCAACTATTGGTTTGCCCATTATTTGTAAAAATGTCAATAATTTTTACTACCACAGACCCGAATACACTTTTAAAACCATTTTAAAAAGTATAGAATAGATTTGTCATATTATCTTCCAGTTATGAAGCAGAGAAGATTAAAATTTTAATTACACAGCACTAATTAATTGCACTACTTGCCTATTATCTTAAAAATATGATTTAATGTAATCCAGTATTCTATGAATAACTTACGAAATTATAACCTTATTTGTGTGTGTGTGTGTGTGTGTGTGTGTGTTGGTTTTGTAAATCTCCAGAAAATGGGTAAACTTTCCAAAATGCAGTATAAGTACCCTGGGATGTCTTACAAAGTTGTAAAGTTATGCACATGCACTTACGGAGTCGTTTTAAAAGGTTAGTATTGATTTAGGCCATTGTAATACTTTTTAATCACTGCAAGCCTATGATTTTTAACCTTTTTGTTGACTTATCATGTGCTCAGTTATATGAACTTAACAACAAAATAATTTATTTCCCGTAATCTAGCTATGGGTTCTCATTTTTTTGATTAAAGATACAGTATATATTGTATTTATACATTTAATCCATTTACTCCACGTATGACAAGACATACAGCAAATATGGGTATAGTACGATTGTTCTTAAGAACAGACAGTGAGAGGCGCACAGTTGTGATGCATCACTGGTACTGTGAGACTACTTCTGCTAGTCTCACTGTGGAAGCCAAAACTGCATTCTATACCATTGCGAGAATGCTTTTCATTATGTTCAAGTACACACAAGCTCCTCTGCCAGAGTACGGCTTATAGTTTAGGAAAATCTGTATGAAAGCGAAGTCCCACTGCAGGAAGCAGGAATGGAATCTGGCATGTTGTAGAGCCCGTGTGAGTGGGGTCCTGCACGCATTGACAGGAACGGAGCGACACGGATACTGTCAGGTCACACTGCTCCTTGGGCTGCGTGCTGAAGACCATTGCTGCTTTCTTCTAGGAAAAACCATAAGTGGCACTCCCCACCCATAGATCTGATTATTTTCTTCATATTTCACAATGAGTAGCAACCATAATAACTTAAACGTATGTATACTCTCTCAGAAAAAAGGGTACCAGTTTGTAACCTTGCTTGTCACTGGGGCTGAACTCTCAAGGGTCTGCCAACGGTACCCTACCAATTGTGCCCTATTAATGGTGGTACATTATTGTTTTTTGTATCCTGGGGATGTTCCTCAAACATCCCCAAGGTACAAACAACATTAATGTACCCCCAATCGTACAAAAATGTTCCTCAAAGTCCATTTCTGTACCTTAAAAAGCACAAATACCTACAACTAGGGTGCAATTGACAGCCAGTCTCAGTGACAAGCAAAGGTACAAATTGCTACCCTTATTTCTGAGAGTGTAGGGGTACTGCTTTAATTTCAATATTCCTTATAGTCAGCAAGAAAAGTTTATCAGGTTTTCTTTTTTCTGAATACTGAAGCAAGGTGCAGACCAGACGTACTCAGTGATCTGATGTCGACATCTTCCAGCTAATCCCCGTAGATAGAAAGCTAATTGAAAGCTAATTGATGACTGTCCATGGCATGACAAGAGAAAGCATGCCCCCACCCTCACAGCTGAGGTCACCGCTTCAATCCATTGAAAAGGCACAACCTGCTTTGTGGCACCATACTGGCCCACACAGAGCCCTCCATACACACCATGTGTGTTGGTCGGTTGGCTAGCAGTGAAATAAGTGCCTGTGTCCCCAGCCGTATAGGTGCTATTGATATCTGACTGGAAAGTTATCGACTAGCATTTATATTCTGGTAGTAGGGTTTAAATTGTAGCAGCCTGTACCCCAGCCAGCATGGTGTAATTGTTTACCAAGTCTGTTGTTACGTCTTACGTCACTGCTGAGCTCATTGAAAGAGCAGTTCCTGCATGTCTAGGCATATCCTGCGTCCGTCTCCTCTTTCCTTGGCTCTGGTACCTGTAACGACCCAGTTTCTTGGGTTCACCGCTGTTTGTGTCCTGATTTCCATCCTGGGGTTTTCCAGCAGACTTGCAGATAATGTTCATTTTTCAACTGGCAGCAATTAAGCTGGATTTCGTCCAGAAGCTTCTCTATACTTTTCCTAGAAAAACGTTTCCTAGACATGAGAAACTCCAGTGGGGTTAGCTAATTGAGTGGAAAAACAAGGCTTGGATTTGCTTTAGCAAGTTAAATTGTCCTGCTTCTTTGAAACTCCTGCTGTCTAAGAAGTTGTGAGAAAGTCAGAGAAGACATGCAAGTTTTGTGCTTTAATTAGTTATTTTAATGCATTTGTTCAAAGTTAATTTGAAGTGAAATAAAAATGATTCTGCAGTTCCAGGCACTACAGTGATGGACATGAACATGGTTTTAATTCAGTAGAGCGCTTAGAATCTGCTTGACAACTGACATTTACAAAGAAATACACATTCTTAATTTCTTTCAGCAAATTGAAATGCAATGCAGTGAAAGACATTTCTGAATAAGTATTTTTACAGTCCAATGGTACAGAGCTGATTGTAATCAGTTGCGCAACGACACTCCATCCTAATTTAGGATATTACAATGTGAATAACTCAATTTAATCAAGAACATATTTGTTGCAACCGGAAAAAAAAAAACATTAAAGGTCATCTAATTATAAAATGAGAACCTTGCAAGAGGAAACTGCCTAAAAAAGAGATTGTAGCCATGACACCATCTTAGAGTACGGAGCTCGCACCCTAGCATCCTCGCTTTATGCATGCCACTGTGCCTCAGGCTGTACATGCATGGCATTCGTGCCTCTTCTAAGAGGACATTGAATATCACACCTAAGGAATGGGCTGACAGACCCTTTGAGTAGCTCAATCATTTTAATGGTTACCTCTGGTCTGGCCGGCACACTAACGGGAATAAATGTGTTGATATTATGTAGCTGGGAGCATGAATTCCGAGCGCTATTGATTAAACATTGAATTCTTCTGTGCAGACCAGCAATGAGGTTAGCAAATGTGATTGCGGTTGCCAGTTCGGAGTTATACAAGAGGAAAAGGGGGGTACGTAGAATCGACTAAGCCCTGGCCCCTCAAACCACTTGATGAATGTTAAGTGCGTCACTCTGAATAATAAGAGTTGCTGCCCACACCAAATATGGCATCGCTGCATGTTTAAAGTCTAATTGTGCCTCTGAAGTGTAAGCATTGTGACGGGCCCTTGGAAGGTTTAATACATGCCAAATATGCTCCAGCTTTTACAATGCATGCGTGTAGCAGACCGTTCTGCAGACGATCCGTACTGAAGGCTGTATGCAGGCTATATGGACAGTGGGGTGGAAGCAGAGCGTGTAGACGGTGGGACTAGGAAAGGGCCCTCTTCATGTGGAACAATAAGGACACTTTTTAAACATTCCTCAAAAGCCCAAGTGTGTATCTCACACTTGGTAACAGATCTCCCGGTGGCCTGGGGCCTCTCTACGGGGTTCGGCCCTCTCCGGCTGCCTAGCTTGCTCCTTTGCCCCTTACCCCTTCTGCTGCCTCCCTCGCTGACCTCAGCTTCAAAAAGAATAACTTGGACCAGTGACTAAATTAAGAAAATTACCAAATTACCTTTTGGGGGAGACTTATAAGAACACTAGTTACTATGCAGCAGAATTCAAATATTTTGTTCTTAAATAACTTTGCTTTGTGATTCAACACAGTACAGTACAGACAGTCTTACCAGTTTGTTTCAAAATGGTCACCATTTCAGGCAGGTATTTCTGTTGATCAGAGTAGGAAGTAAGAGTTAATTTAGGAAATAATTGGATTAGGAGCGCAAAACATTTGCTTAGGAATTGATATGAACAAAAGTAAGGAATGACATTAAGCAATTGTGTGTATATGTATATGTACAATTGAATATTGCGTATCGAAACTGGTAATGGAATAAACTAAATTGCATTCTTAAATCCATAGTAACAGTAAGGATAACGTAGAGATAGAGGAGTATCATTTTAAGCTAAATATCACGGTTAGTTCCCTTCTAACTTACATCTTGTTAGTTATCGTTTTGTTATTCTGGTTTGTGTAGTAGTCATGTCTTTCATAAAATAGGGATAACCTGCTAACCTGGGACACACACATGGTTCTCTTACTAGTGATCTTGCTGCACAATTCTTGCTTTGTATGTTTTGAACCAGCAAGCCACCGTAATGAACCGGCAAAGCACATGGTGGATTCCCGGCAGCGTGTGCGTCTGCCTCGAGGGCGTGGGCTGAGGGTTTGTAAGCATGCACTGGGCCCATTATGATGGGCCTTTGCTCTTCGTGCACTCTGTTCAGCTGTGTGCCCTGTGCCTTTCAGGGTCGAGCTCTGCTGGGTCGTGTTGATGGGTCGTGTGCTGTGTTGTGTCTCTGCTAAGGCCCACCAGACGTGGAGCAAGCGTGCGAGGCGAGCGTGCGCACCTGGAGTCCGAATTCTGGGATGGATTCCAGCAGCGTGGGCTCCCCCCCGTGCCCCCTGCAGGGCTGCATGCTGCAGCTGGAGTTCCATCACCCTGTGGTGCCCGACTCCCTCACAGTATGGGTGACCTTCTTCTCACCTGAGGAGACACAGCTGCCAGCCATTCATAACATCATGCTCCTGACTGTCGGTGGTAACAACATCTCCCTGGGTCCGTGGGACGTCTTCTGCGACACACCGCTCACCATCAAGCTGTCGGTGCAGGAGGAAGTGTATGGCGTGCAGTTCTTCACTATGGAACAGCACCTGGAGATCGACGCCACGCTGCTGTCCTCTAAAGCCGACTGCCCGCTGTGCCAGGGCTGTCAGCCGCTGCGGTACCGTTTGCTGCGCCGGCCGCCCTTCTCTCACGCCTCGCTGGGAGTTCTGGTGTCAGACCCCAGCCGCAGATATGTGGACAGGTAAGCTTGTCTTTCTGATGGTGCATCACTGCATTACATCACCTAAAATCCTTCAGGTTCTCCTCCTTGAAGTCTTATTGGTGCGGCATTTCTTGACATCGGGTCCTCTTCTCTGCAGATTCCGAACAGGAGGATTACTCTTTTCATTCATCTTATTTTGCAATTTTAGCGATTTGGAAGATTGATTCAGATAGACCAGTGTTTCCCAATCTGGTCTATAGTTTTATAAAAATATGTGACTGCAAACAAAAGGCTAAAAAGGCCAAAAATAGCTAAAATTTTGTTTGGTTACTTATGATTATAGTTGGGGCCGGGTAGGGGTTAAGGGTGTCTTTGGTGGGATTAGGGTTATGCCCATAGAAAGTAATGGACGGTCCCCAGAAATATATGGATATAAACGTGTGTGTGTGGAATTTGCATGTTTTCCCTGTTCCCAGTTTTCCTGACGTGACACGTACAAGTGTGATAGTGCTTCACCCTGAATATAAACACAATATTTTATCTTGAAAAAGAAGACAGATGAGCATTTGCCTGTGTTTTCATTATTCATTGCCTTTTTCATAACTTCAGCTATGGTTAATTAATCTAGATCATTGCTAGTTATGTTTACAATTGGACAGTGTTGTGAGGGGGGGCAGCTTTTGACACTAATTGGCATTAGTTTGCCAGTATACACTATCATTTTTAAAGGCTGTCATTTTGCTGTAGAGTCATTTTGTTTTGTTTGGCACTGTACCGTGTGTCCCCCCCAAGCCAGCCGGAAGCTGGACAACAGGGCTTGGAAATACGACCTTAGTTCTTCTGTGGAGCAGAGACCTTAGATTTACCGCAGCTAGAGTGGTGCATCACCACCTGCACAAAAGCTCACGGCGGGTGTAAGAATCATATTAAATGGCATGAAAAACAGTGCAGGAATTGCAATATGGTCTATTAAAACTGCTTATTATCTTTCAGCACTATGTAAAGCAAGAGTCTAATGCTCCAAATCCAGTCTGAAGTTTTACATACACTTTTGACGTTGTCGAGTTCATGCTCTGATGATCAAACAGTATTACAAAACATAGACACGTCAGCCTAGCCTAAGGTAGTACTTTGGCACATTTTAGACCTTTGGAATATATTTCACTATTTATACTTCACGATTTTATCAAACTAATATACCTGTCTTATGAGAGGGGTATCTGCACTGTTATTATCCCTTACATAACAGTTTGCTAAATCTGCCAAAAGTAGATGAGGTCAGAAAGAGAGCTCTGTCTTTAGCCTGAGTATGTGTCTTCAGCATTTGTAAGCTGTTTTCGAATAGGTGGAACGATTGCCTTTTATGGAATATTTCTGTGTTCTGCCATGCGACTTCCTGCCATTCTGTTTATTACTGACATAAGACTCGACCTTTGCGGTTGGGATTGAGGTTAGCCTCTAGGTTTAGCTAAAGTTTTGTGCGTCTCATTGTTTAATACCAAAAGTGTAGTTTTATGAAACACTCTTGTAGAGAAGTTACTGCTGAAAAAGCAAGGATGTGAGAATAAGTTGAGGCATAGCCGAAAATTTGCATTACAAAATGCACATGAGAGCCCTTAGGTTCAGATGCAACATTTCTTGAAAGATCACCCTTTAAAATGAAAGCAGAGCAACTAGTGAGTCATGCATATTTGCGTATTCCCGGTTCAGCAGAGGAGGTATTTTCGGGGGGGAGGAAGGAGGTGATCCAGGAATTGGGATATGTATTTCAGGAGGTACAGAGCAGGGGCACATGATAAGTGGAGCAGGAGATGCTGACCGTGCTGGAGGAGGTCAGAGGACAGGTTGGCCTGCTTCTGGGTAATCAGATCTACCATCTCACTGCTTTCCCCATCTTCTCTCATTTCAAAACCATACTTTACTGGGAGGATACAGACTCCTCAAGCCCTCTGACAGCAGCATTATTTTATTTTTACTTTTTTGCCTGCCTGTTAGATTCTGTTTTGTTTTATTATTTTTAAAAGACAAGTCAGTGGTTGGACCTTGGAAGGCAGAGAGGAGATGCATGATAAACTTCCCAGACAAGTGTGAAAAATGCTCACTTTAAGTTGCTGGGGTTTGTGTTGGAACAGTAATTGTTTTAGACCCCTACAAAGCAGTCTGGACAATTGCCATTTTGCAATCCTTCATTGGACTGTGACAGCCAAAGGGCAGGGGAGCGGAGGTCCAACTTAAAAAGTTATAGTGTGGTAAGGCATCGATCATTTTCCACTGGCAGACCCACGTCATCTCAGCAGGGCGTAACTCAAGGCTTTAAGAAGGGTGGCGAGGCCTTGTTATTGCTGCCCTTCATAGTGCTGCTCACCATAGTGCTGCCATTAAGCTCTGGGTAGCTTCCCATTTCCCTCAGTCAGTCTGTTTCCCTCAGTCAGCCTGTTTCCCTCAGTCAGTCTGTTTCCCTCATTCAGGCTGTTTCCCTCAGTCAGTCTGTTTCCCTCAGTCAGGCTGTTTCCCTCAGTCAGCCTGTTTCCCTCATTCAGGCTGTTTCCCTCATTCAGGCTGTTTCCCTCAGTCAGGCTGTTTCCCTCAGTCAGTCTGTTTCCCTCGGTCAGTCTGTTTCCCTCGGTCAGTCTGTTTCCCTCGGTCAGGCTGTTTCCCTCATTCAGCCTGTTTCCCTCAGTCAGCCTGTTTCCCTCAGTCAGCCCACTTCCCTCAGTCAGCCTGTTTCCATCAGTCAGCCATGCTTCCAGGCTGGCTTGCTTCCACTTAACTCCACCTGCTCTTGATCAGACCCCAAACTGAGCTTGTCTGAGCTTAATATGCTGTTTTGCTTGGGGTGTTATTAGGAAAAGTAATGCTCACTTTACTCTGCCTAAAGACTTTTATGATCACCTCCAACAAAATATTTTCTGGTTGTAAAAAACTGCTTCTGAACAATTTTGCCCTCAGTAAATTAAAATTTACCTGCCAATTAGCTATACCTCATCGTTCTTGTACATTAAACATGATTATTTACTGACTAATACCGGTCACAGAATTGTACCATGCATGGCACATTTTGGCATCTTGTCAGGTGTCTGTAGTTTTTGCGCAACCTCTAGCTTTTAGCCATTTTTGGCATTAGTGTCTTTGCGGGATAAGCTGAGCTCTGTGTTGCCTCCTTTGGAGGAACATGCCAGCGCAGTCTGTCCGTGTAGTCCAAACAGGTCCCATTCCAGGCAGACTTTCGATGTCCTGCCCCTAGTCACCCAGTCTGTGTTTTCTCATTTTTTATCATTAGTGTTTTCCACCATCATCTGTCAGAGTGACTGTCTTCTTAGGTCTGAAACGCGTTTGCCTTCCCTCTGTTTGGCGCAGGGTTTTCTTTGTGTCAGTATGAGTTATGCAATGTTGTCTCTTTTGATCGTATATAGATTTCTGTAATAGTGTGCTGTTCTCAGGGTGCTTATATCTGGTGTATCTGAGCAGTTGAGTTTTGCTGCTCTTTTTACGAATCTTTTTTGTATGTTAGTTAAAGTGGGTATTGGTGTTTTGCATTGTTAGCTGTGTTCCTTTGAACTCGTTCATTTATCCTGCAGAACCCAGCAGGGTTTCAATTGGGGTATTGTCTTATTTTTAAAAAAAATTAAACATTTCTGTGAGAACACATATAAACAAGCTTAATGACTGATTTAACTGCATAGTACATGTCATTTTACAGCATCATTTTTTTTTAAGTTTCTTAATATAGTTGTTATTATATGTATTATATGTATATTACCGTGTACCTTTCTAAACTTTATTTTTGAATATTGAATCTTTGCACAGTTTGTATCACTTGAGATATCACTTGTATCACTTTGAGAAAGTTAATCAATTTTAAGCAAATATTACAGTGTCACATTCTGAACTGTGATCAGGACTGGTGTACTAAATTGTTAATAGGATCTGTGTTTTTATGTCAAATTGAATACATTGTGATTGGAAAATGATAAATAGCACCTTTTCGAGATTAACACTTGCACAGATGCTTTCGTAATTATCAGGGTCAAATTTATCTCCACTCTTAAATATTGGGGTTATTAGTCCTCATTTCCTGATGTCAAGGAAGAATCCCAGATATTGGAAAATATTCCAGAATTATTTTTCCCTAGATTCCGGCTACTGTATTTTGGTACCGTTTATGAGACCCTGTCTTAGTTGGACAGCCGATGGATTTAACTTTGCTGCCTCTTAATTATTAGCAGTGTCAGGGGAATAATCCTGTCCTCAAATGTATCACCTTTCAAAGCTTTGTAAATGACTTGCAACTTGTTGGCTTTTCACACACATGAGCATACACTCATAGCAGAACGTATGAATTACTTCCTTCAGGGGTTTTTTTCCACACATATCATCTGTCCTTGCTCTTTTCTGTTTTTTTTTTTCAACCCTTATACTTTCTTTTAATTAACCTTTTAGTTTCCACATTGTTCTAGCTATCTTTCAGTGTATCTTTCCATGTCTCCATTCTTGATTATCCGCTTTTGAGTAAAAAAAAAAAAAATAATAAGCAGGTATGTGAGAGTGGGGTCTTCATACCATAGCATCAGGCTACTGAATCTAGGTTAAAAAGTTCTGGCTTGAATGATGGACAGTGCTGGAGTTCGTAGCTGGGCTGCCTACCTCCATGAGCTGTTCCATTGGGAACACTTTTCCACAAATGATCCTGGATTTCCCAGGGACCCCTTTTCAGAGCACAAATTGGAGTCTGAGATTCAGGAAACTCATTAATTCAAAACGTGCAGGAGTACTTGGAGTTACCTTGTGGGAGTCCTTTCAGACATTCCCCGCTCCTTTCCCCTTCCTGTTTCTTTTCATTGGCGGTGACCCCTTTGTGATCTGTGTCAGGCAAAAGCCAGCCTGACCCACCATCTCGCCCATCCTCCCAGAGCCCCGCCAATGGAAGGGAAAATTGGCTAATTTCAGGTGATGGTTCTTTAATATCTCATGACTGTAGGTGAACAGTCCAGTTCTGCTTCAGTGAGAGTCAGATTTGTGTTAGGATGGTTCTTTCCTTTATTGAAGAACAGGGTCCAAATTTTCAGGGAGGTAAGAAAAAGGTTTTAAAATGGGGCCATTTAATGTACTGTGAATTCTTACTTGTTCTTCTGTTACTTTCAGTTTGTACTGTGGCAAGAAGTGGTAAAATGCAAGTGTGCATGACAGACTGGTATTCACTGTGAGTGTGGAAGTAGAGCTACATACACTGATTTTTATTGCTGAAACAAGCTTCGTGACTTTCTGATTATGGCCATCAGTCGAAAACCCTCACCTCAGTGAGGCCCACAAATGCCCATCCATGTCGTCGTTAAAGTTAGTCTCTCCCTAACTCCAACAGCACAAAGTGTGCACAAGGGGTGATGCAACCTATTCAGTTGATTTTTGGTCGTTAGTGTGTTTATCCCCTGTGTTTCCACTTGGGTGGCTTAAGAAGAGGCGTCCCGAGAGGCTCGGCATTGACAATGAAGGGCAGCCTCCCCGAGAGAGACACACGTAGGAGCCTAGTGCTGGCTAAGGCCCAGTTTGTTTATTGTTTCTGAGGAAACGGCACTAATCAAAGCTGTCGCTCTCCAAAAGAACCGTGCTGCTAATGAGAGCCCCTCAGAAGCCCCAGAGTGATTGTTGTAAAATAACAGCAGCCGCAAAGAATTCCTCCCTCGGTTAACTCGCAAGCAAACAGAACTCGTCGTTCATTATGCGAGAAAGGATACGTGGTCGGCTTGTTTCATTAGTCATCTTTTCTTATGAAGGACAGTCTACTGACGCCTCCCTGTTGGTCACTCACAATGACATATTCTGCCATGTACTGTGATACTTTATCTGCGTTACTGCTATAAAATCCCACCAAAATCTTTACCTCCACAAGCCTTTCTGGGGTATAAACTCAATAAAAAAAATGTATTAGGTGTGAAATCGACATTGTGTTTATTCAGCATGGCTCCTGCTGTCCTCTTCCTCTACTTTTCGTTCCTTGTGACCTTTACGCAGGGTTTCATTTTGACCCTTAACTATCACCAAGTATAACCACCTGAGAGCACATCTCTTTCTTACCTTAAATGCTCATTTTAAGTCCCATTTGTATATTAAAGTCTTTTAAAAAAACAAACCTCTGGTGATTTTTCACAGTTGTTTACGATGAAATTGATCGTTCAGTATGGGAGGGACACGCTATTAAATTCTGGCGATGAGGCGTTCTCTCGAAGACAGAATGGATTGTGATTCATTGTGAAGTCACTGCTAATACGAAGTTAATGTGCGGCTTTGGTCCTGAATGACGGCTGTGGAACAATCAGGAATGTTTTTGTGTGAATTTTCTTACGGGTAGTGTAATGGTGTCGGAGATGGCCGGTGCCGGAGCCTAGAGCAATACAAATCCTGTAGCCAGAACGTCAGGCGAGTGGTTCTGTGTGGCCCGTCACATTACAGCCGGATTCTTGCGGTTGTGGAGCGGAAATGTTTTGGGACAACATTTGAAGTCCAGGTCAGGCACTTTCCTGGGCCTTCTGCATAGCCTTGCTGTTTTGACCCTGGTGGTCAACCGACAATCTGGAGAAAAGAAATGAATGTATTCCTACAAATTGTTCATACTAAACACTTTTTTTCCCGCACATTGTAATCAAGCAATGAATGAGTGTTAAGCCTTGAGTGGTAAACCACCCAGTTAAACTAAACGATGATACTGACACAAAACAACTTCTTGAAATAATTTAATATTTCCCACTAGAATTTTCACTCATGCTCCTTTTTTGACGAAAAACCCGCATTTCATTCCTTGATGCGTTGGAAATGCACACAGGCAGGGTCCTGCTGATTTAAAGCAGTGTTTCGTTTCCAGGATTGGGCCTTATTCATTTATCCGGAGCAGAATCATAGGGTGGTCTCATGTGTTTCCAGTCACTGGACTCCACGATGGCGGAAGGTGTGATGACGTGCCTGAGATGGAGATGCGTAGGAATAGCTAATAGACTAGTTGACTAGTGTCTGGCTTTCCTCTTCCCCCTAGACCCCTTCCCCCGAGGCCCTGTCCTCCCCCAGCCACCCCCACCTCCGAGGCAGGCACAGGGTCCCAGTCTCCCACTCACACTCTCCCACACTTCGGGGCATCCCCCAGCGGGACCCTGTGCATGATGTCATTGCCTATCACACATTCCAGGGCCGGGGCCTGAAAAATATACTTATCCACTCAAACCCAAACACAGGAAGACGCCTTCTCCCAGGAGGAGGAGCCCAGCGCTCTGACATTTGGTGATTGCATTATAAATACTACACGTTGATCCAAGTTTAGATCCCAGTCTTTACACCTGCGCTCACTTCCAGGGTTTTTGTACCACCATAACTTATTGAAATACATTTTTTATTTTATTTTTTTACCGTGAGGCAGTGTTTAATGGATGCTCTACACATCTATAACAACAAAAGTCCTTCTATGCCAGGAGTGGGCAGTCTTGTCCACAAAGCGCCATTGTGTATGCAGGTTTTTGAGAACCTTTAGATCAGCTGTTCAAACCCAGGTGTGAGGACTCTCTGGCCAATTAGTCCTCTAACTAGTAGCCTAATTAGGGAGTTGCAGCGAAAACCCACACACCCAGTGGCTCTTTCTGCCCACCCCTACTCTATGCTGTAACACCAGCGGAGTCAAAGCAATATGTGGTCATAGGGATTCATGTCAAATTCTTTTGTACAGTTTGATGTTTTCTTTTTTTTAATAGTGGGAAACAGCAGTGAATATTATATCTTTCCTGAAAAAACTCTTGAATCTTGAGTCTTTGAATTTCAACCTGAACATGAATTCACCTACCTGAGATTTTGCCTAAGGGTCTGTTATATGTTTAAACATTATAGAACGAGCGAAGAAGCAGGAACAGTTGCTTTTAAACATGTTTGGAAGCAGGATCATTTATGATTGATGGGACACTAAACTGTAATGGTTTGTGATTATGCAACTCGATTGAACAATACAGACGGAAGAGTATGCGGGTAGGTTTTGTTTCCAGTGACAGTTCTCTGGTTTTTCACATATTATTAGTAGTAGTAGTATTAATAATTAATTCAACCAGATCTACGAAAATGTTTGCTTTGGCATGATCAGTCTGTTCTTTATGTAATTTTAGTGCCTTACCAAAGACAAAATACAAAAGTCTTTAAACAAAGGGCTGAACAGCAAAGCAGTGGATTTCCCATGAATACTTCTTAAATGGGCTATTGATGAACCGCAAAAACATGTACAGGTCATGGAGAAATGTGGGTGACATGTTGGTGTCGTTTGATAGTACATCAAAGATAGCAGTGCAGTCAGTCGCTGGGTAACCAGTGCTATGCCATGCGATAGCAGTGCAGTCAGTCGCTGGGTAACCAGTGCT
>JAODKM010000039.1:17158091-17171932 GCA_026780845.1 Petrocephalus sullivani
GGGCCAACATTTCTAAAGAATGCTTTCAGCACCTTGTTGAATCAATGCCACGTAGAATTAAGGCAGTTCTGAAGGCGGAAGGGGGTCAAACACCGTATTAGTATGGTGTTCCTAATAATCCTTTAAGTGAGTGTGTGTATATATATATATATATATCTGTCGAAACACGGTAAGGTGACACTGAGGGCATTTGACGCTGACTTGGAACTGTCTATTTGTTATTACTTAATGGCAAAACATATTGAGCTATACATCGTTCAGCTCCAGTAACAATTAAGAGACCACGCTATATTCTTTCAAAATCTGCATTGTTAAATCCTGGTTGAATCCTGGTTCTGCTGGCAGAAGGCTATACTGTGTGGCAGGCTGGCTGCAGTTTGCAAAACAACGCATTTTACACAGATGTATAACCATTAATTGAGAAATAAGTGAAACAATAAATTGTGCTGTGGTCTCTTATTTTTCTTCTGGAGCTGTATATCTAAAATACATCGGGATATAATTTTTTGGTCCATATCGCCCAACCCTACTGTGAACTGGGTTTTGGAAGAGTATCAACTGTTTTATTATTGTATTATTATTTCTATACCTTGCTCATCAAAAAATGTCAGTTTCTACCAGCATATGTCTCATAATAAGACAGTAGCTTCCACCAGCATGAAGACATACTGATATCTGCATGCAGATATAAAATGTCATAAATAAGTCAATAAGTCATAAAAATGTTCTAAATAAAATTAAGTGCACTGATGACTTGCCCCTGTACCTCCATACATGATGAAGTAGAAAACACTAGACCAAAAATGACTGCATACTTCAGTTTTACCTGTCACAAAAAAATAATAGAAACCACTTGTTCTTCAATGTTTGTCTTGTGGCTCCGCCACATGATGGCACAGCTTCAAGCTTTGGCTCATCAGGGTTTTCTCTGAATTTTTGTTTTGTTACAGTAGCTATAATCCAGCCAGGCTCAACTCAAATCGAGACAGTTGACACCTCCTTCACCGGGCTGTATGTATCACATTATGCTTTTCTTGAGTCTCCATCTGTATTCTCAGGGGGTCTTTAGGTGTCCAGATACTAAACAGGGATGCTAGTTCATGTGAACTTTGCTTTGGTGGTGGCTGTGAGGCAGCGTCTCGCTAATGCTCTTTGGCTACCTGAGATCGCAGCACTGCCTTTTATCGTAACTGCACGAAGAGGGAACAATGCACTGTCAACGCGCCAAACCTAAAATCGGGTGAGAAATTCTATAACATGCACCACAGGGCTTGTACTTAGGAACAAAAATATACACGCCGCCATAGTGCATAGCAGCTGAGGAGGCCTGCGGTTTCCCGTCAGCATCTGCCCGGCCAAAAGAGACATTCCAGCAGCATAGCTCACGTGCTTTCTCCATGAGCTTTGCAGGGGAGGCACTCATGAGGGATTCCTTTTCTGCTATTTTCTGTAAGACACATAGCGCCACAGTACAGTTGTGGGTAAATTTTAAGAATGCGAAGTGTCATTGTAGACGCACACATGTACACACGCGCATGTTCGTATTCCTGTCATTGTGGGGACTCCCCATTCATTTCTATGTGAAAAACACCAATCCTAACATGACAACTTTAGCCCCTACTCAGCCCTAACCTTAACCATAAATAACCAAACAAAGTAAAAGACTTTAGGCATTTTTAGTTTTTTGATTGCATTCACAGAGTTTTGTGGGTACAAAAATGAAAAATATCCCCATAAGCTAAAGAGTAACAGGTTTTACCACATTGTGGGGACGTTTGGTGCTCACAGTATGGTAAATGCAAACCCACAAGCACACACACACACACACATACACATACACACACATGCATTTAAAGACCCTGAATCACTTGGATTGATGTAGAAGTACATTACCTGAGAAAAACAGGTAAATGTAAACAGTGAAGCTACATAGAAACAACCTACCTGTCCTGAAAGCGGTGTATCCTGTTCCTATTTTACAGAAACTGACTACGTAACTATGGAAACATTTTAAGAAACACTGAAACAACCACCCTTTAGACTCTCAAAATCATCTCTGTATAAGAACACCATGAAATTCTCCACACCATCTTCACTTAATGCTAGAATACAACAAGTTATTGGAGAAAATGTTGAAAGATTTTTTCTGTCCCATCTGGCCTTAGATTTGATTTGAAATGGTTTGGGCCTGATGTCAAAATCAGGTGTTAGACAGCTTTGAGCTCTTGTAGCAGCAATATGTGAGCTTAAAAGTTGGTTATGTTTGTTTCCAGCCATCTGATCTCTGGGCCTGAACCTTATGCAGTTAATTGTTTCTAGTAAGACACATTTTCAGAACAGTGCTTCTTTTTCAAAATATATAAAGAGAATTCTGCTCTTTTTATAAAGCAGGCACTTAATCACTCTGCCCCATAAAAAGATTTGTTCTAAAGAAGTGCCAGTGCTTTTTGATTTATTACTTTTAATTTCAGGTTAAAAAATTGTGTGGGAGGTGATTGTGAGATCATTTTTCACAGTTTTTGGTCATAAAAAACCACACCTTGTAGATATTAAATAGCATTTGGATTTTAAAACAGAGAAGAAAGATATTATACATAGGAACAGCGTCATTCGCCGTATTTGCTGCGTGGCACCCATCACCAAAGACCTATGGTATTAGAAAGTGTTTCTGGGGAAATTTAATACAGTATTACCACACAAACCACATCAATGAAATGGATGGGTTATCAAGGGGCACCAAATGCGTCAGAGTGTGCACAACAAAATTTCACTGAGCACATTTTCATATGTATTATTATTATATATATTTTTAAGCAATTTCAGAATAGTTTCTTTTTTGCTTTTCTTTCTTTTTTAATTGGAGCTTATGTTTTTTTTACCATTACCAGCTTCTGCATGACACTCCATGCGAATCTGCGACGGTTCTGGCCCATGCTGTTTTGATGCTCCATTCCCTGACTGGCTAAATGTGCTCTCATAATATGGACTTTGTATGTGACAGTGATACATTTGCCTTTAAGACTTAACAGCCTTTGGCCTATATACCTCCACAGTTATCTAATTCATGCTTTTCGGTTGATGTAATCCTGATTAAAGCTAATAACGGCTGAGTCGGCGGAATCATTCTTGAGCATATTGATTATGACTTAAATACAGGAAATTCATTTCAATTTTAGCCATTGACAGTCAAACATGGACCCTTGCTTTTCTGCCAGTAATTACAGCCAGCAGACTTGTCACTGAGTCAAATGTTATAAAATTGATTTCTTCTACGTGATCCCCAAACCCTCTAGGTACTATATAATATAATGTACCTAAATAGTGCACAATGAATAAGCTAATTTTCAGAAAGGGTATTTTAAATCAACTTTATATCATGCATCCTGTATGTTATTTATACATCCATCCATCATACTGTGACCTACTTAGCTAAGCGCCATAGACTTCATCACGTAAGTACAGTATTATGGAGGAAAAACAGGTAGTACATTTTATACTGTTCTGATTACAGCAAATGTAGTTTGGAAAATATGTTTAATCACTTCTTTTCCAATTTTACTTTTATTTCAGGTAATGATATACATATTAAATACTTTATGAATACCACCCATACATCTTCTGTAACTGTTTGTCCAATTCAGGGTAGTGGGGTGTCTGGAGCCTATCCCAGAGGCTACAGGCACAAGGCAGGGGAAATCCCATGATGGGGCACCAACCCGTCCCAGGGCACACTCACACATGCACACCTACTGTATGTGCAATTTGGTAACTCCCATTAACCTCGGCATGCTTTTAGACTGTGGGGGGAAAGTACCCAGAGGAAACCCCACAACGACACAGGAAGAACTTGCAAACTCCACATTCAAGAAGCCGTGGTAGAGACTGAAACCCTGGTCCTAGAGGTGTGAGGCCACCCCTTTTTAAATGCCTCATGCCTTGCCTTGTTGTATTAAAAATAGACTATTTCATCATTTTTCATTTCATAATTTTGTGATGAACAGTTAAATAAAGTGTATATATTTATTTATTTAATACAATTAAACATAACGATTCAAATGGTATACTTAAAGATTGATGTTGCAATTGAGGAGGATAATTATTGTTGAGAACACCCAATGAATAGTAAGGAATAGGTAATAATGATGCAATTTGGCCCAGATATGTAGGAAAGACTCAAACATACAGGGAAAATATGTTGCCAATGATGTGTTTTGGAATATTATGAAGAAACTAAAGTATTGTTTTGTTATTGAATTGAGTGGAAATCTAGAATAGAAATGGGAAAGATTGAAATGCATAGATGGTCGTTTAGTTTGGTGCATAGTGGAGCGTGTTGTCCAAGCAAAGCTAACAATGCACTGGCCAGGTAGTCTCTGCAACATGATGCGTTAACTACATTGCCATGACAGGGTAGCTCCCAGCATGAAATGCATTTTTTTTGGAAGTGCACACATTTCAAAATTTACCCCAATAAAGTGACATGTTAGAAATTTAGAACCCCGAACTAAAGATTATTAAGCAGGCATGTAAACTGCCAAACTGGTCTGTCTGATTACGATTGTTGAAACAGTGAACACTTTTAGTGCCACAAGTCCCAAATGCGTGGTGGTGGACAGTTAAAGCCTGTGTTGATAGCCATTGAAAGACCACCTGCCTTTTTAATGTAGAAATATTAATAGACAAAGAGAAATTATTGTAATTTGGTTTAACATGGTTTTCATATAGCAGCTGTTTCTATTGCTTGTTTCCAGTGTAAGTAACACTCATTTCTCAGTGCTGGTTTGTTTCTAGGGGCAGCTGCAGGTTCGCATGACCTACTGGATCTAGCCACTGTAGGAGCTCAGTCTAGGGAGGTCAGGTGACATAATCTGCTCGAAGGGATACTAATCTTTTTATTGGACACGGCTCTCTGAGCCTAGATAATATCCGGAGGTTTTACTGTCTAATCTATAGCGTGCTGCTATCGTTCGGTAGAGGGTCAGTTCAGTATTCCGTGTGATGGGTTAGCCACACACCACATGCATCTGTATAATCTATAGCGTGCTGCTATCGTTCGGTAGAGGGTCAGTTCAGTATTCCGTGTGATGGGTTAGCCACACACCACATGCATCTGTATAATCTATAGCGTGCTGCTATCGTTCGGTAGAGGGTCAGTTCAGTATTCCAGGTAATGGGTTAGCCACACACCACATGCATTAGTCAAAAACACTCATCATTTCTCTGTTAAAATATCAATAAATAAACTAACTACTCTGTCATCCCTCTCCTAGAATTTAAAAGACCACTCTAAATGGCATTTCTCCTGTTTCTCCTGTTTAAATGCCTCTAAATGACGACTTAGAGGTAACACTAACAACCCAGGCTTTATAATACATACTGTAAGGAAGTTCTTGTGTGACTTTACAGAACACATATAGAAAAACACAACGTTATTGTTCATAATTGTTCCCCTTTTCCGTAATGCAGACATATGCTAATATAAGTTATATGTTATTTACAATATTCAAAATACTTCAAAAACAAATGCCATCTAAACAAACTTTGAGAAAAATAATAGTTCAGCGAGTCTTGATGTGTTTCAGTTTTTGAAAATGTTTTTAGTCAGATGTGTATTTAAAAACATCAGTCTAGCAGAGTAAAAAATGTAACCATTTTAGCTGTAATTGCTATAAAACTTTGTGAACAAGCACAGTGGTAGATGCGATTAGAGCAGTGATTCTGTGTCCTGTGCATTTGCTGTTCGGTTACAGACCTTTTTTTCATGTTGTCTCTGTCTGCATTGGTAACCTGTTTTTACCCTGGCAGGGGGTTCCTCTTCGGCAGGAAATGCTGTGAGTCTGATTAAACAGGGCAATTATTACGGTGATTATTTATTTATCTATTTATTTGTGTGTGCGTTTGTGTGTGTACAGATTTTGCTATAGTTATGAGGACCAAAAGACCTCACAAGTATAGCAAATCCTGAAAAGTACATCACTGGTGAGGTAATTTTCTCAGTCCTCACTACTTAAACCTTCGTTTTATAAAAATCTGTGAATGCAATCAAAAAAGTAAAAATGACAAAAGTCTTGTATTTTATTTGGTTACGTATGGTTAAGGTTAGGGCTGGGTAGGGGTTAAGGGTGTGGTGATTGGGATTAGGGTTTTTCCCATAGAAATTAATGGTCCTCACTAAGATAGAAATACAAATGTCCGTGTGTGTGTGTGTGTGTGTGTGTGTATGTATGTATGTATACATGTGTGTGAGAGAGAGTGCTGCGAGAGGATGGGGTTTTATTATAACAAATGCCGATAATAAGCTGTATGGCCTATTGGTGACAATTCAGCAGAATGTAGGCAATGCACTGCAATTTCGCTGACGTGGAGGGCTGCATTGTTTGTGTTGCCATTAAAGGCCGAATCAGCCCCGGGGCCTCCAGACAAAGCTTTCTCACAGAACTTTGACACTCCTCTAGCGGTTGGCCACCGGGGACCGCGTTTCTGTGTGTGTCTGGACTGGCTAGCCCAGCCCCTCGTCCCCATGATCCTTTGCTACCCCAGCGTGACAAGTCTGCTGGCAGCGCTTTCTGTTTAGCTTCATTTCAAGTGGCACTCTATAAACAAAATGCGCTTTTGCAGACCAGGGTTTGCCAGAGTTAACCACGCCGCTTCTGAGGCTAATTGTAAATTTCCAGATGGCCTAAATTACGTCTCAATAGTAAATTGCAGACTCAACCCCCTATTACAGAGTTTCAGTAGTGAGCGCTTCAGGTAATTTGCTTGTAATTAACTTAAGAACGTTCTGAGTTGTGCTGCGGCAAAATTCGGAGAGCAGCGTTTAAGATACTACGGTTCTTTTCTCTTTCCATTTGAGGCTTAAGTGAAAAATTACTCCAATGACATTACACAATAGGAAGTCTGCAATCATTAAAACTCGTACTTTTAAGTTGCTACCAAGGTAATAAACCACCATATTCTGCAATAAAGTTAAACCATTAATTTTTTTCTTGTTGTTTCTCTTTTCCCCTACAGGCTATGCTAACAAGGCCCTTTCATTGATAAAGTTAACTTTGTCTTCATAAATTTCATTTGGTTGAAAAGATTTTATTACCCTTTACAGTGATGTAACCTTCTGGAGTCACTAGAGGGTTCCTGACCTCAGGCCTCAACAACTTCGAGACACAATGAAACACACAATTCTTTAGATGAAATCAGCCTGCCTGCCAGCAGCAACTGGAAAGCTCATCTACTTCATACTGACCTGTCTACAGCTAGCAGACAGCTTGAACAAAACATCCTTCTTAATGTGAAGGGGTAACTAAGAACATTTAAATGTTATTGTCAGGGATCCGACATTATTAGAACATCAGTTTCTTCTAGAAAGTTTTGGGGATGAGCTTTGTACGCATATGCCTGGCAATTTTATAGTTGTGAATTTGTAAAAATACCAATTGACTCCAGATGGCAAGTAGTTAATGGTATAAATTTAAATGCATAACCTGAGATGATGGTGGTTATGGGACTTTTTAGAACTGTTCTCCAGTGTTTTTCTGACTTTAGAGATTGTATACAAGTATATTAGTAAAGTAGTATAGTTTTCATTCCTCAATGCATCTGAGGTTTGACAGCAGTCCTGTTAATATATAACAAATATCTTTAATAGTTTGCTTTAGTTTACCACTTCATCTAAAAGGTGGCTTTCTTGAGGTTGATTGTCAGCTTTTGATGGAAAATGCTATATTGTTTAAATGGCTTCAACAGCATTGGTTTTCAATATCTCTTTTGGTAAATTCTCTATAGGCATGGCAAGATGTTTGTAAATCAATGGCATTTTAAGGTTGTGTAACTTCATACTCAATCATGAAATGAAATGGGGATGTATTTAATTGGGTTAACTTATAACAGATAGATTTAAAAATGATGGATCATGAATTATGTAAGGCTTAATAGGCAGCTTAGCGTATTTACTCATAGTTGTATTATCTGATGCAATCGGATAATCGGATGCTTGACGTACTTCTGGTGGCGTGCGTATGCTGCCTTAATTTTCTGTGGCCAAAAAGATAGACATGCCATTATAAACTCAAATGAAGAAATACTGAAGAAGCAGTAAGAATGGACTGAAGTAATCAGTAATGCATCTATGCAAGATGAAGAGAGGGGTTTCTGGATCAGACATGAGGGAGATCAAAGGTCCTCTCTCACCTCATGGTTTTCAGGCTCTTTTTCACTGTGTTAATGTGCTTGCCACGTTACACCATCATATCATATGTAACAGATCAACATATCTTTGTTTTCCCTAGCAACTTCTCAGTAGAATTACGCAGGAAAGAACCATATGGCTGTAGGTCACGGTCTGACAGAATATACAGGAAAGACAAATGCATCTTTTTCCAAGTTCATTTTTGAACTTCAAGGCTTGTTATATTTTTGGAGAATGTTTCTGGGGGGGAAAAAAAGAGATTTATTATGTAGGCAGTATTGTTTTGTGTTGGTCTCCAATAGCGATCATCCCTATTTACGAACGGACTAATGTTACATAGTTCATGCTAACCTCTTGTGTACTGTCTGATTTGTGTTGTCCTTAGAGCTGCCAGTCAAAGGCATTTGACCTCTCTGATGGAGTGTCCCAGTATGCTTGGTTCCCTTGTCAAGAGGCTCAGCAGCACTCTTGGAACCCGCCCTACTGGCTCAAGGTTAGAGCAGATTTTCAAGTGGACTATCGGCAGATATTAGGGGTACATATGGACTGCGTTACAAGCAAGACCGCATGTGCTTGTTGACTTTTTTTCTTGTAATGACCGGGAATGTTTAATAGTGGTACTGCCCACTCATGCTATTATTAGTAAAAAGTGTGGTGTATTTGAACAGGTATCGATGTGTGTGTGAAAACATGCCTACGTGGTGCCGCTCTGTTTCCCTACAGGCACACTATTCTCACCCTATGGTTGCCGCTGCTGTCATAATTCATTTGGCTGCAGATGGGACTGGTTACATTGACCAGACCCAATGCAACATTACTGTTCAATTAGTGGACACCAAGGAGCAGACACACAGTTTAGGTTTGTGTTTTTGTTTCCTCTGATTGTAGTTGCATGAGTTCATAGCTATGTCATAGTGGGCCGTTCAACACCCTTAAGTGACGACTGCGTCAAATAATTATTGAGCTGTACAAATGCATTAAACCAGTAATTCAGGTAATGGTCAACAATGTGTATTTGGTTACCCCTGTTTGAATGGGAGGTCTTCTTGTTTCTATCATCTACCAGGAGAATGGCGTCTAAGCTGCCGGGACAATCCCTTGGTGATTCCTGTGCACCATGACCTGAGCATGGCCTTCTACCGCACCAAGGCCATCAAGGTGACGTTTGGCTCACATTTGGTGGCCATCTCCGGGGTGGGTCTCCGGTCCTTCCAATACTTTGACCCCATCACCATCAGCGGCTGTCAGAGCAATGAGATATACAACCCTATGGGTCAGAGGTATGTTGCCCAAAACAGAGTATTTGTACTTGTACAAACATTGCTTATTTCATTAGATGGTACTTACTACTTTGTGCCTTTCATGTATTACCAGTGTATAGAGAAAGCAAGCTGATTTTGTGCAGAATGAATGGTGAAAGGGGAAATGTGCTTTGTAGTCCCAGTCCTGCCTGATCTCTTCAAGAGAGACTGAGGTGTCTCCTTTAGTCTTTCTCTGTCTGACACTGCCAAGAATATACGCAGACAGAGAAGTCAAAGCCAAAAAGGTCAGGGTAGCATAGAAACAAAACAACTTAGTGTGTAACTAAACAATCAGCCAGGCACACATACACACACACATTTGTAATTATATCTTTGTGGGGACTCTTCATTCATTTCTATGGGGAAGATTCTAATCCCAACATGACAACCTTAAACCCTACCCAGCCCTAACCTTAACCATAAGTAACCAAACAAAACATTTTTAATTTTTGATTGCATTCACAAATCTTTGAATCTTTGGTCCCCACAATGTAGTATAAACATAATCCACACACACACACACATACAAACAGTGTTTTGGCATTGGCTGTACTGTCATGTAATCTAAGCCTGATTGCTCCCCTGCTAAAATCTCTTACCCCATGCGGAGCTTTGAGGTAATCAGGAAATAATGATAATAGCAATAGTAAGTATAATAATAACAATAACAATTGAAGTGTGTAGCTCTTAACAGCTTGGAGCTTAATACTATATGGTATTTATTGTACTGACACGAGAAAGTGTACAGTATGAGGTTGTGGAATAAAGATGGGTCCGTTACTGCAAGCCAAGTGGTTGGAACACTGGATGGAACCAGCATCATGGACTTGTGCCAGAACTGCTTCCAAGGGATCTTCGGTATTTCATAACGGCAGACCTGTTGTTACTTCGGTGTGCTTTCTGTCTAAAAACAAAGCACTGTCCAAAACAACCCATTTCGCACACCAAGATTGGCATTGGGTTTATTGATTCATTTGAAGGCATTTTCAGTATTTAAAGAATAAATTGGAATTTCAGTTCACATTTAGAGGGCAATAATAATTTTTTTATCCAGTGGATGCATCTTTTCATTTATTTGGAAACAATGAAGACACTCGTCTCACTTAGCACTCAGTTAGCTTCTGATAAATCGTATTAAGATTCTTTGGGATACTTGTTGTCTTTCTTGATTTTAGAGTACAAATTCGACATTTACTTGGACACAATATCACGAGAGACAAAAGCCTGGTTACCTTAGACTTTAGTGGCTGTGCATTGCCCCATCTGCTTCCTCTTCTCCTGCTTCCTCTTCCACTGGTATTCTAGGCTGGCCTTGTGTCAGATGTGAGTAACAGGCCAGCAATCCCGTACCTGCCAACACCATGTCTTTTGTAATACTTTTCTGCTGCTATGAAAAACACCAAGTCCCTGATCCCCCAAAGTTGTTAACAACATAGCTATTAACATAATCCAGTTTTATGTTCCGTTTTTTGGTAATAGTATCCGCCCCCCTTTAGTTTGGGAGCAGTAGCTTAAGGTGTACATGTGGAACATATTTAGACACTCTTGTCTGAACAGTTTTCTTATTAATTCCTTATGAATTCTTCTCTTTCTGATAGATGCCTGGTCCTAATACGCATTATGCATAATTTATGAGAACTGTTTCTTAATGTTTTGGGTATTGTCTGTCTGTCCATCCATCCATTTATCCATCCATGTTACTTGGTACAGAGTTGCAGGAGCCTGCCCCAGGCAGCACATGGCACAGGACTGGGGACACCTTGGATGGGACGCCAGTCTGCTGCAGGACACACACATGCAAACAGACTATAGGAAATTTAGAAGTTATAATTCACGGGACTTCACAGAGGCAAGAGCAGGAGTTGACCTTAGAGGTGTGAGGCCACAGTGTTACCCACTGAGCCACCATGGTGTGACTTTATTGAGTCAAGTATAACAGTGAAAACTATAAGTAATTGTGAGTATTTGCAGATGCCATCACCCCTGTCATTATAGTATTAGCATGGAGTCCCATACACAGTTGTGAAGAAGAGAGATAAGCAATACTTGCCGCACACACACTTCTTTCTTGTCTTGTTTATGGCTTGAATGTAATTACTTCTTAAGCCCCCGCTGCAAGCCTTGATTAGCCCAAGCTGGTGCAGTAATTCTGTTTCTATGAGAAGCGAAAGCAGAAACACCAGTAGATACCAGCTGATGCTTGAGTCACTGGGACAGTCCACCGCCAGTCTTGGCTGACGTTGAAAGAAAAAAAAAAAACGTGCTGTCGAATGTAGCTGACCTCCAGGGAGTCCATTTCAAATAGCATGGGCTGGAGCATACGTGCGTGCCGGCTCATTACGGCATACGTAATGAGAGACAGTGGCCCAGTAACGTCCCTTGATGTTGTGGAAACCACACAGAATAAATGAAGAGCGCTGCGTGTTTTCTCACCTCGACAAGCCAGGAAGCTGGCTTTTGTAGCTTTGTTGCTCCGGGGCTGGCAGATATAATGGCTGTCAGCTGCGCTTAGCAGGGTGAGCCCGTGTTTTGTCTGCGTAATGCTGTCCAGTTACCGCTCTTAGTCTCGCATCCGGTCGTCCAAGCCGTTCATCTGATAAGGGAAAGTAATTCCCTCAGCAGCACCACACGATTCACATCTAGGGCGTCTTCGGTAAAACTTTAATGCTATCAAATCATTTTTCAGCAACCTAGGTACTCGTAGACAAATGAGTGTTTCTGGATATCCACAACAGAGTAGAAATAATACATTTTAGCTCTTTATTCTTGTACACAAAACCGCAAAAGGACATTCTTTCTGTGTACTGTGGCTAGTCCTTTTTCTGTTCTCATATGAAGTAATGTGTATTGAAATAAACCAAGAGAGCGTTATGGTTTCCTTCCAAAAACTATTGTCTATTTTACAGCTTTCGGTGTCTCATCAAACACTTTGAGAGGGCTATATAACAGTAATGTAAGTTGGTGCTGGGCTTTAGACCTCCTGTATAAATGATTAATGAAGGTTGTCCTTGTGCTTGTAATGTAAAATGGAAGCCATTTTTCCACTCATAATACTTTTATGGCAGTGTCAGGGTTTGTTATGAAACTTCAGCTGGGCATTGTAACACGTTTGTGAATAGGTGCAGCAAATGTGAAGTAGCCAGTAATTCGCTTTTTCTGGCATGAGCGAGTACGGTGTCAGATAGTGTCATTAAAGCACGACACACTTTTCTATGTTTTAGGAAATTCATGAAGACTTTTTCAGTGGTCAGAATATAAGGTGGAATCATTTCCCCCGATGACGGTTTTATAACAGTGTCGTTAACTGTGTCATTTTCTTGCACGCTAATAAATGGGAGTAAAAACATAGTACTTTTTTCTTCAAATAATTAATTTTAATTAAGAACAGATGAAGATAATGCACCTTTCCTGCTAGTTTCAGCTAGTTACCAGTGATGTGTTCAAGACCAATTTTCGAGATCAAGAAAATATCAAGACTCATCCACCACAACACCAAGACCAAGACAAGACTGAAACTTTTAATCAAAGTTTAATGTAAAGTGCACCCATATTTGGGCTATACATTTACATTTATGTAAAAATGTTCACATACAAACAATAATGCACATATTTATATGAAATAAATGGTAATTTTTTATTTTACTTTTTGCATGCTTAACATCTTTTTCAGTTTCTCAGTAACATTTAAATACAACATTTGCATCTAAGAAAAAACATCTATTGCATGCTTTTAAAACCTTTCAGCCTACTTGAAAGTAGCAATGTAAATAAGTAGTAATGCATTTTTTAAAGCATTATGTTGTATGCAACAGTGCAAGAACACAAAATTTTATTAACATTGTGTCGTCTCAAGATAAGAAAACTGCTGAAAACACACTCAACGGGAGCTGAGGTTGCAATGTCTATCCAAACTGGATGACGGCAGACGCGGGCCACATTGCTGCAGTTTCCCCGTTTTCCAGCTGTCGTCTAGCCTTGCTAAATGCACCGACAGTAACCCCGTATCTCCGCCTTCCTGCTCGTACCCATCTGAAGCTGGCCGCGTTCCTGCTCGTACCCACCTGAAGCTGGCCGCGTTCCTGCTCGTACCCACCTGAAGCTGGCCAATAGCGTTATAACGCAGAGGCAGCTGGGAGATGTAGTGCAGAGGATGGAGCAGGAACATTAATGTCCGCATTCGGAGGGGAAAGAAGTACAATCCCTCTTGAGTGGAATAACCGGGTGTTAAAATAA
This sequence comes from Petrocephalus sullivani, assembly GCA_026780845.1. Classification (NCBI taxonomy): domain Eukaryota; kingdom Metazoa; phylum Chordata; class Actinopteri; order Osteoglossiformes; family Mormyridae; genus Petrocephalus; species Petrocephalus sullivani. The sequence goes on from JAODKM010000039.1 coordinate 17,171,808, forward strand.
AAATGATGATTATTTTTTTTCATCCTGAGTTTTTCTTTATATTATATGTATGCACTTCCTTCTTTCCTGGAAGGTGAGAGGGCTCCAGCGCCGTTTACATATTCATTTATGAATTCTCCACGAAA
>JAODKM010000039.1:17181957-17205210 GCA_026780845.1 Petrocephalus sullivani
TGTTGGGGTCACCCCCCCCTTTGTTTATATGGTTTATTTTATTTTGACCCACCCCAAGAAAAAAAAAAAAAAAAAAAAAAAAAAATATATATATATATATATATATATATAAGCTAAAATGTTAGTAAAGTCACCCAAGAACTCATCACATTGAGTATGAATCCAGCAGCACGGACAGACCGTTCCTGTTCCCCCCTTGTTCTCCAGTCAGACTCCACAGTAACCATCTCCTGTGCCGATGGCAAGTGGAACAAGCAGGTGACTTGTGAACCTGTGGACTGCGGCCGGCCAGACAAGTATCACGTGCACCCAGCCGTCTTCCACTTTCCCGAGGGAACCACCTATGGCAGGAGATGCACCTTCCAGTGCAAAGAACCCGCTCAGCTCATAGGTGAGGGGAACCGCGTCAGCACCATCAAACACTAACAAGAAACGCAATGGAACCGACTGCAAGCTGAATGTATGACTGTTATAATTGCGCATTACATGACATGAGAAATGCTTTTATTTGGGACAGAAAGTTACAGAATTGATCAGGGTTTGTATTAACACACATTGCCTGATGTGATCAACACAGATGGCTGTAAAACAGCCTTTGGGGTCAGATCACAAGTGTGAACGGCCGACACTAACAGTCAGTCATAAAACTAGGAAAATTTTGATTATATCAATACATGTTTTTGCATCTCTATTTATTTTCTATACTGTTGACATGGTTTGTATTATCTCCAATGTGAAGAAGCTTTGTCCAGTTTGACCTGAAGAAAAACAGTTAAATGGTGTTTTTTATGACTTTCATCGCTGCTTCCTACCTGCCCAATGGCCTTATCGCAGTCATTACCCCATCTGCTCTCAGGCTCCAACAGCACTCTGACGTGCATGGAGGATGGCATGTGGTCCTTCCCAGAGGCGCTCTGTGAGCTGCGCTGTCCCACACCGCCCCCAGTTCCCAACGCCCTCCTGCAGACCCGTCGGTGTAATTCCACGGGCCTGAAGGTGGGCTCCTTCTGCAAGTACAAGTGCAAGCCTGGTTACCACGTGGCCAACACCGACAAGCTGACCAGGTGCGGGCCGGCCGCCTTTGTGCTGACGCTACTGCTTATTAGATGCTAACCATTTATTCTTTAGTGAAAGAGTAAGGGGGGACACAGTTTATTTGTGTTCAGTTTAATAAATGGTCTGGCTGTTCGGATTCCTGGTTTTCTCCCTGGGTTCGTCGCCGGCATTGTACTTTGGGGCGGTGGTGGGTGCTCCCTGGGTGCTGAATTAACTGCCCACTACTACGCCACACTTGGGTTAAATGCTGAGGACACATTTTGTTGGTGTGTACTGTAGTGTGTCAACTTTTGAATTATTTATGGCTTGCAATCTGCTGTTTTCTTGTCTGTATTATTGTAAATACAATAGTGAAGGCAGTTTGCAGTTTTCATCTATCAATCCGTGCACCCGGCCGTGCATCGTAATCTGCTAACCACTTTACCTGCTCCGAGTTGCAGGGGCGCTGGAGCCTATGTCAGGTCGGGGTGCACCCTGTAGAGGAAGCCAATCGACTTGCAGTCTAGTTTTCCTTATTTAAATCCATTTATTTACTTATGTGCATGTCCTCTGCATTTGCCTGTTAGTCTAAAGTACACCCAATGTCCCTGGGTTTTTAGTGATGCTGTCTCCCTCCCCAGGCGTGCATTCAAGAGACAGTGCACCGAGGACGGAAGCTGGCAGGAGGGTGCCTGTGAGCCGGTGACTTGTCCGCCTCCACCCCCCGTCTTCCACGGCAGCTTCCGGTGCACCGATGGCTTCAGGTTCAACAGCGACTGCTGGATCGACTGCGAGGCAGACAACCTGACGGTGAGACGGCACGCTCCGTGCCCCGAGGCCTCTCGGCTTGTCTTTCTCCTCGTTCCCTTTCCTGCTTGGGTTACGTCGGCGATCCTCGTTGTTCTTTTGTCAGCCACCATCTTCTCATACGTTCCTTTCTTGCTGTTTGTTTTCCATGTGTCTGCTTTGTAACCAAAAGACATTACATCTGATGTCATGTCAGCCTGGCTGTGCAAACCTGGCTTGAAGTGAAGCCTTAACTCCGAACCTTATTTTGTACCTGCTAGGCACTGGATTTAAAGGTTAACCAAATGTTAGTGTGACGTCAGATTTAGCCCTTTTATTTTTTCCATCTCATTAAGCCGGCCAATGACTGCTCACGGTTTCATATGATGCATTTCTATGTTTTCTGGTTCATCCGCAGCCAAACAATCTGCTGGAGAAGAATATAAGTCATTGGAATTGACGTATACGAGACGATTAGTCAGTCTGTTACATAAAACATGACATAAGCCTTGTATAACGTCTCGGTTTATAAAAATATGTTTTAAGTACTTGCGCTGTTGATTTCAGGGTCCCACTACCAATGTGATCCGGTGCAGAAAGGATGGAAACTGGACTGGCTCACTGAAGGTTTGCCCTCAGATGAAAGGACAATGCTCCTTCCCCCAAAACCTCAGCTCCAGCATCCGTGTCAGCTGTAAGAACAGACATGGAATAGGTCTGTGCTCACCACCATCCCTACAGAAAAAAAGCAATCAAAATGGCTAGGAGATGCATATTATGTTGATCAGTGGAAGGCAGTATTTAATAAATATAGACATGTAAGGATTGTGTTTTTTATTCATGCTCTTGTGGCATGACATGGATATTATAATATGAATTGCTAAAAAAAGTATTTTTATTGCTGCTTATTTGCTTTGACTGATTTCTACATTGTGCTTTTCAGACACCACTCATTTAGTTCTGCTCAAACCCCATCCTGGAGTCGTCTTGCAGTGGAATTTCCATTAGGCTTCTCATAATTGTAATGTTATTTTATTCCTCATGCACTTTTAGGTGAAGAGTGTGAATTGATGTGCAAGGACAGAAACAACAATGTGGTTGTCCTGCCCAACAACACAACAGTGGAAACCATAATGAAAGACCACTGGATGAATCCACCCAAAGTCAAGGTGAGGTCACCACTGACTTAACCTCAGGGCGGAGGCACGCAGCCCATGACTAAACTAGTGCACTGTTCAGGAAACAAAAGCGACACCTTTATATCTGAATAGGGTATGCTGTAACAAAAATAGAAAACGATTAATGTGAGTGCCACAATGTTAATTGCATTGAGTACAATAAAATATAGAGGTTTATAAGCCACCTTAATTAAGAGACTTACTTATTAAGGTGGAACCTTTAATTAGACAGCAAAATATTCAGCCAGCCTGAGCTCTTTAACTCTTATGCCTCACATTGAGTCAACTGCACCTTCAACTTCGTCATTCCTTGCAAAAGTGACACGATTTCTTATCTTACCTCTAAGACTTTACTGTACCCCATCGCAGTAACTGATTGAACTGCTCATTAGCTGCTGAGCATTGTGGTTAGTCGCACATCTAAAGGCCACAGTGCATCCACGGAACGTGGACTCCACTGGCAGCTCTAAGGACCTGCAAACGCAATGCCCTAGCATCTCCTCCCGCGACTTTGGAGTGATGGAGAAGGTGCTCTGCCGAGCTGGGCCACTCGCTCTTTTCTCCCTCTAAGTTCTCCTTGTAGCTGGGAAGGTTCAGCAAGCTGAAGCGAGGACAATGAAAGGTGTTTTTCCATTATTTGGCACAACACATGGCTACCTGGGTAACCATCAATTACCATTCATTGCTAGCAGAGGCGGGCAAGTAGTAGCCGATGTTGGTAATTACCCTGCATTGGAAAAACATGGTAACTAATCTCCTAATGAACGTGCCTGGCTCCTATGATGAGGCACAGTCATTATAGTGCAGAGACTATAATGTAAAGGATAGAGTTACAGGGAACAGTGACACATTTAGATGTGTATAAGTTGAAATTAATTATGCCCAAATAATGTTAATGACAGCTCATTGTACTGACGCTAACATGAGTAGGTGTGAGTAGGTAATGAGTAGGTAATTCTGGTACTGATGCTATTTAATATGAATACTTCAGGAAAAAATGTAATAGCATTTGAAGATCTATCTATCTATCTATCTATCTATCTATCATATATATATATATATATATATGCACCAATAAATTAATTCATTTGTATATTATAAATCTGACATTTACAAGATTTGTATATGCCTATTATCATTATTTTTATTCTTATTTTCATACATGTATTTCTCTGTTCTATTTGGGATGGTGGAAGGTTACCCATGTGTCTGACTGGACGTGTATTTCTGTACAGTAGACCAAGTTACACATTGTAATAGGTCTAAAAAAAAGAAAAGTTTAAATCTGAGAAACAAATGGCCAAACAGTGACGTAATCTCTCACATTTAATTTGCTTTTGAAAAATGTCTGCATGACCTAGGCTGCCTGAGTGCTAATGAGTAAATGTGGTAGATTGGAGGCCTCTTTCTATAGTTCCACCTATCGGATCCGCAGTATGCTTCGTCGGCCCACTTCAGTATTATTACAGGCGTTCCCTGTGGTTGCTGACAGTGTTTGGAAGGGAACCAACTTTTCAACAATAACTACCTTTCTCTAATGATTGTTCCTCCTTGGGTTTTATTGCTCAGATTCAACCGGCCTCTGGAACTCGAGTTTTCTGTAAGCTCAGTTTCATTTACTGTTAACATTGGGGGAAAAGCATGTAATTCTTAAGAGGATTTCTGGCAAATTCTCGATGTTTGAATCTGACTGATTGTTTACTCCTTAATCAGCAGTTGGGGTAGATCATCAGGTCACTATGGGGCGAGCTTTGCTGTTTTTAGTTCCTGTGATGGGCTGTTACAGTTTTTTTCCTTTACCCTTACTATCAATTAACTAATTTACATCAACCGATGGTCTTGAGATATACACGGTTAGAGTATGCCTCTAAAATATGTCTTTATGAGAGCCAAATAACATCATTTGCATCACATTTCTGTATCTTTTTCTGAACCTAAACCTGGATCACGTAGGCTTCGTTTGTACTGTGGCAGTCACAGCAGCGTATGCAGGCACACACAGACACGTCCACGTATGCAGACGGCCTGCTGCTGCTGATGGAAAAGGCAGAGTCTTTGCGTTGATGGCTGGAAAATCTGAAACTCCTCAGCAGGAAAACAGTCCGGATGCAGATAGTATAAAAAGTCTATTTAATAGAAGTCAGGTAAGCCTCAAACAGCGCAGCGCTTGAGAGGAGCTATAAAAACAAGCAGAGTCTTCTTGAGCAGACGGTTTAAATTAGGCCTTATATAAACAAGTAGCCCGAGCTCAGTGTGACACTGAATACTAAGTGTGTGTAGATGTCCCAGACTAGGACTCAACGCCTTGCCCGCCGTCCACCGACACCAGAACGCCAGCTTTCTTGGAATTATTATGTTTATGGTCAACATTTCCATTGCCCCCATCCCTTCCCATGAGTCCCCCAGAACACATCGTTATACCGCTCCCAACATCCTCTACCTGTGTCAGCTTGGGAAGAACCTGCCTCCAGAAGTAGCCCGTTGCACATGTAAACACTTGCCTCCCTGTGGAAGGCAGAACCGGGATTCTGACATAGATTGCTCAGGTGGACACGGTGATATAGCCGTCCCAGTGCGCAAGGACAGTCACTTCTGCTTACTGTATTCTGTGCTTAGTAGTCCTGTGGTCCTGGACAGAAGGTCTGCAGCCTCTAAAGCTAACCTCCCCATGAGAAATGCCACCACAACCCGGGTTAGTGCCTTTTTGAGGAGTGTCAAATATCCCACAGAATTCATGATGTTTGCAGTAAAATAGGAATTCCTTGAAATTTAGAGGTAGGACTAAAAGAAAAATATGAGGGACACTCTGCCAGCTTTGAAAATCAAACACCGAGCTCAGGTTTGATTTCCTGAGATCAGTATCACAATTTGATGAAATATTTTCTAGGTTTGTAAGTCAGTCCAAAGTTCAGATATTTGCAGGAACGTGTAAGATCAGTATCTGTTATGCATAAGTATCTGTTCTCAGTGGTTCATGGCATTACAATCATTTAAGGTGGATGCAAAACATGACAAAAAGTTAGCAAAATTATACAGTAAATGGTATAATCTTGCTGGTATATGTTCAGGACAATTCCTAACAGTATAATCGTGAGCCTCCTCCAAGAAGCACCTCAGTAGAACAACATGAGAGACTACCAGGTTTTCAGGGGATGTAACCATTACTAAATCCACATAACACCATCCCAGATAAGCTGGTTCAAATATACATATAGAACATGAATTTCTGCCAGTAAAACTACAGCTATAAATATGAAATAAAGTATATTTTTGGTAAAATACAATACAATACAAAATAGAATAAAATACAATTTACACTCCAGTCTCTCTGCAACATTCCTTGCATTAGTATCAGAAAACCAATTACTCAGACTCAGATGCGTGCCAGGCAAGCATGCAGGAGTTCAGAGCGTCGAGAGGAGTTTTTGACACAGGAGAACCTAACCTCTCTAGAGTAAAACAGCAATTGCACAGAATCATTCCTCAGTAATGGAAATTTCTTTGTTCACATGAATGGTGAGCATGTTGTTGTTATATACATACGTGTGTGTGTGTGTGTGTGTGTGTGAGAGAGAGAGTGAGAGAGAGAGAGAGATGAAATTGGGGGAACTGTGAAATTTATAGGTTTCTTTTAGCAATTGTAATGGAATAATGGAACACATAACATATAGCTTCAAATTGTGTAGGTTCCCAGTGCAATTTCGCACGTTGCATGTTTCCTGAAGTTTTCCTCCGATAAGCCTGTCTGCTACTTTGTACAAAAGTGTCTGCTAAATAAATGCACATACATGTAAATTTGATGATTTTTAGTGGAAGCTTACAGAAAGACATAATGCCGTGGCAGTTAAGATTTATTTTACGAAAGCCAGTTATATATCTGGAGTACAGGTTGGAAATAAGGATATGTGCTTGGAGGATGGATAGACGGGTGGGTGGCTGGATGAATGGATTATATTATTATAATTATTCATTTCACACGTTTTGCTCACTGGCAGAACTGGCAGGGCTGGTCATTTCCTTAACAGCAATGCTATTTGAAGCCTCACATCTTAGCCACCTTCCCACATGCCTTTGGCGCGATGAGGAGGATCTCGGAGCAGGGAGACACTTCCAGGCATGTTTACTGTAGGAACGTGTACGATGTGCTTACCTTCTTTCTGTATTCCCATGCAGAGTATTGTATGTACGATGGGACTGAAGTGGTACCCACACCCGGAAACATTGCACTGCATTAAAGGTTGTGAGGTAAGAGCATTTACGTACCCTACCAGCAGGTTACTCAGTCAGTGTGTTCCTTTCCCCCATGTTTCTAGTCATTTTAATTAAATCTTAAAATCACCTACTTTTTTTTGTAAGGTATCATGTAATTGTGTTAGCCTCAGTAATTTGGTTGGCCCTGGAGAAACCCTCTGTGGCCTATGGATGTATATGTAGAGATTATCGATTTCCATTTTTTCCATACTTGCCTTGATACATAATACATTTCTGGGAGGTCCCAGGTTTGCCATGAAATATTATGGTGATCTTTATACATTGTCATGCAGAAGTGATGCATTACTTTGACGGTACTTTAGACAAAACCAGAGATTGCAATTGTGTTTTGGGTCAGACATGGCGTTAAGGGTCATATTCACACCTACTCATGTTACTTATCGCCTATTGTGTTCCTTGGGACTTAAAATATTTAATCTTTAAATGGAGATTTTTTTTTAAGTTATAACTTTAAATATAATATAGGCTAAATTAAGGTTGTTGGTAAATTAATCTGTAAGCAATCCAGACGTAACAGATTTAATGTCGGATTTCACTACGAGCTTATGTGGCTATTAAACATACAGATCAGGTTTTGGATTTAAATGGTATAAGCTGACATTTAATGCTGGAATTTGTTTTGTTTCGATGGGGGCTTTTTATATGTTGCTTTTAGAGAACTTGGACATTGATTACAATTTGTCCACTTATCAAATGCGCTATGGTTTTCTCAGCTTTCTGCTAAAAGTGGTCAGACCTCCAGGAATTGAGGGTTGCAAACGTTAACACCACACAAAACCATAGACAATAAAATTAGACCTAACTTAATAGTTACACGTTACAGAGGATGAGGCCTTATGTTTTGTCTCTGTTTCTGTGTGAGTTCCTGCTTCTGCATAGCTTACTGAGCTTTATAAGTCTTCACACGTGACTGTTGTGGAGCTAGGGTGGCTGTTGCTGTTGCCTGCTTTCTGTCGCTTCCTGATCATGATGTGTAATTGTACCAACAGCCATCAAAAAATGGCCATAGGGCTGTTGGTGAGGTAATAAACACTGTGGGTTTATTGGGCTCAGTGCTTTCTTGTTTTGCTTTATGTTAGGATTAGTAAAAATAAGCATAGTTTAATACAGCCATTTCCCTAACATGGCAAAGATAACATGGCCACATAAAGCTTACAAAGCTGGCCAATATGCACAATAACAAACATTTTAAAAATGCATTCTCATAGCTGTGCTACCATGCAACACCATTTTTTTTTCTCAATGTTTACATGTTTTAACGGTTTCCTCAGTGGAATCCTCTGTTTCATTGATCCATAAACATGCTGATGCTCAAAGATAAACAATTGCTTAATAAAATGACAATGCAATATAATTAAATGCATTTTAAAAATCTGATTTGGATGGTAATTTAAATGAATTTAACAGAAACAGAAAACATAAGTTGCCCAGTATCAGTGCTATGCTGTATTAAATTGGTTAAAATTAGATGTTCTCCAGCTGTAACCTCAAGTGTGAAACATTAGCATTCAGTGCACACACCCAAACTCATATGAATGACATCTGAGAAATTCTTAGACGTAAATGAATTTCAAAAGTGCTGTTATCAGCTCTGTAAAATGTTTTCCAGCCAATTGACAACAACTCCATGCAGTCACGCTGGCTGCCCCGTGGCACACAACTATTCAAATGACACATTAAAAGCTTCAGTACTAGGTCCTTTTGAGTCCACGTGTACAAATTAGATAGTTGCTGGGTTGCTTTCAAATAAATACAGTATTCGGTTACTTTTTAACATTTGCACAGCAGAAGATTTTGAGATCAATTGGTTTAGTCAAACACCCTGGAGTTTGTGCTTATTTAGTTTAGGGAACTGTTTGATAGGACAAGTGGCACTCCAACAAGTATTAACTTTTAACTACTTTTTCGTCATGTGTAGAATTTCCCGTGAGGGACACATGTACATTTACTAGCCTTTCAGTTGCTCTATTGACAAGGCCTTTTCACTTACCGAGAGAAAAAATACTGGGAATGAGGTTTAGCTCTTCAGAATGGATATGCATGTGTGTGTTTGTATTATTGTGAGTATTTGGGGGTTGGATGGCATTCTGAAAGATTCAGCTTTAAATATGAGTCTATTGAATGGCATTCTCTATGAACAAAGTTTGACACAACTACATAGAAACCTCATTTGATTAGTTTCTCTTAGAATTTAGCAATTTAGCTGCATTAAGCTAGCAAAGCTAACAGGATTTATGGCTCTTTCTACTAAATCTTTACCATGAAAGGATGGTAACTGTTCCTGTTCTTATACTTCTTCTACTACAGCCCTTCATGGGTGACAATTACTGCGACGCCATCAACAACCGAGCATTCTGTAACTATGATGGTGGAGACTGCTGTCATTCAACCGTCAAAACTAAAAAGGTACGCAGCTAACGTTCCTGTGTTATTTCTGCGTTGGATGTATGTGTCTAGGTTCTTTCTTGTTGAATGTTCTTGTGGTTTTACATACCCATCCCATTTCAGTAACCAATGTATGTAGCTGGGGGTCACTTGGGAGAACGTATATCCCATTTCAGTAACCAATGTATGTAGCTGGGGGTCACTTGGGAGAACGTATATCCCATTTCAGTAACCAATGTATGTAGCTGGGGGTCACTTGGGAGAACGTATATACATATGTACGTTCATGTGAATAACTGTGTCTTATTTGTGTGTGAACGGCAGCTGGACTTCAGGGCTTCTCTATGGTTTGGAAAATGTTGCTAAATGGTATATTTAGAATGCAGCCTCAGCTTTTATTATCAGTTGTGCCTTTCATTTTCCCTTTTAATAGAAGCAGTTTGCAGAAGCCTTTGGTTCTCCTTTATTTTACATCGGCATTGCCAGCACCCCGTCACACTCCGTCACCCCCCATTTGACTCGGAGCTGTTTGCAGTGGCTGCTGATCTCACTATTCCTGGAAGTTCACAGTTCGCTTAATTTTGCATAATTTGTGACTCTAACTGACCAGGCGTATTTAAGAAATTAAGATTGATTGTGGCCCATAAAAAGATCTTATTTTCATGAAAATTGCTCTGAAATACTTTTACAAAGTACTTACGAATTAAGATGATTCATCTAACCTAAATATCAAAGGCCAGAAATACATTGTACAGTACAGAGTAATTCTATAACTTAATTAAACTTTGACTCACCCATTAATCCCAATTTCAGACCCTCTGTCTATCGTGCTTTTTAATAAGTGCACTTAATCAAACTTGTGCACATATCTGCACATCAAAGCCAGGTGTTTTTTTTGTTTATTCGTGGTAGAAGGGAGTCAAACGTGCAACTGGGGCTGGTTAGAGCCCCAAGCCAGCTTTGCTGCTAGCTAAAATATCATTCTTTGTTTAATAAGTTATCTTATAATGCAACTATAATTGTAAGTAACATTTTTCTATAAGGAAAATATAGAATTAATTACAAATAATTATTGTGCTAATTTTGATACCACAACAGTGTGAGAACAGATTTTTAATAGAATTTGCTTTCTATGCTGATCATACAGACCATAAAATATTTTTTTATGGTACTACAACATGATTGTTTATGCGATGAAATGCCAAGTTGTGCAATTAATCGTGATAAAACAATGAATTGCTTGACTGCCTTGCTATCAATTTGCTGGTTACCCTCTGCTCACCTACCAGCATCCTTGACAACTTTCCCTTCCCTCCACAACATGCCTCAGTAGCTCAAGGGGAGCCAGAAAGCCAGTGTCACTTTGTGTTGGACATGCGGCTTTCTAGTGTACTCAACTAGCTAAGTTGGCACCCTAAACAGCCACAAATGTCACCTATAAGATTTACTGGCCTGGCGTAAAACTACCCAAGTTACTCTAAACCAAATAAAGGCGCAAGTAAGGTCAGCGGAACACTTAATGGCAATAAATAATGGCAACTGATTTGTGGCAGCCTTGCTTAATATAAACCCAGCTTTTATAATCAAAGCATAGTTAGCACACAGATTCCAAAGGAATGTCAAATTCTTGGGGCACTGGGAATGCATATACTGTAAGTGTGGAAAGGGATACAGTATTACTTAGCTATTTTGGGCAGTAATGAATCTTCTTAGGAGTGGTCATCTAACCAAAACGTCTTACCAAAAAAGTACAAAGATATAGCAAGTCATGAAGATCCCTTGAACAACAACCATGGTTCTATAGATTTCTCCTGCCTCTGCTGAAACATATATGTTTCTAGCACTAGAATAATGACAAATTAATAATGGGGAAAAAATGGTAAATAGTAAAGTTGAAACCATTGTTCTCTAAAAAGAACATGAAAGCTCATGCATCTCCAATCATAAACTACCTAATGAATCCTCAGTCGTTCTCAGACGGCGTCCTGTAAATAGATATGTTTTTTTACTTAGCTGTTTGTAAATAACCCGCTTATACACTGCACAGCACATACCTCACATTAGTGGTCAAGAACTGTGGCGTCGTCATGGTTTGGATTGTCAGCTTGTCTGTCATTCAGATGAAGCTTAGCTAGGTCATGAAGGAGGACAGTTGCGCAAAAGTTTTCATTTTAGGTAAAGCACATTGAAAAACTGAACAACTGAAGGGAACAATTTATGCTTGTGAGCTCACAAATGTCACTGACCTGAAGAACTCATGTAAAAACGACTGGAAGTGATTGGTTGTGATCTTTCTTGTTGAGGCAGGACATTGGTGGACAGAAAGAAAATTAACACGATACAACTTATAGATATTATAATTAGTGTCCTGACTCCGTTAATCCCAATTTTCCTGAGTGATGCTCTTCTTCAGAACTGGTGTCTTTCAGTCTTCCATTTAGAGCCCGCTTTGTCTAAACTTTGCTAATCGCTTAATATCCGTGTAATTTGACAAATGTAGTAAAGTAAAAATGCCAGTTTGATGGTATTATAAGCAGTAGTGCAGTATAAGGGCTATCATAAAAAGAGCTATCTTTTTGCTGATAACATTTTTAACAGCTGTGAAAACTTCACATTTGCCTGGCATGGTTGGGGGCTTTAGAAGGTTAATGTTCTTAGTAAAGCCAATATAATCAAGCTCTATCGAATCATACAGCCCCTTCTTTGTGTTTGCTTTAGTGTAATGCCCAACAATCTGTTTAATTTTTTTTCTCCACCTATACTGTTGATGAGATAAAGAGGCTTATGCATAAATTAGCCGACAAACAAGCCAGCAGCTACTTATCCCTGGCAGGCTGCCTCCTTTCTGGGTGGCCAAGTGCAGCCAAATGGTGAGGAAAGCCCCACTAATTACTGTGCCTCTTGGTGGGAAAGGGCTCTCTCTAGCTTCTCCTGAAGCCCCGAAGACCATCGGGTGTTTCTGCAGCACGCCAACGCATATTCTCCGTGGAATACACAACGTGTTGAGAAACATTCTGTAACAGCATTTCGGCCGGACTGTTAAAATTTAAATGCTGCTGTAAATCATACAGGAACTTATAAACTGGGGGCCATTAGCTTCTTCACACCACAGGATTACCCAAGCAAATAATAAAACAAATTGAACATCCTTCCCCCCTTACATGCTGGGGCTGGTTGCAGTACAGCAGGAATGGGGGGGGGGGCATTTCCATGCCTGCTCTGCACAAAATGGGTGCCCTAATTGACTGAGAAGACACGGGGTTACAGTGAGTAATGAGGCTGCTCATTCTGCACATATGAAAGCCAAGGAAGCAGTGAATCAGTCTGCTGGTCATAATAAACTGCTATGATGCAAGCCTCCAGTGGTGTTAGTGGTTACTCTATGAATGCAGTACGCAAGTAGACACGTAGAAAAAATGTAGGAAACATAATGCTAAGAGACTAAGCCTTGGGTCTTACATGCTCGTAAAAGTGTGATGAGATGAAAGGACTATGCCTAGGCCATATTCATGTTCTCTGTGGTACTGTCTGTCTCTGGGCGCCGGCTTCACTTCCTTTCTGCTGGGTTGGTGCTTCCACAATGGTTTTTAATAGTGCGGAAAGGAGGACAAACATGCTCTTTGTTTCTTTTTTTTTGGTGCTTGTTTTTTTTCCTGATCCAGTGGTCCAGGCTGTCACAGAACACCATTAGGTCTTTGGCCAGATCTCACTATAGCCAAGGTTATCTCCTCCCAAAGGCGCCATCAATGGGGCAGATAGTGTGGTCCAGGCCTGCTGCACAATTAGTAAAATGTCTGAAGCAATGCCTGGGGAGATACAGAAAGATACTCAGTAATACTGATTCCTTTTCCGTTCCATCCCAGTTCATATTGAAAGATACTGTGTGTTATCCCTATTTAGCTGTTTTGTATTAGCTAACACCTGTGGACTTTTTTTACCAGTGCAAGATTGTTTATAGTTTTCTGGTCTTGATATTATATGACATAATAAGGATGATATATGAGAAATATTATGCAAAAATCTTTTTAAGCGTGGAGTAAGTATTATAGAGCTGGAGGGGGTTTAGCAAAAAATGACCTGTAACAATAAGCTTAGACCAGCTTAGACTTTTGGAGTATTAAGAGTCAGTCTGTTCTGTATGAATAGGGAACAATATTGATCTGGCAGCATCAGCAAGATCTTCAGATGCGTCGCATGTCCTTTTTTGTTATTATTGTATTTTTCTTTATTATGTATAATTGAAATTCCGGTCAGAACCTGTATTTTCATTATACTTCAGTTCAGTTCTATCCCTATAATGACTCATAAATTGAAATTTGATGTAGCTCATTTTTCTCCTGCAGACTCTCACTTATAGCAGTATATTAGCTATCACAGTGGTGACCAGAATTATCACTAACTGAAACTAATTGAGTTTATATTTGTATGTATGAGTAGTTATGAATAGGCAAGGATGCACCTCACAGATGTCCCCACAATGTGCTTAGAACTTGTGATTTTGATGGAATAGAATAGAATGCGCAAGCAATAAACCGGAATTTTGAATACCATGTCATATCAGATGTTTTGGGGACCTTTTTTTTTAGTGAATGCACTGAATGCAATCAAAAAACTAAAAATTTCAAAAGTCTTTTGTTTGGCTACTTGTGGTTGAGGTTAAGGTTAGGGTGGGTAGGGGTTAAGGTTGCCATCATTGTATTTAGATTTTTTTCCCATAGAAATGAAAGGATGGGATGGTCCCCACAAAGATTTTAACACAAACATGCGTTTGTGTGTGGGTACAGATTTTGCTATGCTTCTGAGGACCAAAGTACCCCACAAGTATAGCAAAAACCCCAATAACGTGACTAGTGAGGTAATTTTTTCATTCCTCACTACATCAGACTTCATTTTATATAAACCTTAGACTGCAATCAAAAAAGTAAGAATGCCAAAAGCCTTATTTTGTTTGGTTACTTATGGTTAAGGTTAGGGCTGGATAAGGGGTATGGGTGTCATGATTGGGGTTAGGGTTTTTCCCATTGAAATGAATGGACGGTCCTCACTAAGACAAGAATACAAACATGCGTGTGTTTGGTATTCATTGTGCAAATATCTTGGCACCTCAGCAGAGCGGGAGGGTTTCCAGTAACAGGGTTGAACAGCAGGGTGTGCTACACAGCTCCATGCTCCGTCTTCGAACCCTTCAAGGGCTAGCGGGAGCAGTGGGGGGTGCAGCTCCCCTAGGCTCTAACCGCATTTTACATCATATCCAGTAACATGACCTGCTTGATCATCATTTTGATTGTTTGCATAAAAGATTAATGACACTTTTTATAAACGCTCTTAAAATGAAGTGCTTATAGGAAATTCACAGAAGATGGGAATGATAGTTAAATATGGGCCTTTCTGGTGATGCGATATTCAGATTTGCCCTGAGCTACGGTTTCAAGTCTGTAGGGATGTCTGCTACACTGTATTACATTTTCCTTAGGTTCACTCAGAAGGAATGCAAGCCATGTTTCTGTAACCTTGCGTCCCTCCTCTTGTGTTACTGTAGCACAATTTAAGCCTTTATTTTTAAGCAAGAAGTTAGAAATTTGGCTTTATACTAATGCAATGTTTTCTTTCATCATAATGTTTGTTGCATACCTTTAATTGGGTTGACAAATATTTTAGTGACAAAGGAACTCAGAATAATCTTCTCGTATGTTCTGATAAGATGCCTTAAGGCAGACACATTGCTGGTGATACCTTAGTGTGGATCAGTTTCATTGAAGAGGGAAAAAGGCCCAGTAGAGGAAAGCCGGTCGGGATTTTGGAGAAGACATTTAAGTATGGGCTGATTTAATGATTTATAAAGTCAGCGGAGCGGCACAAAGTGAGACTACACTCCTCTGTACCGCTGCAGCCATGTCTTACGTTGTGTTGTACTACTAACTGACAGGAAGCATAATCATTTAATGTTTCACACGTTCAACCTTAGACACATAAATAAATTGCAGCAAGTTGCCCTACACAAACAAACATATAAATATATAAAAAATGTCTATGAAGTGTATAGCTACCATGCAGGTGTTACGATTGTGGTAGAAATATGGTAAGTAAATAGCTTAGTGCAGGTGTTACAATACCCTGATGATTTACGGACATGGAGACGGAGAGTATCATACAAATGAATGGCAAGCAACTTTGTTGTGGATCTCTGAGAGATGAAGCTGTAGCTGAAGGTGCTTGTCCTTTGCTGATTCATCCTACAATCACAGCAGAGAAGCTTTGATGACGGCATGGGTTTGTACGGGAAGTCTACTATATACAAAGTGAAGAGGAACGGTGACAGCACTGTCCCTTTGGGCACTCCTGCTCGCCTCAGCACCCCCTCAGATAAACGGTCACTAATGCTGTCAGACTGTGTCTTCTTGGTGATGTAATCTGTGATTCAGGCAACTATGACCTACACAACTAATATCACCTTGAGTGTCTCCTCCAGCAAGGAAGGCTAGATGGTAAAAAAATGCACCAGAGATGTGGTGCTCAATTTGTCCAAGTGTGTAGGTTCTGTGAAGCAGGTATAGAATAGCTTCTTCCACACATGTGTAAGCCTGATATTTAAAACCGGGCAAATGAAGTCCTCTGTGGAGGACCAGCCATGCAAATATTTGTATTATTTGGGATATAAGCTCTATTCGTCTGCAGTCCTTATGGGTAGTAGAGTACTTCTTGGGCACAGGGACTATGCATAAGATATTTTTCAAGGGTTGGGGTCTTTAGGAGTTGTTGGGACTGGTTGAGTATTTGTAGCTGATCCTCCCCCAGCTGGAATTGATAGGCCTGATTCTATCAGGACCTGCGGAATTCTCCATAGCCATTTTAGCATCCTTCTGACCTGAGTGGTATAGATGGAAATACAGGCTGATAGTGATGGTCGAGGGTTTAGGTTCAGTCTTCACAGCAAACCACTGGTGTCAGGAATGACTTCCTGAGGCCTAGTTTAGACTGGTTTTAGGTAAACGCAAACCTTGAATGAGATATAATATTTAATACTGTATATCATGTTTACATAGCCCAGTCATAAAATCTTTCAACATTTTCATAAGTACATAATCGCTGATAGGAAAAAAGAAGATAATTCTGGATTTTATGTGTTTAGTCTCTTTTTTTCCAGCCCTTCTTCTGGCAGTCCCCCCATGTTGGGGGCTGTATAGGAATCCCAATAAATGTAAATGACATATTATATTGTAGGGGAAAATAACCATTGCAAGAATTAGTCACACACCAGTCTATTAGAAGGGATATATGTGTTTAAAATTAGGAATGAAAAAATGCTTATCGACATGAAACATTATGAGTTTTCATCCTGTTCTTGGTTGAGATTGACAGTTTTATACAGAGGTCAAAGAAAGTTTGTAGAAATCATGCAAATTATTTGCCCTACCTTTGGTGTTTTAAAATATAATAATAATAGTTATTATTTATAAATATATTTTTCTTTCAGTCTGTCTCAGTTAAATTAATTGCACATCATTGCAGATAATTTTACTATGAGTACTAAATTATGGTCTAATGATAAATGATACAAAAAGCCAAATAGCTCTTAAATGCGGTAAAAACCAAACAGAGCTTTATCAATTTGTAGGTGAGAAACGACATGTATGTATACTGACAAATGCGGGCGTTTGAGTAGATATTGTGAGAGAAGGCTTGTGACGACGGAATATCGGAAAAAGCAGAGCAGCTAGCGGCTCAGTCAGCCCGGCAGCCGTGTGCTGCAGCATGACGTCATACTCTAGGTGTCCTACTCACACAGTGAGCACAAAGTCAGGTCAGACGCAGTGCTGAATCAGGGCATCCTCAAGGCTCACACGTTTGGGAGGCGGCAGATCCCAGCACAACTTGCAGGCATGCTCTTCTGGCAGATATTAACATCAACATTAGAGCTGGTTTTGTAAAGCCAGTTCCCTGGACACAGTCAGGATTTAAGACTAAATTTGAAGACGACTTTATCAGCTGATAGAATAAAAAAAAAGAATAAGGATAGAGATCATGTATCAAAGTGACTGGATACAGTCGTCTAATGTCAGTTACCCTTGTTCCGGTCCTAGAGGTGTGTAACTTTTGTATTTTTTCATCTCTTTTTCGGCATCTTTCTCCTCCACTTGCTTTATAGGGTCTTATGCAAAATTGCCTTCAAAGCTTACACGTTTATGATTTTCAGCATTTACAGCTCATCTTTACTGAAGCCACCCATCTTAAATACTAAAGTACTGTATATACTCAAGTATAAGCCGAGTTTTTCAGAACCTAAAATGTGCTGAAAAAGTCGGCGTCGGCTAATACTTGAGTCGTTACCATGATTAACTTTAAGTTTAACACACATATACAGTATACGATCAGCATTGCTAATGCCTCATGCAGACGTTAGCCATGTCTGTAAGACGCAGTCTCCGCCGGTGCTCAGACAGATCGCTGACAGATACTGAACTGCAGAATGACAGTGTACAGACATTCTGCGCTATGGAGAGAGGCGGCTGCACGAGTGGGGAGGAATCGGTGCCCCGCACCTCTCCATAGCAAGTGACAGGCCTGACTCCCTGTCGGCGGTGGGGGCTCGTTCATGGATCCAGAAGGACGGATCTATTCACGAGCCTCAGCTGTCCACATATAGACATCAGATTGTCGTTCAGCAGTAGCCTTCAGGCTCCTGCCAGGCGACTTTGATCGGATGTCTGTACGTAGTTTGCTGTTTGTTTAGTCCGTTTATATTTGTCATAGCCCGCCGTATAATGAGCCTATACCACTATGTGCAGTCATTATTTCAACTCACTTTTTTCTTTAAAATAAATTATTAAAAACATATACCCCACTGATGTCTCAATAAATGTAATTTTATTGGTATATATTTTGATGATTGAAACCTACAAACAGCTGCTGCATTTCCCATCCTAGGCTTATACTCAGAGTTTTTCCTGTTTTCTTAGGCAAAATCATGTACCTCTGCTTATATTCGGATCGGCTTATACTCGAGTATATACGGTAATTACTCTGTAGAAATTTCACAATACAGTGCATGGAGTGCAAGTTGAGTTCTTGTCATTTCCTATTTACTACCCTTTTTAAAGGCCCCTTTTATCTGTGAAGGGCGTTTCTGCCCCTGACACTATATTTAGGTGTGAGGCATGGATATGAGCGTGATTAGAATCTACATGGTCTGAAGCTGACCATGAGCACTGTTACTCTGTGCTAGTGCTACAGTATTTCTGCCTCTCTGAGAACTATATGAACTGATATCTCCCATGTGCATCAACAGTGCAGTATTGTTGATGGTTCCACATCTTCGCGCTTGTAGAGTCCGTACCACTTTTACGTTAAGTGGGACATACAGGCATTTTTATGGTGTAAATTCATGAATGTACTAATTAGTATTCTCATTTCCCAATACAATGGGAAATACGTGGGTAAATTGGGAAGCCAGTGCTGTGGTCGCTGTCGGTGTAATTGAAAGAGCTCTGCATTAAGAGGGTGTTGATACCAGATGCGTGTGTACTGTGAACCCCATTGCAATAAGAATTAGCAAGTTTTTCACGCCCTCTAGAGGAGTCCAAGGTACTGTCTTACTGAGCAGAATTTCTGGCAAAAAAGATAATAAAATGCATGCTCAATGTGGCTTCAACATCTTGCTAAATATTCATGTTTTTGTTCACACAGTTTATTGAAAAAAGTAGTCAAATATTTTCTGCTAAATAATTGATTTGACGAGTTGTCACTGTACTTCGATTTACAGCATGGTCATACTGCCATACTAAGAAACAGTGCCGCTTTTAAAACTGCCTAATCTTGTATCTAACTAAAAATTGTATTTATAACAATAAATTGTTAACAGATGAAATTCCAGCACAGTGTCCCCATCTCATACTTGATATCCCATTTGGGGGGGGGGGGGAGGGGGGGGGGCAAGTCTATGTTTAAAAAAACGAAGAGGGCCAACGCACGCACAGATGTTATGGCTGCCTTTCTGTCTCCGGCTTGAGTGCAACAATTAAGCGAAAGAAGCGATTGCAGTTCCCTTCCGCTTTTGTTTGTTTTGCTTGCTTATCGGGGATTTCTGTGTGATTCTGCAGTTTTGAAGTTCTGGATGACTTGTCTTGTATTATTTGTCTCCTATACTTTGAAGGCACAAGGCCGAATGCACGTAAGGCCACAGCGGAATCCTCTCTAATGAGTAAAAGCTGTTGGCAGGCGTGCTGTGGGCATAACGTGCTTCTGTGTCTCCGAGATCCCCTTAGAAGGAAATATTTCTTGGAAGGGGGAGGAATTTTAAAGGCTATTATTTTGGTGTGCTTCTGTGCTTGTTTTTCATTTGCGTTACGGCTTGGACCTAACGGTAAAATCTGATCAGGCTTTTCTCTCCACTCGTTATTTTTTCCCCTGTCAATTGTACGATGTTGTCATCGTTTTTTTATATCGATGTCGGCCTATGCGCATGACGCCGACGGTGCCACTTGGCCTCTTGTTCGTGTGCAGTTCAAACCCCTCCACAAGGCAGCACTTGTCATACGGCACTGTGCTGCCCTCCTTACTGGAAGGTAGTTACAGTAGCTGACACAGGTCCCTTTATTTTCCTGGCATGATGTGCACAGTGAACCTCAAACACCCTGCTGCTTGTGGAGACTTCACATTGACTTTAGCTTCATTTGTGCTTACCGTTACAGCATCCACCCAAGTGGCGGTCCAAATATCATTCATTATGAACAATAAATAAATAATCAAATAAATGAAATCTCAGTAAATGTTTCTTGCATTAAGTTGTGAACATAGGAAAAACCAGTAGTCTTACATCTGATGTTCTATTTTGAGGGGGCTGAATTCTCTTCTTTAATTGTGTAAGTTTAGTTGACGTTAGTAAAAATAACATTGACTGTGACATTGCGAGATTATGTACTGCTGGCCATGTTAGCCGTCTTGTAGACAGACTGACAAAGCTTCTAATACCAGTAACTTAGAAGGCATTCATCACTACTTCTTATATAGCATTTTAAGGAAGAACTTCCATGGCCCTTCGTGGTCAAATTCAAGAACAGCCTGTTCCTATTTTTTGAATTGCCATCTAACTTAAGTACTTATATATGCAGCCAAACATCATTATTTACCTGAATGTTGTTGCTGTTGTTGTGCTCATTGATGCTTATTCAGTTATCACTTTGAATTTGTTCTTTTTTTTTCGTCTTTGACAACAAGTCAACCTTAACGAAAGTCTGTATACACTGTACAGACGTCAGTGATTAATTGGCATCAGACCATCCTGATTTTTTTTTTTTGTTTCGATATGAAGGTATAGCAAATATTGGTGCCGCTAAAGATTTTGGGCCCCATATATATATTATATATTTGGCCCCCAACCCAGATCAATCAGACTATGTTCCAGATTTTTTCGGGCCACAGTTACTCAGGAGCCCTTGGGATTGTCCCCCACTTTACAGTGCCCCCGACTGCAATATGACAGTCTTAGTCGAGAGCATCACCACCATCCTGTTCTTGTAATATCAGCGAGAAAACTGTTTGTAGGCACAAGCCATTCCTCAAAAGCAGCAGCGACTCGCGCTTCAGAATTTAGTACATTTTTTTTATTACATAATGTTTTCGAAGTGGTTTCTGGATGGTGTTGCTTCTAAAAATTGTTACAGTATAGATAAGTGTCCTGGAGTATGAGAAAGGCGCTATATAATTAAAGCTTATTATTATTATTATTATTATTATTATCATAACCCCCCCCCATGACTTTGTACAGGATAAGTGGTTGGACTATGGATGGAACTTGTTTAAAACCCATTCCCCTGACTTTCGAAATAGACACTGTAATTAATATGTCTTGCTCTAGGGGTGGTGCAGCACTGTTGCCTCACACCTCTGGGACCGGAATTTGAGTCTCCACCCAAGTTCCATGTGTGTGAAGTTTGCATGTTCCCCCTGTATCGTTGTGTGGTTTCCTCCAGTTTCCCACAGTCCAAAGACATGCTGAGGCTAATTGGAGTTACTAAATTGCCTGTTGTTGTGCATGTGTGAGTGTCTGGTGTGTGAGTATGCCCAGTGATGGGCTGGCCCCCCATCCTGGATTGTTCCCCGCCTCGTGCCCATAGCTTCCGGGATAGGCTCCAGACCCCCTCATGACCCGGAAGGATAAGCGGTTACAGAAAATGGATGGATGGATGTCTTGCTATGTCATAATCTGACAGCAATCAATTAAAAACAATTTAGTTGAAGTATATAGCATCGATGCAATTTTCATGCTTAAAAATCATTTTTACGACTCAGCTATGTCGAAACAATGAAATCAAAATGACATGTTCCCTGTTACTTTAAAAGACAATGATTAATGGTGTTTATTAGTGGAGTAGGACTTTGTTTGGTAGTCAATAACTCCTTCATTAAGGTGTCTGGGGTTCTTTTGTAATAGGATGTATGCTTGCCATACATCAATTTGCTGTTTGGGATTAAGAAGGTGAGCAACTACTGATTCCCCCAGCCTTCCTGTGCATGGTTCCGATCTGAGTGCTCTTAAATTGAGTCATACTGGGGTTAAGGACAGATAAATCTTGTCCACTGTCCTGCTATGAAAGCAAACCTATGATGTGCCATATAATCTTTTTTATCCATCTTTTTCTCTGTTTGATCACTTATGGGGCAGTTAAGGGTAAGTCAGGGCAATGATATTATGTTCTAATGCCAGTGCACTAGCTCCTTCAAGGCTATAACTTCATTCTTCCCATGGGGGCAACTTCTCCTCACATTCCCTGCAAATTTTCCATGGCACTAGAAGCATGGCAGAACTACTGTGCTGCCCAAATATTTCACACTTTCAGAAAGTCTTTCACGAGGTCGTCTCCCTGCTTCTAAAAGGAATCACCGCAGATGTTTCGGCATGGGCGTCTGACGTTTACGTACCTTCAAGTTATGCAATGTTATGAGAGATGTGATGATTTCAAAATATCATGTCACTTTGGCTGAAGTTTAATCTCTACTGTGACAATCTGGGATTTGTCCTGAACATTGGTAGCTTGAGATGCGACAGAAAGCATCCAAAGACATTTTTGCTTTGACCAGAATTACCATATGCCATCAAGCCCAATATCAATGTATTCCTTGTAGTGCCATATCGTACTTGTGTTGTGGGGAAATACAAATCTATATTTTATTGTTGTATAGTTGTTGTATATTGTTGTTATATGTTGTATATTTTTTAATGTTATGTTATTTTTAGTGTTATGTTACTAATATGCTCTGTTCCAGTAACTACTTGGTCTTGGAGAGAACTAGCTCTTTCTCATTCAGGGTAAAGAAGCATGTTTGGTAACCCTACTGAAGACCTGGAGGTAGCTTTGCCCAGTGAAAACTTCTCCTCAAGGCCAGCGTTGATGCTCGTAAAAGTGTTTTTTCTGGCAGAAAGAGAAACAGGCAAGGGGGAAAAAAGTTCCTGTGCAAGCACAACAGTTTGTGAGGCAGGATGCTGGAGCGCACGTCTTTACCCGGGGATTATGGGTAAGATGAATGGGATAGGTTTACAGTTGGGAGAAGCCCCCCCCCCCCCCCCCCCCCCCCCGCCCGCCCGCGGCGGGGGGCGGCC
>JAODKM010000039.1:17239043-17257139 GCA_026780845.1 Petrocephalus sullivani
GTTACATATTTTTGTGCGAACTTCAGTGCCACCCTAACAATCATTCCTCTCAAAGTGAGTTGAATTTATTGTGCCCCCTTGCCCAGCAGTGGTAATGTGAGAGGTGTTCTTTGTGGACTGAGTCCAGGGAGGAGCACGCAGCTGGGTGGTCTACAGATGACAGATTGCTCTGCAGCATCTGCAGGCACCTGGCACACTGTGGTCATGATGACAGCCGCATAGATTAAAGCTCACCGTAGACTGCCTGCATTCACACATGTACAAGTGCTAGCACGTTATCAGCACAGAAGAAATAAAGAATCCTACAGTCCATAAGCACCTCGCGTTATTAGGATTCAGAGTCTGTTATTTAAACCACTTCTGGTTTCATTTCGCCATCAGTTCTCATTGATTTTTTTCCTTGTTCACTGTTTTTTGTTGTTCTGCACTGTTGAACGTGCAAATATATGGACTGGCATCCCATCCAAGGTGTACCCCAGCCACGTGCCCTATGCTGCTAACTCTGACCAGGTAGATGGATGAATCTACTGAGTGTCCCTAGGCCTGCTGGCATGTCATTTCCAGTGTTTCCACCTTTGCAATATTTCTGATACATCTTCCCCTGGTCAGATCTCTGATCAGTGAAACACTTGCAGCTTTCCCCATTTTACAGTTGTTGTACATTTATATCTAGCTTCTGCATTTTATTTTAGCTCTTTCAATTATGACTAGTATGGTAATGCAAAAGACAAATGCTGAAGCATGCATTTTTAGGATGTGGCCAGCTCTTTGTGCACCTTCCTCTTGCCTAATCTACTCTTCCCAGAGGTGGAAGCAGCTGGATAGAGACATGTTCACCTCAAAATACCCTTTTAAGGCAACTCACTAACCGCACTGGAAAAACAGCAGCAGGGTATCGTCAGAATTCATTCTCTGCTTCTTAAGCTGTCCCTGTGTAGCTTTGGTCATGTGATTGTCATCATTTTCTTTCTATTTAAATCTTTTTCAGACTTCTGACCTTTGTTTCAGCCTTTCCAGATTAATGTTTACATGCTTCCCTTCAAGCTCACTCTTTTCTGAAATGTTGAAGAATGCTTCTATTGCACATACACAGGCACTGACAGTGCGCTTCATTCAAACTGAGCTCTTCAAAAAGAATTCACACATGGGAATATGTCTCTGCTACTGTGTAATCTAAAGCTGCACTCCAGCAAAACGATAAGTCGGGAAACAGACCCCACAAATTCTGGATGCAATTAAATCTGTCTAGGATACCATGCATATTCATCCTCAAATTTTTTTCATCTGCATACCCATCGCAGACACTGTTATACACTCAACGAGATTAACATGACCATGTCTAACACTTTTGATGGTGCTTGACCTCACAAACACAAGGCCAAAATACAACACTGAGCTGTCATCCTCCACTCGCTACATAGCCCCTTCTACTAATTGATGACAACACACTTAGATGGAAAGTACATTATACTCATAAGAAACAGTCTAATATAAAGGTTTGCTACAGCAGTGACAAATGAAAAACAGCGAATGCAGCATTATTTCTGTTACAGGGAACCATGGCACACTGAGACTTTTGGTGGAAGGAACAGGAAACAACCACAGTTAGAAATAAAACAACTGATAACTTTGTTTTACACACGTAAATAATAAATCACAGGTGAGAATATGGGGATGTTCCCAAATCACACCCCTCCCCCCAATAGCATACCTACATTCCACACATACCTAAAATATCATATGTCAAATTTTCACTGTTTTATCATGAAGTGGTGAGTGAGATCAGTGTGGCTTTTTGCCTTCTTAAGGCGATACCTGTTTGTTACACGGCTAAAGTTTTAAAGGATGGATGTTTATCTGTATGAGTAAGGCCTGTGATACGTCAATAAAGTAAGAGTGGAATTCACAATGAGGTGTGATTAGCCCACCCAGGTCTTAATGGGGGGCTGATTTAGCTCAGTGGTAGATGGGAGAAAAAGTGAACCAAGATGACAGGAAGGCATGTTACCAAATCCAGGTCGTTGTGCATCTCCTGGTTTCCTCAGATGTGCTGTCAATATAGAGAAAATAAGGCACATCTGGTTGGGATTGTGGAGGAATTCTGTTGTTGGGGAAACGTGTTGTGGAAACCAGTGTTTTACTTGTCGATTAAAACCTGATGACAAACATCAGGTGATTTCTCACGATGAGGTGGGTGGGGCCGGTGTGGTGTTAGTTTGTTTGCTATGTTTACCTCAGCTTCCCATCACATATGGTGCTGCTTCAAAATCTTCAATGCTTCAAAACCCTTGCTGAAAGTTTTTGTTAGAGACCAACAAATAAATAAAAAGGTTGCACGTGTAACATAAAGTTTGGTTCACCTGTCTAATCCCTGAACACAAATGGTCCTGTATTTGGGCTGTTTTATTTTGTATAAGGTAGTCTTTGCTTTTAAAGGCTATTTTTGTTGCATCTTCTGAATACATACCTTAATGAGGTACCACAGTATTTTATTTATGATATGATGACATTTTATGCTTATGTAGCTGGACTTCCATTGTAGGAATGCATACAGGTGATGTGCTTCAGGGTGGAACAGAAATATATCACTAGGGAATCACTACTGAAAGGGGCGTGTGCACATCCTTTCACAATAATCTCTTACATGCGGGGCCCGACATTACTGTGTACATTTTAGGATATCCAGTCTCCTGTCACTCTGGATTATCAGTGCTGATAACACACATCCACTGACATCCGCTGGCAACATCTAGAAAGAATTTTGCTTGGGTTTCTTTAGCTGTCATACAATATTATGTATAAATAATATTTCACATTCATGCATGCAAACATACATACATACATACATACCATAATTATTTATGTTTTATATTATACAACCTTGTCAATTAAGTAAAGTTGAAATGGGTACTATGGACTAATGAATCAAAATATTTGAGTCCAACCACCTTGTATTTCTAAGACACAGAGAGGGCATGAGTCCATCTGTCTATCATAGAGGGAACAGTGCCACGGTCTGGGGTTGTTTTCCTGGTGATAATTGGTCATATTTATCAAATCCATGGCAATCTGATCCAGCAAGGCTATCACAGTTAAATTCAAAGGCATGGGTTCT
Organism: Petrocephalus sullivani; assembly: GCA_026780845.1. Taxonomy (NCBI): domain Eukaryota; kingdom Metazoa; phylum Chordata; class Actinopteri; order Osteoglossiformes; family Mormyridae; genus Petrocephalus; species Petrocephalus sullivani. Next base: position 17,242,159 of record JAODKM010000039.1, read on the forward strand.
AGCAGGAATGATGGTGACTGGGAAGTCCTTCATACTTCGGCGAAGAAGCCCATAAGTGTCTACTTCTCTGGGAACTGCTGCATTAAAGCTGGGTAACACATTCGTTATCCAAATGCATTGTGTGTATGAAGCTGCTATCAAAGCAAAGAGTGGCAATCCACAATTTAGAGATAGTTTTCAATTTTATTGAACAGTGCTTTGATACTCCAGCTGTGTTTTAGGGGTCCAAGCTACGTTAGCTGCAGTGACAAACACAGTGACAGATACTACAGTTCAAACATAAGATGGTAAGATGGGAATATAATAGCCAATTGATTAGGTAGGCAAAGCACTGCTGTTTAAATGGCTTAAATTGTAGGAATCTGAGGAATACTAGAGAAAATACAAGAGCACCTTAATGAAGAGGTTTAATGGTTTAAGAGGTTTAATGAAGAGGTTTAATGCTTAATGGAGATGGTTTAATGAATATGAGGGTCCAAGTCATATGAACATGTTACTTGAAAATATATTTCTAGGTGAGTCAGAGCGTGCAGGAAACAAGGAAATGTACAACTATCTATATGATCACATGATTTAAATACCTCAACTGCAGTTTATAATGCACATTAATCATATCCCCGCAACAATATTTTGGGTAAACTTGCAAAAAAATGAATTTATAACACTTAAAATCATCTAATTACATTTTTAAATATCAAATTCCAAATTTAAATATGCATAAAACTCATCTCTACAGCATACTATATATATCAGGCTGTGTCTCAAAATAACAGCTTAACAGAGAGCCAGAGGAAAAAAAATATCAAAGCGTTCCTCTTTGATAACTCACTGATATGAAATCAAAGCCCAAAAATTCTCTTAACAGCAGGACCTTACAGTCTTGGCCTGCTGAATGTATTATAGCTTTCATAAAATCTGAACCTAGTGACTTATGAGCTATTCAGACACGGAGGGCAAATAGATCTGGAACTGTCCTCCGTGTATACTCATCAGTCCCAGATGCGGTAATGTTGTAAACCTGCGTTTGTTTTCAATAACAATAAAACATGCAGGCTTTTGGATTCTTGCCCTAAACGTTTTAAAGGCTTTCGGGTATCACACCAAAATGCCCTCACGGTGGCAAATTTCACTGTGGGAAGCTCTTTTACTGGACCATATGTTCTTCTGGTAGAGACACACAATTTGTAAAGTATAACTGAGCCACAATGCTCAAGCAGTAGGTTTATTAAGAGTGGTTTTATGTCTACCAGCTACTATATTTCTGTGTAATGATGTCGACAAAGAGTACATATATATGATAAAGACATATGATGGAAGACATAAACAAGATGAATTCAGCCAGACAACCTGTATCTATACATTTAGTGCAATGGGCTATTTTCTCTTGAAAACGTTATTCTCAGTGTTGTTTATGTGTGGAATCTGTTTATTATGTTTGCCTGAGAAATCTCTTTAATGTAATCCATGCAAGGCTGCAGGCAACAGTCCACATTTCCTACCATACCGCTGCACTTTCAAATATTTGGACCCGTGCCTCCCTCAGTCCCCTTCTTACTCGTCCAAGTCAGTTAAAAATTACTTCGCTTCTGAGATCAGCTCGATGTGCCAATGTTTTCAACTGAGCGGAGAGTTTGAGTGTGTATACGTGTGTCTGTGCGTGTGTGTGTTTTGTCTTTCTAGAGCTACCTTTGCTTTGCTGTTAATAATTTCAAACCCACACACAGAAATACCTCATTAACATCTATTTTTCTTGGACTTCCTCAGTCCCTGAGGTAGAAACTCCGGTGAACTAAGGAAATGCAAACCAGCCTCTCGTACTTGCAAAGCCCTCAAAAAATGTTAAGTTCTACATAATTGTCCATATTTTTCTAATCAGACCATGGCCCTGTTTAAGGGAGACAAACTAGTATAGCGTGCTTTTGAGGTGAATGACGCAAAAAGAAAACTTTGAGGCTTTTAAGCGTAGTGGATGCACTGGCAGAGAGAACAAACTGCGCAGTATTTACAGTTGGAAAAGAAAGGGTTTGTAATAGAAAACATCTGTAATGCTTTGGAAGTGGCAACGCAAACAGTCTGCAATAATAGCAAAGGAGAAAGGTGTAACACATGCACACACATTCACAGCCACGTCCCCCAGGACAGCAGGCAGATAGCATCAAAGTAACCCAGGGAAAAATACAACCATATTTTATAATTGTCAAAGAAACAGCATAAAGTACTTTATATGTGTGTTTGTGTGTGCGCATTTGTGGCTGGACCCAAAATAGCATGACAACAGTAACAGTAACTGCCCCAACAGTAAGACTGTGGAATTTAACTTTTTTTCAAATATTTATTTGTATTTTAGAATTTTGGAATAGATGTGATAAAATGAAGCAACATAATAACATATACACTAGCTGTAACAGTCTGTAATATAATGAAAATTTTCTCTCTGGCCAGTTACATAATGTAAAGTAAAAAAGCAAAACAAACTTGTTTTAGAGTGTCTAATGTCCCATTGAGCTTTACAAGAACATTGCTTCAAGCTAGGAGATCTGCACTCCTGTGCTGAATCCCAATAAGCCACTTGCTAATGTGACGTTATAAAATCTATATAATTTTATTGCTGGGCATAATAATCATTACAGCTCCAACCATAGCTTTTTTTTTTTTTTTTTAAGTGAATTTAAACACACAGGTACTGTGTATGTGTCTATATAGATTTTGGGGAGCAAATGCCTCCACAATGCCATAGAAACCTTAAAAAAGTAATTTTCATGATGCGTGAGTCATTTTTATGGCCCCCACAAGGGGAAACTGAATTTTATTCAAATCTGTGGCTGCAATTAAAATGGCCAAAAGTCCTGTATTTTGTTTGCTTACTTATGGGTAAGGTTAGGGCTGGGTGGGGGGTTAGGGTGTTGTGACTGGGATTAGGGTTTATCCCATAGAAATGAATGGATGGTCCTGCCTAAGATAGGAAAACAAACGTGTGTGTGTGTGTGTGTTACAGTGAGTGCAAAAGAAAGGAGAGAGTCTGGCCCGCTGCCTACTCTGCAGTCTGCTAATGCTGAATCTCAGTGATGAAGCAACAAGAGACCATTTTTAGCTATGAGGTCATACTTTTAAAAAAAGGAAAGGATTGAGAAAAAAGAGAAATATCAGTTTGCTGCTGGTAATGTCCCACTGAGCTGTGCCCCCCCACCACCAGGAGCATCGCTATCATCTCTATTTAATATAATCCGAGAGAAAGAGCGTTTGGGTAAGTGTTTTTACACAAAGCATAAACATTTTCAGTCTGGTATTTCAAAATTACTATATAGGTGGCATTTAAGCGGCTTTTCATGGCAAAGAAAGAACATTTTCAACAAGAAACAGGCAAACATATGTACAGGATAATGTGCAAGAATATGTAAGTATTTGACCTATATCTGTACTAATTCCCAACAAGGGATCATTAATACAGCCACAGGACTCTGTAAAGGGTTGTCTGATGTGATTAAAGCTAACCCAAAAGAAAAAAATATTTCCTAGTTTTAAAGATTTCATTTTGATCAAATAAAAATGACTTATATTTACATGCACAGCTCATATACTGACCATATATAACATATTTTAGGTTGATCGATAAAAGGGAGTGAGATATAGCTAAATGGACTGTCGTGTAAGTGGACATAAAAATATAATTTAAGGTATGAGGAGGAAATTTGAAAGATGAGCAGATATTATGAGAATGAATGAAAGTCTGGCACCAGAAATATTGTGATCACTGTACAGAGACAAAGGGATAAAATATCACCTAAAGAGTTAAAAAGAGAGAACACAGACCCCAAAAATAGAACAAGTGTCTAATCCCACAGTCTGACAGCATGCTGTGAGGTGACATCACCAGCGTGTGACACCCAGCGATGTCCCCGCAACTTTGCAGACAGTTAAATCATGTTGAAGTATTAGCTGAGCTAATACAGCTATCAGCTGTCTTCCATAAAATTCATTACAAATTCAGCACACGTTTGATTAGTACCTACATGTTTAGGGCCCCTGAGCAGAAACAGACAAAAAACTCATATTACTTTTCTCAAAGGTACACAGACCTTGCTCTTCCCTCTGGGATTAGACATTGCCACCATACCGGCAAACACCCAGTCTCTTCATCCCTATTTCAGTGAGATCCCCTGGGCAGCGAAAAATACACCACCTCCACATAACTGAACTGTCAAACAATCTACTCAGCTTGAAGTAGGTAAATATCATCATTGTGAAACAGCCCAGAAATCCAGAAGAATCACGCCTGAGGAAACACTTCTGATATGCAGTTGTATGCAAACTGTTGCTACGGCGGCAGAATAACAGACTGGACATTTATCAGCAAGCACCGAACAGAGATGACTGCTTGCTGCATATTGTGGGATTTTTGTGCTTTTGATATATTTGAAAAGAGTCATGAAGAATACAACACAACACAATGGATGTGTCCAATAGGTTTCTTATAATATGGGCCAAGTGTGGACATGCATGATATGGACCCAGGAAAGCAATCTGAATATACTTATACTGCATATTTACAATATGACGCATGACTGTTTGGCTGCTTTACTGCAGCCCGATGTCAGTGAGCGATAGTTCCGCTACGGTGTGCAGTAAGGCAGGCCAACCTGTCACCTTTAATATTCTGGCCCTTTGGCCCTGTAAACTCCAAAGCTACAATTTAAACATCAATTTCTCTCTTGTAAAGAAGGGGAAAATATTTACAGGACTTCAACAACATGATGACCTTCTCTGATAAAAATTTTAGACAATTCCTGCCAAGCTATAAAATCTGACATCATGATGTTGGCCAAACCTCTGAAAATACGTGTATGTTATGATCAAAAATATCCCTAATTGAGAAATAATTATTTTAATAATGACTTGGAAATGTGTGGGTACTAATATAAAATATATATTGTTTCTTAACTGATATATATAATATATAATTGCAATGTAATTGACTAAACATACATAATTATTTGAACATGGTTTCCCTTTAGTAAAAAGCTGATTTTGTTCAAATTTATCTATCTGCTTCGCGTGTTCTCCCTACGTCATGGGGGTGTTTCTGCCACTCTGGATTTCATGAACATGAACTGCCTAGACTGAGTGTTTACACCTCCCCCTCCCCAGAGGAAAAGTGTAGTCTAAGTATAAAATTTCTAGCTTTAGAACTTGGCCCCCTCTTGTTGGTTAGGACTGGTTTAAATGCTTAAGGCCTTAGGGATCTATGCTGTTAATCTTCTGGAGAAGCACCAAACACCCATGTTTATACTGGAAATTTCTACACATATAAAAGGCATGGCTCAAAACAGCACAGCATTATACTAGTATTAAAAGTCTACATAGATATTCCAGAACACATCATGAAGTCCAAACATTTCATATGAGTTCATGACCCCAAGTGAGGATATACTGTTTCATTTTACTGAGAAACAGGCAGTAACCAATCGTGCTATAAAGTTAAAAAGCGCAATTGATCACACTGGTCTGCAACTTGAAAACGTAAATGTAAAAGTACAATTACGTATGTGCATTGAAGCTTTAAGGCTCATTTGTTGGTGTCTCTGTGAGCTCCAGAATGGAGCATGTCAGGCTTTTCTTCATTGTGGTTTTAAACCTCAACTGCAGAACAGACTGTTATGGTCTATTATGACCCAGCATGAAACTGAAGAGCTTGGCGTATATCAAGTGGCAATTTCCGAGGCAGCAAGGCTAATAAGGACGTAAGATGTTTGTTAACAACTCAACTGTTCCTGGTAAAATGAATTGAAATGACAGTAAAAGATCAGCTCAGTTGTTCAATGGTTTTTCCACTGAGAACAGACCCACAATTATTAGTGTAGCACCCAGAGTGAGACTCACACTCAAGGGTACAAATAGGAATAGAAACAGAATAAATAATATATAATTAATAAGGGAAATAAATATAAATAACAGAAATAACATATACAGGTAGCCAGATAGAAAGGCTTTAGAAGAGTCACAAGAGATCGCACGGTTCTGAGCAGGAAACAAATGAAAGCATTTGTCTATATTCGCTTAACACTGTATCCTGCTGGGAAATGGAAGCCCAAAAAATCACAACCTGTTTTGAAAATCTTCTGATGTTACCATTGAATAAAATACATAAAAGAGACAAAAATGCAATAAAAACAGGGAGAAAAGGCTGAAATTGCAAAGACAGGGTTTAGCTGGACTTCAGGCATATTATAAGACAAAAATACGTACTGACAGATATGGCCCTGTCCCTATGATGTGGTGTGCTCCTGAGCTCTCACCTAACTGGCAAAATTTATCGAAAAATAAATCAAAGTAAGATGATGGACATGTTTAAGAGTGTTTATCAAGCGCCCGATGAGCACTAGAAGCCTACTATCATTTATAAGAAGGAACAAAGACTGCCAACAAACACTTACAGCTTAAGAATCCATTGATTAATTAGCTGCACTTTGTGACCATTGCAGGACCAGCGTCTAACACAGTCAATGGTGTTACGGACCAAACAAAGACAACTCATACACACCATGCCCTACTAGAGTAATGCAGCAACAACACGAGTAGAGAAAGCACTTCTCTCTCTAGTACTTTTCTAATAAGGAGCGTGAGTCTCTACCCCTCCCCACATTATGACACAACCCTGCTAGTCCCCTCTTGTCCGGGATGTCACCTCCCATGACCATAATCGTCACAGTCGGCACTGCAGGGCTAGATTACTCACCCCGCCAACAGTGACTAAACCTCATCAGCCCCATTGCAGCTTTTGTGCTTCCCTTTACGCTCATCACCAAAGGTCTGAGTCACCTTCCCCATGGTAGGGTCAGTGTCAAGTCTGGAGCCTGTCAAATGACTCAAATTTAATGGGGACGGCAAAAATCCTTCCCCTAAAGCCCATCTTGTGGAGACTTTGAGAGTCTCTCATTAATACAAACCACAAGAATAACCTTTAATCTAAGTGAAAAGAGGGAAAGTGGAGCAGTCAAGTCCAGAGGTTTACACCCAAAGCATATTTCGGTGACCTCACTGGCATCAGCAGCTCCCGTCTCCTCTACCTCTCTTATGGAGACATGCTAGTCGTGACCAGTGAAGTAGACCTAAGGAAAATAACAACCTTTAATAATAAGTCTCCTCGACACCCTCCAGCTTCTGCTCTGCAGTTCTCTCTGTGCCTTCCTGCTACTGCCCTGCGGTTCCCACAGTGCCCTCTGGCCCTGCTGGCCCAGTGGTTCCTACAGTTTGGACGGAGCCTGCTTTGTCTGGTGAACAGGCCCAAGAGGGCCCACATCTCAGGGTCGCCGCCTATTTCTCCTGGATCCGGGAGACTTTCCAGACTTCCCCCGTTCCCTCTGATCGTGCCTTGGTCCGATGTCCTGGTTCCCTGTCCTGCCATGGTTTTGTTCTAGCCTGGACCCCCTGTGGCTCTCTCCTTTGCTTCCGCCTCTCTCCCACTACATGTCTGCCCCGTCCTAGTGTGTGTCATGCTGGGTGTGCTCCCCAATGTGGCTCTGATGTGCCGCGCCTGTTGCTTGTTACCCATTGTTAGTCCCTGTGTTTAAGTACCTGCTCGTCTCATCAGCCCCAGCATGGTCACTGGCATCGCTCTTCCTCCCCACCTGTGTCCATTCCCCACTCGCCCCTTCTGGTTTCACCCCTCGCTGTCTTGTTTGTGCCCGCTTTTGTTCGCCAAACACTGCTAGAATAGCTCACAGTGTACATGGTGCAATTTGTAAATTCAGTAAATATGTATTTTTATATGTAAACAAATGTTAAATTATGCATATGACAAAAATCAGTCATGGCTGAATTTTTCTCATAAGGTTGACTTAAACAAACAGTGGTGTCCCCTTCACAAAATTCAGTGGCGCGCATCGTGTTCCCCTGTTTAACTAATATTCCTTCAGTTGTGCCTACCTTAGACTGGGACCTGGGACCTTTTGTGAATCCCTGTGTGTCTGTTTTTGTTCTGCTTGTCGACCAAAGGTGAACTATATGTTGAGCAAAATAAATTAAACCTGGCAATAGGGTGTACCAGTGGAATACTCTTCAACCTGCCTTCAGTTGAAGTGCGCCTCGACATATTGAGGTTGCATAGTTTTAAATGCACATATTCACACATACCAACTCAATTTTTTGTCCAGATACAACTGCAGCATCACATCATTACAAATATATAACATTACAGCAATTTAAGCTTTTAAGAAAGTACTCTATTCTGTCACAACTTTGCTTCTCCTCTACTCTAAAAAGCCCTAGCGTACCTGTATAGACCTCTGCTTCAGAGGGGTCCTCCACCTTCTTATGCTGTATGATGTAGTCAGAAACCTTGCAGCCAATGAGAGGCTCCACATCCAGCCACTCCAGGGCCACCATTGTGCTAGAGGGCTCAAGGTGAGGAGCTAGACGCAGGCTTAGATTGCAGCAAAAGAAAAACAAAAGAATAATTCAGTCACACGGCAGAGGGTTTCACCCACATTGACACGCTGCAGTTCTACTCAACAGAAATCCCTCTTATCCAATTAATAAAATATAAAGTAATTCAAGAGAACAACATCAGTGGCCCTCCAGAAACCTGATCATGGAAATGTTTGCTGCATAAAGACCACCAGCTTCCAAGAAGGAAGGATAAAGGGATAAATAAATATATAAAGAAATAAGCAGATTGATTTACAAGAAAAAAACAAGGCAGTGCTTAGTTCTGGTTTAGTTCTGGATTAGTTCTGGTAAAAGATTTTATCGTATGTACGTTAATATTCTGAAACTTCTGTCTGCTAAGCAAGCAAACCCATCTAGCTCACTCCATCTATAGAGAACTGTAACCACAATGTGTTACAAGAAAAATAAATGTGGAATATTTCCATGGGGAAGTGCCGGGTCGATATTGGCAGTACAGGACAGTGGCAGACCGGTGGCCTTCGACTTACATGGGCTGTCGGAGGGGACTGCAGTTGGGCAGGCCATCTTTGCTGAAGGCACTCAGGTCACAGCGACACCAGTTCTCGATGACATCACCCTTCCCTGCACACCAGTATGAGCTCATTGTGGCACTTTTGAAAGCCTGTGGGAGGAATAGGTGAGAAAAATGTAATTATTTCTTTTCCCCCTTTAGGTTTGGAGATCTGAATCACTGCTCCTGCCAAACCTTCATGGTCTTATCAACAGGGTCTGCAGACATATCCCCCCCACCCCCCCGTGACAGCCCCGACTTCTGTGGAACCCTGCTTCTGTAGTGCTGCATGTGTCACGGAACAGGGTGGCCTTCATGGGGTTTTATGTCATTTTTCTGGTAATTAAAAACAGCTTTGAAAAAGCCTACTAAGCAGATTGTGTGCAAAATAAAATAAAATCATGAAGTGAGAAACTGTTGATGACATAATTTGCACAACATAAAATTATTGATAGTGGCCAAAGAGGCAAAAATGTCAGCTACAAAATCAGCAGGTTCCACTGCATGGGCAAACATAACTCACTCCTTTAATACTACAGAATGGTGTCACTCGCACGTCACTTGTACGTTGCTTTGTGAGAGGGTCTGGGATTGCTTCCGAGATGAGTTCTGCTTTTATCCACAAACGTCATGTCTCTGCAGGATAGTACACCTGTGTGTGTACCTGTGTGCCTGGGATCAGAAGGCTACCAGTTCAAAACCTGTAGCCATTAGGTGGTCATTAGAGTGATGCCGCCTTTGGGTCCTTAGGTAATGTCCTTAATCCCAACTGCTTCAGTGAACCTGGATGCTGGCTGACTCTACGATCTGAACCTAAGATTTGCTCACATATGAATTAGTTTATGTATCTGATGCGGAGCAAGACAGGATATGCGAAAACCACCCAATTTCCCCACTGGGGATGAAGAAAGCAGTTTTATATACTGGGATGGTCAAAATAACAGAAATTCCTAATAATAGGTTAATATCAAAGAGATAATAAGGAGCTGGGCCATCCTTTGGCTTCAGAACAGTTTGGATTCAGTCCTTCTTGGAATTCTATCATACAAGTGCTGTGGTTACTGGTTACTGTATCACTCTCCATGAAGAATAGCCTCCAGTAATTTGAAGAAGATGGAAGTTCCCATAAAGGTCCTAAAAATTCCAGGACTTCTCATAAAGATTCAACTATGTTTAGCTCTGGTGATTGGGGAGACCACTGAAGGTGTTTAACTTCATGCTGATGTTCATGAAATTATACTTGTATTTCTTTACCAGTGTGTGTGAAGCATTATCAACTTGAAATATGGGAATAGCACAAGAGAACAGTGTTTTCAAAATAGGGTACTTCTAGTCCTGTAAAATGGCCTCTCACTACTTGACCATTATACAACCATGTAGAGCAATCATCAGACATATTGACTCCCATGGGATAGTTATCCATACCATTATAGATGCCGATTGTGGGTGGCAGGCATCTTTCGGCTTCCTCAGGCTGTCCAAGGTGGCCACATGCCAAAGTCCTTTCCCCTGTGGTTCTTACATTATTTGGGCTACCCTCTCCCTGTCTCTGTATGGAAGATAATGTGATGTGGCCTCCCCATCATTAGGGGCCTTACAGAAACAGAAAATAGCACAGAAAACGTATCTGGTGCATAAGAGGAGGCGGTCAATCACATGTCCACAGATTCCCTTTTCCTTAACACATCACATCCTCCATTTCCTTCAACATTTTAATGAAATCCTCCTAAAACCGTAAAGCATCCACTTGGCGTAGAAAATATTTCAAATGCAAGCCACTCCTTGAGACCTCAGCATATGCACTGAAAGAGATCCACAGAACTGTGAAACATGATTAATCTGAGTAACTGAACAGCACGATTAATCAGTGTAAATATGAACTGAATCGGGTGAATGTTATAAAGCCAATAAGAAATCTAAAGATCAATATGTAAGACAAGCCGCCATAAGGAATGGCTCCTTCAGTTTACGCAACATGACCACAGCTTATGCTTCGCTTTTATACAAGCCCTTTTTAATTGTTCTCAGAAATCAAAAGATTCCATTTGCTAACTGCTGAAGCATGACGCTGTCTGTCATGCACGTTTTCTGGCCTTGTGTACTACAAATACTCAGAGGTTTAATGTGTTCCAACACTAAACACTGTAAAAGAACAAAGGAAAGTGGAGTTCTAGAAGTCTGCTACTTTATACAAAGAAAGATTAATAGTAATAGTAATATATTTCTATCCTTCAATCTATCAGTGGTTACTGACATAAGGTTTAAGCTGTTATGTGAATAAATGTCATTCTTTCAAACACAGTATACTTCCCCTCAGCTGTTCACAGAGAAATGCTTCAGTAACCAGCTAAAACCAATTTAAATAAGGATCACAGATCATACGCAGTCTCACACCTACTTCCAAACTGCCTAGCAAAAACACGCGCAGAAGGATTCTGACAAAATAGTATGTGACTAAAATGTTATGCAATGCATTTAAAATTAATACTGTTATTGTTCTTTAACTATGAAATACAGAAAGATGTTTATAGTGCCTGTGTGACTGGCTTACTGTAAAGACAAGGTCTTTTAGAGCGGGCACTGGCCTCTGGCAAGGGTGCATCTTGTTTGCACTCTGGTTTGAGATTTTTCTGAACGGGATATCAAGGTGCAGCTATGGCTGGAAAGGCTAATGGCAACATCCCCACTATTTGCAGATTATACATTCTTTTGGTCTCATCTGACAAGAACCATCAGCATGCATGGGCTCTTTAGTAATATGCTTGAAATGACTGGGTTGAGAATCAGTGCCTTCAAATCTGAGGCCAGGATACTCTCAGGATGAATGGATCGCTCCTTTCAGGGGAAGGGGCCGAATCAGCCCTCAGCAAAGGAGTTCAAGTAGCATCATATTCACGGTGGCAAGAGTAAACACGAGATTGACTAGTGGATTGGTTCAGTGGCTGCGGTTTGCCAGACGCACCTTCAGGGCGAGCTGTCACTCCATGAAATCAAGTTGAGATAGGGGAGGTTATGGTATCTTATAAGGATGATACCTGGTTAGCTCCAAAGGGGGCTGCTCCAGGCAGGTCCCTCTGGATGGGAGCTGTGGGACAGACCCTGGACACACTGCAGGGACTACATTTCTCAGCTGGCTTAGGAATCACAGCGAACTACTGTCTTTAGCTTTGGAGAAAGAGCTCTGGTTTGACATACACATAAATAAATACACCCAAACCAATAAATGAAACTACATAATAGTTACCAAGCTGGTTTGTCTCATGTTTAATAGAGGACAGTGACGTGCTACTGAATGACCTTTAATTAATCATTGTGCTGCCTCTCAAAGTCTTTTTAATGACTTTCATTATGAATGTGTTGGAGAAGTATAAAGATAAAATATGCAGGACCACTTTGACTTCCAGCCGCCTTATTTATTTATAGTTCATCCATCTATCCATCTTCCATAGTCTTCTAATACTGGGTCACAGCATTAACCTGGAGTTGCAGAGGATAATATGCATTATCGGGAAACCCCGGACAGTCCATGTTTCTGCTCCCTCCCAGCTCCCAGCCAATCAGGAACACCGAATACCTGGTACAAGTGTGCTGGTGAGAGAAAGCAAAATGGGGACTGCCTGGGGTTCCCTCAAGGACTGGGTTGGGAAACTCTGCATTAGACCACTGTGGGAGGGACACCACTCCACTGGAGGCTGAACACACATGCACAAAATATCTCTTCATTTGTTTGTGATGCCACAACATTGTGACAGGACTTGACAAGCATTGAGCTCATAAATCATATAAATCCCTTTTTAAACTGTTGAGTAAGCCTCCAAAATTCTGTTTTAATATGGGGTAAGCAGGTGAAAACAAATGCCCAAAAATCAATGATAATTCTGCCTGTTCCAGGCTAGTATCAGTTAATGCTGCCAACCAGAACAGGCCCATGTCACTTAAAGTATCTAAACTTCTGTGTCTTATTAAGACGTTACTTCAGATAATGATAGTAATGCTTTTGTTAATCCCTGTGGGGATTAACCATCAGCATGGTATCATATTTAATGACATTACATAAAGCGTACCTCTGTTAGTGATAGTAAAACATTTTCATAAATATAAACAACTGTTTACTGACATACAAGATGATCAACAGATCAGGTTCTTTGTGTTTAAGACTTAGGGCTCATTTGATGAAAAGCTGATACTGGATGACGATGATGAAGATGTGACAATGTTTAAGGTTTTCTTTTTTATCGAATCACACTGCATTGCAATAGAGGTGAACTGTAATCATGTTGTGATAAAAGCTGCTTCATATGTATCTTTAATGTATCGGATCATCGGCACTGCATGGAGATGTGTATCGTATCGGCCTCAGTGATGGGGATGTGTATCGTATCGGCCTCAGTGTTGGGGATGTGTATCGTATCGGCCTCAGTGATGGGGATGTGTATCGTATCGGCCTCAGTGATGGGGATGTGTATCGTATCGGCCTCAGTGATGGGGATGCTCATCCCTACTCCAATTCGATTTGCACGTTTCATACTTCAGATGATTTGCTTTCTCTACAGCTATCTACTGTGACCATCTACATTGAACTCTTTTTCTTTCATGAAATCCTTTGTTAGACATGACTGATGGTCTAGGTTACCAACCTTAAATCCGTCATTTTACTGACAAGACCGTCTCTTTTTACTGACACCCTATTTACAGACAGGGTGAATTATTATGGGCTATCTGTAAATTTACAAAGGGCTGGCATCCCTGCTGATGCCACCATATTCCCATATGCCAAACCAAACCATACTATAACACTGTTTCTGTATATAAAACCAAACTGTCAGTTTGGAAAAAATTTGATCTCGAACCTGAGGTTCATTTCCTGGGTAACCGGGTCATTTTGTGCTTTTTTGATTCATTGATTTCTTCAATACCTTTATGACACTCTACTCGGTAGGTGCACTGTTGACATGAAGGCCATAAACACATTGGGCAGACATTTTTATTCGATATCATGAATCCTTCAACAGTCATGAATACTACTGGAGGGCTACATTGTGTCTTAATTGCTTGACAGCTCTCTAGGTCTCCCATTATGAGGCTACCCGTCATTAATGAGTAAGTAAGTAAGTAAGTAAAATAGTGAGTTAGTAAAAGTGCCATGCAACATTTTTAAAAGATATAAGGCATGTCTTTTGACTGTACTACTCCCACCAGTTATTGAAACTTATTTCATACCGTGATGCAGTAGTTAATATAACATTTCGTTGAAACTAAAGGCACATGTAGATTTCGCTTTACATTTTTTTTACAATAATCTGGCATAGTCTAATGCTCAGTCTTACTCAACATAACACAGACTATCATTCTGTCATTAGCTATGCAAATGCTTGTTTCTGAAGTAATTGACCCGTCATACTCATTTTTACTACACAAAACCGGCATGGGACTCTCCAGACCCAACAGGCACACCTATTTTACCTCACATTTGAGAAAATTCTATTTATGGTGCATATAGAAAAGACCAAAAGTATTTGTCCTATACTGCATTCTCATAAGAATTACGTAAAAGATGCACACTCTTATTTGTGACGGTATGCAGTTAAATGCAGCAACTTTGTCTTTGCTTAACTGAGTTGTTTGGACTGCCTTTGAAATAATGAAATTCCATAACCACTAATCCAATGCATGGAGGAGCCTGGAGCCTATCCCTGGAAGCACAGGGCACAATGCCCGTGGACACCCTGGATGGGATTCCAGTCTCTCGTAGGACACAAGGCAGGGAACACTCCACACACACAGAAAATGGTAGGAATGAAACATGGGAAAAACATGAACTCTCCACACAGAGTGTGGTGGGAATGAAAGGTGGGGAGAACATGCAATCTCCACACAGAGAGCGTGGTGGGCATGAAAGGTGGTATGCAATCTCCACACAGAGCGTGGTGGGAATGAAAGGTGGGGAGAACATGCAATCTCCACACAGAGCGTGGTGGGCATGAAAGGTGGTATGCAATCTCCACACAGAGCGTGGTGGGCATGA
>JAODKM010000039.1:17263309-17283713 GCA_026780845.1 Petrocephalus sullivani
AAAGAAATAAAGAATTAATAAAAATTTAATAGTTATGAAAAACAAGAAAGACCGAGAGAGAGGAAGGGGGGGGGGGGGGCGGGGAAATCCTATCCCCAGAGCTCCAAGCAACCGCAACATTCAGAAGAACTTTGCCGAACTGAGAAACTCTGGTCATAATTATGAGATAGTATGCAGAAATTATGAAATACTGTCATGATTTCGATTTAGCATCTCATAATTTCGACTTAGTAAGTCACAACCATAAGATGCTGTCAAAAATATACTACAGTAAGTCATAATTATGAGATACTAAGTCATAATTATGAGATGCCAAGTTGAAATTTTGAAAAACTAAGTTGAAATTAAATGAAAACCCAAACCGTGCATCATACACACAGCTCACACTTCACATTCGATATTCAGTTTTCTGGCTGTAATCATTTTTTTACAAAAGCAAGTCAGGCGGTTTTTAATCACAGAATTTTAATGTCCAGTACACAGGGCTTGAACCGCGAGAATAATCGGTGTGACTCCAACAATCTGTGGTGCCTGCAAGCAGGCGTGATCTGGAAAAGTGTGCAGGTATCACCCTCAACTCAAAACGCAGAACAAACGGCCCATCTCACTACAGCTGAAATCGCCGATTTTCATAGCTGCTAATAAGATAAAGCACAGATAATGTAGGGGCTCGAACCCCAAGGATGGCCAGTGTGCTTGGCTGCCTGTGTACTGGACGTCAACGTTCTGCGGGTACAAACTTGCTTTTGCTGAAAAGATACTAGCTGGAAAACTGTCAATATGAAGCAATGTGTAAGTTTCAACTAATAATCTCTCATAGTTTTGATTTAGTTTCTCATTTTAATTTAGTATCTCATAATTTCATCTTCATATCTCATAATTATGAATTTCTCATCATTTTATGACTTATTGACTTAGTATCTCACCTATTTTTTATACGGCGAAAACAGGCTTTTGAAAATAAAATTTAAAAAATCCTATTCCCAGAGCTCCAAACAACTGCAACACGAGTGATAACTAGGTCGGTTTTAGTATTGCACTTTATTAAAAGGGATACATCAAGGAGTTTGCACTGTCCATTAGGTCTGAACTACTGATATGGAGCCCATTTGGTTCCAGAAATATAGAGGTACTTTGTAAGTATGTGGCTTGTTTCAGGGCAAATATTCCTCACACAAAACACCACCTCACACAGTAGCTGGAGTGAAGTGGCTTCCCATTTACATTATAACAGTTTAAGTAACAGATATGGCTATGTTTAAGTAGCACGTATCAGAGTAATATGTATAGAAACATGCTGGTTTAATTAGTTATAAGCAGTTTCACTGAAGAACTTCACATTTCCACAGACCGCACTCAGAATTTAGAAACGATGCCAGGGGCTCTCCCTCATCACTGATAGCAGGGCAACACCGCCATCGCTGTAGCCTAGGAGAGATCAGCAGTTTGCAAATAGCGTCACTTACCCTGCCCTACACACGCAGCAGAGTAGGGGAGCTATCATGGGAAAGGGGAATTCATTCTTGGTTTGTTTTGATTTGTGGATCTATTTTGTGAGGAGCTCTGGAAGTTTCAAGGGTATTCATGAGGTCTGATGTGGAAAAAAGTAATGCCTGGACACTATGCAGTTTGGACAGCTGGCTACATGCAGTAAAAGCCTCTGTTAATCTGTCTCTCTATCATTCTGACTGACAGACTGTTCATAGCACGAGAAAATACACAATGACTGAAGGTGTGCCAGTTAAAAGAAAGTTGTCACAGTCCCGCAGTATCTCACTGCCCCTAAATTGTCCATAATTTATAACTGGTCCATTTCAATGAACATATTTTGAAAAAGATGAGATATGACCCCCACTGACAATTTATAATTACAGGATTAAGTAGCCAGGAAAAGTACAATTAAAGGCAATACTTGGGGGGGGGGGAGGCATATCATAGAACCACTAACTAGCTGGATCACAAAAATGAGAAAGGGCTGGAGGACTGGAGAACACTTGTTTTGTTTATACTACAACTAAAACATATTTCTCGGATAGGGAGATGGGCAAGATTTCGATACGAACATTTATGTATTTCATATAATTTCAATTATGATTTTGGCTTCCAACAATTATCAAAACAAATATTGTGCCACATTTTATTTTGCAATGGCGCTCCTTGAGTCATATTTAGCTATCAAGGAAAGGGTGATTATGATTTTTGTCATAATTGAGCAGCCTTACACATACATAAAGTCATTTAACTTCAAAAAAAGTCGGTATAAAACAAGGCAGAGGACCACTCTGACAGGATGGCACTCCACGTGTGGGGAAGTGTGTAGCATTTTATTTAATTCCTTTATTTACTATTGTATGGACCTATTTCTAGTTCCTCTCGGTTCACAGTTTACAAGCAGAACAGGCTCAAATGAAATATGCCCACCATAAGTTAGTTACGCAAGACGAAACAACTGTTGTCACGGTTAATTATGATCAGGAATAGCTACCTGCATTTCATACTTCGCTAATGCTAGAGATGTAGAAAGAATATGCCGAGGTTTTCCGATCTGCGAGTCATCTGCATTTTTGGCACTTTGGCTGTAACCATGGGCAAACGTTTAAGAGCAAATTGTTTAACCTACAGTACAAGGTACGCTGACAGTTGTCGACTATGGATTTCTGATTGTTCGTTACACATTTTCAAAGTTTTCCTGCGTCATTTCAGCCTATGCTTGCAGTGATCCTCGGACACTGGCTAAGGGGACTCAACCAACAAATATTGCAGGAAGAATTACCGTCCTCAAAAGGGCAGGTAAGTGTTTCAGTTCCTCAAGCCTTTTCCACAGTGTTTGAAAGGTGTATTTTAAAGAGAACTCAAATATTGAATACAACCCCATTTCCCAAAAAAACACACAAAACCTTTTTGGAAACGGGGTTGCATTATCTGCTTAGCAACTGTGGCATTACCTTTTTGGTACTGCAGCCAGAGCTGCTGCTGCACCTTCTTGCTGGGAAAGTAAATCGTGCACATCAGTTCAGAGCCATAGAGTGCTTCCGACACATAGTGAGTGCCATACTGCTCAATGAAGGACAGCAACTCCTCTCTTGTGCTCTCAGAGTTCAGCATCTTCAAGATCTTGGAGAAACCTGGCATATAGGTTGTCAGAACAAAACAAAAAGTTTAAGTGTAATGCACAATAGATGATCTTCATCATAAATAAACAGTCTGGTGAAGACACGTACAATGTGAGCCATCTCTAATTTAGCTGATTTACCTCCCTTAACCGCTCTAAAAAAGTTATGACAATGACCATCTCCCTGGCTGTAAGTACAGCTTTTTCCACAGTTAAGGACTTAAAGTGTACCAATGTGGAAAGTTTTATTGCATTATACCTGCAGACAGCGTGATGGAACTAAGCTTAACTTTGTATAAGTTGCTCCGTACTCTCCACTGTTGCAGCATGGGATAGCCCAAGGCTTCATTGAACTTGGCATCTCCTGCCAAAGGAAAAAAAAAACAGTTATTCTCTTTTACTGGCATAATAGACACCCTTTGTTTTAAAGGGGCAGTTCACTCTAAAGCTGAAACAAGATATCTTTCAGGGGGACTTCAGTGATACCTATCCATCTAGTTCATGTTAATCTTTTACCCATTCAAACCATAATGTTTAGCAACATAAAATCAAGGTCAGAACTTTTCTGAAGGGTAGCCTACCATAATAATGGGATAAGTTGGGTTCCGGTTAGCCCCCTAAGTGTGAGCTGGCAATAAGTCAGACTTGCAGATACATGCGTTTCTATGTTAAATTATACATTAAATCACAATGAGTATTGCGACTAGTGGCGGCCAGGCTGGAAGTAGTATGTAAGCACCTCACTCACTCAGACCCACCTGTGAGCAGCTGGACGTTGGCCTGTGGCTCAGACAGCATGCCTCGACACTGCTCCTCCACCGGCAGAGGAATAACCATGAGGCCATCGGCCAGCTGGGGGAAATCCTTGATAAAGTTGTTGTCCCTGAAATACACAGGCCCAAAAAGTTAGTCAGCAATGACCTCAATATCTTTTCAAGGACAACACAAGTACTGGAACAGATGACCTTGAACACCATACAGGAGTAGGGTCTGCTGGTTTTGACCAACACCAAGCTCTGAAAAGGAAAATATGAGGATCCTAGACGTAGTGTCAACTGTTATGCCTGAATGGCGACTTTTGGAGTGAGCTTTGTCAGAAGTGTTAGTGTGAGTCAGGGCTGAATGCATTGAAAGATGGAATGCTTCTTCATTAAAGTTTAAGAGTGCCTCAAGCATTGTGGGTCTGACCAGGAAGCCAGAAGACAGTAGAGGCTCTTCTCAGCCTCCGGTCTAAGCAGACCTCGCAAAGGAGATAAATTATAGTGTCAATTGGGGCTTTTCTACTGTCTCACTCTCACCCATTCATTTCAGACCCACAGCAATTATGATGAAGGATGGGAGCAAAGAGACAATGGGGTGTTATTTATAACCTGTGTATATAAAAAAACTGCTCCGCAGGCCCAGAAATTCTCCTTGGTAGGTGATGAACAACAGACCAATTCGAACGGTTACTTTGACTACAGCCAAAATAAAATATAAGAAAAGTTTTTCACACTTATTATAGTCTGACGGTGTACTTGTGAGACATATCGCTACCTAGATTTGTGGATCCTGTGAAAACATAAATCGTGTAGCATGCAGTTTTGCTATCCCAAGGTGATTTTGTATGGTGTAATATTACGTTATAAATTAACAGCCATGAATCCAAACACATATATATATACATATATATATATATATATGAAACTCTCTGCCTAAACATTAATTTTAACAGTTTATCAACTGTGCAATAAAATGACAAGCGCGGAACATCACGCGGCCTCATGGTCATCAGGAGAAGTCGGTGCAAATGAAAGGCAAAATGCAGGAATTGTTAGGCCAAAGAGTTATGTACATGCTGCATTGTCTGCTTCCACCCAGGCCGTGGGATGAGGACATTGATTAGGCTACGTTTGGGCCAAAGAGAAACTGACACTGATTGGATATTGGTTAACACAGACCCTCATAATCTGAAAATGGTGAGGGAAGAAAAGAAAAAAAAACATTGTACCAAATGAAGACGTAGCCAGCTCAGTTTTCCCTCTCTGTCCCTCTGTAAGGATGGAAACCCATATAGGAAAGGAAGGGGGCTTACAAGGGAAGAGGACAGGACTGTAAAGACATTATTCTGATGCAGACAGAAAAAATTATCGATTTCCAAATGTACTAAAGGGACACAGCTAAGCAACTCTGAATGCGCTAAGCTTTGTATATAAATGATTATGGATTTTTCAGCAAGATTTTGACCTTTTCACCTTTATTATGTTTATTTTTAACTTGTTTACTGCAGTAAATAAACTATTACAAAGCCAGGCGATAGGGCATGGGTGTTCCTTTAATTACCGCTCAACTTTGCAGATAAAGCATATTAAGCTCTTGATTATAGCAAGATATTTATTGCAGCGAGAAATCTATTTGAATTGACAAAACCACTTCATAAAGCTAAATTGCATAATTTGTATTTCATTACATTGGCTTTATTAAGCATTTCATACATAATTAACATGAAACTGTCCGTTTTTTTATGTGCTCGTGTGTTAAGTAAAATTTTAGAAAACCTGATTACATTAAGTAATATTACACTGAGCTGTTTAACTGTAGATCTGAGCTGCCCTGTGTCTCACCAGCCAGGATTAATGCTTCACTTCCTTAGAATTTCCTTTAATCACTCTTTCCTTTTACTCTTGCTTTTTGGAAATTACTCCAAAGATAAGATCATTTAAAATAAATCACAAGATGTACTCTTTTAAGCAGGAGCCGTGTTAACCCAAAGTAGATTAACTCTGTGATGAAGTTACATTACCTACTAATGTAAAATTCATGAAAATTAAAATAAGGCACAGACCAATTAATGAAGCAGTGGGCGCAGCTCCGTAATGACTCTACCTGTCTTACAACAGCAAGAATCACCAAAAACTACCTCTACCATTACAGAAACAGTAATAATAATAATAATAAGTACCCTATTGTAACAAACATACCCAACAACCACAAATGGTAATTAAAGCTAGGATTTGCTACAGTAAGAGTTTTGCTCAGCATTAAGCCACTGTCACGTCACTGAGGGTAAAGTTGTCTGCAGAGAAAAAATAGAAAGAGTTCACTGTACATACAGTGCAATAATCAAACACTGTAAGCAAAACCTGGCAACCCGGCTTTCTCCATCTCCAGTGCACTGGCCTGTTAAGATGTCCTACTTAGAAAACAAGGACAGTAAATCGGTCTTCATGCATTCACTATACAGGCTGAGGTGTGAAACTATAGCATTATTACCAAGAGCTCTTCAAAGAAAAGATTGAAGTGAACTGGGAGAGGTTTTGAAACAAGCATTTACATCCAATTATGTTGTCTCTGCAAATCAGTGAGGATCATACAAAACTGTCAGAGTGTAACATGACTATGGCAGCCCTTGACGTCCTCTAAATTAAGTGCTTTCACTTTTTTATTACACAGCTTTAAATTTTAGCCATTTTGCGGTGCATAAGATACGTTATTTGGGTCACTTGAATGACAAAATAGTTTCTTGAAATGAAATTAGCTAGAAATATTTAAACATTACATAGTAGCAACTTAGGAAGAAGGTAAATGCTTCCTTCTGCCACCAGATGTCAGTGTGTCATACCATTTTATTCCAGTTTTTTTGAGCTACTGATTTACATTTAATTTAATTCTAAATTAGTATATGATCTCATACTGAAACAGATATTGATAAATCTTTGGCTGACGGTTCTTTTGTCTGTGAAAGTAAAAGCAATTATCAGGTCCTGTCGCACATAAAGTACAGTGAAATCTGAGTATTAGGGTGCCACCTAACCAGGGAAAAGAATACATAGATGACAATTGTAAATGGTAAGTGGTAGTTGTAAGGTGTTGGACAAATGTATATTTTAAAGCAAAACTTTTCTTTGTTTCTGCAGTCACCAAATAAAATGATTAATAACTAAATAATGATTATATTTATATTTTTTAAATATAATAAATTTCTTAATAATTGCTCTTTCGAGATAATTTTTTAATACACAGTTTTTTTCTTAATACATGTGGCACTGGCTGAAAATAAATATTGCTGAATAGTTACAGTTTCTTATTTACACTGCAGAGTGATGCAACTGTGACTTTAAGCAAAAATGTATCTGCGTGAAAACCAACTTGGCACAGGCACAAAAAAAAACACGAGAAAGTTGGGAACTTTATTGTGGGTGTGTCCTCTTTTCAGGGTGATGGTGGGGTTTGAACAGCACAGCAAAAAAAAAACGGAAATGGAGATGAAAACATGCTGGGTTGCTTGGTTGTTGGGGATGACGTACACCGAATGCTATTCTCAAAGCAGACGTTCAGCCTGGAACTGTTCCCAAACGATGTTAGGTGAGGCTTAAAAACACAGTCATGTATGTGTGTGTGTACATTATATATATATATATACACACATAATTAGCTGGGCAAAGAAAAAAAAATGCAAACCCATAACCATCTGACCTACCCTCCTGGGACAGACAGACAGTGGCTGTGAGTTGCAACAACTTAGCACCAAACGTCCTGTATTGTGCCAAAGGGCTTATCACACAGCGAAGCTGATTTACCTGAACTAAAACTCATTAGACTGAAAATAATTACACTTACTGGCAGATTAATGAAGCTGGAGAGGGAACACACCCCCTTTCCTACTGTGCATAGCCTGTAATGTGTAATTTTAAATACAACTTCATCAATCTTTGAAGGATTGACATAATCAATAACTAATATTCAGGTATTAACAAAGATGACTAACAAGTAACATGTAAGGACGTAGGATACTGGAAGTCAGTGTAACTCCTGATACACAGTACATTGTCAACATATACTGTACAGTACATATTACCGTGGTGGTGTAATATCCAATTTAAACAACAGAGGGCACTGCTGGTCCAGTTCCAGTAACACTGCACTGATGATTTCTGTATGGATGGTAATAAAAGAATTTGGGGTGACCAAACAGCACTGAAATAGTATTTTCATTATGTGAAAACATTAATTTGCATTAAAAATGAACCAGCAAGAGAATATTGTAACTGTGTTTTGACTTATAAAGATGTGGAGAACATTTTTAGTGCAATTTACTATTGCACTAATTTGCAATGTTGTGATTAATGGAAGTCACAAGTTATACAATTAAGTTTAAACATTTATAATTTACAACGGTATCCATCCATCCATCCATCCATCCATCTAATGCAGGACACACCTTCAAATGTGTGCAAGGTTTGACCCAGGGACTTGCAGAGAACTGGCTACAGACAGCAGTGGAGATCTGGGGTGTTCCTCGTTCTTGACCGCACTTGTGTTCTCGAGGCCCCGTTTTATATCGCCTTCCATTGCCAAAGACCAGTTCCAATACTCAAGCACAGAAGAAGATGGGGGTGAAAATCCCCGGATGTCATTCTTGTCACGTCCCATATATCAAGGATACATCAGTGGCATCCCTGCCAAAAGATCCCAATGCCGTGATTCGCTGAGCCCCAAGCTCACTCATGGGAGGCAAGTTAGCAAGTCCAGTCTTGCCAAGACCACGAGTATGATCCTCGCGTTCTTGGTATTGAGAGACACCCCAGGATATAAGAGAGTGCACTTTACAGAGGGGAATCAATCTAAATATAAAATCATTGGTTATATTAGTAAATAATAAAGGCGTAGGGATTTGACTAATAATAAAACTTTTATGTAACCCTGGCCGTGTGCTGCTTCTGTCCCAATAAGTCCAGTGGACAGGGCATAGTGAGGGAGGCTTGGGCACAGCACAGCCGCAGCACAGGCACAGCACAGGCCCAGCACAGCCGCAGTAACCGTGGTGACAGCGTTGACACAGGTGTTCTGACCCACCGGGGAGTGCAATAGGATGAATGAGGTGGGTGATGGTGAATACAGTCTGGAGGTGAATATGATTTAAACATCAAAATAAAACTAAAGACTTGCTTGAAGGTTTAAACCTCAAAAGCAAAAGTTTTTACTTTACGAAAAAACAGCAAAGCAAAAAACGGTGGATTGCAATAAACATTTTTCCTCACAATTCCATAAACATAAGAACGAGTTGGCGATTCTTAATAAGTGTGTGTATATGTACATAACACACACAAACAAACACAGATTATACCGCAAGATTCTCAGCCAATGTCCTCCCTGTCAGTTAAAACAATACAAATATAATTAGTGAGTGGCAGCTCCACCCAGTTAATTAAAATACTGCCATAATCTCTTCACTTCACTGTTTATTTCAATTGCATTCACAAGATGTGTCCTTTCACAGTCTGCAAAGCATCTGCAGAATCTCGTGCTTAGTGCTTCTCTTTGTTTGCTTCAAAAACACTAGCAACCTCCATGTTTCTCTGGCGACAGCTGTGAATTCATTACCCCCTCAGTGTGGCATAGCCCTCGGATTCCATAATGACAAGTAGCTGATGGTGACTGTCGGGGCCCAGAACACAGAAGCCCTGACCCATGGTAGAGGTGGTGACATGGACGAGATGGATTGGTGCAGGGGGGATTGGTCTGTAAGCAGAGAATTGATTTCAACATACTCTGAGGATTAAAGCAGGACAATGAATGGAAACTGGAACCGAGCTGGCAGAATGGCCCAAAGGCCAGAGCAGCTCCTGCGTGATCCTCAGTCCTGCAGTGCTTACACAAGCTCCTTTATTCCCAGACTCACCAGTATCAGGGAAAACTGTCAGCGCATTTTTCTTCAGAAGGCCCTGGAGTGAATCTCATTTACACCACTCTTAATGTTTGCCATTTTTTCCCCAAAAGGGTAGAACAGATCAATCAGAAGAAGCTTTATAAAGATTCCCAGTCTCATCTGAAGATCTCATTATACTTCAATATATTGTCAGCCTAGCAAAATACAGTTTGAATGGATACACTGTCCTGCCGTGCCACACTTTTGCTTAGATAATTGAAAATCTATAAAGAGAAATTTTGGTTAAGCTTCGGAAGAAATATAAACTGAATTGCAGTAATAGAATGTGAGGGGGATCTGGAGTTTTATCTTGCAGTTAAAGCAGGTATTAATAACACCTGCTAGACCTGAGCAAACAGTCCTCAGCAGGCGGTATTTAATAAGCAGGTTAAATCTGTTTGCAACACCACACCCAAGCAAGGCTGGACTTTGGGGTCCACCATGATCAATTTTGCTAGCTCACAAACCCATTGGCCCACCCCGAAAATGCCAAGTATGCCAGATGGCCAGTCCAACCCTCAAGAACAGTGAGGAAAAAGTTCAGGTTCGCTCAACATAACCGACACGTCATGATCTGACAGTTCATTGTGATCTTGGCTTAGTTACTGTTTACTCAGGCCTGAGCTCATCAAAACACCAAACAACTGCGTAACCATCAGCACATCGGTACTTAAGGGAACTGAGGGCAATGTCTGTTCTAGTATCTTCTGTAAAAACCCTGCTTGAACCAGATTTTTAAATTCCTTGTAGGTCTAAATCTTAAAAAAAAGTGTTTACTTAAGGGAAAAGTTAAAGGAAAGTCTCTGAGTTTAATTTGCTTTGGGTTGGTAGCTGAGGGTGTTAGGGTGTAAGGTCCTTATAAGAGATCACCATCACTCATATGCTAAATCTAGTATTTAACCTATGAACGCATTACAACTGTAGGGGTATCAAAACATACAAACATCTTAATTATACCAACCCACAAAATTATTGACACTATGGTCTGTAAACCACTGAAATTACTTCAGAAAGACAGCAGATAACTTTTGTGGTAGCAAAGCAACCAAAAGAAAAAAAGTCTCTCTGAAAGCGAGTGACGTCAAAAAGCATTAAGACTGACACATACTTTGATGACAAGGATGCAATAATAAAAGTGTCACTGCATACAGGCAAAACAGCTGCGGTACGGCAGATGTGTCTAAATGGAATGCAACCTAATATTTATTCTGTTTACACATGAAACAGGAACAAGGAGAGAAATCAAGCAAGGCGTCTGACACAGCATTCCCTAACATTCAAACAGTGCCTTGCAAGGCGCCTTGGATATCTTATTTTACGTGACATTTTTTTGTAAATTCAGTCAGAGGCTCTTTTTTTCTGGTCTTTGCAATGGGGTGATATAAAATGCCTTCATCATGCCGAAGCAGATATACTTAGCTGTGACGTTCAGTGCAAATGTTACGGAAGCATTTTAATTACATTTATACAGTAAATTCAATTGGAAGTTAGGATCATTGCTCAAGGGCCCAACGGTGAAATCACTCTGGGATTTGAACCAGCGACCTTCTGAGCACATAGTGTCCTATACTGAGCTATACCGTGAGAAAATTTGCCAAAATCTTTCTTAATGAGTACAACAGCAGCGCCCCTCCTAGGGCCTGAACCTATAACCAGCAGGCAGTGGGAAATAAGCCCGCATTACGTAAAAGCTGTCGCCGCAGGTCCCTAGTGGGACCTATCTGCTGTACCCTTGAGAAAGGTACTTAACCTCAACTGTTCCAATAGAATTTCCCGCTGAATATATGGCGGGCGGTGATAAGCTGCTCTTGTTACAAAGTAGCACCAATAAATCTTCTGCACTTCCTTTCGCAGTTTTATCACAGGCCTTATCACATCAAATGCTCCCTCTGCATGGCTCTGTATTTTTATTTTATTCTTCAGAAAAGAAATATATTTTAAATATGTAAGCAGCACAGAGAAAACAATCATAAACCTATTAAATTTAAATGCTAGCTTTTTTCATATTGAATTTCACAATTTT
The DNA here is from genome assembly GCA_026780845.1 of Petrocephalus sullivani. Classification (NCBI taxonomy): domain Eukaryota; kingdom Metazoa; phylum Chordata; class Actinopteri; order Osteoglossiformes; family Mormyridae; genus Petrocephalus; species Petrocephalus sullivani. The sequence goes on from JAODKM010000039.1 coordinate 17,275,133, forward strand.
CCAAAATACATATAACATTGTCTTGAGTTTTATATAGTAGCAAGTATATAGAGCAGTATATAGAATTCATATACAATAATAGGGCCACCCACACATATATATGACCTACATGAAAGCTTAACAGGTACACACTTACTACTATATAACATTTGGAAATCAGTAGGGCATCCTACCATGACATTTGTCAAACTGTCCATATGATACAGCCCATGGAATATGACTGTGCTTACGAAGCACAACTGACATCCCTTGAGGGGATTTAGTTCTTCAGAGGATGGCACATCTGTGTACTAGACAGACGGATTGTCTTTTAAATCTTTTTTTATTTCTTTCTGCAAGGATCTGCAAAATAAGACACTGCAAAAAGAGCACCTCTAATTTAAATCCAGCAACACTCGACTATACAACTATGACGAATGAAATGCGACTTCAATCAATAAAATAATCTTTGGCACAGACAGATAGATAGATAGATAGATAGATAGATAGAATACATCTGTAGAATGAATGCATAGATAAGGTTTGTTAGATTCTTTGTTGTCAGATTCCCTCATTTGTATGTTAATGAGGTAGGTAGCCTTGTCCTTTTCCCAAAGCACTACTGGCCAGGCCGGCAAACCAGGCAGAAGCAAAAGAACTGATCGACTAGTTGTCTTAACTTGTCTCTAGTCAAGCAATGCCTTCTACAAGGAACCCGGCATCAGCAATATGACATTGTATGACAGATGATCACCAATTCACTGCACCACCAAAGTAGGGTCTATTGTTGTCAGGATACCATGAACGTGGTTTTTCACGGTGGGGTATCGCGGGACATTTCTGTATCAGTATACTGTGAAGCGCTAGTAGGGTCTCTGAGGCAGACTTTTGTTCTCATCCCATCCATGATTGCCTGACATAATGTGACACCATGGGGTTTGTACTCAGTATGTGGGTCAGCTGTAGCAAAAACATTCTTTGCCCTCAAAGATTGTCGTGTGACAGGACAAAGAGAGCAAATTGTTTTCCCAGAAGTGTTCGATTTCATTTTGTCTGGATGTCAGTTCTTCCTTGCATACTTATTGGTTTGGTATATTGGGAGCCTAAATAATATTTAGTAATTGATGCACTCAAATTGCTTGCTACACTAAGCAACAATGTCACACATTATCCATTTTCATCTAACAGCAGAGTCATCAGTGTTTTTGACAGAGCCGATAAACTCATTCAGTTTTTCTACTAGCTGTCATTAGCCAGAATAATATCAGCTAGTATTTCTTCTCATCCAAGCAAAGTCAAGGTAATGCATGGCAGACTAGTACAGTCCACCTGACCAACAAAGTCGCATTTTGTGTTCAGTATACAACTACAAGTAAGTAAACAAATGATTGGCGATCAGTTTCAGTCACGCATGGAAGCTGGAGCCAATGACTTGCTTACCCATATTTCATTGACTTACTCAGTGCCATTTATGATGCATCATGAGAAGGGATACATTCTACAGATACTTTTGGAGAATGTTTTTATTTCTTTTATTTTATCATCATTTTTTTAATAGTTTAAATTTTAATTTTAATTAATATTTTATTATTTTACTTGATTTTTAAATTTTATTTTATTTATCATAAACATGTGTGTATATATATATATATATATATATATATATAAATACATACACTGGATCCTTATATACACCAAAACGATTAATCTACAGAACATTATTCAATTCTGTGCACCAATCAATATTGTATATCAATATCATATCAGTATTATTGTGCATCAATAAATTATTCCACTACTTCCTACTGCATCTTATGACGAGTGTTTATTTTTAGGGAAAACGGAAAAAAAAATCACACAATACCATTGTATATTCTGGTCACAATATTTCTTATTCACATGCAAAGAGTACAGAATCAATAATCACATTTAAATCTACCTTGTTAATGGTTAACTGATTCTTCTAAGTGTTTTAGTTCAGTTTTATTCAATATTTTATTTAATACTTTATTCATGAGCAACAATTGTCATTTACTAACATCATTACATGAATTGCCCTTTCTCCCTTGGAGAAAAAGGATGATAGTGATAAAAATCTAAGACCACGATCAGTCGATAGAAGACTCTAGATTCACATTAGGAATAGTACTGTACATTTACATAGTTATTGTCTTCTTTAATTAACAACCAAGGGAGTATTTCTCTGTGTTACTTTGATAATTTGCAAAATGAGCATAATCAAATTCTGAAACAAACCTTGCATTTCTTTTATTTGGCCTCTGAGGTAAGAACATAAGAACATTCGAGAGTTATTGCAAATGAGATGGAGTTCTACTTCCCATTAGGATATTTAATATCTAAGTGATGAGGAAATTTTATTTTGTGCTGACTTAAATAAATCTAAGAACCATGCCTTAACTACTCAGATAGGACATTAATCCCAAAGCTACGTAACATTTTGTGCAAAGGAATGTCTTCTTTTCTTTAATCTAAACTCAGCCCTAGCTAGTATCCCTTTGTGGCCTCATGATTATGTAGCCTACGCTAGGGTTCACCTTCTCTATTTCCCTTCAAGGTTTTCAATATTTGGAAATCTCACAATATTCAAATTAGCTTGAGACTAACAAAATTCAGTGCTTTGAATCTATGTTTTTCCCTCTTTCTTAAAGACAGCTAGTGGTTCTCTAAGCTCCATATACTACATATCATCTGCAGTGCATGTTCTTATGCCCAAGATTATTTTACAATTAGTACTGCTGGTACCTTAGTCCACCCAGCTGACAAAATTATATAATATAATTTATAGAGATTTTATACCTCCTTTGTCATCAGCACAATGTTTTTTATTGTGCTGGTGTCTGTGCTATTTATCTGTATTAAAAAGAGTCCTTGAACAACACACAGAAATTAGCTCCTACTGTAAATATAAATGTAAGTATTATCTGATTCTGGACATGGGAATCACATGAAGTTCATCTACGTGAAACAGCAGACATGGGCCTTACCTGAAGCTCATCTGGAAGATTTGGCCCAGGTTGACCTGCTGGGTCTTATTGTTGTACCCATGCAGCATTTCCCCAAAGAGGGTGTTGTTCACAATGGTGTTCTGTCGATGGCAGGAGGACCTTTCACACATCTCTGTCTGCATCACGCAGGAGCGGCCATCTGGGGCCAGCCGGTACTCCTCCACGCACCTGACATTTTTATACAATTAGAGGATAGAAGTAATTAACCTGCTTCCACCGTTCTTTACACCTCCACAAAAAAGGATGTGAAGGCCAGGGTAGCAAAGAATAACAAGAAGGCGGAGCATAACGGAAGCAAGGGCCGAGAGGGTTACATTGTCATTTTCAGCTAAAGTCCTGACAAATAAGGAGCCTGAACATTTTCCTGTTGTAAAGCAGCTTACAACGACAATAGGAAGTTGCATGTGCTTGATTCCGGGTTCTAGTCTCTACCATACTCTGAGAAATCAGTAAAATTATCAGAATAAAAAGACAACCAAAATAAAAAAATAATCACTGCTTGACTACAAAGGTTTTAAATACAATTCCGTAATGTAATGTAACAATACACAGCTTTAGAAGTTTGATTATTGGGTCCTGTCATGTAAATGTCAACTACTGGCAACCCTATAGATAGCATTTCTTCATAATGGCTTCTGTTTGGGCCTTCAAAGAATCTTTGATTTATGCAAAACAGGTCTATAAATTACATAAATGTATCAAAATTTGTCTGTACATTGCACAAATTTATTGAGAAGCGTACAGCAGGAAGTCAGCTTAAAGCAAGGAGGGCCGATTGTACTCACCCACAGAACATGTGCACATTGCTGGAGGTGGGATCATCAGCCAGGGGCAGAACCTGCTGTAGGCACAGCTGCTCACAGCCACCGTTAAAGCCATCTGAGCAATCTGTCCCCTTTGAGTGGTCATAGCACCCGGAGCCATCCTTCATAGGCCGCAAGCCTTCAGGACACTGGCATGGGGCAGAGAGGGAGTGGGCTCAACATCTGCAAAATGCTGTCAGAAAGATCTTCCCCAAGCATTTTTTTTTCCTTTTCGTGTTCCATCTTGTTGGGATCATAGACGTGCACAGCAAGAGAGGGAGAAAGGGCTTGCAGTGGTTACAAGCGGATTTTCAGTTCCAGCCACTGGTCACTGGACAAACTCAGACACGTTGTTATGAACATGCAGCATGACATTTAAGGCTGCAGCAGCTTGAAAGCAGACCAGATATACTCACAGCACCAACTGGTAAATGATACATTGTGTCGCTGATACGTTAATGGATTTCACATAAGCCTATGTTACATTCATAATTAGACATGGCATGGCAGGTGATAGTTACCAATTCAAACCTACTCAGAAAATGAATTCTTAAATTTAACATTAATGTAGCACTTTTACAAAAGTAAACCATTTTACCTTATTGAACCTTCAGCAATTTGCCTTACAGATGTGGAGGTGATATACATATGAAAGGTGAGTACAAGTGACTATTTTGAGAAGCAGAATGCCCGCTATTGCCTGCACCCCTTCCTGCTGCGTTTAGTAATGAGACCCTGGGGAGCAGGAGTCCCTCTGAAAGGTCAGGCCCACAGATGCTGAGGTGCCTCTGTGCTTTCAGCTGACCATATTCTCACATACACGGCATTTTCCTCCGCATCTCATTTATCAATCCTTCTTTACTTGTTTACTGTGATTTTTTTGTAAAGCAGTATGAAAAATATGTTTTTGCCATTGGCTGAGCTCTTACATGAAGTCCTACTGAAATGTACTTCTGTGTGACATGCTCTTCTGTCTATTGGATTATATGCAAGATAGAGATTAGCCCAGGCTCATATTTATATTCTTCTATTCCATATGAATTCATTTGGTTTCCCAGTGTGTGACTCATTATCAGCACTCCAGTTCAATAACTTCAGTATATGATTAAAACTGATATTATCGCCGGGCCTGCAGACTGAAGTTATCGCGCTTCAGACATTTATTCACCTGCTCTGCTTTTATGCTTCATTTGGTCCTGCAGTGAAGCTTGTTTTGTTGTTGCTGTGCTGAGTTTCTCACCAGAGATTCTTTTGTCTTCTGGACCATGTCATATATAGTAGGACATAATGCTGGTTACAGATCAGCGTCATCCCCAACTAAGGGCATGCCATTCATTTTACAAATCCACTGATAAGACACATAATGTAACTATAAATACCTATTTATTCCACTATATTCCAGCATATTCCATTATTTATTCCACTATATTCCATTATGGAAACTCATAAATTAATAAAAATCAATTTATCTAGTATTATAACTACTTTTCCAGTGCATGGCTATGACAGCCTATACAAGGAGGCACAAGACTTACACATTCACAAAGACTAAAGAATTTGGGGGGGGAGGGAGGGGGAGAACCAGTGAATACGCACTACGCAAACAGCTACGGCATTAATGACAATGCAGCATGTTGTGGTGTGTAGCTCCGTGGGGATATCAGGCCAGGGGTGCAAATGCCATTGCTGGCAGTAATCATATCATCACTGGACCCTTGAGCTTAAACCCCCTTGAGCTTAAACCCTTATTGCCCTCACCCCCATCCCCTAGCTCCTGGCTGACTCTGCTTTCTGATCCCAAGCATTTCTAACTTACATGCTGTTTTAGGCGAAAAAGCATCAGCTACATAATTAAATGCCATGAATCAAATGAAAAACGTTACAACGGCGTATACCTTTTATGGTTCACGGTCTAATTATGATCATGGGGTATAAACTAACCGTGTGAGATGAGAAGACATGTTTATGCATGTGTAAGAACAACACAATATAATTACATACGGTCCCCAGACTCTGCTCTGCATGCCAATTGCCGGTAGTAGTACATGTATAAGTATAAATTCAGCATTATAAATAATAAATAATAACAAAATAAAGCATAAAACTGATTTTTATCAGGGCATTCCCAGCTGAGACAATCAACATTCCAAATCAGCAAATAAGAAGTTACAGAACTTTTATTAAAATTGAGAATAACTGTGAACTGAGGAGATTAGTATGTGTTGTAGGGAGTGAACATCTGTTTATTCCGTACCAGGATGGGTGATAGGATGGATCAAAGGTAACTCTGTGTCCCTCCTGCGTTCCTGGCATTTACAATGAGTATGAAAGCTTGCTCACTCCCTTTGGACTATTGATTAATGGGGGTGAATACTTTCTGCTCATTTCATATTTTCCTCACTTTTTATTTTTGATGTGACTAGAATCAAATCTCAGTAAATTTCACTTTGAGTCGATGTTGGGGAAAGAGTCTGAAAGAGTCCGGTGGGGGTGACACCTCTCTCAGCATTTGCTTATGCGAGAAAGTGTGCTTAGAGAGAATCCGGACAAGAGCAGCATCACAGAACAAATCTGCAAAGATGCTGTTGGAGCCATCGCATGAGGGATGACCTCTGATTAGTGCTGTCCTCTGATTAGACCCACAGTTTAACCACACATTTAAGATTTATAATTATAATCTTAACTGTATCATTTAGTTCAGCACCATAAAATACTGATTTATAATGTGAGTAAAAGTTATCCCCATATGCAGTGATGAACCACATGCATTTCATGGCTACTTCACCCATGTGAAAAAAACTGAAATATGATGATTTTAGGAGACTTTGTCTGTGATCTGAAGGATGCTGGTCAGATCCCAGGGTCAGCAGACCGACGTTACTGCTGGGCCCTTGAACAAGACCGTTAATCTCCAATTACTCCAGGGATAGTTTAGACTTGTTTTCTCAAAAAAAGTTGCTTTAGATATAAGCATCTGTTAAATAAATAAAATATACATAAAACTGTGAGTATCATGTTATTACAGAAGCCAGTTCCCCCATTTCTGGAGTAGAAAAAAAAAACACACACACAATTATCTCAGAATTCTGACATATTCTTTTTTTCCTCACAATTCATACTTTATTTCTTGCAATTCCCACTTTAATGGTTCAATGCAATGAACAAACTGCAGTAGGCAGGAGCCACTTTGGCTGTATCTGCTCTGTCCAGGCATTTTAATATTTCCAATTGTGTGTGCCGACCCTGGAAATGATAATTATCCTGTAAATGTTAACCACGTTTGAAATGAAAAGGGCCAATAAAACTAATCAGGTGTGATACAGCCACATCTAATGTTAATGCTTTGTGCATTAGACCTACAGGACCCTGTAGCAGCCAATAATTCGATCTTAATGTAATAAAAGCCAATAGAGTAATAACTTACCAATACTGTACTAACATTTCTGAAACAAAAACATACATTATTATTACATTATTGATTTTTATTGCATAAAATGGAAAAAAAAATATTGTTATTGACAGTTGTTACATTAATGGTATTGGTTATTACATTATTGGCTGATACAGACCCTAATACTCATGACATTGCACATGTTCTAGTTACAGTAACAAATGTCTAACGTGTCTTTCAAGCTGCTACTAGAAGTCCTAGGCAAACTCTGGCATCACAAGAATAAGTGAATAACTCAAACCAAGCAAATGAAGGCAGTTCTAGTGCCAACCTGTTTTATTGCTTTCAAAATATAACAAGCTAACATGATTCAAACTACTTGCCAGCAGATTACATTATCCGAATAATGCGTGTTTGTGAAATATTCATAAACAGCATCCTGCAGAGGAGGTGACACTGCATGGTTTGGCTAAAAAACTCTGATTTAATAAGTTGGAATTCTGAGATAGTAAGTCAGAATTTCAACTCAATAAATCAGAATTCTGAGATAAATGTGTTTTTTCGACTCCAGATGAAGGAAATGGGTTTCCATACGTTATTCCCATAATTGTTATTTTTAGTTTCCGAATCTTTAATTTCCCACACTGTGGCACCGTTACCAGCAAAACTGAAAGCATTCTCTTGAGAGGGCAGAAGGAGGGCCAGTGTGTGCCCCAATGATCTCTTCTAATTAAGACCCCCATCTGCCTTCAGTCTCTTTTTCCTTCGTGGGCCAAGCAGAGCACTCCTCAGTGTAAGCAACCAGGAAGATTCAAACACAGACCCGTAGGAGGTACTGGCAAGTGCAGATACATTGACTTCATTTAAACTGGCTAACTGGTACCAATTAGCTTTTCTGGCTGTGGAACTCCTGGTCAAAGTAAGATAATAATACGACTTGTATTCAAAATGTGTTCTGGACTAGAGGACCCAGCCTATTTTACAAAATGAATTATGGGGGGGGTGAACTCCCAGTGGCTGCAGCTCATTAATCTTCTTGATTGTCTATTTAATAAGATGGCGATGGAAATGTATATCGTATGTTTGTGCCTCTCTGTCCTTGGATGAATAGTACAGCGTAGTATGTTTCACACTGCATGTGAACTAATGAACTCATAAAACTGCCCGGCACAGAAAAAAGGTTGAACAAATATAAGACATTAGCATCGCATTACCAGTCGAACTGACGTTTTGGGAATAAGAGACAATATACAGTCGGACCTCGCTAAGTCGAACTCAATGGGACCAAAAAAAAATTAGACTTATGGAGTTTTCGAGTTAGGGAGGACGGCGTACAGTAATAGGCGCGGGTTAATCAAGGACATTTTTCCAGCTTAATTGTT
>JAODKM010000039.1:17283813-17300328 GCA_026780845.1 Petrocephalus sullivani
GAGGTTTAAAATACATTGGTCTTATGGGAATTCGGCCGGGGACTAACGAGTGATTCGACATAGGGAGGTTTTCGACTGAAGGAGGTTCGACTTAGCGAGGTCTGACTGTATTAACATAAATTAGAGCAAATTGAGCTAAAAAAAATATTGCACTCTGACAAGCCGTACTTGCCAAAATGAGCTAAAATAAAGGGGCCACCATGTCAATAAATACAACAATCTGACAATATTTAACCCAACCAATCAATGGAGGTGTTATTCTTCGATTTACATATAATAGGGGGTACAAAGGAGGCAGATGGTGATGGATGGCAGGCAGTGTTTAAGTGGTACAGTATAAGAAGTCAATATTGCATTCTAGTGGAGATATAAAAAGAGTTACTAGGGTGCATTATTGATTGGGCTGCTGATGAGCAGGAGAAAATGCCAAATTACAGTTCTCCAACCAAGAAACAATAAAGGTTTCATAACCACTATTATCATATAGATTATCGTTAATGTGCTAGAACAATTTGCAAATACAATTCTGAAAAGGTGTACAGCTCATATATAGACCTACGGGAGTTTGGACAGGTATTTGGTTCAACTGACGTTTCCCAATGGACCTGACAAAAGTATAAACTTTCATATCTATTCAAGTGTATTTTAAAATTCTGAACTAAAGGTAAATGTCAAAAGATTCACTGATATCAAGTAAAAGTGACTAATAGCAACTGCATGTGGCATTATAAAAATGAACTGCTTAACTTTAACTAATAATAATCCACTAACTTAACACCAGAACATAAATACTTTATATCACATGGACGCTGAGTTTCTGGCTGATATGTTAATAAAGCAAACAAATAAAGCAGGATACATTATTAAATTCTTTTGTAATGATATTCATATAAGCTTTATCTGCATCTGCTATATTGTCATGATTTATATTTGCATTTAAATCTGCATTCATGAAGTATATATTTTATGCCAAAACAATATGACAACAGGATGGGCTGAGACATGTCTCTTAATACAGTGTGAGCGACTGGTCGAGAGAGGAGAGGGGATCCAGCTGATTTCATCCACACTCTGCTGACCCTGCAGTCCCACCGAGTCCTAATGGAACGTTATAACGATTAAAGAGGAGGGAAGAAAAACCTGAGAGCACAGAACAAGGCCACTCAGCAGAGAGCTGAAAACCACTTTCACAGATGAAAGGATTCCGTGCAGTTTAATTAAAACACTCTAGAAGTCATCCACTGGACCAAACTGAATGAAATACAGGTCAAGCAAATGCAAGATCTTTCCTCGGTCCACAATGTAGTCTACTTAGGTCACTACTAAACACCTAATAACACCGAACCGACATAATGGAAGAAAACATGATCCTGGAGGGCTATATTTCCCACTCTACTTCCTGGACAGCTGCACTCCTTTGATTGCAGTACCATGGAATAAAGAAGGGTAAATTAAATTCCATTATTACAAAATGGGTATACAAAGATAAAAATTAATGTAATTCATCAGTTTTCCCCTTATTTTTTTTTATTCAATTATTAATACTGTTGTGAAGGGTAAACAATAGGCAAATATATACTTTTTATTTGAAGCTGCAGTATATCTACATTTACTGTACTGATGTATCTATGCCTAGCAACAGCCTAATAGCAAACAAAACCTTCCCCGGGCAAGAGTTCAGTTTCTTGCTTAAAACCAACACTGTGGTGATATCTAACAGACATTTTGATCAAAATGCTATTTCTTTACCACAGACATGAAATTTAAATATATATATAAAAAAATAGATATTTTATATTTAATATTTATTTAATATAAATATTAAAATATAGCCTATTTTTTTTCCACATACGGACAGGTTGACGATCCCTGCTTATAACAATATGTTAGCTATTTGAACAGCATATCATAAAAAGGGATGACTGAATTGCTAGCTAAGTTATGTATAGCAGGTATTTTTTTGCTTGTTTGGTGATAAATCTGTTGTTATATTTGTTTATTATTTCTAACTACTGCTATCAAATAGTGCTATCTATTCAGTAGAGGGCATATCCCAAATGTTAACTGCTTTGTTTTTTCTTGCAAGGTAATGCAATGAAGACCAAAGCATGAAAACATTAACAAAAGTGAACTATATCTAGTTATCAGTGTACTTATTCCTTCATATTCCTTCTCATATTACTTCATTCCTATAAATTTGATTACTTTCTTTTTTGTCCTGTACTGCGGACATGCAAGAATGCATTTCTTACTAATTGGCATTTACTGAAAAAGCCACTTAGCCTTTCAGCTAACGCCACTCTGGTTTTCATAATCAGTCATTCTATGAACACAGACAACAGGAAATTTGAAACATATTAATTCAAAATTGTGTCTGTCATAGATTTTCATTTGTAAGAGTTTTATAAATCTGTACATTCTTGTCATTTTCTTCCTGTTACCGTAGCTTCTAAAGTTGAAAAGTCGCAACTGGGCAAGGCCTAAAAATGGAGGCCCAAGAATTGCTCCGCAGGTGGCAATGCTCAGTATGGCAGCTGCAATAAGCCAGAGCTCCTCATTGGTTTCCTGATATTTTAGAACTTAAAATGCACGTCATCAAGCAGGGACCCAGGCAGCAAGTGTATCAACGGGAGGACCCAAAGAGCAATTCCATTTCCGCGATTTCATACAAATACAAGATAAAAAAGGCAGAAAACTGTGTAGGAAGAGATATTAGAAATGGTAGGGGAGGGAGGGGGAAGCAGTGCAAGGGTGCTTGGACCAAATGGAAGGGACTATAGCAGATTACTAAAGAGTTTCTCAGTGCATTTCTACATAATGTTCTGCCAAGCTCGTGTGTTCTTAAGGGTCAGGGTAGAGGCTCCTTCTCCACTGAAATGGGGTTATCCAAAGCAGCCACATGATGGCGTGGAGGGGGACTCGCAACACGATTTAGTCCTTAAAACAATCATTGAAGATATCAACAAAGGAACACTGACAAGAAAAAAAAAAATAAAATAAAATGACCAGCCACAAAGACCATTAGTCTTTGTTGAAGTGCGAGAGGAAGCCAAAAAAAAAATTAGCAGACCACAAGACAACATGGCATAGGACAAGATGATGGAAAACATCTCAGGTACACCCGAAGCACCACGAAGAGCACGCTGAAGCCAGATGCAATCTGTTTCACACGCAACGAAACAACTCATCGTGCTGGAACAGTCCCATGGGAGGATACTTAAAGGAGGGACATATAAGGAAATAAAAACAAGAGACTCGTAGATAAATGTCAGCAGATGAGACAGAACAAGGTGTACTGTGACTGAAGTGGGTCACAGAGATTCACAGGTCAATCTGTCAGCAAACCTCTTGGAGTGCCTGGCAATTGCTTATTTCATTTAATTTAGGCCATGAAAACAAAAAACTGCACCATGCTAACTGACATATCATAGAAGTAGTGGAATAAACACTTCAATTTCTCCTTCCTTGTTTACGTGATAACAGATACAATCACTTTCACAAGGGCTGCCGCGGCTGCAAGTTAATTCCTCCTAGCACAAAATTTTAAATATATATACAGCACTTGAACTCCGTTATTTATTTGCCTGCCATTTTACACCTTGTGAACATTTGACAGGTCTGGCCGAGAAAGGAAAAGTATTCTGCCAGAAATCACTAAATCCAGTAAGTTCACCTGCTGAAATACTCAGGGCTATATGTACAGGAAGGTACACAGCATAGTCTGATTCTGTCACTGAAAGTGTTACAGACCAGAAAGACAGAAACAACACGGAGAACAAGAATTCGATTCCCTAAATGTCATCCTTTCTGAGAGGAAAAAAACAATTATCATTACATTTGCTGGTAATAAATACATACACTTTACCAGCAGCCCTTTATTCACCTTAAATATTTTAAGACATTAATTATGCTTCATGTGATCAATCATTTTAGTTAAGCTTTTCTTCATTCCCATCATTTTCCATTTAATATGAAAATAAAATCTTGCATGTTTTTCTCTTGAGAAATATCAATATGAGATCATCTCATCCTCAATTCAAACCAATATATTACTGTCATGTGAAAGAGAAATCACACACCTTTCACGTCTAAGGCCTTAGCAGGTCGTCTGGCACCTTGCAGTCACTGAATTGCCCATGAACTCTGTATAGCAAAGTATTACAGAGTCAAATGTGGGGCCATCCATCCGACACCTAAAGCTTAGCCGAAACTGGGTTGTGCAACAGGACAGTGATCCCAAGCAAACCAGAAAATCTACAACAGAATGGCTGAAAATGAAAAGAATTAAGGTGTTGCAGCAGCCCAGTCAAAGTTCTCAAGACCTCAACATGATTGAAATGCTGCGACAGGAACTTAAGAGAGCTTTGTATAAAAGAATGCCTGCAAACTTCATTGAGCTAAAAGCAACGCTGTAAAGAGGAGTGGGCCAAAATTCCTCTTCAACGATGTGAGGGACTGATAAAATCATGCAGAGAATGATGACTTCAAGTTATCGCTGCTAATGGTGATTCTACAAGCTCCTGAATCATGGTGTACACAGTTTTTCACATGATTCCTTCATTTTGGCTTCATATCTGTTAAGTAAATAATGACAGGGTGGAATCTGTTGTGTGCTGTCTTGCTACAAAGACATTTGCCTATGTTCAGGATGTTGAATCGGTCTCAGACTTTAAATCACAACTGAAGACCTATTTCTATGGCTGCTGGTGCTGCTGTACATGCCATTTTTCCCTACTATGCTTGCCCATTAGTGTGTCAATGCATGCTTTGACCATCCATGCTCTCTGCTCCCCACATGAGCCCGGCGTGGGCACCATCTGAACTGGAGTGCTGGTTCAGTCCCATGGAGGAGTGACATAGTAGATATGACTTACAACCTGTAACATCATGGGTGCAGCTTTCAATCTGCCACCCTACATAGGCCGGCTGGGAGAACTGACTCACCGATGGACTATCGCTTTGACCTTGATCACAGTTTACACCTTGCTTTTATCAAGCAAGCCTACTCTTTCTGTTTTCAGTAATGTCAGCATGCCCATTATGGTTGGGCTGCCAGTTGACCTTGGATCCCCCAGAGGTTTGTTTCCTCCCTATTAAGGAGTTTTTGGTTCCTCTACTCCGTTGTCATCTGGCTTTCTTTATTTCAGTTCCTTTTCCCTGTTTTCTCTGATGCTCTCTAAATGATGTTTTAATGTATCAGAACACACCCATGTAAAGCACCCTGTGGTGACTTTGTTGTGAAAGGCGCTATATAAAAAACTGAATTTAATTGAATGTCGAAATGTCAGGCATCTGGTAGTAAAACTGCAATATGATGCATTATTATTCTCATGAATGCTTAATAATCCAATAATAATGTGTTTATGGGAATTCTTGTCCATTTTTGAGGTCACACACTGATGTTGGCAGAGAAGGCCTGACTCGCAGACTCGGTCGTATTCATCCCAAAGGGGTTCTATCAGGTTGAGGTCAGGGCTCTGTGCAGGCCAGTCAAGTTCCTCCACACCAAACTCGCTCATCCATGTTTTTATAGACGGTGATTTGTGCATAGGTGCGCAGTCATGTTTGTACAGGAAGGGGCCATCCCCAAAATGTTCGCACAAACTTGAGAGCATGAAATTGTCCAAATCCATATGGTAAATTTCATCGCCAGCTCAATTTTAAATAACTTGATGGGGTATTGATTAGTCAAACATGGTTTGCTAGTGGTCGAGTAAAAAAAATACAAGGGTGACCTGGCTAGAAGTGGTTTTAAAATGGCTAAGCTGATACATTTCAACATACGTAATTTGAATTTATATAATAATACGTAATTTGAGTTTAACATTGACACAAAGATAATATAAACTTAATTTTCTTTAACTTTTGCACAGTACTGTATATAAAGTGTTACTTCAGTTGTATAACTGGCACAGTAAATTGTGTATGTTTACAAGTTTACAAATGACATATTCCTTGTCTCCAGTGTACAAAAATGAATTCTTATAATCTGGACATTAGAAGCCATTAGAAAAAGAATATATAGGCCAATGGTTGTGTGAATAAATTAACACCGGAAAATGAAAAGAAAAACACATAGTTTTTCTATACAATGTCAGCAACAATCACTTTTTATTATTCAATATTCAAATATGCATATTATTATCATCACTGTCAGTGTTATCATCATAATTATTAATTTTATTATTATCATCATTATTTTCTTTCTCATTATTATTATTATTGTTGTTATTAATATTAGTATTATTACTGTCATTATTATCATTGTTGTTATTATTATTAGAAAGAGTATAATAGATGGAATGACACTGAAGTTTTGAATTTGTCTATTTGCTTAATATTATTACAAGGTATATTGCCACTTGACAAGTAGCCAGTCCTAGTGCCCTGGTTTCATTGCACATGTGGATTGATGACCTTAAATTGCTTCTGACATGCGACTGAGAGTGAATGTGTGAGTGAGTGTGATGCGACAGGCGTTTCCTTGTGTGATGCAAATGAGTGATTATTAAAAATGTATTAGAAAATGGATAAATGGGTGGAACATACATATAATACAAAAACTCAACCAGCATTTTTAGTAAAGAGGTAAAGGTGTAGCACTGATTATTTAATCAGCAATAAGATATATAGCTGAATAAATTAAACTAAACCAACGGGGTGCAGCGGTTAACACTGTTGTGCTCACACCTCTGAGACCCGGGTTCAAGTTTCCGCTATGGCTCCTTGTGTATGGAATTTGCATGCTTTCCCGGTGTTTCTGACATGTACTCCAATTTCCACCCACAGCCCAAGGCCATGCAGAGGCTAATTGGAGTTATCAAATTGCCTGTAGGCCTGAGTGTGCCCTGATACCCCATTCTTGGTCGTTCCCTGCCTTGTGCCCATTGGCTCTGGACCCCCACAACCCTAAATAGGTCAAACAGTTTCAGAAAATGGATGGATGAAACAGAATTTCATGTAAAACCAGACTTAAGAAAACTTTTTTTGACAATACAGCAGTGATTACTGGTACCAAATAAATGCCATATTCCTGTTAGAATGATTGGTCTTAATTGAAATAATACAGGTGTCAGATGCCTTTGAAATGGAATTGTAATGCCAGGGCCATGGCAGGCAAGCTCTCTTTTAGATTTATAACCAAAACAGCACTGAATAAATAGTTTAATTATTGTAATAAATGCCATAAAACTATTTTCATTCAGAGACCCTAGCCTGAAAACACAATTGAAGAGGAATGATTTACTATATAAAAAAGATCCACACAAAGACAAACTTTAAACAGTTTCCAGAACCAGTTACACCAATCAGTCAATCTGTCAATGTGTAGCCGTGCAGGCAGGAAGAAATAGCCTTTTAGCAAATCCAGGGCCAAGTGAAACTTAAGTAAGTATTCTGATAAGAACACATTTTTCCAAAGTAGTTCATGTTTTTCTTTTCTTTTATTTCTTTTTCCCAATTGTGTTTCAAATGTAATTTCCAAAATTGAATGCTGACATTTTCAATGCATTAAACTTTTCATTTTATTCTGAAATCAAAGCCCCCTGAAACATAGGAAATGCCCCAGATTAACTGATGAAAACCTGGGATATACTGTACAGTAAAATTAATAAAACATGCGATTTGCTGGTATGTGCTTATTAAATGTCATGTAATTCGTATGACTAATATATGCTCCAGATATCTGCAATATGGCTGCTTTTGGAAGAAAATTGGCCAAAAACCAATAGGCTTAATTCAGTTACACTTCTTGCAGCAACTTAAGTTAGTTTGCGGAACAAAACACATGATCTGATATTTGTAGTGGTTATTGGTTTGCTTAGTTTTTGATTGGTCTGCTCCTAACCCAAATTATTAATAAGCAATTTTATTTTTATTGCATAATGCAAGGCTTTACAGAAACTTATCTATTGCATTATAGCAGAAATGCCTACACTTCTTAATTTAATGCTGCATTGAATATGTCAGAATAACATGCTGAAAACACACTATAATATGCATTTAGTTTTAAGTTGCTTACTGTGTGATCAGTGTCAGAAAGGTTGTGTTTTATGCACCAAGTACAGATATATAGTTGTAGCTGAAAAGTGCAGACATGCTACCCTGGTGGACTAGCTCCCTTAGAATTTATAGAATAATGCAATTCACATAAAAGAGCTCTATCTATAAAAAACATCAGTGGAAAATTGTATTCATCTCAAAATTGGCAGTAAATCTCACATAAACAGCACTGCAAATATGCCTTTGGACTGCTGTAATAACCTAAAGGACATTTACAAATCGGCATGGTGCTATTTAATAAACAATCCCTTCATGCCATATATGCCTTTCACCCCAAAAAACTCTGTTTCAACCAAATACATCATGGAAAAATGTGACATTGATCCCTGCTTTTCCACTCATGGGCAAAGTATGCCTAAAAACAGCAATGCTAGACACTGGCAAAAGGACTGTTCTATACTTTTAAGCAAATATCTTCATCACCTAGAATGAATAGAAAAAAATTTAAGGTCAGGAGGATTTTATATAAATGTTTTTTTTTTTGTAAATTTGTCACTAAACCTGAATTGCTTTGACTCTAAGAAAACATAACTGTCCATCACTCTCCCTGACAGGTTCATTTATGGACTCAATCCATAATAACTCAGCATAAGACGGAGAATTTCAGGTTCAGCCTAGCGATTTGGCTGCCAGTCAATAACAACATCAGTAACATTGATTTGATTGCTTTATGAGTTGCACACACCCACATGCCAAGCTCCTACTACATTGATACAGTCATTGTAATAGTATTACAGGGCAGTAGTATTACAGTGCAAGGCAGACAATTCATAAAATACAAATTAACCATTGTTGGGAGCACAAAGGTAACAGCACAACACATTTTAAAATGCTGCTTTCTAAGAATTCACCAAGCGCAGTTGAGGTGTTAGGTAATTATTTTGTATATATGCAGCTGTTACTCTTTACGTAGCCAGAAGCAATGCTGTAACCCTGCTGATCTGAGAATGGCTACTTAAAATAAGATCTACTTGGCATAGCATACAATAGCTTCAGAAAGTCACACTCCCTAACAGCTCCAGGGATGCTGGATGGTATCCAGACTGGGTCTGATCTCACATTCCAGAGTTTGCATGAGATGTTGACCAGAAACCGACTCAAAATGGCAAATTGTGGCTGGCAGTGAATGTTTGTGTGTGCATTGGTAGAGAGCTTGGACCCTTTCTGCTTACTCTTTCCTTACCTGCCCACACTTTCCTAACTAAGTTCAGGATCACCATGACACAAACTGTATATTAGAGGGTGACCGATATCGGTTTTTCAGGGCCGAAATCAATACCGATTATTACTGGTTACTGGGGTGGATGGTTGATACTTGGAACTGATATGCATTTGCCTTTATGTTTTTTCTTTGCATCCATTTCTAATGAGAATTTGAAGATATAAAGTGCGCTATTAAAGTAAGGCTGCTCTTTTTAAAGTGAATGTTACTTTTAAAATGAATGGCATATAACACTGTTGCAGCAAGAATAAGACATTAAAAATAAAGCATCAAAAGCATCATAGGAATGAGCAATGTAAGCGTGATACTGTATAAGTACTGTAATGTAAAGTAAGATAAGCAGCGAGGAAGCTCAAATAAGCTCCTGTTGTAACATGAGCTGTCGCAGCTACATAACGCTATTAACACTCATTACAAGTAACATTGCTGGCTCATATGTCAGCGTATTGCAGTCACTAAGGGAAAAAACGGTCTCTTTTTCTGAATTAACAAGATACACCTTACATAAAAACACACTTGGATGATGTTTTGTTTAATTTGGTGAAAGCATGACGTTTCCATAGGCTCACGTGATCGCAACAACAAGGGCATTTTCAGCGGTGTAACTGGAAAAGCAGGCATGCTTTTCGTTATTCTAATTAATAATAATAAGCTCTATGGTGTTTTGTAACTTCAGTGTGTAGGACTGTAATGTTTTAATTTAGCTGCTTTACCTTCCAGTCTCAGTAACAGGCCACGCTCAGCTAAAACTCCGCTCTCCTCTTCTCCTCCATGGGGCTTCACGCTGCGCTTGTGTGTGAGTGGGGTGTGAGTGACAGCAAAGCTTCAGTGTTGATTGGCTATAACTTGTGTGACACAGCCAATCAGAGATTGTTTTGGGGGGGACATTAAATAAAGCAGCGGGATGAGAGCAAAGAGCACAGAGGCAGAAACAGCGGCGGACCCATAGAATTGCACCTTGTAATTACATAATATCAGTGAGTGTCAAAAAAAAATGCCGATACCGATAATCGACAAAATATCGGCTAATATCGGCTCCTAATAATCGACCAGGCCGATAATTGGTCGACCCCTATTGTATATATATATATAGAGTTACTGAAAAATATGATAGATTAATGGCTGGGGAACATATTGTGAAAGCCGAAACTCAATACGCGTCTTAAGAGAAGAATTAACTGATATTTCATCTTAATTCAGCAACAAAATACCTGCATTTTTATTTTGAAATGAACAATAGTCTCATAATCTACAGCAGAAAAATAAAGTTATATATTCAGCTAACTTTTAGAGTAAAGAGTGGTGATTATTTCTACCCCCAGATGCATTGTAGTTTCCTTTCAGGGTAATTAATTTTGATTAAAACTACAAAAGGTGGCAGATGTTTCTCAAATGAGATTCGAAAGCGACAGCTGGCGTACTAGAACTCCATATGTGATTATATACAATTGTTGCTCTTTGGCTAGCCATGTATGGGGACTGTCCCAGCAATAAATATAGTATATATAAAGTATATATGCAGGAAGTAACCAAATATTGATGGTTAAAAATATAGTTTTGAATAGTGAACATAAATAGTCTATACACCCGTATTGAAATTAAAGTTTTTTGATGTAAAACCAGAAATCAAGAAAAATATTGTCAAACATTAAAATAATATATTCACCCCAAACCATGCGGGAAAAAACAGACAATGGTTGGAAATTTTGGCTTGGATTCTAAGAGATGTTTTCTGGACTTTTTTTTTATTATTTGGAAAGATAATTCCATCTATCTAGACTAGAGCTCATAAGATGAGAATCTGCCACACAAGCATGATGCTGCCACCACTATGCTTCACAGTAGGGTGTGGTGTTCTTTGGATGATCAGCAAGATTTTCTGGGGAGAAAATATCTGCTGGCTTCTCTTGGAAAGCTGGAGATGCATTTCACCTTCCAAAATGTTAACGACCTTAAACACAGATCCCCGTTTACCAAGGATAGGCTTCAGAAATCAAAGTCTTGGAATGGCCCAGTCAGAGCCCATACCTCAGTCCCAATCTCATAGGAAATCTAGAAAGACCTAAAAAGGGCTTTGCGCATGAGATCCCCTGTCAATTTGAAGGAACCTGAACTTTTTCAGAGAAGACTAGGATAAAATCGCAAAGGCCAAGTGTGCAAAGTGAGACTTATTCACAATGATTTAATGTTGTAATACATACAAAGGGAGCTTCTCCAAAGTAGTAGTTGATGGGGATGTGCACACTTAAGAACCCAGGGTGCTGTAGGTTTTTTTAATAAAAATTATTTCCTACTAATTATCTGTTTTTAACATTAAGGACAGAAATGTATAATGCCATTTCAGGATTTCTTGATTTCCACACAAAAACCTGCCATTTCAATAAGTTTGTGTAGACTGTTAGTCTGTTCATATCCCATTTAAAGTCAACTATCTTTCATAGAGTAGCAGTTTGATTGAAGGGGATAGCAACAGTATCTGGCCCAAATGAACTCGCACATAGCTCAACCCCCAACAGCATAATGTTGTTAGTTAATCTCTGGCAATCAGTTAAAACTAGATTGTACAAAAGATGCATAAATAAATGCTTAGAACACGTTTGTTGTGCACAATGCCTCCCGACCCCGGCCTACCATTGCATAAAATTTTCCTTCCACAATGTTGTGCTGTCATAACTGGATAAATATTCTTTGCTACAACTTGTTCTGCAAGGCTAGTAGCCTATGCTGCACTTTCTACAGTCACTATTCCAAATTAGTGTAGGGACCAGTGTGGCTAGCCCTGTATCCCAGCATCGCTGAAGTTACCAAGGTAAGAAGGTTACACTGTACCACACAGCCTGAGGAGTCCACTCGCCGATCTGACACGCACTTGAAGTTCTTCCTGCAGCCACCATTGTCCCTGGAGCAGTCGCGAACTGGTCCAAAGGAGGAGAGCAGGTCATCCACTGTCTCAAAATGTGTGGACCTGATAGACTCTTCCCTGTGAACAGTAAATAAAATGCACATTTTAGTGCTTCCAGGAAAAACTGGCACATTCCACTGTCCCAGTGAATTGATCTTGATATATGCTCCATTTATCCTGGCATAAAGAAATGATCAGCTATGTGATAACACTGCATCTCACTGTAATATTGTTCTTCTAGGATACCTGATGCCAGGCACCTATATTCAAGATCGCAAACTTCCCAAAACACTAGGATGGCTCATTAATATTTAATTCATACCCATTCAGTTCTGTAAATATTTCTTTGGCAAGAACAATGCATAAATACATCCATAGATACAATTTTAACAGGATAAGTCTTAGACTGGAAGTTGAGTGTTGCTAGTTTTAATCCTAATCTATGCAAGCTGATTTTGCATGTCTTTGTAGTATATGGAGGTTTTCTGCAGATGCTTTCTGCTTTACTTCTACAGACATTTATTTCTGGTAAGTCTATATTCCTATAAATGCGTGTCAGGAATGATCCCATACAGCACATACCAAGATTTCCTATGCAATGTGTCTATGATTCTATTGCTGTGATTATACTGCTGTTTTACTTGCATTATAAATTACATTGAAATACTGTACACACATGATTTAACGGCTTACTGTGTCAAAGTTTGCTTCTTGGTTTATGAAATTCAAAAGACAGCATTACATTATCAAGTGCTTAAAACCATAAAACAGAATTAAGATTTAATTTAAGAAGGTAATTGGGCTGATGCAAATGTGACTGATGGCTCTTTGTTATGGCACAGTGTAATGAAAGGTATATAATTCACAGGCATCACAACTCATCCGCAAGAAAAATGCTATGTTGTATAAACGTTTCCACAAAGGAGTTCTAGGGCCTAACTGTTTTTTTTTTTTGTAAGATGAAGGTAACCTCCAGAAATTAGACAGGCTTGGAAACATATTAATGAATTGTTCTTGTTTACCTGAATGATCAAAGGGAAGAGGCACATTTGCAGCTTTTCAGATCTTAGAATGGTTACCATGTCAAAGGGCAGATTTGGTAGTGAGACAATATGTATTTACATATCCAGACAAACAAGTCTTTATTTTGAGAAAATACTTCAAATGGAAAATGCTTCAGCCAGGTGGGAGGAGCAGGTGGGAGCTGTGGGGTCGTTATAGGGACAAGGGCATCTCTGCTGCTTCTGCTCAAGCTAAGACTGTTGACATGACTGAACATGTCCCATGGCAACCAAGTTGGCATCACAGGGGCCTGTCAGATCAGATTAAGTGGCCGCCTGATTTGGATCTTCACAGAGATGACTGTGACTGGTTTACAGGGTATTAGCAAGTAATTATATTTGTAATATAATGCAATCAGGCCATGCCAATTTTGCTGACAGCAACAGGCCTCGTCCCAGCAGGACAAGGCAGCTAATTGCTGATCATTGGTCCTATTGTCTGAATTTAAAAAAATGAAGGCCAAAAAAAATCTATGACACTGAAGGTCATATATAATCTCCCTTCTGTCCTATTGTTATATTTTAATTTCCAGGTTGGAACTAACACTAAGGAATTTTTAAAATATATTTTCATCAATTATAAAATCATATAACTAGTACAGGTTATACAACATATGAGCATGATTACAGAAAGCAGCATATAAAACTGGGTAACCTTGTGTCAAAAATTATGGAATTTATGCTGAATCTTGAATAATGAGTGAATTGATGTAAGTGTACATATGTCCAGTGTACACATATCCAAAGAAATAAGGTAATACTTAATTGCTTAAAGACCTATGCTGAATTTGTGATTATACATTTGCAGTGAAAATGTAAAGAATAAGTTTACATAGTTTGTTATATTAATTTTAATTGCAGCTTTAACTTGAAGCAAACCAACTTCCACAGACGCACAAATGATACCCTTTCCATAGAAAAGTGAAAATTCAATGGCGGGTCCTGCTATGCAGTCCTGAGTGAGTATCCTCCATTTACATTTATTACTATTCTTTCTAACAAAACAGAATAAACATCAAACTAACTTTCATCATCAGCTTTAAATACACATGCAGGTGAAATATCGTTGTCATTGGTCATAGTGAAATTGAAGAAGTAAAAAATAGAAAATAAATTCTGAGAATAGAACATGACTAGAACTACATATGGATTATATGCATCCGTCTGTTGGGGGCAGTGGCATCAGAGCAGGCGACTGAGATGCTGAGCAGACTGAAAATGGCGGCTGGCTCGCTACTGGGGACACCCTGGAACCCCAAGAGGCGGCCGTGGAGAGAAGGATGTCACACAAGCTGCTTTATGGACGATATTATGCACCCCCTGGCAACCTAGTGGCCGGACAACAGAGTGTTTTCACTGAGAGAATTCTTCAGTGCTGCTGCAATAGACACCGTTGCAGGAGGTAATTTCTGCCCATGGCAATAACCATCTATACTGATTCGGGAAGAGGAGTCTCCTTTGAAGCAGTACACAATGCACAGCGGACACTTACACTTATTTTGCACACTAAGGTATTTTTGCATATTTGTAATTTTGCATATTTGTACATACATATTTTTGTAGTTTGTAATCTGCCATTATGTCTGCCCTTATCCTTACCATATCTGTGTGCTCCTGTCATTTATGTAATGGCTACTGCAACACAAGAATTTCCCCTTGGTAATAAAGTAATTTGAATCTGAATATAAATATCATGGCATATTAAAATAATATAAATATGACATTGTAAGACATGGACATTAGGACATAGACAAAATATATACACCTAACTACCTGATCGGTGGGGAAAGGCTGGGAAATAAGGAAAATAAAAATGTAATTCTGGCTGAGCAGAACAAGGTCAACATTTTTTATAAAGCACATTTAAAACAACCAGGGTTGACCAAAGTGCTGAACAATGCATTTCAGATATAAATACTAAAATAAAACTAAAACAGATTCCTAAAATAAAATAACATCTGTAATAAATTTCAAAATTTAGTTTCAGATGTATGAGTCCAGAGATATTAATCCTTTCAACAGACCCAGTCATAGACTGGGAGGAGCCTGACTGTTCAGGAGCCTGAGGAAAAAAGTTGTTTATAAGCCTCCCTGTCCTACACCACTACATCCATCAACACTACAACTTTACTGATGTAAGTTATCATGTAATGGGCCAAACATATTTATGAACTGTGGGACTGTTCTATGATGCAATCAACAGCTTCTGGCCTAGGCAGTGCAGCATTCCCTGGGGTTAGCTAGCCGTAGAGGGTTGGTAGGATGAGGATATCACTACCTAGCTATCCGGTGAGCTGCAAAGTAGGAAAACATTGTGTTAGCTAGTTATTAACCCTAGTACGTTTGACTCATCATTAGTTGAAAATTACACACCAGTCTTTCATTTCTCACTCTGATCTAAACCCTTTATTTCTACAGATGTGTCCAGGTCACATCTCGCAACATCTGATAACCCCCCGTTTCTTCTGCTACTACTTTAAATATGACATCCAGCCCTACATGACCTTCTCTCCCAAAGACACCAAAGTCAAAACCTGGATGAAGGATCAGCATGTCCACCTGAACCTTTCAAAGGCTGAGCTTCTCGTTCTCCCTACCAGCCCTACAGTACCACTCAGCATGACAGCACTGTACAGTCACTGACATTGTCATTATCACGATCTAAACAGGAATCAATGTGATATCACTGATAACTGGCTATCCTTTTCTGACCAAATTCCAGATATTTCCTGGTCTTGCATAATGGTGTTGTTTTGTTCTTATGTTTACTGCTGATAATTGTAATTTTCAGAGAAAAATTATTCAGAATTCAAGCAGAATTCAGGGGGATTACTACAATTTATACGGGGCAGGGCTGCTGGTAGATCTCCAGGACCAGGAATAAGCAGCCTTGATACAGAAGAAACCTCCATGATGAAATAAATGCTCATGCTCAAAAACTTTTGCACCTTTTGACACCTAAAGTTGGGTGTTTTTGATTCACTGACACAGGTACCCTCTCCTGGAGCTGACACCTTATCGTGGTGGAGGGTTTGTGTGTTCCATTGATCCCAGGAGCTAAGTTGCCCGGGGCTTTATGCCCCTGGTAGGGTGACCCAAGGCAAACAGGCCCAGAGTGAGGAGCCAGACGAAGCACGGCTCACCTGACCTCTTATGATGAGCAAAAACAGTGATTTACGTTTCCCTTTCCCAGACACGGGTCACCGGGGCCCCCCTCTGGAGCCAGGCCTGGGGGTGGGGCTCGATGGCGAGCGCCTGGTGGCCAGGCC
>JAODKM010000039.1:17304989-17315450 GCA_026780845.1 Petrocephalus sullivani
CAAATGTGCTTGATGGGGTTGAGGTCCAGACTTAGCACAGTGATTCTCCTTATGAAGGCTCTATTCTATCGTTTATAAAGCATAATGATCACTCTGTAGATATTTCATTTGTTTTATGGGTATTTTAATGGCCAATTCAACAAAAACAACTGAAACTTCTTTAAATATGCCAAGTGTTCTAATAATTTTGGCCACCGCTGTGTACACATGTGTGTGTTACAGTAGGAGGAAAGCCACAAACAGAACAAAGACCCAATTTTTTCAAATTTACTCTTGACACTAATTTATACTTCTTTTACATACCATAAATACCATAAGTTATTTTGTGTAACAGCACTTCTAGTGAGTGTATTGGCAAAACCGTATATTAAGCGAAGGTGACTAATCGTCATTGTTTGCGCACCACAACACTTAACAACAAAATATTTCCTCTGCTTCTAACCCATGTGACAATGTGACACAGCAGGGGGCAGCTACGTGAGTGCCCGGGGAGCAGTGCTTGGGGATGGAACCTTGCTCAGGGTACCTCAGTGGTACCTTTGGGTCGGGGACTCGAACCAGCAATCTTTGGATTACACGGATGCGCCCCTATCCACTACACCACCTACCTGCCACAACATATGCGCTTGCCTGTATATGTGCTTTATATGCCAAAAGCACTGGCACACTGTAAGAATTAGGACAACAAAGAGAGTAGAGATCCTTGAAGATGTTTACCAAAATGGCAGATGTACAACTACAGCAGAAGCTGGCATGTTAGCCTAAGGACAGCAGTTCCTATGTAATATATGGATAAGTTCAGGAAGAGAGAGTCAGCCACATGACAAGTAATTCTGAAGAGACCCAAAGGTACCAGCTATTATAATGCAGTATGACTAGGCCTCTTTGCACCTCCATATGCATCACAGTCTTCTCTCATGCTGCTGCACTGGAATGAGTCACAGCGTTAGCTAAAATTTAACAATGTCAGCTTTGCTGGACAACTCCTACAGCTAGACTTTGAAGCGCTGCAGGGTTAAATTGATGGATAGTCAGATAGACAGCGAGATGGTTGGTAGGTGGGTGGATGGATGGATGGATGGATAGATGGATGGATGGATAGATAGATAGATAGATAGATAGATAGATAGATAAAGTCTATTTGCGGTGTCTGTGGCCTATTGTTGTCCCTTACTCTCGACTTCCTTTGCACTGGGGAACTCCTGCAATCCCCAAACTCAGAAGAGCACTTCTTTTCTCACAAACCTGTCAGGATGTGATTTTCAAATAAAGCTGAAGGAAGAAAAACCAACATGTCTATATTTATATAGCGCTGTCTTTACACAGTGTAATAGGGCCTCTTGGGCTCTGAGGGAAACTGTATGGTGTGTTCAGAGGGTTAAACCCAATGCAGACTTTTATAAGAGCTACCATTAAGACTAAGCACAAAGTAGAACTGCTATATTTTACAACCATGATAATAACAAGGTAAAGAAAAGAGGGAAGTGGGGTTCATTCTGCATTCTGCAGACGAAAGAAAACACCTAAAACAGAAGGTGCACTGAGACAGCAATATAAAGGAATTACTGACATTGTCCACACTGTTCATGCAAATGTTGTGGGTAAAATTTGCTTTGAGGATTGTACATTCCTATCTCTATGGGCTATCATAAATTATCCAGGCGTCTGCATTTTGCTTACTGACAGGGAACAGTCCCATAAAGAGCATCCTGATTACACGGCCTAATGATGCACAGCTACTTGCCTAACAAATGCTGAACATGAATCATGAATGTAATGCGAGGAAGGGATGCTTCTGGTTTACAGTAAACAGTAATTGATCAATATTTTGAATGATATCCCCCCCCCCCCCCAAGTACTTCATTATTTATACAACTGACCAATTCTCACACTGCACAATGAAAATATTAAAAACAACAAGACCAGAGCCACCGATATGAGAATCTAAAGGCAGACTAACATGAGTCAAAAACAGCGGTCAACAGGAACTTTGCTCAAATATCCCAAATATGTGTGTAAATGTCAAGCAAGAAAGCGTCTGTGAGCACGAAAATATGCCAGAGTACCTCAGCTAACCAAAATGATGAACATCTAAGTCATATTACGCTTCCACATGTCAACTGTTAAATTGTGCTTTTCATTTTTACTGTTGCTATTTTACACTGAGTGAATATTAATTTATACCTCATTGCGATTTTCTGACCATAATTCCACTTATTTCTATAAACAGTGAAAAAATGCTATTATTAAAATGTTATACATCTTATAACCATGTGAAACATGGCACCCTTTTAAATAAATTGTTTCAAATCACATTTCTATAATGCAGCTGACAAACTTGTCTGTCAAACACATGAGTAAAACATATAAAATACAAGTTTACTCGAGCAAACAGTCAATAATTTAAATTGCAGGTTTATAAATAAATCATCCATCAAAGAGTTTTGCAACTGGTGTCAAGTCTTTCTTTGTAAATGTGAGTCAAATAACTTCTCCAGGATTCTCCAGTATTTGTGAGAGGATGAATAAAAACAATGCTGGATCAATGTCACCTTACTATTGATCACTGATTCTGTCAGTTTATCATTTATTTGTTTTTTTATTTTATACAAACAAATACATACACTAATGTAGCTTTGGTATTTAATATGTATTGAAATGCAACCCAAGCGTTAATTATCAGCCAAAGCAGGAATCCAGAAGCTGTGCATCACTCAGTCACAATGTAGTTAGATTATTTGCTGCTTCTAGTTTAAGTAAGCAGTTCGTTTGTGCTTACCATGCAGAAGACTGCAGCTTTAGAGGTGGAGATATGATCACTTCCAAATTTAAAACACATTTTGTCCATTTACTTTTTGTTTGCTTGAAAAGTGAGGCATATTTTGTTTCAGTGAGTGTAGTGTAGTGAGAAATTATAAAGATGCATATGCTATTAATTGGAGAATATTAAGAATGATTTAGCTGATGGGTACATCTGTACTCATGGAGAGTGTACAATCCAACGTAGACCCAGAAAATGTAGAAGCTTTACTGAATATTTACCTTGTTTTGATAATTAATATAATCACAAGCCCAGAGTTCACAGGGCTCATGTTCAATGGAGTTTGCGTCTTCTCCTTGGGCTTCCCCAGGAATGTAATGATTCAAAGATTTAGTGCTATATTGATTCATATACTGATCACATTCATCATAATGATGTATGGATTAATATAATAAAATAAAATTCTGAACCCACAACCCTCAGTCTCTAGAAAAGAAAAATGTGCATCAGAGCCCATGTGGGTGCTTGGCTTTTAGACAAGACCTTTAGATTGATGTCAAGACCTTTAGATTGATGATGGTGCAATCCACCCTGTTCCTCCAGACCACTGCTTCAGCAGTGTTTTTTGTGTGATTTGTGAAGATCAGTGGAATTTGGACTACTGCACTCTGACATAAGAAGGAATTCTCTTCACTCTTTCACTGCATGCAACACTGTACAGTGCCATTACCGATCATTGTACAGTGCAATTAGCCATGACTGCACAGTGCCATTACCGATCATTTCCCACTAAATGTTAAAATGAAACCATACACAATAACAAGTTATTACAATATGAAAACAATACAAATCTAGGTCTCATTAGTAATAAATAGTGGGAACAGGTGGGAAGCTATATCATGGTCCATCTGTCAGACTGTCTGTTGGTCAGAGTGTCTGTCTATCTAGCTATCAATCTGTCATTATTTTGCATATTGTAACTGTAACGAGCTGTAGAACTTCTGGAGCATCATTAAGAATGCCGTGATGAACAATCATGAAGAAATTACATACAAACGATTTAATGCAAACCAGTGAAGATTTATTAAAAAGAGCCTGAATGATATCAACTTTTTAACTTTTTTTTCAGGTAAGGTAAGCCATATTGATAGTGTGTTGCAATTTGATATCTGCCAATCACCTGATTTTTTTACTTTAATGTAAAGACATTAACTAAATCGCAACATGGATTGCAAGGCAGGCATCAAGGATTAGGAAAAATAAATGTTGAGACAGAAGGGCGTTTGTGCGTGCCCAGTGATGACCGCCACGGTATGGCTTGTGCTGTCTAACACAGACAACCTTCTGGTTTGAGTAGTGTTGTTTTATGTCATTATCTTAGTAGGGGTGTAACTGCACAAAATTCATGGTTTGATACAAACTTTGGTTTAGGGTTCAGAGTTTCGGTACAGGAGAGGAAAAAGAATTGGTTGTGAAACAATTTATTATTAAAACTGCAAATCACACTCCACAATCAGCAACATATCAGGGTCCGTGAAAAATGATTCTGTGGTCATGTAGATTTTAAATAATGTATTAAGTACAATATATTCAATATAACTATGTCCTTCATTTTGTTGCACTTGAGTAAATATCAAATAAAAATGTTTGGAATAAAATCAACTTATTGTAGTTAAATAAAATAATAATTTTGTTAATGTGAGCAGATCCAACCTAATGTAAATAGGCAATTTTTGTCTGAAAAGCACTTCTTGTCTAAGCGCACATTTTTTGGATGCAGCAGGCTATCACCTATAGCCTCGACACAATGCAAAGGAGCAGAAGGTGAGGGAACCTGTTCCTCCACATCACTGTTGCCAACTTTGTCGCTAAATTTAGCGAGTTTTCAGACCCCTTTGGTGCCTTTATTTTTCCAAAAAAGCACCTAGCGACAAACCTAGCAACTATTTTGGACAAGCTTTAGCTGCTTAAAAATGCAACATTCTTCTTGTGGTTCGTTAGCCAGACAGAGGCTGTGCGGCACAAATAGCATGTGCTGTGTGAGAGAAAATAATTAGACACACAGTCTGTTGCTTCTAACTTTCTCACTGAGTGACCATTTTATATGTAAAAATAGATGAAAAATTGCCTTTACAAAACTCTAAATGTTAATTGTTTGTTGTCATTGTCAGAAATGAGTAATTTAATTCATAATCACGAGTTTATTATTCAGCTCAGTTAAAGCTGGTGTTGTACTGGACTACATTATACTTGGTGAAATGCCACTAAAATAAAGGATTTAACTCCTATAGTAAAACGAACGCACTCCAAAGGCAATTTAAATCTCACTTTACTGTCTCCGATTTTTATTATTCTTTATCGCTAGAACGGGATTAGATGACACCAGCATTGACATGATTTTAATCTTCACTAGGAAACAAATGGACCTTTCTGAGCGCCATAGTATGTAGCGGTGATGCGCGAACAACACCACCTACGTCACCGGCTCTTTTCAAAGATTCAGCTCTTACAGCTCCCAAATGGCTCTTCATTTAGTATCACTCGGAGCCTTCTATTTTAGCCTAATTTAGCAATTATGAATGGTTTGTGTGTTGGTAAGCGATTTTTTGTTCAGTGCTTTCATAAATGGCTTTTATGCATTTTTTCGTTACAAAAAATACACAGTTACTATTGTTTAACATTTTAATTAAACCGTAATCCTAGTCTGTCTTTGCATATAATTGGCTGCATAGCATGCCCATCAAAATAAAGTCCCGCACTGCCTGCATGGATTCTCAGCAGAGCTGAGCTGGGCTGAAGATTCGGCTCCCCCCGACTGGAATCGGCTCTTCTCATTGGCTACAAAGAATCGGCTCTTAGAACCGGCTCATTTGCGAAGGACACATCACTCGTCACCAGTGCGTGATGGTCACGGGGCGTCTTGGTTATCATTTCAGTGCCCATGTTAACTGGTTAGAGCAGCCAGCAGTGCAGCGTGCGTCTGAGGCTAGCGTGACCAGATAATCCAGGTCATCCCCGAAACTTTGAGCTACTTCAGGTTTTACGAACTACTTTAAACCTGAAAGGCTTCTGTACTTGACAAAATAGTTCAGTTCTTTTTGCACTTTGACTGGTTTGTTTCCTTGATTGAAAGACTCATTCAGCTGTTTCCCATTAACATTAGTGGTACGTGCATGATTAGAGGGGACTGACCAATCAGCACACAGCAAGAATGCAGCACTTAAGTGAAATCCAGGTCCTTTTAATTGATATGGCAGTTTGCAAATCCTGTCCTAGCTCAAAGTGCCCGGGATGACATGGATTATCTGGTCACCCTATATGAGGCACGTCTGGAGACTTGATGTAAGCCGCTTGAGCAGCAGTTATCTTTAGGTTTGGCGTGTGATGCGTGGTTCCTATGCTACATCTAATAGGCCACAGACATGAAAAAAAAGTAAATTTTAACCATCTCAACAATTGCATGTTATTAAAGGAGAAAGAGGATTCATATCAGAAGTGAAATGTAGACGTACAGCATGGACAATACAGCATATACACTTCATTGGCACAGGGATGGTTTTCATCTGCAAATAAGCAGTGTGTAGTTTTGAGAGTTTTCTACTTTGGTGCCTCTAAATGACTATCTACAGGCTTTTTACAGACTGAACGCAAGTCAACTTTGGTTTGCTTAAATGTTTGTGGTTTGACAAATGCACCAATCCCAGATAGCTAAAGTGTTGAAGTGTGAGTACCAGTTCCTGGAAAGAGCAAATTGCCTACTTGACATGTGACAATCATAATAATGCACAGTTCCAGTTGTACTGAATCACTTTAAACACTTCAGGGTTCCTTGTTTGATTGTTTTCATATACACGTTTACACATGAAGTGAGTAATTGTACCTATCTGTGACATTTAAACTTCTATTTTGAGCACATGCTTTGGATTTTCTTAGTCTTTCTTTGCTAAATGCTATTATATAATTGTCTTTTTAATTTAAACATTCAGTATTTTGACCATTTTGACCTAAAAGTAAGGTGATTTTGTATTACTTAAGGCATGTTCAGTATTCACATGGCTATTTTGCAGCATTTTGGTCAGTATTTATCAAAACTGTTGTGTCATGGTGTTTTAGATCATCCTAAAATAAAATGAAGAGTTTTTCCTACTTGAGTTTGTTATTGAATTTGGATATTTAGATTTTAGTGACTGCATTGAATAAATTTGAATCAATTAACTAAGTTAATTTTTATTAGTATTATTTACAAATTTAGAGGTTTATATTTTTCATGCCAACTCAATGTTTTTGTTTAGCTTTTAATGAATTACTTTTTGGTTTTCTATTTGAATCTACTCATATTTAATGGATAACTATAAATGATCTAATTTAATTAGTATTAACTCAAATCCAAACATAGTTATATTTAATTAACAATATTGCTTATAATCTGTTGCCTTCATTTTATTTACTAGATATGGTGTATCTTTTTTACAGTGTATAACAGAGTCAACAGAAGACAGTCTTGGTCTTATCAAGTACTCTCAGTGATGTGATTTAATGAGAAAACAAAATGTTCCCAAACTGCCGAATATAACAGTGATAGCCAAAGACCAGCATCATCTGTAACCAACTCACAGCCTCAATTATGTTTCCCATGTCTAACATCTATTATTCAATTTTGATTCCACACATGTAATAAATGTATTCAATAGTTTAACTGTGCGTACCAAACAGTACATGATGAATACATGTATCATTAAAGTCCAATCTAATCTTCACTACCTTTGCTACCCAGCCCAATAATACTTAA
Organism: Petrocephalus sullivani; assembly: GCA_026780845.1. Classification (NCBI taxonomy): domain Eukaryota; kingdom Metazoa; phylum Chordata; class Actinopteri; order Osteoglossiformes; family Mormyridae; genus Petrocephalus; species Petrocephalus sullivani. Next base: position 17,312,540 of record JAODKM010000039.1, read on the forward strand.
TACCAATAAGACTAGGAAAAGAGATTTGTCATAAATTTTAATTGCAGCAGCCCTGATTGATTCCTGGAAGACTTCCAATACTGTTCAGATCAAGCAACAATCAAAATGTTGATTGCATGATATTACGCATGGTTCCTTCTACACAGGGGTATAAAAAGAATGTCAGAGGTTTGCACATTACTGCATGATAATTGTTACAGGCACAATAAGACATTTTTATAGTTAAAACATCAACTACCGATTAATGTATCATTTATATTGCTAAAATCTGGAATAATAGCACTGACACAGACCCAATAATAACTACATAAGGTTAAAAATAAGAAGTTAAGTCTAGCTGTTTACGTGAGACATCTTTACGTGAAGGACACTGTTAATAGGATACGTTGGAGATTAATGGCCTATGCAACACATTACCTCAAGTAGACACATACATATAATTATATATCGAGTCATTAGTCAACGGGAGCAACTTTCCCCCAGTGGCTTATTTTCTGCTTAGCGTCAGTGAAAAGGCAAGTCATGTAACTTTGACTGGTCACTGCATTAATGTAATATATCTATCAGGTCTACTTTTGGCAAGAAACCGCAGATGTTAGGCTCTGCTGCCTCTAAACTGTGATTTTAATGTGTCTGGTATTAATCTTCCTTGTGTTTTTTTTTCCTCTTGGGTAGAAAAATCACTGCTCACAAACAGCCCATACTTTCAGTCATACTCAGTACTGTTAGTAAACGTTTTATTATTTTGCTCTGTTAGATTTAAAGCTTTTTTTTTTCTAATTTTCTCACACTAACTCCAGTTTCATTATTTATTTATATGTGTGCTGTATTACTTAGAGGATTGATTATTTTTAAATTCAACTCAGAACATTAAATGAATAAAACATTTTCTGAGAAAATGCTTCTTTTTTATTTCTGGCTTCTGTTCTCCGAGTAATTGCGGAATAACCTGGCAGTAAAACTTGTGTGCTGATATATTAAATGGATTTAGGTTTGTTTTGCCTGCGAGGCTATAGCTGGAGGATTAGTAAAAAGCCTGCCTGACCACATTGAAATAGCCATTTATCATGAATATGGGCTGATGTATGATTCTCTGTGCAACAGATGCTGTCATATTGATGTAACAATAGCTACTGAGTGCTCTTCACCTATCTAAATGGGCTATTGATCTAAAATGGCCTCCACAGGTCGACTAGTCTAAAAATCCTCTCCGGCAGACTGGCAAGCTGAAGGGCTAGCTGAGCTCAGCCTGCCGGGCATGCGTACGTGTGGCGCAGCCTCGGCAGATACGTACTAAGTATAATCCATCATTTATCCATGCCCGACCAAATGTGTAAATTGACGGAATAAAAATTCATTTGGCCGAAAACCATTAGGTACTTCTTTTCAACAGCCAAACTGAGCATCCAAAAATGCACTAGTGGGAAATATTTCTAGGTGAACATCAGAAGTGGATAAGCGGTATGGATGCTGAAAGATGAACATCAAAAGTTAGCGACGACAGCTGTTATTCCAGGCAGTGAATGTGGTTTTAATGTGATATTTGTAAATCTTTAAAACTGATATGCCTTCTCCTGCTGGTGACAATTATCACCTGCAGAGCATACAGACAGACTTCTGGCATTCCTCTAGTGAAGCTCTGATTCTACTTGTTGTCTTAAAGAAACTGCCACTGCTGAAAACAGCAGACTAAGAAAATCTGCATAATTAAAAATGTGCTGGTATTAATCAACAAATCAGAAGTTCCATATAGTAAAAGTAATAGATAATATGAACGCCTCATATGATTTTATGCAATTTTACACTTGTTTCATTCAGTGCAAAAAATACATGTGAAGTATTTCTTGTCGTGAGTCTGTATGTGTGAGTGCATTATTAGTAATGCACATTTGTGTTTAACAGTTTCATAGATTGTTGTTATGAGCATATTCAGAGATCACTATGGAGAGGCAGATATACAGCTGAGGTGGTCAATTTGAGCAAGTACACTTTAGCAGGCCACCTGGCACTCTGAAGAGATATCTCTGTCCAGGTAAAAAAGACACTTGTCTATGAAACTCTAGAGGGTTCTATTTTTAAAAGTCAATTCAAACTCGGTAGCTTATAATTGTCAGAAACATGCTAACAAACAGATGACAATAATAGTTTTTCATTTGAACACTAAATCCAAAAGCATCGTATCGTGCTGTACATCCTCTGGCAGCACAGACGGTGTTAGTCATGGCCCAGAGCTGCTAACACTCACCGAACGTCCCCGGGGTCATCAGTTACCAGCACATCAGTCTTGCAGCTAGCTATTGGATTGATTGACAGCTCTACTGGGGGAACAACGAAGCTTTTGCTCACTGGGAGCCACAGCCCTTGTCCAAGCCCGTAGGTGGATCTAAACAAAAGACAAAGTGACAGAGAGACTTACTAATTGGACAGAATTAGTCACGACTTTTCGTGCAGCCATCACGACATAAAAATCTATTCAAACATATTAGGTCTTTTTTTACGTGCTAGGACAATGCTTCACTACTATACATATGTTAATGCGCAGTGCGTGACACCGCCACTATAAGCGCTAACTCGTGCCTGAGGAATGCGATTTGATAATGCTGTCGATGATGTGTGATGCGACCGTGCAAAATAGCGCCTGGTTTTTACTTCTGTTGCATGAATGACTGATTCCATGCAATCTTGGGAAAATATAATACACATTTCCCACTAAAAATTAAATAATAATGTGCTGATACCTTATCGTTTTTGTTTGCAAAGCGGCTGAAAGGCGGTGAGACGGGGAAGAGCATACAACCCCCAGAATGCTATGCTGCGATTGCTAAAATAGAGAATAATACAGTCGGACCTCGCTAAGTCGAACTCAAAGGGACCAAAAAAAAAATTCGACTTAGGGAGTTTTCGAGTTAGG
>JAODKM010000039.1:17315550-17353473 GCA_026780845.1 Petrocephalus sullivani
TTGCATTACGGTAAGACTTTGCGTCCTTTTCTTGGTTTTCCGGACCACGCGTTCTGAAATGTAGCCTCAGAATAATACCCCGAAGGCCATAGAAAATTCGACTTACGGAGGTTGGCAGCCGAAAAGTTTTCGAGTTAATGAGGTTTAAAATACATTGGTTTTATGGGAATTCGGCCGGGGACTAACGAGTGATTCGACATAGGGAGGTTTTCGACTCAAGGAGGGTCGACTTAGCGAGGTCCGACTGTATTTGTTCTCTGGAATGCTTCCCAATACTCCTCAATGGACATTGATGGACACGATAGTGTGCTGTTTCTTTAAAATCCATTTGCTGCCACTGCTTAGGGCCAGGCTGCGGAATGTCCAGTATGTGATTTCTCCTTGTATGCTGCTCCACTGTGCCAAATCTGAGACTTCTAGCTCACACAGGTCAGCCGTGAGACCACCCGACACTAAAGGGTTAATAACTTCCATCCCATTTGGACTACAGCCCTGCAATTTGGTGCAGACCACCCTCCCCTATCATTATTCCAAATTTCAGACCTCTAGCCCCAACCTAACTGGAGTTATGACCTTTTTTCTAAGAGAGACCCCTCAACCTTTTTTGAGCATAGATTTTCGCACATCAAGCATATATTTTCGCACATCGTTGTAGTGTTATCAGATCATGAAAAACACCTTAGCATTCTGGGGGTTGTATGCTTTCCTCAGTCTCACTGCCTTTCAACCGCTTTGCAAACAAAAACGGTAAGGAATCAACACATAATTATTTCACTTTTAGTGGGAAGTGAGGAGTATATTCTCACACGATTGCATAGATTCAGTCATTCATGCAACAGAAGTAAGAACCAGGCGCTGTTTTGCACGGTCGCATCGCACATTATCACAGTGTCCCTCAGATCGCGTCCCTCAGTCACCAGTTAGCGCTCATAGTGGCTGTGTTACGCACTGCGCATTAAAATACACAGGGTAGTGAAGCATTGTCCTAGCATGTAAAAAAAGACCTAAAGTGTGATCGCAGCACGTTTGAATAGATTTGTATGTCGTGATGGCTGCACGAAAATTCGTGAGACTGGGTTGAATTAGCTATAGAGGATCTCACCAACCAGTGTAAATGCCGAGTCATAAGTATTACATGTAATGGCACGTAAAGTCAATCTGCACACCACTGTTGAGTTATTTTAGAGCAGGTAGAGCTGGCTTTAATGAGTCTGGCCATTCCCCTCTGACCTCTCTCATTAACACGGCATTCTCTCCTTCTCACCCACAAAAATGCCATTGTCTGGTTGTTTTTTGTTCATCACACCTTTGTCTGTAAACTCTAGACACTGTAGTGTGTGAAAATGCCAGCAAGCAATTCAACATTGCTTATATTACAAAGCTCAACTTCTTGGCATTATTTTTCAGCCAGATGATTTGCTGTTTGGAGGGGCAGACTTTTGCATTTATGCAGGTGTACCTAAGAAAATTTTGAAATCTCAATGAGTAATTGGGATACGTTTTCAAGAGAATTTCTGTGGACTTCTATGGAGTTTTGGAAATACTGTAACATGGTAAGGAAGCCTGAATTTAGCTCATTGGTGCTTTAATCTTAAACCAACAAAAATTGACTAAATGAGTTTCAGAAATTTGCTCTTCATATATGTGCGTTTCAAATTTTCATGGCATTTTTTTCATCCAAACACTTTTCATAATTTCTGAACACCTGTGCTGCTTGACGAACTTGATGTCGTGAATGAGGGCACTCTCAGAAACTCCCCAGAGTCCTCAACAGAGTACACTGAACAGAAGCACTGTGAGAGCCCGCATGCAGCTACACTGCCTTTACTCTAGGTGGGATTTCAGAGAGAATGTTCTTGTCAAGGGGAAAGGTCAGACCTGTCACAAAGGCTAGGCTGGGAAAGCCCTGCAAATGCTCCTTCTGGCAATTCATTTTGCGAAGGACCTTCATTTCAGGTTTTGATTGGGGGAAAAAAAATACTATACAAGTGAGAACTGTGGTCGCCCTTATAGAGTCAAACATCATAAATTCAACATATACTGACAGTTCATCAGTGTGCAGTCTAACAGAGAGACACATGAATAGAAAGATTGCTCACCGGAATATTTTTTCTGGAGCTTGCTCACCGGTAACAAGGTCATAACCCTTTTCCAGGTTTGAATAGGGCCATGGACTGTAATGAAACAAAATAACAAACAAAATACAAATATTAAAACAGCTATACTATAAACTCCACATTTCCAGCATCATCCTCCATATTTTCTAGTACTCTCTGCATGCTTTTTATATTAGATGTCTGTGTTTTTTATGGATATCAAGTAATTAGAATCCCTAGCCCGGAACAGAGATGGTTAAACGCCACTTTGTGTTATGCTTTTTCGTTATAAACCGACAGAACTTACCCTTCGTTGTGTCCCCAGTCGCTGCGAACACAGAGGTGTCTGTGTACTGGGTCAGGGGAGTATCCCTCATGACAGCTGCATTCACCTGTAAAACACAAAGTGACAAAGGGACCCTTTTTTCCCCCTTAACTGAATTAATGGTTGACAAGGACCAGGATGGCCAGCCTCATTCATCAGCCGAGCGGTCCAGCTCAGTAATCACCTCACAAGCTGTTTGCTTTGACAGCAACACATCATCTCTTTACACCCGACCTGACCTCAGCCTTATTTCCAGCTCCCTCCTTCATCTTTCATCAACCCCCACCCCAAACCATGCTCCAGTATGTCCTTTTCATACAGGGGTAAACGTGCTGGCTAGTAAAGTTAAACCACACATTTTTTCGAACATTTCTAGCAGTAATATGGAAATAGTAAAATTAAAGAAAACTGTAGTGATGTTCTTGCAATGCAAAAGTCCCAAATCCATTTTGGCATGTAGAAAAATGTTGCTGGGGTAACTGGTCTGCCCTTCTTGACTGATTCCTATTAAAAACCACAACTGGAAAATTAATTAGATGAGAAATCGACCGTGTCAACTAGACAGCGTGACAGAAGAGAGTGTGAATTGGGTGACTGGTCTGAGAACACTCATTAAGCATATTGCAGCACTAATTGTAGCCTTGCACCTTGAACCCCTGATGAATACGCCTACCATGCATTTGCACACTTGCTAACATGTTGTCCTGCAGAGCTAAACAGATGCCAGCTCGGATTGTGCATCAAAACCTCTTTGGGCAGCAATTTCAAAAGCAAACAGTGTTTGCCTGTTCAGCCCTTATCTCCAACCATCTCTAGGAAAATTTTAAAGCATAATTCTAGTAGTTCTACTAATATGCATGCATTGCAATCAGAACACTCAAACAGCTATAAAAAGGGGGTATGTTTCAACAAATATTACCATATTGACTACAACCACTGAATGTTCTAAACTGCTTATTGGAGGCATGTGTGTGGGCACAATTCTGACAAAAAATCATTCAAACTTCACAATTCAGTAACCAATCACTGGACCTCTTAAAACAGCTACACAAGGTCAGCTGAGTGAGTAGCAAACATGGCCTCAAGACCTCCAGGATGCTGGGCCCCGTACTTACCCCGGGGCTGCATGTGAGGAGTCAGCATATTTGGTAGGACCATGTTTCAGTTAAGGTTCATGGTTAAGGCCATGATTTTAGTAATGTATGGACACATGCATAACAAATAATAATGCAATGAATTATAAAACATTATTAGAATTTATGAATATGGGCTTCATAGAAAGTGTCATCGCATATTCTTTATATTATGTGTTATAGAGCTACTGTGAAGTCTCTCCTTCAGCCTTGACAAATGTCACAGTGTTGACTTCATTAATAATAATGCATTTGTAATTTAATTATAACACAAAATGGACGTACTTGTGTGTAGCAGGAAGACTAATCCAAAATCAAGTTAATTGGTATGTTTCTCACAGGTAACCCAAGTTAAGTTGCATAGCAACAATGTTTTGTTGGACTATATTGGATTTCGGAATGAAATCGGCTTCCACACCGTGTTCTCAGTTTGGGATGTTTTAATTAAAACACGCAAACTGGTTTTTCAGACTTTACTTTCATGTTGGGCAAATAAAAATATGTCTAGTCAAATTATTACATGGTTTATAGAGCTCTGCCCGTATTCAAAACACTTGTGTCGTGTTGCTTCAATCTAGCAATAAATAGGTATTAAATAAATAGGTAAAAAAAGTGTGGAGACTGGTAACTAAATGAGACAGGTCAACAAATATCCAGGTCAAAATTTGTTAAAGTAAATGTCAAGTTATGATGTTTTTTTTATACATTAAAGAAAGCATTTGTAACCATCTAAGAAAGACCGTAAGTCTCACCAAAGTTTCAGGAACCTGTAGACAGGAGGATAATTACATTATCATTTAAGATCGATTCACATCCATTTACTATGCACCTTTTACTTTTACAAAGCTATTTATGATTTATAATGTTATATTAACCAAAAATGAATTGCCTGCGGCTCATAAGATTAAAAAAACCATGCTATCCTTGACAATTAATAAAAATATTAATTGTGGAATTACTTATTATACTTTTAATCTAGAAAAAAAAACCTGGAACAAAAATGTACTATGTAATTAAGCCAAAGTAATTTGTTTCCAAGATGACAGAAAATTTCACAAGCATTTTCAGCATTCATAGGAGTCAATGCAAAATCACAAAACCCTTGCTTTGCAGGGAAAAAAGAAGTTACATATGAACAAGTCAACAATGGTTAAAAATGAGTTAATATTTAAAACCATGTGATTAGGCACTCTGTCCCCTACAGTATATGCTGCTTAAGCAGCAGGCTCATCCAGTTCCACAGTAAAAAGGACCACTTCAGGAAATCATTCCTAATAACCACCATTACACACATCACTGTCATGCAGGGGCATTCTGCAAACCCCATTTGTGGGTAGGCACCATTTAAAAAAATAAATACATGAAAAATAAAACCAAATAAGTAAAACCACTCCATGCATGTACAGCTGCTCATGGCTGGCGTAGTAAATTGTGATTACATTTAGCTAGATGACTAGCTAGTTAATGGCAACTAGATAAAGTATGTGTCATGTAGCTAGAAAGGGTTGGATTTTGCTGCCGTTTGTAGCTCGCTAGCGAATACTGGAGGGTTGGCGAAAGCTGCAATTTGAAACAAGTCTGCACATACATACACACACATTGCCATGTATATAACAGTTTTATTACCTTGTAAAAAGTCTGTAAGGTTTGCGAACTAGCCCAGTGCTGTTGCAGTAGCTCGTTCATTGCCTAGGTTACCCTTACTGCAAGTTTATTGCAGGTTTAACAAAGTGTTATTCACAGTCAATGTAGGCACATTACTGGTAATTAATCTATGACTGAATAATTAATCTATATGTTTTTTTTTTTAACAATACATTGGGTAGGCCCGTACCTACCTAAAATGAATGAACAGTCTTCAGTCTGTAAGCTATTAATGTAACTTGCTTAATATTAGCAATTATTTGAACATTATTGAACATTATTAGCAATTATTTGAATATTAGGATTCTCTTTGTATATTATTATTATTATTTTATATCTTTTTTAACATGTCTGTTGTGATGTATGGTGTTGTGAGTTGTGAGTATGTGTTATACACTATATGAACAAGTATTGGGACACCTGTCATTACACTTGCAGGAACTTTTATAACACCCCATTTTAAACTTAAAGGCATCAATATGGTAATTGGGGACCAATCTTTGCAGCTACAATAGCTGCTACTCTTCTGGGAAGGCTTTCCATAAGATTTTGGAGTGTGTCTGTGGGAATTTTTGCCCATTCATCCAGAAAAGCATTTGTGAGGTCAGGCACTGATGTTACACGTGACGGCCTGGCTCTGTCTCTGCTCCAGTTCATCCCAAAGGTGTTTGATGGGGTTCAGGTCAGGGTTCTGTGCAGGCCAGTCAAGTTCTTCCACATCAAACTCACCCAACCATGTTTTTATGGACTTTGCTTTGTGCACTGGGTCATGCTTCACCAAACTGTTCCCACAAAGTTGGAAGCATATAATTGTCAGAAATGCCTTGGCATGATGAAGCACTAAAAGTTCCCTTGACTGGAACTAAGGGGCCTAGCCCAACCCCTGAAAAACATCCCCATAGCATTAACCCTCCTCCACCAAACTTTACAGTTGGCACAATGCAGTCAGGCAGGTAACGTTCTCCTGGCATCTGCCAAACACAGACTCGTCCATCAGACTCCCAGACAGAAAAAGGTGATTTGTCACTCCACAGAACACATTTCCACTGCTCCAGAGTCCAGTGGCAGTGTGCTTTACATCACTCCATCCGACACTTGGCATTGCGTTTGGTGATGTGTAGCTTGCATGCAGCTGCTCGGCCATGGAAACCCATTCCTTGAAGCTCCCAGCACACAGCACTGAATTGAGTACATGTACAACAAATTTCCTATGTGAAAAAGTTACCCAAAAGTAATGTCTACACTCTGAAAACGAATTCAGAGGACCTTTAGCTATTACTTAAATATAGAAATTATTGTGAGATAAAACCAAGTTCTATGGTGATACTAGACTTTTTATTTCAAGATGTTATTTTTTAGCTCTGATGACACGTAAAGTATACGTATTTGTTACAGCATACTAACGACTAATCTGAACTCAAAATATTAAGTTAATTACTAAAGAAATAAATTCAAGATCCAGTAACAATTAAATTAGTTTCACAACTTAATTTTTTTCCACCCATATCACAGGTCCGGACATGTCCTTCTCCCAAGGCAAGGAGACCGCCTTTTTCCAATGGTAAGTTGTTCCAAACATCATTTTAAAGTTAGAAAACGTAGGTGTTTTTTCTTTTGATAGTGATGAAAACATAATCTGCCTGTTTAGTGGCCTTGTTGGATTTCGATACTATGAGCTAATCAGCTAGCATTCCTGTTAATCTGCCGTAGTCCAAGTGACCAGAAGAACACCGTTTGTGAGCTAATAAAACACTGAATGCTGGCAAGTCTACCTGAAAGTTACAGTAGTTAAAAAGGAGAGCAAAACAACCATGAACTTAAGTAATTTTACATGTCTATATTAGTGGAGATTAAATAACCATCAGAACTGAAATCCACTGAGTGCTGTATTACAAATGTTATAAACGCCAAAAAGCATACAGTATGCTTTTTCAGATTTGGGGTAGCGGGTTTAAACGTGTTTCCCTTAATTTCACCAACAAAGCGTGTTCGGTACATTGTGGTTCAAACAGAGTCTCAAAATTTACGCTTTTTATATACATGAGTATAATGAGATATGTTGTGAAATCACATTTCAAAATAATATTTAAAATAATAGTCTAATATTTTGTTTGCTAGGCATTATTTATATAAGCATTACTCATTTTAACACGAGCTGGGGTGAGAAAATACTATTATTAAGAACAATGTAATGTTAGAAGCTCAGTCAAAATAATTAATTAAGCAAATCTACATTTTCTTTGCTAGGAAACCTGTAAAAAATACTGTAGTTTTTTTTAAATAAATTTTATATGCATTTAATGTTTTGAAGATGTTTAAGTTCATGTTACTGTGACTGAAATGTTAAGTTTACAATACTTAAAATATTTTTAAATATTAACTTAAATACTTATGTTAATGTTGACAATGAATAAGTTCATGTTACTTACGAAAGCTTTTTACTTCAGGAAAAATCCAAAACAATCCAAATCCACCCTACGTAAAACGTTATGTTGGATCGGTGCAATTCTAGTAGTATGTTGGCACAAGGTTTCCATAATTTTTTTTGTTGGCCCAGTGTTTTATTTTTTAGAGTGTACTCTGAAAAGCGGATCCCGAATTACAAATGTATAGTGAGGTTCTACAACCTGCAGTGAAAGGCACTCGCATGCGAGGTGCTGCCACTTCATCGACACTCAGCTCACCGAAACGACACCGCCTATCCGTAACTCTGCGACATTCTCCTTGTCCTTCTCCCCTGCTTTCTAAAACATTCTTCCCCTCGGTATTATAAGGAGGAAAAAGGCTTTATTTCACCCTGCTGTGAGTGAGAAAGTCTTCATAGATCTATAACCTGAAAGGGATTAGCAGCTCCACTGAAGGAACACGTGCGCCACAAGGATTCCTGCTCCTGTAACTGAGGCACAGAGGTAACAGCGTGCATTCAACAGGGAGAATATGGAGGGAAAAAATAGGGGAACCCACTTCAAGAATTGCTGCCAGATTTCCGTGTCTCTGTATCGCTCCATTCCTTTTCGCATATTTATCATATACGTTGTGATAGACAGGTACAGTGCAGAAGATCTGAGCTCAGCACCTCTACCCGATTTCAATCAATATCTACAATCTGTACTCAAAAGCTGCTGATGGCTCTTTTACTGCAAAACTTTCCGAGGAATGACTGACAGAATGTTGCAGAAACACAGGCTTTGGCTTCTATAAATTATGTACTCTACTTTTCATTTATTTAGCGGATACTTTTATCCAAAGTGACATACACTTTTGAGAAAACCGGGTCAGACAGCCCCTGGAGAATCTGAGGTTAAGGGCCTATCTCAAGGGCCAAAGGCTGAAGTCACCCTACCAATCGAGGGATTTGAAAAGACGAACTTCCAATTACAGGTACTGCCTCCTAACCCACCAAACCACGCACATCTCAGTATTCTCAACTACAATAGCAATAGTAATGAATACAAAAAACCTGAAAAAAACAGAGGTCTGTATCACAAAGCAAAATTGTTGGTTAGCTACGTAATTCATCCAGTTTAAGGTACCCCAGTTTAAATGGACTTCATCTTTGTTCACTTACATTTAGCCCAGACTACCTGAAATCCGACAAATTATAGTTAACCTAATAATCCTTTACAGTCCCATATAGGCAGGAAAAGGGTAATGTAAATTTGATCTCCCTCAGTAATTATTAATTCTGCTTTAATAGTATGTCACCATGTATTACTCCAAGCCTCTTGTTGGTTGACTCTTCCATTTTGAAATAAACTTTAGAATAAACACAAATGTGTAGACATTTTGGCTGATGGTTACTTAATTGTATAGCTTTGTGAAGGATTTTCGCAATTTGTCTCACAAAATCAGTACCAACAATCTCAGAAATAAACGCTTGTTTATGCCAGCGATTACTTATAGTTGTACTCTAAAGTCTGAAAATCTCCTAGGAGCTAGAATGGCAACGTCTCTCAGCACAAAGGGGAATTTTGTCAGAGAAGTCATAGCTTTTCCCTAGAAAGCACTAAGATTTGCCCTGAAAAGAAGTGACAGTGACAGACACTTATGAAGGTCAGGAGTATTTTCCATAATAATCTCACAACACCACAACTCATATATGAAGATGACAGGTACTTCTCCACGGTGCACGTAATGGAAAACCGCAATTATTTATGAAGGGGATACAGAAAAGGAGTGTGGTACTGGAACACAGACAGGCAAGTGGATATGCACACATAACCACTGAGGTTACAGGAGGCAGCATCCAGATGGAAGCTATAACCAATTAATTCTTTATTCATATTTTTTACTAAGGGTTAACGAAATTAGTTAATTAAATTAGAAGATTTTATGGATGAAATATGATCGTTGGAATATACCAATTTATTGAGCAAGGATAATCATAATTATTAAGAATAATATCCATTGAGCAAAGAGGTGGGTGGTAGTAAAATAGAATATAATTATGTTTTCCATTTTTGCTCTAATAAAAGACTTTAAAGGACCATGTAAAATGAATCGTCATAATTTTGCATTTGTCATTCTGACGACCCACTGAAATCATTCAAAATAGTGAAGAATGTGGTAAATTAATAGAATCTGGCAGAATTAATTCTAAATTGAATCTAGTACTTAATATAGAAATGTAGAGTGCACTGGACTATTGCAGTGGTGCCTGTGAAGATTTGGAATAACATTAGCAAAAGACCTGAAAAACTCTTGAAGAATGTGTATGGAAGTACAAAGTTTTCTGAAAGATAGTAATTATTCTGTTTAACTCCTAGTTGCTGTCTTCCTATTGGCAGTGCTTAACTGATATCTTAACAGATTGCTCGATGCAATCTGCAATCTGTGCATCATCAGCACAGGCCCGTCCAGGTCCATTTGATGTACCGTATATGGATTTATGTGTTTCATGCTTTACCTTTTTTGTATTAGCTGTTATCTGAAGCAGCAGGGATATAGTTATCAAAATGGCTTAACAGGTTTTGTAAATGAAGAAACCCTTTCCGCTTGCCCACAAATTTCACGTCTGCAGCACGTGCATGAATGAGAGGGACACACGCAGCTCAGTGACGGATTGCGTTACAGAACGGCTGTGTCAGAGGACAGTTTACGATGCTACAGCAAGTCCAGACAACCAGCTGAGAAAGCAAACTCAGCATCGGAGGAGCAGATATAACAACGACAAAGCATTCAGGAAACATGGTTCCCGCCTTCCAAATAAGGAACAATGGGGTTTCAGTACCTGCCGTGCTTGACCTCCTAAATTTAGAACAATGACATCCTCATGAAAAAATGCATTATATTTATACTGTGTACAGCACACATTTTATGTGCTGGTTAAAAATCCAGATCAATAATACAACGGCCATTTATTGTGAGGAACACATGAAGGTATGTCTCCTACAGATTCTTGAAAATGATTATAAAGCATTGGTAATATGAAACAATGTATGTGTTAGAATATGAAACGATGTTGAACATAACAAATGACCTAATGTTCAGAATTCAGAATACATTACAGATAATAAACACATAACATTCAAGAAACTGTAATCAGGATTAATACATTTCTTTTCCCAAGTTAGTTTCTAAGCATACTGAATGTATACTGTAAATCTGTTTTATCGCTATAACAAACCTGTGTCCGGGTCACAGAGCTGCTCACATGGGTCGGTGGTCCTCTGCCCGCAGTAGTCCCTCACCCACTGGCTGCTGGAGTTGGTTTGATAGTAGAGGACCAGCTTGGCAGGATTCAGCCAGTCCGACACATCAAGGTAGCTCCCCATACTCACCACAAAAATGCTCCCTACCTCCAGCAAAGGGGACAAAAAGTCAAATCAGAATCAATGCTTCAAAATGGACACATATGTTTACTAATAAAATTAATTGCCGCATATCTTAAGTGGATTAATTTTTGGGACCCTTTTACTGAGCACTTTTAATTTTAACTTTGATTTGACAGCTCAGTTGCACTGCAGTTTCAGAAAAAGATTGTTATTAACACAAAGAAAAAAAATTACTAAAAAGCTTGACAACAAGCATTGTATTTTCATTTTAACTTACATTGCAAATTATTGATAATAAAAAGGAGTGCATGGGGTTAAAGTCATCATTCCTGTGCAGAGGAACTTGTATATGTACAGCCATCAGTATGTAGGAATAGCCACCGAATTATGGACCATGGAGTCCTTTGTAGTCCTTATCTTATAGTGACCTTACTTAATTCAACATCCATATAATGTTCAAAGAATTTAACATATGTGATAAGTGACAGACTTTTACCACTACTTGGATTCAATGAATATAAACCAGTTTGGTTAATTGTGTGCATAGAACTAAAATTGCAGTTATTTGAAAAATAGTACACCATGACCCAGTATGTGACTGCATCATTGATGACTTCAGAACAAAGACAAATCAGAATAATGATAAAATGATCATTTTTAGCTATCTTTGACTTAAGTACATTCAGCTTCTCCACAATAAATTGGTTCACGGTTAAAAATGCAACTGTCATACTACTTAAATCGCAGACTAAGATTACATTAATTAATTGTTATTGAATATGCAATAACAATAAATGCGATTACCTATTAAAGCTCCTTACAGGCGGAAATTCTGATCCACCCCTACAACAATAATCATTAATTATGGATTATTAGTAGTAACTATATTGGACACCTGTCTTATTAATGATACAGTATAGTTTTGGTTTATAAAAGCATTTTGCCCTTGCGAAGGGCCTCACCGTCAGCGACAAAGTGCTCCGGGACGTGCAGGATCACCTTCACCGTGAGGGGGCAGGACAGCTGGCTGCCGTACACCACAGCTACGATGCACGTGCTGATGGTGAGCAATGTCAGAGTGGCCTTGTTCACTGGGCTGCGCGCAGCACCTGCAGCACACCGTGAGAAAATGCATGATGGGTGCATTCGCCCACAGTATCCAAGAACTGTCATGGCTTCAAAACTAAGAACTCACCCACTTACATTGTCTCTGAATTGCAGGATTTCAATAAACTGTTACAAAAATCGCAGCCTTTTAAATGCTCCAGTTAAATTACATTAAATTTGACTTGATTAAGCGCTAAGAGAAATAAATCTAGGCATATGGAGGTGATTGATTAAATACCAGTTCAGAATTTGAATTCTAACATTCCCTTTTATTGTACTCCCATCGTTCCACGCCAGAGTCGTATATCTTAATAATGGGCAGAGACGTGTGAATCTATGTATTCTTACGGCAGCCTCCTTGACTAACACGCAGAACAACCTTTATGGGACGGACTTAATAAATGTTATCACAGTGGTGTAACAGTGACATCAGCAGCTACTGCACTTTTATTTAAAAGCAATATTTCACAGTTATGTCAACCTTTACCTGTGTGCTGAAAGACTCGGGCAACATAAAAGCAAACATAAATCAACGGAAAAAAGAAAAAGTTAAAGACAACATCACTGCTGCATCTGGCATCCACTTTACAGTACATTGGCAGAGGCAACCAAGCAACCAAGAAAGTTTAGAAGAAGAACCCAAATCACCCCTATTGGCACCCCTGCATTTGTGAGAAATGCACCACTCCTCCTAGAATACTGTTGCAATTACAAATGCTTTGGTATAGTCATGTTTACTTCTTTTGTTGGCACTGGAAGAACACAGAAAAGCAGAGGAAAAAAAAACAAAACAAATATGAGACATTCCACACAAAACGTCAAAAATGGCCTGGACAAAACTATTGGCACCCTCAACTTAATACTTGGTAGTACACCCTTTGGAAGAAATAACTCATTTTAATCGCTTTCTGTAAGAATAAATCAGCCTTTTACATCTCTCTACTGGAATTTTGGACCACTCTTCCTTTGCCAGTTGCTCCAGGTCTCTCAGATTTGAAGGGTTCCTTCTCCCTTCTTCCTTCTCTTCAGAGGTCCTCTATGGGATTTAGATCTGGACTCATTGCTGGCCACTTCAGAACTCCAGTGATTTGTCTTAAACTATTTCTGGGTGCTTTTTAAGTATGCTTTGGGTCATTGTCCTGCTGTAAGACCCATGACCTCCAGCGGAGACCCAGCTTTTTCATACTGGACCCTACATTGCACCCCAGAATTCTTTGGTAGTCTTCAGATTTCAATATACCATGCAAACAGTCAAGACTACCAGTGCCTGAAGCAGCAAAGCAACCCCAAAACATCAGTGAACCTCCTCCATGTTTGACTGTAGGTACCGTGTTCTTTTCTTTGAAGGCTTCTTTACGTTTTTGGTAAATAGTAGAATGATGTGCTTTACCGAAAAGCTCTTTATGTCTCATCTATCCAGAGCACATTCTCCTAGAAGGATTCTGGCTTCCACAGGTAAGTTTTCACAAACTCCAATCTGGCTTTTTTGTTTCTGTGCCTGCAGTGGGGTCCTCCTGTCTCTCCTGCCGTAGCGTCCCTTCTCATTCAGACGGCGACGGATAGTGCGAGCTGACACCGCTCTACCCTGTGCCTGCAGGTCAGCATGAATTTGCTTGGAAGTTGATCGAGGTTCTTTATCCACCATTCGAACTTCGTTGTAACATTTCATCAATCTTTCTCTTTCGCCCAGAGAGATTAGCTACAGTGCCATGGGCTATAAACTTGCCAATAATTTTGACCAGGCCATTTTTGACGTTTTCTGTGGAACGTCTCAGAATTGGGTTTTTTTCTGCTGTTTTTTTGTGGTCTTCCAGTGCCAACAAAAGAAAAAAACATGACAATACCAAAGCATTCGTAATTGCAGCAATTTTCTGACATAAATTCTGGGGTGCCAATATTTTTGGCCATGACTGTACATTTTAAATATGCTGAAGTGTGACACTAATAATAACAATGATGACATATGAATAGACTTCGCCATAAAATCTTAGAAAATCGTAACAACCTTTTCCATCCATACATCTTTTCATCCATCTATGCATCTCTTCATCCATCCATCATCTAACCACTTATTCTGGTCAGGGTCGCAGGAGGACCTGAAGCCTACCCCAGCTCTGGGCACTTCCCTAAGACGTAAAACCCACATTGGGTTCTTCTAGCAGGGGAATTCTGTAGTGAAATCTTAAAACATGGCAAAGGCAAGGGGAATCCTAGAGAAGGGCAAAGGGTCATTTGTTCATACTAAAATCAGCCCTTAAGCATATTCAGCACTTATTCAGCGGTTAAATTGAGAATTACTTTGCTTCAGCTGGTGTGAAGTTTTCATAATTACATAGTGAAAGTGGTGTCACAAACAAAATGTGATGGAATTCAGCTTGAAAATGGTTTATTCATGATGGCTTTCCGAGACAGACAGACAGACAGACACATAGATGGACAGACGAACAGACATATAGATAGACAGACAGACAGTGGCATCCACCAGCAGTAAAGTGCACAGATATGTGAACAATAGCTGCCAAGTTGCTGTGTTCTAGGTGTTCCCTTATATGACTCTAAATGCTCCACATTCATCTCCTTCCTGTCTCCCCATGTAAGGCAGGCCCCCAGTAAGAGCAGGCTTACTGCATCTTCAGTGGCACAGCTAGAGAGGCACGTGGTGCACAACCGGATCTATTTCCTCATTTAATTCCCTATTTAGGCAGGCCAAGCAGGAACAATTTTACTATAACAATGGTTTGCTTCCACTTAGTCATAAATCATTTTCAAATATGTGAGCTTAAGGTTAAATCCGAGCACCTGATCTAGTACTAGCACTACCACTGGCTCCTTAGTGAGGAGGACAAGAAATTAGATCAGTTTCAGTTCACTTTTTCCCCCCAAATATTTGTGATATGTTAGAACACATTCTTGGCACTTCTACTTAAAAATAATATTACAGGTGTTTGAAACAATTAAATGTAGTTACATTTTATGAAAGTTCATGGTGCACTGCCCAAAACCTTCTCATCCAGTAGTTAGTTGACACCTAATTTCCATTGTGGATATCCAAATCGCGTTGCCAGCCAAGTCACAGCTATCCTCAACCAAGCAAAAGGGGAACTTTAAATGAGTCATGCTCATAGAAAAATGATAAGAGTTAATATTGCCCCAGGAAATCGTAGGAAAGTTCAGTCTGGTGCGAGAACCACATGACGAAGCGTCCTCCTAAGTAATATCTAAACTATATACATATAAACTATATACATATAATTACATATAGTAAACTATATGTAATTGCCCCCACCCCCACCCTGTTACTGAGAGCTGGAGCCGAGCCTGCTATGTTCTAAACTAAAATCCTGAACTCACACACAAATTGCCCATTTTAAGACAGTGTGACTGCCAACTTGCCAAAAGTGGCTCTCACTTCTGAGCTAAGAGTCATGTGGAAAAATCTCGTGGTATAACATCATTTACCTGGTCTCAAAACAATATCCATTTGCATCATATTACACCAGATTGGTGTCTATATTATAATTTTACTATTTTTACCAAATTTCAAGTTACCAATAATTTGCAACTGTGCAGTTTGGAAAGGTAGAAAAATTAAAGGAATAAAATTTACTAATCGTACAGATGCCTACCTTAATTAAAAACATACTGCCTCGTGACATTACTGCTAATAAATATTCCTTCAAAAATTCTGTTAGCCCTATTCATTAAAATTTTGTATAACTAATGTTTTGAGTTTGTTTAACTTCATTGAGAGGAATAATCTGCATTTTTTAGGTAATGAATAGATACAGGGTGGCTCTGTGGGTAGTGCTGTGGCCTCAAACCACTAGGGTTGCTAAGTCAAATCGCATATCCATTGAGTATGTGGAATTTATCTGGTTTCCCTGTGTCGTCCACGTTCCTCATGCAGTAGGAGAGAGTTATGCAGTTATAACTTATATCTGAGAATTTCTCACAGAGTGGAAGTGTGTGTGTCCTGCAATGAACTGAGATGGGACAGACTCCAGGCCTGTCAGTGTGCAGCAGTAAGTATGTGATGGATGGATGGAATAAATTCTATAATCTCTGCAACTAATATGTGTGTCTAAGCTGTGCCAAACTAAATAGCTTTTTTGTCACTGAATCTAATCAAAATTTTTGATACATTGGTTCATCTCAAGCACATCAGATTTAAATTCAAAACATTCTGAATTTTAAACTGTAATCTCTGTGATATTTCGCCCTCTTGGACAAATTTTGCTAACTGTATAGTAACTGCATAAATGGTTTGATGCTGGGTTATTGGTTTGCGTCACAATGCTAACCACACATCTGCTTTTTGAGGAAATTTTTTTGAGGGATTTTTTTTTGGCAGTTAATAAAATTCTTGACTCGGAAGGCCTCTCTTTTTATCTGCTGGAGGTAGCCTAGACATCTGGCTAGAGGCCTAACATCCTTACTGAAGTTGGGACCTTCACTTGCTGTCTGATATTAAATACAGCACTCCCTACAGAACACTGTCCCTTTTGCTGTATTGGGACAGTTATTTTAACCTGGTACCCAGGAAACGGGACCCTCTTCCACAGAAGCCTGTCCTTCCATCCAGCCGCTGACAAAACTCAGCTAAGCCTCAGATGTTTGGCAAACAGTGTGAATGGCTGCTTAGAGATATAGCCAGACACCACCAACTAATCCAAACTCACAACCAAAAGTAAATATACATATTGTCTAATACTGCAGTAGTAATGAGAACCGTTTTTTAAATGAGCTATTTCTTTTAACCGGGTGTTTGATTAAAATGGCAATGCCAATTTCTGATTTATAAAAATGGCCAAAACTAAATGTGCTACATACCATTGTTAAAAAGTAATTTATTCATGGAGTATGTGTGTTCTGCCTAGGAGTTTAGGGCTGATTTGATCTCTACTAGTGTTGAAACGTACCAGTAAGCGAGTAGCACCTGTGGTTTCTGCCTCTGGACAGGCGATCATCACAAAACCCAACGTAAGTAAAAGGTAAACCAGACAGGCAACACCGACATAAACATCCAACATAGCTCCGTATTTACAGAATATGTCACAGCAAGTCTGACTAAAGAGGCGATCCGATGCAGGCCAGCAGATAAACAACCCCTCTCCTGTGCAGCTTATACTGATATGGAGGTCTTGACGGTTGTTGGAAGTGAAGGTAGCCACACGCACTCCTGTGGCTGGATGTACCTTTGCTGCGACGGCGCCCCCTCTGGTGTTCTGTGTAGAACTTCATCTGTGCTTCATCATCTGCTTCTGATCCTGAGCCCTCTGGCTGCCCAAACACAGGTCCTCCTGGAGAAAAGAGTAGAAAGAGAAACATCTGTCACATCAAATGCAGAGAATTAGACTCATATAGGACAAATAAAAAATGCACTAAAAATCATGCCATAACCAGCAACATAATACGATAGTCTTTTACTTCAATTTTCCCACTTAGAATGTGACTTACTATATTACATTTAATGAATTTGTCAGCATTTTAAAGTAGTAAAAATATATTTTTTTTAGATATATAAGGTTTATGGGAACTTAACTAAGACAATAATTTAAAAAACCCTGTTCATATGTACCCCTTGAACTTCTAACTGCTCAGGCCCTAGAACCAAGTATTTTTAGACTGGAATAAAATAAAATAAAATATTTTGGAGGTATTTCTATATGCAAAACCAGCTAAAGATGAACTGTAACAACACATTATGTAGTAACAACGCATTATATAATAACTTGACAAAATGTAACAGTTTCACTTCCTGCTGCATTTAGTAATACAAATTTTGTTATACTGTGTTGAGTTATTAGATAATGCGGTGTTATTCCATAACGTGAGGTAACAATTATATTTGCAGGAATAAACACGCATTCATCAAAAACAGCAAAAGTGATGTATCCACTGTTATTTTTTTCAATTATACTCTGGAGAGCTAAAATAATTATTTTATATATACACACACACATACAAACACAAAATACTAAATAGGTAAAAAGCAGTTTAATATAAAGGATATAATGGTGATATAACAATATTACTATTACAGAGATAACCATCTTAAATAAGGTCATACAAATTATATGCAAATACATGTACCGTTAAGTATCCCTTACAGACACAGACAAGTCTATTTCGATTAAGCTCCCTTGTGAGTTTCGATTTTTATCACGTACAATTAAAGGAGACCTCCATGCTGATGAGGGCCTTAATTGTCCAATTGTGAATGTGCTTTGAAAGTAAATGATCAGTCTATCTATTTACACAGAAGAGGGGTTGTTTATCTGATTAGGAGAAAAGCATGGTCCATCTAGAGATCAAGTCTCCTGTGAGCAGAAATGCTATTTGGCACCTGGCTCTCTAAGATCACACTCTGTCAGTCAGTGTTTAAATGACCTATTCTGTGCGTTGGCTTTGTTGTATTGGCACTTTCTTTAAATGTCTATATGACAACACATATTATAATCTGAAGCCATGCAGATTTTCTGTGCTCTGGGGTTTTTGCACAGATGGACTTACACAGGCATGAACTGCAGGGTGACTAAGGGTTATGTGTAGCTTCAGTATCAAACAGCCTCCACTGTGGAATGACTCCGGAAACATAAGAGGCAGTTCAACGGTCCAAAAGTAATAGTTATCAAACATGCACAGGAAACTGTAGTAAGGGTTATTTTCCATAATAGTATAATAAGTGAATAGCCAATACAATATACTGTATGTTATATTTCCCTTTTATAGTCTTAGGATTTTTTTATGGACATAGATCTTTTGATCTGGTTGATGAAGCAATATGTAATAGAGTTCAGATTTTTTCAATGGCTGAATCATTAAGCTGTGAAATATGAGTCCTGTATATGTTTATGTCATTTCCGATATAATATTAACCATATGCCTAGCGCGACACCTCTAAAAGGAATGCCAAAACTCATTCAAAGGTGTATTCCGTCATTCAGGGATTTTGATGTGGGTGTATAGTGACATATATTTTTTTCCCCCAAATCTTACTTAGATGGGAAGGAATCTATAATAATAAATATGCAAATGGTAAATAATAAGCAAATAATAAATTTGCTAAATACGTAAATGATGTCCTTGCAATGGGGAAAAAAAGTTTACGTTATAATGTGTGTTGCGGTTACACCATAGTTAAATGCTATCATCCATCCACTACAGCAGCTTATCCAGTGCACATAGACGGGAGCCTGTCCCGGGAAAAACTAGGTAGGGGACAATCTGGATGGGAGGCCCACCTGTTATAGAGCATGCACACAATCATAAGCATTCATCCGTGCACACGATCACAGAATTAAGAGTGACTAGAGACACCGGCCTCCTCCCAAATAATGAGCGAGCATGCAGACTTGGCACACATAATGGCAGGACTGGGAAGCAGACTCACACCCGGGGGGGTACGCAGGCGCTGCACTTCCCACTGAGCTACTGCGTTACCCAACAAGTTTTTATGACTTTAGAACACTTAAGGTCTCATGCAAAGAAAATCATTTTGAAGGCAAATGTAAGAACACTATGAATGTGACCTGAATGTGATTAGCATCCAAATCAGGAATCTCTTATTCAGTACCATTTCATCAAACTTAATACTGGCTGTATGTTCTGGACAAAGATATATACTTGTAGAGGCATGGCTATTCAGGTAGGGAGTAAAGGGGCTATGCTCATCTGGTTATGAATATGTATGTCTTTTCTCAGTCCTATAACCAATGCTGTGATAATATCAGTTATTTGTGACCTTGCCCTATCATGGTGCCCTAACAGTCTTACACAAGATACCTGTGAAAGCTCAAGTAAAGAGCACAATCCCCGCAACCCTGACTCTACTGACCCATCTTTAAGACCAGGCTGCTTTCCATTTCAAGAGATAAAGCTGTGCCAGTTCATGCAATGCTGCTATATTAAAAAAAAGATAAAATATCTATTCAGTCCCCAATCTATCAATACATTATACAGATGCATGGCAGTTTCTAATGGCCACATTCAGCCTGCACAGCCAATCATTTTATAGCATTATCCACACCAGCCGTATCCCTCTAATAGTCCTGGCATCCATTTAGGCCAGCTAGAGTTAAGCATCATTTTCCAATAATAGTAGGAGGTGTTATAACATGAAGACCTGTACGTGTATTGTGCATTTTCTTCATAGATATGGCATCTGAATCAATATTGTTAATTGGAAAGATCCCTTCAATACACTTTACTTGCTGTATTCTTGTATTATTTCTCTTTATTGTACGGGGGATTCAAGGTGGAACCCTGTGGTCCCGCACTGCATGAGCAGTCAGTAGATGGAGTTTGGATTTTTGGAGCAAATTGCTATTTAAGGAAAACCACATCTGAATAACAGAATATCTGCTTTACAAATAGCAGCAATTAGAGAGATATCATCCATTTAAAATGATAAGCAAAAGTGAGCAGTGGTAGGTCTTTTATGATTTCTTGTGTTTATACGGACAGCCTTTACAATTCTGAGAGCTGCTATTAGTTTCCCTCAGATTCGCCAGGGCATGTCCCCCTTGGTTTCCGTAAATAGGCCTCGTTCTGCCCCGGCATCCATTTATCTAGATATCCCTCCCTTGCTGTAAGAAACATCCTAATTAAAGTCTCAGTCTGATCAGCTATGCACAGGGGTGTCTCATGACAGACCACTAAAGCCACAACCCAAGCCATATGTCTCCTGTCCATAAATGCACACAATGTTGCGGCCAGAAAATGGGGCTGGAATGTGGGTTCCTCTCTCCACTGGGGTGGGCCGGCGGTGCAGTGGTCTGCACTGCTGCTTCACACCTCTGGGAGCAAGTCTCCAAACCGGCTCTGTGTAAGTGGAGTTTGCATGTTCACCCCATGTCGTTGTGGGGTTTCCTCCAGGCAAATCATCCTGAGGCTAACTGGAGTCACCAAATTGCCCATACTGTACAAGTACGTGTGTGTGTGTGTGTGTGTGCGCCCTGCGAGGGGCTGGTGCCCCATCCTGGGTTGTTCCCTGTCATGTGTCTGTGGCTTCTGGGATAGGCTCTAGACACCATGAATAGGACAAGTGGGTACAGAAAATGGATGGATGGAATATGTTTTTTTTTCCTGTGATGTTTAGCCCCACTCAAGCCTGAAATGTCACATGCAGAGGGAAATAATACAACATCAAAATAGATATTTAAAGACCTGTTCTTGCTGGTTAATACAGTGGCATGTTGGAGCTGTTTGACCTCCTCAACCACCTGCTCTTATTCTATTTTCAAGCTTGTTTTTTTTTATTTAGCCATAGTACTGAGATACTAAACTATATAGACAAACAAATGCAAAAAAGAAACATCTCTCACTTTCACATACAAACACTATATTTACAATATTTAATAGTTCGCTTAGAAGGTAAAAGATATTAAAGCCTATGACATATTATACCAGTTTGAGAAAAAGACAGCACAAAGTAACAGAGTGGTTCAATTTATAAAAGCAACATTTTGAAAAGAGTACCTGAAGATTTTATCAATTTTAAGGTTTCTTTAAAATTACTTCAAACTTTAAGTGGCATGGAGTAAATAACTTTTAATGGCAATTTAAATAACAGACTTTTTAAATACATATTCAGACCCTAATTGTGTGCGAGTTAGAAAATGGGTGATATGTGGGCAGAATAACCGACCCTCCAGGTGGCTGATAAATTCAACATCAGTCACATTTCCTCATTAGTGGTGTTTTACTCCTGACCGCAACAGATTGCACAGATTATTTATTTAGTTACACTTGAGTATTAAACAAAGTAAAGCCATAATTTCATTAGCAGCTATATCCCAGAGATTTTAATGTTATTCATAAGAGAATATACCAACATATAGTTGTCTTTGCATACATGCCATACCCTTCAATATAGTTCCTGTTAAAATAGTACTTATTTGTTGGATGCTGCACTGGAATAGTTCATGGAAATACAGGATATTAAGGGTACTACAACAGTGTATTTCCTTGTATTAATCTATTCATTCATTCACTCATGTATTTATTTGTTTGACATTGTAAACTAACTTTACCACAATAGCAGCATAAACTATGCTTAGGAAAACTACATAGGTGTAACACAGTTCTATTTTCATTATGATCCTTCCTAAATCCTGTTCACTGGCCATATATCGCCCGCCTAAATATAAAACTTTACAGGGTGCTTTACATATAGCAGTGTCCCTTGGTTCAATCTCTAGTTACAGCACTTTTGAACAACGTGCCCAACTCAAAATTGACTGTGTAAGTTCAGCCAGGAAAGCCGCGGAATGCCATCCTCCACCAGGCACACCTGGGCAGACGGCTCATTACCGCTCAGGATCGACCACCCATCATTGCATACCATCCAGGCATCACTACTGTGTAGCTGCACACTTTGAAACACGCTCAGCCGAAAACAGCGAGGTGAGCTAAAAAGAATACATTAACGTTTGATCAACGGTGTGTTTTTATCAAAAAGAGAGAGAGAAAGCACATGACACCTGTGTTATATCAAAGGGACCGTTACGATGAAAAATATGCAGCCGAAAGGAGAAAAAAAAAACAGATCAAAATCATTAAAAATCATTTGAAAAACCTAAATTTAGCTTTTCCCAAGATACAGGAGTTCATTAAACACCAAACCAGATGTACCACAACACAAGCTGTCTCAATATAACTGGAAAGAATAATTAAATACTTTTTCATATACACTGTGGATCATTGACACACAATCAGAATAAAATCTTATTTACTTGGATCTGCGATAAAAATTAAATACAACATCCACTTGGAAATGGCAGAAAATTTCTACTTACCTAGTCTTTCTAAATTATGCTTATTGCCACCTCAGAAGATAATATACCTGGTCAGTAAGTCAAATGATTAGTTACAGGGCTGCAGAATCCAAGTGGTTTGTCCGTGTCCTTGCTCATTCACGTGGTTCCCTTCCCAGTGCGCTATTATGGTGTGAAACAGTGTCTCTCACATAAGACTCAGTCAGTCACCAGGGCGGGCAGCTGCAACCCCAAACTCCCCTTTGGTAACCTGGCTCAGGCAGCAGACACGCACAATCTCACGCTAAATCTCATCATAAACATAACCCACGAATTACCTTAATAACGTTACACATTTGTCGATCATGTTTCAGACTGATTATTTAAGCAGTTCTTGAGATTCTAATTTGTCAACTGTCAGAATTTAATGTGAGGGGTGCAAAATATAGTGTCATGTCATGAACACGTCACTGAAGAAACATCTTTCCTTAGACCAATTTGGTGGATTATTATTAGGTGGGGGGACAGGAATTTTGATAACGATATAGATATTATTTGCTTGTTAAACTTTTTTTCTTTTGGGCTGTGTAACAAGATCATGAAGCTTAAGTCTACATTTCAGACAAGCACAACACACAGACCATACAAGATACCATATGGCATGAACCGTGGCAGGAATTCTATGCAAAAAATAACTTCACAAAACAGCGATACCTTTCCCTCCTGTATAACCACCAGGCACTCAAAATGTATATGACAAGTATGACAAAAAGTATTACATCAGTGCACCACTCTAATTAGCATTGGCATACAAGTCACCTTACTTTAAAAAAATATAGCATTCACTTAAGAAAGGAATTAATCCTGACATTAACAGTTCTATATCTATATCATCTATAAACTATATAATCTATAGATCAGGGGTCCCCAACTCTAGTTATGGAGGGCCAGAATCCAGCATAGTTTGCAGCTTTTCCTGCTCAAACATACTTATTAAACCTGGTAATTAGCTGATTAAATCTGCAAACTGTGCTGGATTCTGGCCCTCCAGGACAGGAGTTGGGGACCTCTGCTATAGATCAATATTCAAATGCAGGTGTTTTGGCCTCTTCTCTGTTTAATATTTTTAAATTGTTTTTAGTTGATAAGACTTATGCCAGGTCTTACCACAGCATCTGAATGCAGTTAAGGTCATGATCTAATCACTGCCTTTTTACAACATCAAATTTATTTCCTTCCTACTACTAATTCTGTACTAATATTATGCTTGATTCTCTCACAGAAATCTACCACAACATTTTCCAGAAAGATCTGAAAGTGTTCTACCCATCCATCCATCCAGCCTACAGTCACTTATCCTTGCAAAGGCTGCGGAAATGCACAGTGCCGGAGTCGTTATATATCGCCATATTGCCATCATTATGATTCAGGTTAAATATGAGGTCTTCTTTGTTGCCACTCAGTGTTAAATTATTGCAATTTCTTTCCATTTCATCTTACATTTCCCATTTATGTGGAAAAGCTACAATTTAGTTTCATCTGTCCATATAACAATAACTCTCTCAATCATCCATACCGAGCACGTCGCTCTCGAACACAAGCCGCTGCACAGGACAGAATACTTGCAGATGTATGATGTGCAGTCCCCGGCAAGAAAAACTAGGCTGCTGTTCCCCGTCTGTCAGCCGCGGGCTCAATGACGAACATAAAAATTAAACGCTGCACTCTTTTCTTCTTTGCATATACATCGCATGATCAGGCCATGATTTATCACCCAAAAGCCTTTGTTGTGGGCAACGGACTCTGACGTAAACATGCAAACGTGAGAGGGTCTGGATAAAAAAGGCGAGTAGTGTACTGAATATGGTCCATGGAGCGTTTCTATGAAATTATATTTCACTGCCACCCATATTCATGCACCTTTTCAAAACCTGTGTTTTAGTTTAGCGCCTACTTTTTAATGTGCAATGTGCATCCAAAATACAGCACTCATGGACAATTTTAGATGATTTCTCTGGAAGAAATGTCATCCCATTCATATGGTTCTTAGGCAAACGACCATTCATGCGTCTGCTGCACGGTTCATGTTCTCTGCAAATACAAATGAGTACAAAGGGAATTCACCGGTAAAAATATTGTCAGCTGCTACTTCTACTTCTCAGGTATGTAGGTATCTACCTTAAAAGCTTATTTTTATTGTATATCTACAACGACATATTTTTTATATTTTATATTTTTTATATATTTTTTGCTTTTCCTTTCACCTTTATTTTTTTGCCAGTGAGCAATAATCTAGTCTGAAGACTCACCCTGTAGTGCTGAAGAGGTTCTGTATAGTTAAAGAGGATTCCAAGCCTCTGCAAAAATATGCTCTCTGTGTCAGATATATACTGCAATATGCCTCCTAAAACTGTGAGTGTTTGCCTGCTGGTGGTAGGTGATGAAATGCTTTTCTCCCCTCCTTGCTATAAAGAAAATGTGATGTTAGAATCCAGGTTAGTAAGTCCTCATAACTAAAAAGCATTTCCCTTGCTGTTCGCTGGCTGGTTGCACTGGGAAAAATCACCAATGCCCACAAAAGGAGCAGGTTTCTTAATGGCCCTGCGTGATGCTGAAGGATTCGCTACAGGGTTTCCTGAAACTTGAACGAATGGCTAAGGACGGATTCATAGAGTGCCATAGTTGAGGGAAACAATTTCAGATGCTGGCACACAATCTGTGCCACCCTGAAACGGCATTAGTGCACCGTGTATGTTAGTGAGGATACACTTTCCGGGGGTGAATGGCAGACTGACAAGTGATGCATCATTTTCAGATGGAAGTGCCACCTTGACACAGTGGCAGGGCGCTGATGATCTTCCACTTTGGAAATAACTTGACTCTGCTTGAAAATGAAGGTGACAGCGAATGTTCATTCACAGCAGTATGATAGCAAATATAAAACTGACTGCTAGTTGAAAAGTCAATTATTCAGTGTTTTAGCTTATTTTTATATTTTTACGCAATGCATTAAATAAAATATTGACATGGGGTCGTGTGTGCAGAGGGGCAGCAGCAGGACAGGTAATGGCCTGGGGCCCCAAGCTGGGAGGGCCCCCCCAAGGACGGCCAATTACACAGTGCATTGCAATGACAAATCTGCTTTATTTATGAATTGTGTTTTTCATAAAAGTGTAAATAAAGTTCTTGTGTTTATTCATATCTCTTTGTTGCTATTATTAATTTACACTTCCCGGTTAAATAAAGGTAATATATTTTAACATGTTGGAGGAGGGCGAGTTGGAGGGCGCCATGGAGTTTCTTGCCTAGGGCCCCCAGAGTCCCTAGAATCACCTCTGGCTGTGCGATTCAGCAGGTTAGTAGTCTCTGCCTGTCATTGTAAGGTCACTGGTTCGAATCCCAGCTGTTTGGGCCCTCAACCCCAATTGCTCAACGGGTGCCAAGCACTAGGTGATCCTGGGCTGTGACCCCCAATTTTAATGAAATGAATTTATGTTGGCGTGGAGAACAGGGTGGGCTACAGTAGGTGAAAAGACAATTTACCAATGGGAATCAATGATTCTCATGAATATACCTTTGTAATCCAATTAGTTTCTCAATTTCGAATAATTACACTATTTTACAAATTTTAGAAAACCACAAAACTACACACACCTACATATATACACACATATATAATATATAAAATAAGTTTAAGTATTTGCATTAATTTCTGGCAGGAACGGTGACACACATGGCAAACGCATACATTTTCACTGGACCATGGAGACCAAGGCTAGAGCCTCAGCAGGCAGCCAGAAACAGACACAGCAGGGGGAGAACATCCACGCTGACATTAAGATACGTGGCCTACCTCTCGAGTGACTGCGTCGCCTCTTCCTGCCAGTGTAGGAGCTGCATGTCACTTGCTGCAAGTGTGTGATCTCTACCGGTGTGTTGGTGCGGAAGCTCTCC
Organism: Petrocephalus sullivani; assembly: GCA_026780845.1. NCBI lineage: Eukaryota > Metazoa > Chordata > Actinopteri > Osteoglossiformes > Mormyridae > Petrocephalus > Petrocephalus sullivani. The sequence goes on from JAODKM010000039.1 coordinate 17,342,341, forward strand.
TTGAACTTCAGCATCAAGGTCTCCACTGTTTCTTGTTTGGGGTCAACCGCTATAAAAGTTTTCACAGTGATGGTGTGTTAAAATGGCATTCACATCAAAGACAGACACAGAGCATGACACCAGATGAGAGACAGACTCATCCTCCTAAGCACTTATCCTGGACAGGGTAGATGGCCAAAAAAGACATGTACAGACCAATGTACACAGTGGTGCACAAGTATTGCACAATACTTGTTGTATTTATTTACAAAGGCAGAATTATTATTCAGAGCTGTCATTTCATTTTCAGGGATGCAAAAAAAAGACTGAAATACTACATCTTACTATAGGCATTTTATTGCTTGCACTGCAGTTCTTTAAACATGAGGAAACATAATTAACTCATGCTCACTCAAGTGAAAAACAGTCAAAGGTGAAAAAAAGTGTCAAATAGAAGACATTATTCATGCTTTAAGTTTCTCGACATGCTTTCTTAAGAGAGAAATTCAGTGTATCATTTTGACAATAAAATAGGGATTAGATAGAAACTCCGCTGAAAAGCAGAATAACATTAAGTCTTAGAACTACTTAAAGAAAGAGGAACTTTTCCCCCAGTTCTACACACGTTTGACTGCATTTTACTTTTTAATAATTTAAAGAACCCTGAGATGGAGTGTCGCCCACCCTGGGGTATTCCCATTCCCATATTCTCCGTTACACCATTTCATATACAGTAGCTACTACTCACTTAAATCTGTACATAAAACCAATATTGTTTCTGACAGGAAACACAAAGCAGTGTGATGTAGAATAAAGTACCAAGAAATCTGCCCATACTGTAAATGTACATGTCACTGCTCGCTTATAACCCATTTAAAAAATAAAAATAATAGTCTCATGTCGAACATCTTTTATTTGAACGCAAAGTATCTTTTACTTTATTTTAATTTAAAATAATGAGGTCATTGTCTCACTACAGAAGAATTAATCACAATATTAAACATTATAACTACATGCTAAACCTCTACTGGATCAATATGGCAAGTGCATATTACAGGTACGTATATCAACTTCAAGGAGCCACAGACTCTAAGGCCACAGTCCATAACAAAAGCATACCATGCAGACGATATGGCAGTAGTCATGGACGTTTGTGCTGTCCCAGTATATAGACATTCATCATGGCCATCTTTCCTCTCCTGACCCCTTAAATTCATCAGTAAAAATGTGGGGATATTGAACCTTACAGAAGAAACATATCAGCTTTCAAACAGCATTTTCCAGGAGCCTATCCTAGGAAGCAGGGGCAAACGGCAGGCTAATAACCATATCATAGAATAAAAATAATACAATTCTATTTCATCCGTTTCACACAATTGTTATGAATACCTCAACATGTACAGGACCAAATAAATCCAAATAAAACCTTAAAATTAACTGTATTTAATTATACAACTGATCAAGTATAGCAATCCTTTGTGGAAATGAAGCCGCATTTCAGCACACAGGAAGCAGAAAATAGAGGAGGCTATGAAATCCATTCCCTTTCAAGGAGGACTATATGCAGATTATGCCAAGTCATTTCCCTGTGATTTATTCTTTTCGACACTTATAGAAGGGCCAGGACAGTATTCTAAAGATTTTGCAAGTGAAATATTTTGCTTCAGAGAAACGGGCAGTGTCCGGGATGGGTAAGCTGCAATGCCTGAAAGAGGGAGCAGAGGTGGGCCAAAAATCGCAAAAGATCCTTGCTTAGAACAAAAGAGAAAATAAGTCCCAGATTCTATTTTAGAAAGTACACATTATCCCACTTCTTCATATAAACAGATTTTACTTTCTCATGTTCAGGACCACTACAAATCTATTTAAAGATAGATGTGCTACTGAATAGCCAAGTGTATGTATGTTGAAATCTTTCACTGTAATTGTGAAATTACATAGTGATGGAGACCAGAGTTCTAGTCTCTGCCCTGCTTCTCTGAGTGTGAAGTTTGCATGTTCTCCCCACAGGGTGTGTATATATATATATATATATATAGATGTGTGTGTGTGTGTGTGTGTGTGAATGGTGTGAGCGCCCTGCTATGGGCTGGCACCCCTTCCAGGATAGACCCCAGACCCCAGGACCCTGCACAGGACAAGTGAATATTTATTCATTACTCTTGACGTGTGTCCTGGTGTTTGTTTTACAGCACCAAGTCACTAGCTTCAAGCAAATGAATCCAAGAAATATGGGCAATAAGTCACCTCTTGAAGGCTCGCCTCAGTGCCATAACATGACCACATGAATATACATCAGCTTTTCCCCTTCTCATGTATGCATGCCACATGGCCATTCGCATGCATATACTATGCGTCTTGCTATTTAGTCAGTCTGCCCAATCCAAATAGTTTGAACGCTCATAGGATTTTCCCACATTTTGAAAATGCTAATGATGATAAAACGGATTTTGCGCTTTTCTTTTATTTATTCGACTTAATCAGCATTCTTGGCTTTGGTATTTTTAGCTAAAGACATTAGATTTATGGATAGCAACGTTTGATCTATGACCAAAGCCAGGAGGTAACAAACTGGATAAAAGGAAGTTGAAGAAGAAGAGTAGCAAGCAATGGAAAGACCATGCTGCTGCTTTGATGTGAAGCCAGTTGTTGTGACAGAACTTTGAGATACTGATGTCGTGTCTGAGGATTTGCACAAAGCTGGGATAAAATTTAACTTGAGCTTTCATCAGGAAATTATGGACATTTCTCCATTTAAGATAATTTGGCCCTTCAGAGATGCTGTCTTGGGTATTTCTTTTACCAATCTCCTTTTTGGGATTAGTGTAAAGGATTTGTTAGCCGTATCATCAAATCAATAAAACTGGGATGTGATTAAACTGAAATAACTTTACTGTGCCGGGGCTTAAGGTGACTGTGCCATCTGCATAGTGAGAACACAGAGTACAAGTTTATTTATTTAAATTAGTTACCTTTTGTGTACAAATAGATCTTCATCAGAAGTTATATTAAGGTTTTAGTTTAAAGACATTTTTTTCATAGTAACCTAGTAAAACTCTATGTTTTTAAACAAATTTATGCTGATTACACGCCTCCATGGCAAGTAAGCAGACACTTTAGATTGCAGTAGCCTAGATATTTACATAAAATCAATTAGATTCCAAAGGAAAAAATCTGGTTAATGACTGTCATCACTACTAAAATTCAAGTGTTTCTGCATCTACTCAAGTTTTATATACTTACTCAGCGTAAATATGGCATAATTTGGGAGAATTTGCTGATACACCATATGGACAAAAGTATTGGGATACCTGGCCATTACACCCACAGGAACTTTCCCATCCCATTCGAAATCCAAAGGCATCAATATGGAGTTGGTCCCCCCATTGCAGCTATAACAGCTGATTCGCTTCTGGGAAGGCTTTCCACAAGATTTTGGAGAGCATCTGTAGGAATTATTGCCCATTTATCCATTATAGCATCCGTTCGGTCTGGTGTTGTACATGAAGGTCTGGCTTGCAACGTCCCTTCGAGTTCATACCTAATGTGTTCACTGGGGTTGAGGTCAGGGTTCTGTGTGAACCAGTCAAGTTCTTCCACATCAAACTCACCCAAGCATGCTTTTATGGACATTACTTTGTACACTGGGGCACAGACATGCTGGAATAGAAAAGGGCCTTCCCCAAACTGTTCCCACAAAGTTGGAAGCATAGAATTATCCAAAATGTCTATGCTGAAGCATTAAGATTTCCTTTCACTGCCTCTAAAGGGCCCATCCCAACCCCTGAGAAACATCCCCACACCATTATCCCTCTTCCACCAAACTTTACAGCTGGCACAATGCAGTCAGGCAAATAATGTTCTCCTGGCGTCTGCCAAACCCAGACTCATCCATCAGACTGCCAGACAAAGAAGCGTGATTTGTCACTCCACAGAACGTGTATCCACTGCTCCAGAGTCCAGTGGCGGCGTGCTTTACGCCACTCCATTCGACACTTGGCATTGTGCTTAGTGATGTGAGGCTTGCATGCACCTGCTCGGCCATGGAAGCCCATTCCACGAAGCTCCTGGCTCACACGTTTTGTGCTGGGGTTAATGCCAGAGGAAGTTTGGAACTCTACAGTTATTGAGTCAACAGAGCGTTGGTGACTTTTAATCACTATGCGCCTCAGCACTCAGCGACTCTGCTCTGTAACTTTACGTGGTCTGCCACTTTGTGGCTGAGTTTCTGCTGTTCCGAAATGTTTCCACTTTGCAATAATTCCTCTTACAGGTGACTGTGGAATATTTAGCAGGGAATAAATTTCATTAACTAACATTGTAAAAATGGCATCCTATGACAGTACTACAGTTGAATTCACTGAGCTCTTCAGAACGACCCAGTCTTTCACAATGTTCGTAAACCTGATTTCATGGATAGGTTCTTGATTTTATACTGTGGCAATGGGTCTGAATGAAACACTGAAATTCATTGAGGTGTGTTCCAGTACTCCAAATAGTGTAGTTTTATATCTTCAATAAACATAACAACCAGTGGTAACCAAAGTTCATATAATATCTGTAGTCCTGGCTCCTCCCACAATCCAAAAGCACTACTGTGCTGACGTGGTGACACTAAATTACACACAGTGCTACATCAAACAAAGGGAATGTTTATGAGAAACCTGACTGTCAATTATTGAAAAATAATTATTCAAAAAGTGCTTAATGTAAAATCAGCTTAAAAAACCCACAAAAAGTATGACCTTTACCATAATTATAGGTACATGCACAGTAGTCAGACACAGTTAGAATTTGTTTCTTTTAACTTTAGACTCTCAGACTTTCCACCATGTGAACTTCTTATCCCTTATGGAAATTCACTCTGGTTTCCTATGGTTTTTTGGGTTTTGGGTATGGGTTTTTTACAGTAACCATGGTTTTACTATGGTACATCATGGTAATTATGATTACTAAGCTCCTACTCATAGTATTACCATGGTGTACTTATAACACTTCATGATAACTGTGGTACTACTATAGTTTACTTATAGCACTGCATGGTAACTGCAGTGAAACCATGATAAAACCAGTCATAAACCCATGGTTACCCAAAAAACCATAGTAAAACCTTGGTTAATTTTCATAAGGGATTGGCCTTTACAAGAAAACTGTGTGAAGCGATGCTAGAATAATGCTGGAAAAGGAGAAAAAGGAACAATTCACCAATTACAGCTGGCAGTGTTAAAAGCTATTGATCTCATGAGTCCCGCTCAAAGAGAACTTGAGATTTCCACGGAGAGAGTAAGATAATGAACTTAGAATCTGCAGGCCTGGAATTTAAAGCCAGGGACACTGAAAACACCCCCCCCCCTTAGAATTTCAGTTAGGAGTCAAGGTGACCACACATCCATCTGTCCATCTTCCATAATTACCGCTGAATATTTGACTTCCACATGGTGGACATGGTTCACTGAAAATTTTGTGGAGATTTTAAAGCGGGGGCTTTCAGAAGTCACCCATTCTCTTGGCAGTCATGCACGGACTTGTGGGCCATACTAAGCAGCAGTGCAGCCTGCAGTGTGCGCATACTGAGACAGTACAGTCACCAGGCTTCAGTATTTGGGAGGGGCACAATACCCCATTCTGTATGGAACAGATTGAGGAAGTCTTGTCTTGCTTTTTTTTCCATTCTTATAAGGGTGTTTTTTTCTCTTACCTGTGTATATTTGGTTCCTAGTAAAATGACAGTTTTGTAATAAAAATCATTTCAGAAATATGGTATGGTAATTTTATATGTTAAAAACTGTCAATTTTCTTTTATCATACATGATAACAATAAATGAGTTACCAGTGATACTACAGAGCAATTCTTTTTACAGAGAATATTTTTATACTATACATTTTTGGAATTATCACCCAATGTTATAATTCCCTTTGTCACATTGTGATTGAAAATAAGAACATTCTGGAGTACCGCTGTTACAAAGTGCTTTATAAATAGTAAGTCTGATTGGCTGAGGCCCAAACAAGTAGGAAAGGTTCACGACAGGCTTGACTCCTATGGAAATCACCAAGCGTGACTTCAAAAAATGGTTGTGTGTCACTCAACCGGCAGGATTAAGGGCTGCGGGGTAGATGGCTGCTATGCTCGGCTTCATGTCCATGTGTACAGCGAGGACAGATGGGAGAAGATTACGTTGCTCCATTTTTGTGGCCATACAAAAAATGTGATATACCGCAACGACCTATTTAATATTATGGTTTTTAGTTGAAAATTTACAGTATTGTCATTTAATTATGCTAAAGCAAAGAAAATGTCTCACATTGAAAGCTAGGTTGCCCCCAACTAACAACCTATGGGGTCTATTCTCCCACGCATTTAAGTAAAAAAAAGTACGTAGTTGCACACTATTTTCATTTAAGCGTATTCTCCCATCGACGTCTGGGGTATAAGTTCACTGGATATGTGCTTTAGGTAGAAAAATACCAAAATATGGTGTTTATGCAGGAACTATAGGAAAAGGTTACAAATTGAAGTAGTACTTCAGAGAGAAAATAACTACCGGTAAGTTAAAAAAAAAAAAAAAACACCAAATTTACAAATGTAAACATATGGTATGTGGTCAGCCGCTATTCCAACAGTGCATCTGGGATGGCATACGGTTCAAGCTGCTTTACGGGTGTTTCATAAGACACTTTCCCACCAAAATTCAGGAACCTATCTGAGGCAGGTACTCAAGATACTGACTCGCAAATCGTTACAAGGTTACAACTTTGATGACTTTTGAGTCGACACAACAAAACTGATGGACAGACTTGACTGGAACTTGAGGGTAGATGACTCGAAACTTGGACCTGACTTGGATCCTAGAACTCAAAAAGACTTGAGGTTATAGTGCCCCATCTGGATACCATAATGCTGATGTTATAATTTCAGTGCATATTAATTCTCTACTGTCTGCATTTTCATTTGGTGGAATGCAAGGTCTCCTGAGATAGTTTTGTGGAAAGATGAAAAAACTGTGTTAGAACATCTGTCTTTTTTCAATCTATCTCAGCTTTCCCTACAACGTACCGTGGCGGGTTTTTGCTGCATCAAGTTATAATAACTAAAGGTAAAAAATTAAAGACATAGGTAGGGATTTGAGTTAAATGACTCACAACTTGACTATGATATGAGTCTCAGATTTGATGACATGTGTCTCAACTGCAAAACTGATGGAAAGACTTGGACTCTACATGAACATCAGGGCACATGACTTGAGATTTGACTAGGCCTTGGAATGTTTTGACTGGAGACTTGACTTGGACTCGCCAAAGAGTGACTTGTTCTCATCCCTGGGGCATCTGGACCTGGAACTTTTGTAGCTCCTGACCACTTTGGTATGTAGCTTTCCTACCACACTACAGGAACTGTGACCTTTTATGTGAAACAAGCATGGGAGATGTAAAACGGCTAATAAACGTCACACATATTTCCATAGGAACTCTCCCACCACCCCAAAGCAATAGATGATGAACAGGTAGCTTTGTTAGTCATTTGTTAGTTACTGGGGGGGATCTATAGCGATTATAATGGGACGTGAGCTTTTATTTACATTGTAGCACCGGTGAGATGGAACTGCACAGCGGAGCCCAATAAGTGCACTGATCATACTGGGAATATTGTAATATGATATGCTGGGAGTATTGTTGCTGTATGTGTTATTGTAAATGCTTATGTTGCATTTATGTTTTGGTTATGGTTTGCTATACTTGTGAGGTCCTTTAATCTTCACAAGTATAGCAAAACTAGGACACACACAGACACACACACCAATTCGCTGTCTCTCTGGGTGTTTCACACGATAAACTACAGTGGTTTTCAAAAAAATGGAGAGCATATTTGCAAGTCACACTGGGGCGCCTAGTCATAAAATTTAGTTGCATTTTCTCCAAAAATGGTGGCAGTTTGGAACCCTGCATGTTTCAGAAAATTGTTTCATTTTGCTGGCTTTGGAGAAAAGCAGAGAGAGGAGGAAGGGGCATAATTCATATGAAATCATACATTTTTAAAGTGATACTGTCTTGAGGAAATGGGTGCTATGCATATGTGGCACCGACTGATAGGTGATAGGGCTATTTACAGAGACAGACAGACAGATAACTGTTAATTACAAAGGCACTAATGCATGCAGTGCAATAGGCCATAGTCATGTGGTGTTGCTCAGAAAGTGCTTTCCATTGACATTCTTAGATTTTATTGCTTTTCTTTTCCTTCCTAGTTTAAGGATGATGGTAAATGTTCTCCATATTGTTAGATATTAAACCTATTCAGAAGTAATCGTCTGTGAATTCAGTCAGGAGGCAGACTATGTGTATGTGATAACACAAACTACTTATACATCTGCATTTGCACTAGTTAATTGTGCTAGTTAAAATTCAGAACCAACCAAAAAGTTTGGAGTTATTCGGTTCAGCATATTTTCAATTATTTACTTTAATAAACATTAAACTATGTTAAGCACTGATAACCATAAATCTAAAAGTAAAACAAATGAAGAATGATAAATGTTTTAGTTCTACAAACGGAATTATCAGAATATCCATGCTTCATATGTGCCGTTGTGCTAAATAAATCTTAATCTTGTTTTATTAATAGCGGAAGCTGACGTTGTCACATTCCCACAGCCTAAGCCTACTTAAAATAGTACAGATTTGAGATTTCCCATCTTCATCCCCCATATTCTGTTTCTGATGTGCACAGCATTTCATATCTGTCTTGTGTTGGGTGATAAATAAACTAAGTAGGACATGGGAGAACCATTTATTATTAACTTTGTTGCTGGTAAAGATTTTCATCAAATGCGACAACACAGTCATGACTAGTCATGACAAGTCTATATATTAAATAAGTGTGTGCTGGTATGAATCAAAGTGCTTTGAAAAGAGTGCTCAAATGTTACATTTGTATAACACTTCGTGCTCCTCCTGAAAGACATAAATTGACATAAGAAGTACAAAGCAAAAACACATTAATGGTGTCTTTTCTTGTCAATTCTTTTGTTAGATTAAACTGTAAAATGTATCAGATTAGTAAAGAAAAATATTGTTGTAGTCTTATTAACACAATATCTGTACAGTACATCACAAGTGATGGAAAAAGTACAGAATTATTTTTAGTCTTCAAGGCAGCTGCTTTCTTATATCTGTGGTGTGGCTGGAGACATTTTTCTTCTATCCAATTCATCAGAGAATCCCATGTGAGATGTTAGCAGAACACAAACAGTTGTCATAAACATGGACCCTTTGACAAAGGTAGCAGCAAACAGCCATTGTTGTTAGTGTGTGGTCCCTGTATTCTTGTGCAGCATGTCAGAAATAATTAGAAACCAGACAGACAACAAGAACAACATGAAACTCAGTAATGTTTTACAAAAGCAATGATAGAACTGCCTATGCTTTATGTTCAGAATGAATACTAGAAAACAAGGCAAGCTGAAAAATGTGTGCTGCAAGCCTATTTTGCGTGCAGAAAGGTGAGGTGTTAGTATTAATACTGTTTTAAGAGAGCGTCAGCCAAAGTAACGCGATCATATGAACCGGAGACAGAGCGGATGACACTCATTCACTCTCTTTGCACTTCGGCTCTGCGGGGACTCTGAACTTATCGTGTGACTTCATCGCTAGCAAGAACAAAGAAACTTTCCCTCAACAAGTTTCAATAAAGAACAGGCAAACAGCACACTTTCACTGCAGGGGAAGGCAGGGACAACACTTTCTTTGACTACTGCCATTTTTTCATGCACACACAAAGAGAATGCACGGCAGTAGAGGGTAGTACAAATTCCTTTCATTTTCTCTCTGTGGAGCTGATATCAGATAACTGAACACTAAACTGTCCCTGACATGTATCCTGAAAAGAACTTAATACCTGTCTGGCATACCGGAGAAAACTAGAGCATTCAGAGTAGAGCAAAAAAATTGTTCATATCAGTTCTTTAATTGAATGCTAAATTTTTTCAAAAATTTAAGAAAAGGCTTCCCTTTAAACAGATTCAGAACATGGAAAAGACGACAAGTTTAATTACATAAAATAAACTTTTTCTGTCGTAGGATGTGGCACAAGAAAATGCTGACAGCATTATTGGCTGGCAAGCCTTTTTGCTGACTGCCTGCTCGTTTCAGGGGGGCGTATCTAAAGTTGTTTGAAATTGAGTTGCCACCCATCCTGTATTTAAGGGGATCACCCCATATTAATAAAATAAAATGCTGGGGGGGTAGCATTTCCATTTTTAGTTGGCACAATACACAACCAGCTTGCCATACGTCAGACTTTAAAATAGCCAAAGTAGGCCTACTGCCACACCACCAACATCTTTTACCATGTTTATCCACAATACCTCAGCAAAAGGTAGGGGGTGAGTGCCTCTGTGCCAGTACTCAGAATATCGCCGGCCTCTGCAGATTTGTCATACGTCTGTGGGCCCTTGAGCAAGGCCCATAACCCCCAGCTCCAGGGGAGCTGCATGTCGGCTAACTCTGCGCTGTGACACCCAAGATATGGAGAGCCGGATGTGAGAAAACGTTAGGAACATTCCAATGTACATGCACTTGCAAATAGCAATTAATAAAAGATTATCATTATTATTATAAAACATATTGTGGGTGCTTAACTGACACTTTCTTCATTGACACTTGACATTTAATAACATTAATATTAATAATATACCCAAAACAACGGCATGGGGCACGTACCACTAACTCTATTGACGTTGCTGTGCGTATAATGGACATACGTTGTCCGTTCCTAAAAGACTAGCATATTATTTCTTGGAATTATGTTATTTTCTGTGACATGATCGGTTGATGTGTAGTTTGGAGCAGGGTTCCTTATTTACTGTTTATCGAAGTATCTCATCGTTTACATTTTTATATGAAGATAAGTCGATATTTATTATGCCCAGCCCTAGCCCAGAGGGGACCCCCACAAACAGAGAAGAGTCGCGATTTGAAGTCACAACCTGTAGGGCAACCCAGTGAGACGACACCATGCCATCTAATCATATGGAACAGGGACCTTTCAGGAGGCCCATATCACTTAACATCACATTCTTCTCCCTATTTCTCCATCTCTCACTTTGTAACATCACATTCTTCTCCCTATTTCTCCATCTCTCACTTTGTAACATC